>CM059272.1:29989727-31189727 GCA_030347295.1 Setipinna tenuifilis
TGGTTATTGTTGTTCTCCACTCTCTTAGCAAGCTTCAGCTCCCGAGACTCTGATGAGGGAGAGCGCAGGGCAAAGAGGAGGAGAAGGGATTCTTCAGAGGAGGACTCGAAGAAACGGCGGCACCTCTCGCTCAAGCGCAGGAGAGAGTCCGAGGACGACGACGATGATGACTCGGATGACTCCGAGGAGGAAGACCGTCCAATACGCAAGCGGGTAAACGCATTGACTCGGACGATTCCGAGGAGGAAGAGGAGCAGAAGAAGGCCCAGGCTGAGAAGGAGAAGGAACCGGAGGAGGCGCGGAGGCCGGCCCAGCGTCTCGGCCTGGACGAGGACGAGGAGGCAGCGCTAGTCAAGGGGACGAGCCCACTGGACTACTTAGTGGTCGACCTCCCTCCCACTAACGGACAGAGCCCAATGAAGGGCCCAGAGGGCCTGATGTCGCGGCCACCAGGGGGTGTAGTGGGGGCTGCCGCCAGCCTAATGGCGCACATTGGCCCCAAGAACCCTGCTACCGCCACGGCTGTTGCCATGGCCACCAACGGCCTGGTGCCCCAGGAGATGCCACCAGCGGACGAGGATGAGGACGACCTGCTGGGCGTCACAGACCTTGTGGACTATGTCTGCAACAGCGAACAGTTGTAAAGGCATCTTAACTGTCACCATTGTCAACCCTTTGTACACCCCCACTGTTCTTTGAATCCTCTCTCCTGTCCACCTCCTGTGCTAGACATAAGACACTCCATGAACACATCTATTCACTCCCTACACCCACCCCACTCCAGCACACTTATCCCCGCACCCCCCACCCCACCCCTCATGCTCCTCATTTTTCTTTTCTTGTCCGTACCGAATGCCAGCAATGCAACCTTGGCCACACCAATATTGCACCAAGTACTGCACAGACTGTGACTTGTTCCTGGTCGCCTGCCCCCCAATCCCTTCTTGTCATGTGGCAGAGGTCAGCTGTGCAGCCATTAGAGGGCGTGCGTCAGATGTGTATATGTCCACCTTGAGAGGGCAGAGACTCAAAAGGCTGTAAATATTCCACTTCACAAAATTCAAGAAGTGTTTGTGAAGGAAAAAAAAAAAACTTGCAGCTTGCAGTTGGAAAAACAGTTTTATAACCTCAACTTAGCCCAATGTCCAGTATGAAGTATCGTTCTTAATCACATGACTTATCTTTTTCCCATTGTGTAACCACCATTCTAGCGAAACCTGTTGTATACGGTAGAACCATGTCGTTTATTCTTTAATTGTGTGCTGGTCTTGGTAGGAAATAGTTAAGTATTATTTTCCATCATGTAAAATTTTTACATTTTGTATTAAATCGTAAAACCTTACTTCTGTGTAAATTTCAGGAGATGGACTGTAGCAGCATTCCATGCCAGATAGTCACAAATGGTTTAATTTTCTTCCACATATGATAAAAGTGAACATCTTAATCACAGTTTCAAATTCAATTGCCCTTTAGAATAAAAAGTTTGTTTATGGCATACTGAAGTCATAGTATTGGGTTGTCGGTCATTGCTTAAATGTTAGGCAATGCAGGTGTCCATGAGGGCCCAAGTGGTTGTCCTTGGATACATTAAAAAAAACGTATGGTGAACTGGGTCTTAAACAAAACCAATTCTGTATTTATATTGAGTGTTTTTAAAATGACAACTAAGCAGAAATAAGATGCTTAGATTTTTAAATTGCATTGTATATTTTGTAGCGTTCTTCATCATTGAGTCCATTTCATGTAATATTGTAATGGCTTTTTAGTTTTCATTACAGCCTGTCAGTGTTTTCCCGTAAGGCGTTTGGAATTGTTTTCCCCTTCAGCAAAATATGCATACCAGTATAAGTCAACACTATTAATTATGGCAGCTGTTTAGTGCATAAAAAGCCAAATAAAAATGTCTTTAGCAAAGCCACACCCAACCCCAAACACCTGCAAGACTTTGAATGAAGAAATTCTGTATGTTTGGCTGAAGAGGTATCTTATCAAGTGTATCTTAATAAGCATATCTATTTTGGCTGCTCGCAAGAAATGTTTAAAGATGGTCCATCTCTGGAGGTTTTGATTTGTTTTATAAGAATTTTGATTGCACCACCAACACTATCAGTGGATTCCATGCACTTCATCTCATTTCATTTTAATACATATATTTAATAAAAGGGATTTGTCATACATGCTGTTGTTTGTTTTTTCCCCCACAAACGTCAGTCATCATTCCTTGTGTTTTGTTGAAATGTCATTTGATCATTAGTTTTGTGTGTCTAAAGTCTAAGTATACACACCTTTTATACATTTACTTCAAACCTGATCACAGCAAGGCTTTGTGGTTTACTCCAATGTATTAATTTTTTTTAATAAAATGTAATCCACAATCATGGTTGACTTATCATGGGTGAGCAGACCTTAAGGGTGAATTTATTTACTAAAGGCTTTTGAATATTGTAAAAGGTTGAGATTTCAGTATTTTTTCCCGTCAAATTCTCTGTTATCCTGAAGGCTGACTGTGAAAAGATTATATAAATTTAAAAGCTGCTACCATCACAAATACTCTAAATCCAAATTGCTGGTGTTTAGTTATGTGTACACCTACATTTTGTTTGTCTATAACATACCTAACGACATTTTGAAGATAATCAAAATTGATTGACAAGATTGCCCTAGTATCTATTTTTTGGTATTTTATTAATGGAAGCAGGCTCTGGCATTTAATCCACTTCTTTTACAGCTGATGTAAACAAAGACTCGCTCTCAGCCTTGCAGAACAGCAGTGGTCTTGCTGTATGGTACTGGTTTGAAGCTAGGAATCACGTATTGCATGCCTTCTAACAGGACTGGAGTTATGTGCCATGGATGAGGAATAAAGTACAGCTTACACTCATAGAGGAAATCTGTGCAAATGTCTTGTATAATAGTGTCAAAGCTTGGCATGCTCGTTCTTGTTTCAGAAATCTTTGAGAGATATCTTACCAACCTCTGAAGTTAAGGCCTCACATCTCATATTTATTTTTGTATGTAGCCTATGAATTGATAACATTAGATATCCATTCTGCTTCCCTCTCATTTTGGTTTTGAATTGTTGTGTGATGTTCTCTAGTTTTGATTTGTAAGCAATTAAAAAGGTCACTTTACTACCTCTGAGTATGAGGCTGACCTGATATGAAAATAAGCCTCCTGTTGTAGTGTTTGAAAATAAACCAAGACTATTGTCAGAGGTTAGAAAATCGTAAGATTACTTTATCTTTGTATTATGTTTCTTACTTGTATCAGCTGCTCCTGTACTTGTGTTTAGTGAAGTTTGAATAACCAACTGTTAATAAAAAAAATGCAGTCTGTTACAGTTTGAAATATTACAGGACTGAGGCAGTAACCTGAAGACTGTCTGTCTGCCAGTTCTATTTCGTGTTTCATGTGGTCAGGCCTTGCTGGACTCCTAGTCAGATTTCTGTTTTGACACTGGCCTCTAGACCTGTTATGTCTGGTATTCTTTTTTTATGTTTTTGTTAAGATGCTCCTTTCATATTAATGCAATCTTGTACATTTGTCATATTAAAAGGGTTCTTGGCCTATCAGTCTCCTGTCTTCCCAGTCATCGGTTTGGCAGAATAGGATATTGCAAACAAGGTCCTTTAAGCTTAAAGCTGAAATGCAGCGTGGTGTGCTTGAAAAAACTATTTAGAAACCATAATTTAAGTTAGGTTTCTTGAGAACCAATAACTTTTTTCCCATACAGACCCACAATTTAAGAGAAATTAACGAAAAATACTTCACAGAATGGTATGTCTGAACTTTTAAGACAGCATATTATTGGGGGGGGGGGGGGGGGGGGGGGGTGCTTTTTGTAATCCTTAAGGTGTCTAGTAAATTAATTGTGATGGCCCCAGAGCCAATTATTGTCACACATATGTTTTTATTAACCATCTTCTATGGTCGACTTGGCTTTTCCACTGTAAAAAATGAAAACTTGAAATCAACATAGCTCCTGGCAGATTTTTGCCTTTTGATGGGGAATTGATTGAGAATGTATCATGATTGTATCATGTTTGATACATAACAACTCAAGTAAACAAAAAAATTCACTTAAACTGAATCGCAGGAAGTCCTCCCCTGTACACCCTATTGATATTTTTTCTAACTTCCAACTACATTTTTACAATCTTCAAGATGTATAGTAAACAAGTTGATGATTTTGTCACATGTATATTTTGGCATATTGGTTTCCATACTGGATTTCCACAGATGCAAGAAAGAGTATGTAAAATCAACATAATGCCTCCTCGACGGTTTCCAACAAGTGAATTACTGTAGCGGGTTACATTGGGCCACAGGTCCACATGACCATACTGGCTACAGAGACTCTTCAGCCAGAGGAGAGGACCCCCTGCATTTAGGGGGTGGCTGGGGTCGTGTGCAATGGTCTGTGTATTGTTTTTGGTGGCTTTACTGGTGAGATCTGGAGATTGGAGTGGTGAAGTCTATTGTGTTGGGTGCAGTGTGTGTGATGTGTATGAGTTTGTTCCTGACAGCAGTTAGCATGTTGAAGAAGCAGAGTAAACAGTAGAGAGGAATGGGTTGGACTGTGCTGTTGTACAGGAGGAGCAGGCGATGGGTAGCCTGGCTGTCGCATCAAGCTCATAGGCGGGGCTTAGTCTGGCAAACCTCCCATAGACAGGAAGTTCTCCGAGGAAGTTTGATCAATTGGCGGGATCAAATGCCTGTGTACTACTGAACAGAACTACAACCAGTCAGACCACTGATTCCAATGACATGTGCTTAGTGCTCATTTTTCATTGGTTCCAGATTTTTACGGTCCAGGAAGAACTGAGAATAGGCAGGTTTGCCAGACTGAATTCAGCACAAAATTCACTGTAGCAACACAGGCAGTATGGTCGGGCCCAGGCTAGGTGACAGGGGAAATGGAAAGTACTCTGAGTTTGTGGATGGCTAAAAGTCTATTGGCTACATTTATGGATATCAGTGGTATGTTGTTTGAGGCTGAGTTGCCTGACATCAAAAAGGTCACACTGAAATAAGTACTAATGAATTATCACTAATTACCAGCAAAACAGGTGACCTGTAAACCAATTGCAGAACAAAAATACTAATGAATGAATTACACACTTGCCAGCGTCCACTGTGCTTCCACTGTTCAATAAAAAATCTTCTTACTTTACATTTAAGACATCAATGTTTCATCTTTAGTCCACTATTACCAGTATTTTATTCATAATTAACCAATAACACTGGTTTATTTTGGCATGATGGTAACCTGTGGTAAACAATCATTGGCTGATCATTACCTTTTGGGAAATTGCATCCACATTTCTCAAATTTTCATGTTTAGCAAAAGTATGCTAATGTCATGTTAAGTCATGCAAATCCGACGGCCGAAACCAGATACATAGGCCCCCCTATTCCGCCTATTGATTTGTCTTCAATTTTGGATTTATTTGGGTGATAATGCTCCATAAAACCTCCAGTCATGTCCTTACCTATCTCCACCAATGCCTCATTTCAAAATGAAACAAAAGTGGGTAATTTACCCATGCAAAAATGTATGGATCAGACATTATGATGATTTTACATTCTCTTTTTTGCAGAGAGAAACTGAGCTTTTAGGTAGCACCAAACACTCCCTCTGCACTTGATGGCGTTGGACTACGAAATATCTAGCTACAAAATAATATATTTTTCTGAACTCATATTCTATTTTAAACTAGACTGCATTCCCGAAGAAAATGCAAAAAGTGTGCTTGCATTTTAGCATTGTTAGCGATGTTAGCATAACTACTAAATAGCTTCGGCTAATATACAAGCTGAGCTAACTAAGTAATACTGTTAACCCAGTTAATTACTTCGCATTTTAGCATTGTTAGCATAACGACTAAATAGCTTCAGCTAATATAGCTACACAACACTGTTAGCACAGTTAATTACTTCACATTTTAGCATAGTTAGCATAATTAACATTGTTAGCATAATTACCATGGTTAGCATAACTGCTAACGAATACTAGCTGAGTCAACCAAGTACCACTTTTAACCCAGTTCATTTTGCATTTTAACATAGTTAGCATTGCTAGCACAGTATTGTCTGCCTCTCTTTCACCATTTTTAAACTGTCCTGTTTCAAACAGTAGTTGCCGCATGACAATTACACAGCTCACAGTCAGATCCCAGACCTCTCTTACAAAGTTTAAATGAAGTTTATAGGTTAAACGGTTGAGTTTTGATCATCTAAAACTTTAGACGTGCACCCTGACCTGTTTACAGTAAGATGATGAAATGTATGGAAAAATCCCATAGACTGTCTGACACCATTTTTAAACTGTCCTGTCTCAAACAGTTTAAGTAGTTGCCGCATGAAATTTGCACAGGTCACAGTCAGATCCCACACCTCTCTTCCAAAGTTTAAATCAAGTTTATAGGTTAAGCGGTTGAGTTTTAATCATTAAAAAAAACGGGTGGAGGTTAGAGTGAGGGCAGAGCTCACTCTAGCTGCTAGAGTGGAGCAGTGTACTGTGACATCATCAGCCTGAACATTCTGCCATTCATTTTCAATGGCGACAAAAGTTGCAGAAAAACGACAATAGCGGACGAACGACAAGACGTACGGTATACCGAAATGTAGGCGGTCTTGTCCAAACCGGGCCGGTCGGCTCAACCAGCGTACCTCACAGTGGTATACCAGGTCACCGTACTCCGACTCCAGCTCACCCAGTAGCTCCTTAAATTGCCTGTTGTTTAGCCCTCTGCTTTTGATGAAGTTTATGGTTGATACGACTGTTTTCATCACCCCGTTCAGCTTCAAGGACTGTGCACAAAGACTTTCTTGGTGTAGGATACAGTGGCACAGAACTACTTTGCTTGGATTCAGACCCAGGGCTATCATTTCTTTTTTGGCCAATGCCGTCAATCCTTTCTGTGCGCCAACCATCGCGGGTGCACCATCAGTGGCAATGCCGCTCAGCTTTTCAAATGACAGTTCAAAATTGTTCATGGCTGCGACAACTTCGTTGAACAAATCCTCACCTCTTGTAGTACCATGCATGGCTTGCAAAGACAGCAACTCCTCAGTCGTGTCAAACTCAGCGGTTATCCCACGCACGAAAATGGCAAACTGTGCCGTGTTGGTGATGTCTGTTGTTTCATCACAAGCTAGAGAAAAAAACTCAAAGTCTCTTGCCGTGTCTTTGAGTGTTCTTTCGATATCTTGTGCCATGTCTGTGATCCTATCAGCAACAGTTTGACGAGACAAACTGACACTTTGGAAGAGCTTCAGTTTGTCAGGTACGAGCAGCTCAGCAGCGGTGACAAGGCACTCCTTAACGAATTCACCATCAGCGTGAGGTTTAAGCTTTGCCGCTATCAACTCACTCAGTGCATAGCTTGTCATAATGACGTTTTCTCCTTCCGCCTTTGGTCTTCTGAAAATTGATTGTTGGGCATCCAGATTCCGACGAAGAGCTTCTATTTTTTTTATTCGTAGTTGGCCAGTCAGTTGATGGAGGTTCCTATGTTTGGTGTTGTAATGTCGCTCGATGTTAGCTTTCTTATTAACTGCTAGCGACTCCGAGCACACCAAACAAACTGGCCTCCCTGTCACCTCCACGAATAAAAAGTCATTGGTCTCCTGAAACAACCGACCTTCTGAGTCCACTTTTCTTTTTTTTGACGCCATGCCACAAATATCAAAACTTCCAAAGTGTCAACCATAGACTGTGTCAAAAACTGACGGATTAACTCGGATCATTTGAGGGACCCGGATCATTTCGGATCACTTAGTGATATGAGCCGGGTTATGCGAGTCACTTGAGTCACTTAACACAAAATGGCCCGACCTTTAAAGGGGTCCTTCCGCTAAAAACCACTTTGAGTAGCTCTATTTACAATGTGGTGGGTCACAACAAGCAGTATATGCACGCAGCATTCCAAGACGTGAAATTCGAACCTCATGGTTTTACTGGTCATTGAAGGGTCGAGCTAACCAAAACGAGCGGATCAAAGCAGGCAGCATCTGCGTCACTAGGTCGTAAGCCCCGCCCAGAGCCATGTATGGCAAGCCCACATCGCAAAGGAAGAACAGTGGACAGAAGCTAGGTGAGCGAAAGACAGAGAATTTGCCCAATCAGAGGTGCCTTATTAACACGTCATGGATATTCACGAGGGACACCGGAAAAGCCAGTCGTTCAACCACTAGACCTGTTATAGCTTACAGAAAACAGCGTCAAGCAAGAGAACTAGGACATAATTTTTCACAGAAATGACGCACAATGCATTCAACCATAGTGGCGACACAGAAAAATGAATAAAAATAACGATGAAAGGACCCCTTTAATTGTTACTATTTTCTCCTACCATGAACCTTTAGGTATGTTTCTAAAGTCTGCAAGTAGGCCCAACTTCTTGCTTGGCATCCACTGAACTTTTATTTCCTCAACCCCCAAAAACCCCTGCGCCACCTATGGTGGCCTTCCCATGCCAAAACACGCACTTCGCAAAAGTCAACCTAATTGACTAACATTTATAACTGTAATGGTAGGCATATTTTACTAAATAAGAACACAACACATTCAGCAGAATGTTAATGACCAGGTAATGAAAGTGGTGTACTAAGGGTTGGAGTATTGGTAATTTACAAATTACAAACAACAACAAATGGAACAATATGTGCAAATATGGTAGTGACTAAATTAAATAACACACAAGAAATGGCGGAAGAATGTGAAAAAGTTCAAATTGCTTTTAAGCTATATTATAAACAAAGTATGTGAAATAATAGTGCAATGGGTGTATACAGTAGACTACAATAAAACGAGAAACGTTCAATTAAAGTAGTGAGGTGTCTCCTCCTATCAGACACAATTTGCCCTGTTTTAGAGAAAACTCTCTCAGAGGGCACTGAGGTAGCAACAATGCAAAGCCTGCTCTTCATCACTGTGCACAGATTTTTGTAGATTTTGGGCAAAGGTCACAGAGACACAGCATGTGTCTTTGTTGGTGTTTTGCTACCAATAGAATATCCAGCCTGTAGCTGCCCTGGCTACTAGTTCTACAAAAGGACTCTTATCATTGTTGTTATTATTATTATCATTATTATTAATGATATTACAGTCATCACAACATGCAGAAACCCCCACCTCAAGGAAAAAAAGAAATCTAGAAATAAAACATTATTATATTACATTAAATTCACATTAAATTCATCATATTGTATTACATTATACAGTGGTCCCTTGCTATAACGGGACAGCGCATTGTGCTGTGTCCCCTAATTGGCTACTGTATAACATTGTCAATCAATATCCTCCGTGCCGTAACTGAGATGGAAGATGTTTAAGTGGTGCCGTTTATTGATTATATATCAATCAAATATGGTAGGACTCAACTGAGCCGGTTAAATAGACGTCCAGATCCGTGGTTCGTGAGTGATATTAGAGGGCCGGTTACTTGACCCTGATTACGGATCTTCTTACATCTCTACGGTTGACGGCAATCACTTGACGTTTACGTGATTACGTAGCAGCTAGCAGCAGCTAAGCGCATACACGTTTTTTTTTGTAGCGCAGTGTAATTAAAATGTGGCGAATCATTTTCTTTCGCTGTGATAAATAAAATAGACGTAGGCCTAGTCTACATCTATGTCTGGAAATTACAGCTATGACTGCCTATTTACAGGCTGATTAGGTCCACAGGTCAGTATCTATATATTTTCTGCAGATTTTTTGTTACTCAAACTATATAGTGTGCAATAGTCATTTGAAAATTATATGGCGGGCCGGATAAGACGACCTTTACGGCCCGCGGGCCGTAGGTTCCCCACCCATGGTTTACGGGGTAGATTTGCCACATCTAATATGGCAGGCACGTTGACGTATCCCAGCAACGTGCCACCAGCTCATTACGGCGTCTATGTTTATATGTCTGACTCCGGTGATGGGACTGATAACCACGAGCCTAGCACCCACAGAGCAGCTCTATGCTGTGTAAACATTTTAAAAGACCTTTTCACTTGGTCAGCGTGTTTGGCACACGCTTGAATTTCAGACGTGTTAAAACCTAACTTTTGTGTCACTCTTTCTAACATGTATGGACACATTTAGTCCCATTATGGCTACAATTCGACACGGGTTAGGAAGAAAATGGTGGAATGGTCATTTAAATAACTACTGCCGGTTTGTTTTCCTTCCCAAGAGTTGACAGTGTGAAAGAGCTGTATTATGAGGAGGTGTTCGGTTGACGTGTCTGTTGTTGTGACGTTTCAGGCCTTTAAAAACCTTGCGCCCTCACCAGAATTGATGAGAGGTGTCACGTCAACGTCCTCGCGTGTCCACTGGTTGCGTCGGATGTGACACGTCAAACGCCTTCAATGCATTGTCAATGAAGTCCGTCAAACCGTTACTGTCGCGTTCGCAAAGGATCTCAGGAAGGCAGCGCGTCTTTCACCAGCTCCGTCGCGTCAAAAAGTTGAGCTCTGCTGAACTTTATGCAAATTAATCCGTCGGACGCGCCGTGATTGACCAATCGAGGAAGACCAGAAGGAACGGTTGCCATGGTTGCTATGTACCGTTACGGTTGGCTAGCCACAAACACACACCAAGTACGTGTTCTCGAAGTCATCATTCTTAATAAGCCTTCATAAAAGCTTTACCTCTTTACTTTTGAATGAATAGTGTAGAGAATAGAAAAACTTTAAATTTGGAGGGGACATCGGTTACGCCCACGTCCAAATGTGTCACATCCAAATGAAAGGAGGCGTCACGACTTCGAAAAAAAAAAACGCGTCGCATCCGACGGAGCCAGTGGACACCGGGAATTCTGTGGGTCATTTGGATAGCCGCGTACGAGTAACAAACCGGTCTGTCTGCATTTCTCTGACTTCGTCTACATACGTCAGCAAGAACTCCGCCTCGCAGCATGGGTGGGCTTCGATCAAGTCGGACACAAGTCTTTTGTTTACACCACCTGATCTTCGTAGTAGATGGTGGAGAGGTCATGTGTTGTGTGTGAGGGACAAGGAGGAGGCGGGCGGTTGTAGTAGGGTGCATTGAGACTTCAAGTCAAGTCGAGTCTTTTTTTTAATAGCACATTTAAACAAAACAACAGAGATGTCCCAAAGTGCTGCACAACACAAGGATGAAAAATAACACGGCAAAACCATAACCCAAAGACCATTATTGGTATAGCCTACTGACACAAAGCAATAAAATAAAAACGAGATTAACAAATACATAAATAAATAAAAGATTGAGCTTGACAGCATCAGACACACGCCCCACAACAAGCTAAGACAAGAGAGAAAAGATAGGTCTTCATACTGGACTAAAATAACGTACATATAAGATGAGAAGTTCCGTGACAGAGCGCTACACAACATCCGTGTCCAGACGTCAATGAACTTTAAACCAACCAGGGCAAAGTTGCGTCACCACGGAGGCGTTACTTAGACGATTGTAGCCGCGGAAAAGCAACTGCAAGCGCTTGCACGATTTGTCTACATGCGGCTACATCACGTGGGTTTTTAGGTCATCTGACCTTGTGACGTTTTTGTGACAGTGACACGCCTTTCTGGCAACTCTGACACAAAGTCTAACCATCATGCAATATTTTCAGCCCACAATGCATCGCTGACAACATGCGGCTACATCCGTCTGCAAACATTTACCCTCGTCCAAACGAGCCTATCGATACAGCCGGGGCTGAGCATGAAGTGTTGCAGAGTAGAAACAATTTTCCTGTCCTGAAACCCTGGACATGTTTAAGCTTTGTACAGTCAACCTGGAGCTCCCCCTCCCTCTCGTTATAGTGTAATTTAACACACGGATGGCACAGGCAACACACATTTTTTAAATTGCAAACGCCTTGAAACTGTACTATTTGGT
The DNA here is from genome assembly GCA_030347295.1 of Setipinna tenuifilis. Taxonomy (NCBI): domain Eukaryota; kingdom Metazoa; phylum Chordata; class Actinopteri; order Clupeiformes; family Engraulidae; genus Setipinna; species Setipinna tenuifilis. Next base: position 30,001,609 of record CM059272.1, read on the forward strand.
GACAGTACAAACGAAGTACAGTGTACTCAGATGTGAGTGTAAGTAACTTGGGTAGAGAACAATTAACATGAAACTGTATTTTATCGAGGTATTTAATGTCAGCTTTTTCAGCTGCGGCTCTGCCTCGCCATTCTGTATAATGATGTAGGATGAAAGCGCAATTCAACCACATCCTAGTTACCTTAATCGCTAATACGCAAAGGGGGCTGTGCGTCACACTGCAGAAATTCCTTCGTACCGAAGCTGGAGAAAACTTGGACTGATAACCACGTGCTGAGAGGTGGTCTCGCCCGGGGCGTAAAACACAATAGAACCGCCACTGACCACATCTTGTAGTTTAAGTAGGCTATACGAACATAACACTACGCTAACATTAGCGTCATGCTAGCTTACGTGCGCCTAACGCCACATACTCTAACAAGCAAAACCATCGATAAGCAAAATAATGACATATTGATTGAGTTGATAGGTTATAGTTTTATGAGAATGTAGTCACGTTAATAAAACACATTTTACACTTACCGTGTTCGCTTGACCTCCATGCAGCTGACCAGAAGCGGAGCTCAACTGAGGTGAAGGTCTCCCAGATCATTTTTAACCGTTATTTTAAAGGCGCCCTCTCGTGAGCCAGGGTGCTTGACCTTAGGAACCAGGGGCCTCATTTATCATCAGTTCGTAAAATTCCTCCTAAAATCTGTCGTACGAATGAAATTTAGAATGTTCGTAAGCACGGAAATTTCGGCATTTATCAACCGTTCGTACGCACACCGGTAGGTAACCTGCAATGATAAATACACACCTTCCAGATCACCTTGCGCGGGCACGATCCGACTAATTTACATCCCGCAACGCCCCCAATTACCCATATATGGCATCAACAATCCCTTTAAAAGCCACCGGAATTCCTAATTCAGCCTTGGTGGAATGGAGAGGCGCTCGAAAAAACGCAATTTCTCCGACACGGAGATCAAAACCCTGGTCACAGAGGTCCAACAAAATGAAAAAAATCATATTTTGCACGTTGGAGGTAGGGGTTACAAACAAAAGAAAAAATATGGCGTGGGAAAAAGTGACAAGCGGCGTAAATGCAGTAGGATCGGAACCACGGACTGTGACCGAGATAAAAAAAAAGAAGTGGTTTGATGTTAAATTAAATGCAAAAAAAACGTGTGGCCGCTTACAGCCTTGGAAGAACGAATAGCAGCTATTATTGGAGACTCCGCATGCTCCGGTTTAAGTGGCACAGTTGGGGATACGGACCTCATGACACCAAATGACATTACATTAGGCAGACACTTTTATCTAAAGCGACTTTCAAAAAAGAGGGACATAAGCAAACAGGTATGTAAAGGGACACAGAGTAAGCAGACAACCTTTAAACATACAGGGAGGTGCATGTGTCTGAATCAGTTTCCCAGAGTGGATAGGACTTGCATATCGACAGGTATGGCTTTCGTGCGTGCGTTTCACGCTGGAGAAATGGCCCCAATTCAAAGCATAAATCAAGCAATATATGCCTTGGAAAGCGGAACCTGCTCACTGCTTTCCGCCAACAAATCTCTCCGCTCCCTAAATACGCGCTCCCTGTGTAACGGGTGGTTTTCCAGATCCTCGAGCAATGCCAAATGGGCCATGTTGCGTTCTTAAAGGAATATCCTAGCTAAGCTACACTAATTATTTTCAAGTTAGGACTATTGAACAATTATATTTTACACTTTTGGTGGAATGAAACAAAAGCTAGGCTGTGATGTTATTTGCGCTTTATTCAGCACGCTTAAGACCACAGTAGGCCTACTTCTGAATTAGATACAAGGACCCAAATACCGTCCAACACACTGTCATACAAAAATAAGCAACATTGTAGGTCCAATATGCTCCTGTGCAGCGAACGAAGCTCTAGAATCAATACTATTTGCAGTTTCGTTATTCTACCACTAGGTTCCTGTGCGTACGACTGGTCAGAGTTGTGCGTATATTTAGGCACATTCCTACGTTCAAGTACGAGTTCATAAATCCCACACGTTGCGCAGGAATGATCGCACGCACCCTTTACGCACATTTCTGTTCGTAAGAACGCTTGATAAATGAGGCCCCAGGTACGCTGGCCTTAGTGGCCCAAACATAACATAGGCTAATGTACTAGGTTTATGTACCATAACATTAACTTTAACCTTAAACTTAATAACATTTTAGGAAAATATTCCTAAAAGTATGTTGGAATGAGATCTTAACTGATTCTTCTTAACACTTGGCTTAGTTCCGTGCTACAGGTCAGGGCCAAATCAGTTAAGTGTCTTTAAAACGTGTTGTCAGAAGCTTAGGTTCAGACGTGATAAACGGGTCTGGGCCAGATCTGCGCACTGTAAGAAAAACAACACTACTTGTTAAAGCCGAGAAGTCTATCTGGCACAGTTCTGGCCCTTAGGTAGAAACCGTGTGTACAGCTACACCCGGATCTAAAAGGCTTTCATGCGGATCCGGCCCAAAAGTACTGCTATCTTGTTCACTAACTGGTTGTCTTGTCCACTGTTTTGTCTTCAACACTTGTCAATACGTCTGCCCTTAGGTGCCTGCAGCAGCCAAAATGACAGCTGCTGGCTACGGAGATACACGAACGCCAAAATATGTCCGAATATTAATAGATATGGACCCAGTGAAATCCGGAATCCAAATACGTCAATATTTTCATGGATTCTCAAAAAATATGGATATGGTGAAATACTGGTCCGGATATGTGGCGTGCCATGTGGAATATCCAGTCCAAACACATCCGGATTCTAGCTTATTTTGCGCAGTGGAAGTGCTGTAGAGTGGAAACAATTTCCCTGTCCTGAAACCCTGGAAATGTTTGAGATTTGTACAGTCAACCTGGAGCTCACCGTCTCTTTGTAGTGTAATTTAACACTCGGATGGCACAGGCAACACACATTTTTAAACCCCAAACGTCTTGAACCTGTACTATTTGGTGACAGTACAGACTGAGTACAGTGTACTCAGATGTGAGTTTAAAGATTTGGACTTCGGTAGAGAACAATTGTCGTGGATTTCCCCCGACAAGGAGTGTCCTCCGTCGCTGTTGCCCGATGTGCTCACAACAATAATGCACAGTCTTTTGTAGAGGGAATCACACCAAACTGATGTAATTAAGTTGTTGACGTAGACTTTATTCGGTTAATTCCACCAGTGCAATAAGTAAGTCAACCAAGCATACACAATGTGCATAACCGAGAGAATCCACTGCCACCTAAGAGCCAAAGTCAAAGTCAGGTTAGCTAACCGAAGAGTCAAGTAAGATGCGCCACACTGAGATGTATCTCAGCAGGTATCCCAAGTGAGTCTCGGCCTGTGCTGTGTGCCTCTGCTTCTTATATACTGTACTTTCTCTAGCACTCCTTCTTTCGAAACGTCAAGGCAACGTCACACGGCCAATCAGAAGTCATCTGGGGCGGGTGCCCCTTTACGTGACAATTGACTCAGCCAATCAGCATCCTCGGGGACATATCATATTGGTGGATTTTCCCTTTCATTGCAAATGTCCCCTTTATGACTAAGCCTTGCTTTTCAGGTGGCAGTGACCTTCTCTTCACACTTGACATTTGTTTCACCCACACATATTCACCCTGGTTTTTCCCTTATACCTACGATATCTATGTTTTGCACATATGACCTTTAGGTGACATCTATTCTGTGCACATTTCCCCGAACTCTTGCACACTTGACCTTTATGTGACATCTATTCTGTGCACATTTCCCCAAACCCTTGCGCACCTACTTGTTGAGTAAATGTCACATACCTCCAAAATATGGTCGGTTCGATTATAAGGCTTTTCCATCAGGTTATTTTGTTTGAACACCTGCGTTCTTTTCATGCAACTTGTGTGGGAGTGTGACGTGTGTAACCATTTCCTTTATCTTCAACTGTGTGTTTTTGTGTGTTTTGTGCATCATCCTACTGCAAGAACATTTACCACATATTCCCCCCTTTGAGACTTCTAAAGCCTCACTATGAATCAGTGGTAGAAGCAACTAGTAATGCTGGACTATAACTTCACCCATAATGCATACTAGACAGATACAGTTGTCCCAGTGGGCGCGAACTCAGAGTCCTCATGGCCAATTGACTCCTACAATTCACCCACCCTCCTGGCAAAGCCAGCGAGACCTATTGCGAAACAACCGCTAACTGTCAGCTATCTCAAAAAACGCCTAAGGGAAGGCCCTCGGTTGTTGTCGAAGAGCCTACCCGAGCAACGAGGCTAAAAAGCAAGACTGTAATTAGTCTTTTTAATTTATGTCAGCCGAAGGGTTTGAGCAGGATACATTGACTCTTATGGAGAAAAGGAAAGATAGGGGTAGAGAAAGTAAGGAAATATAGGAGAAAGGAAAGAGTAAAAACGAAAGAAATACAGGAAACTTGAAGGGAACCTACTGGAGCTGGACCGCCAAAGTCTAGTGAGCAACACTGTGCAAACCGTAATAATTTACTCATTCACATCTAGACTCGGCCTGTAAGACCGAACCTCTACCAGGGCGTTGTAACGCAGCTGGTAGGCACCGCACCATAACCCGTGGGTGGCCCCTGCATTAGTCTGTCTCAGAATAAACAGGCGTCATCTTATGACCTACCCTTCTCCGGGTCAGGAACCTGTCAGCGTTGAGATCGTACCTGTCTTCAGAGCCACCCTACTTTAGGCGCGGTCGGGCGCATGTTGGCAGTTGCTCATCAGTGGATGGACCCAACAGTGGGCGACCCCTGCTATCAGGTCGTCTACCGCTAAACAGGGTCATATCTTTTGACCTGGGTTTTTGCCTCTCCTGGGGCCCCGGCTCTGCCAGCTCCTCGAGATCGTACCTGTTTTCAGGGTCACTGTACCGCGAGGATCCAGGCGACACTGAGTAGCGCCCTTCGTCGTCCTGGAGTCCTCAGGACTTCACTCCTTTTCCTTTTGGTTTTTATGATTTTTTTACTGTTTTGGGTTGACGGCCAAGGCTGCGGCCCTCCCCAATTGGCGCGGAGCAGTCGCAGCCCCAGTACGGGACAGAAAGTGAAAGGGAGTGAAGTGGAGAAGGAGAGAGAGAGAGAGTGAAAGAGCAAGCATAAATCTACCCAACTCACCAACCTCCTGCCTTCGGGTGGTCTTGCGTGTGAGGGCTAGTCCTCAAAATCTTTATGTTACCTATGCCTTTATGCTAGCAAAATTCAAAACAAAATCCTTCTTCGACATTCTTCTCCGCTTATGGCGGCCCTCGCTTGGTGATTCCAGCTACGTGTGAGACACCACCTCTCATTTTCAGTCCCCCCTTTGTGACTGGCTGGCACGGTCGTTACTTATAATGCTCTCGCGCTTAGGAAAGTCTAAATTTACCTGTTCAAAATAAAATTTTAGTCCCTTATTTCAGTCCCTTCCCCCCTTTGCGGCCCTTTACCGGCCGCAGGTGTATAAGAAAGGGTCCCCAGCGTGGGCATGTTGCGTGTAAGCAGGTACTTTGTTGCAGCAAGCGAAATCTTCATTGCCTGTAAGCGTGTTACTTTGTTGCTGCGTGTAGGCGTGTTACTTCATTGCTGCGTGTAGGCGTGTTACTTCATTGCGGCGTGTAAGCGCGTAAGGTGAGTGTGTGATTAAACAGCTATGTCATCGTACAGTGTAAGTGGTCGTTGGGTCTAGGAGGACATAGGTATCCCAGTCTGGGCCTCGAAGCTCTTCCATGGGGCCCAAGACGACTAAATGTTTTCCCACCGCCCCAGTAACAGCTTTAGAGCACAATTTGGAACAACAAGAGATCATACAACATACCAACATTAACACTATGATTATACCAAGCAAGAATTTCAGAATCCACCCAACAATAGTGGCTCCTAGAGAACCAAATATATTAGTAAGCCAGTCCCATGACGTAGAGACAAAGAGGATATTGCGTCATCAAAGAACCCTTTAACGTAATCTAAGTTAGGCCACTTCCCGGCATTGTTATGCACTTCGTCCCTTAAGTCCCGCAATCGGCTCATGGCTTGTTGGAATTCCGCATCGATAGTCTTATTGGTTGCAGGGGGAATGTACGTACAGCAGGTGTCCCCCACTATGGCACATACTCCCCCCTGTTTGGCCAACATCCAGTCCAGGATCATACGATTTTCCAGAGTCATTTTGGTGTTGGCCTCTAGACTCTCCGCTAGGATTTGAATCCTTTTGTCCAGCTTGTCAAGAGCATCATGAGACCAGTTCATGAACCGTTGCTGGTTGTAGTAGACGTAATTAATCCATTTGGCGTTCTTTGCAACTTGGTACCCAGTCCCCCAGATCGGGATGGCGGCCAGGAAACCGGCCAACACCTCATCCTGCGCTGCAGATTCCTTTGGCACGTTCTCGTGAGTGAACCGCGTTGAGCGTTTGCTTCTTCCCCCCTTGTGGCTTATTGGGGCTAGCCATTCGGGGGTGATTCTGGACATGGGCAGAATGTGGGTTGCTTGGACAATCCTCACCCACGCACATTTCCCTGACCAGTATCTGGGCAGGGTTTTCCGGAGGCCGTACTTGGGGCCGCAGGCCCAGTAGAGCCCTTCGAGTGGTCTGGTTGTCGAAATAGTCCCTTGTTGACGAATATGGTAGAGGGTCTCTGGACCGTATCTCCCCCCCTTCATATCAAGATAAGTCATCCCCCACCATCTGCGGCTGTATGTGTGCGAGCAGGGTCCATTAAACTTCCCGACATCTACTAGCGGGGCACGGAGTATGGGTTTCCCGTCCATACCCTTAGTCCCCTGGGTGAGTCCCCATTTCTCCCTATCGGGAGCCTCTGAGTCGAAACATTCGAACGTAGCATGTAGGTCCAACTCGTAACTCTCAATCTGTTCATCCTCGGCTGCCTCTGTAATGTCCTGTCAAGGCCTAGGGAAAACCTTGGCAATAACGAGGACGTAGACGTGCGCACAATACAAAAAATATTTATTTTTACCAAGAGAAATCAGAATCACAAAACTAGTCTTAGAGCAGTGTCTGGGGATTGCCACGCCAAGCCAAAAAGGTGAGCCAGAAGGTGAGCTGAGAGAGAGAGTGTTGACGTCAGGGGACGCCTCTTAAAGGGAGGCAACACGGTGCACCGGTGCTGCCAATGAGGTGATCAACCCAGCACGCCGACAACTGCAAACCAGCAGCAAAGACCAAGGGTTTAGGGATATGCATTATCACAAAGTTGTAACGTCCGATTATCCGTGAAGAAACGTCTCGTAATAAGTTCATGTCCAGTGTATGGTGCGTTCCCCTTTTCCAGCATGCATCAGGCTCGAGAGATGAATTTAGACAGGTTCCTTGGGATTTCTCCGAAGGTGTCGGCGTCCGGGTCGATACCCGCCCCCTTTGATTCCTGCCGAATCCCTTCTTTTAATGAGTACGGCAGTGGTATGACCTTGAGCTTGGGCATTTGCTTGGAGCACACATAGCAGTTTCCTTCTGGGTACATGGACTTCGCCGTATACTTTGCCCACTGGAACCATGTATTTTCCTCCATTTGGCGCGTTAGTATAGTCTCTGTCTGCTGTGGGGATCTCGGGACCCTTGATTTGGGCTTCTTTTGGGGTTTTTTCCTCTCTACTCGAAGGTTCACCCCCGTCCCCCCTCCGTGTCCGGCCTGATCGGAACGTCGGACCGGGGAGATGGTTATCTTAACAGTTCTATTCTGGGCGTCATTAATGAGGCTGGTTCGGGAGTTTGCGCTTCATCTGGTCGTAACTCCGTCCTCTACAGTCAAATTGGTCTTTATCATAAACGTTAGTCCTTGTAAGTCTCTACTCAAGGGCTGTTTCAGTAAGTTTAGCACTTGTGCTTCGGGAGGGTAAGGGCAAGAGAATGTGATGGCTTGCCCTACTTCCCCTTGCACCAGAGTCAAAGAGGCCAAAAAGTCCTTTGGGTCAGAGGGCTTCACGGGGCCGCTCGCACTGTTCTGTTCCCCGGCCCCGCTGCCCACATCATCGGCCATGTATTTGTATTCATAGTCCACTGCGGGGTTTTTCCCGCGGTACCAGGCTCTGACTCACTCTCGCTACTGGGGGGGTCGTTCCTTTCCCAGTATGCCCCCGACGCCTCGGCATCGCAGAGGTGTCCCCATTGCCAGAGGATTTCTCCTGGCTCTGAGGTGTAATCCACATCGTGACTGGCCCTTTGGCCAGTCTGGAGCTGCTGCTTTCTTGTTGGTTGCTCTGGTTCGTCGTATTTCGTTGGAGTCCGCTGGAGGGGGTGCTGTTGCTGCAACCCTTCTCCCAGCCCCAGGCATGCCATGTGTGGGCTGGAGGAGGAGTGGGAGGAGGGACTGTAGAACGTGGGGTCGGATGAGGAGGGGCTGTAGACTTCTGGATGAAGCCCCGCCTCGATGTCAGAGAGGGGAATCCTCTCACTCGCAAGGTGTAGTTCGTCCCCCAGAGAAAGGGAGACCGCTCCTGGCGGTGGTCCCTCCTCCCAGGCGGCTGAGGTCCAGATGGCTTCTCCCGGTGAGGGCATCGCGATTCCCGTTTCCGGTCCCGTGGTGGTGTTCCCGGACAGAGGCGATATGGCTTCCACCCCCGGGCTGGTGCTTGTGCTTTCCCCCTCTCTTGCGCTGGTGGCAGGGGTTCCGGAAGTGGCTCCGGCAGCACTGGCAGAGGCTCTGGTGGTGGTGGGATCGAACTCTCGCCATCTCTGTTGATCGCTGGGTCCCTCGTCAGGATCACCCACGCCACCTGCTGACATAGATTGGGGAGAGAGAACACGAGACACACTAGACACATGAGTCCCAGCCCCACGGCGAGGAGCTGGCATCGGCCTCCTGGGCTCGCTCCAATCCGAACCGGTTCCCCTTTGGGCTCCCGTCACCACCATCATCGTGGCTGGTGTCGGGGGTTGTTCCTGGGTCGTCGGGCGGCGGCCCCCACTCGTCTGGTTCTCCTCCATCGTCTCCCTCGGGACCTTGAGCCCTGTAACAAGAGTTAAGGTGATACCACAAATCGGAACCGTGTACCTTTACTGCCCTGGGAGTAGCTTCCACAACCCGATAGGGGCCCTCGGCCCTGGGGTCCAGGCAGGACCTCCTGAACACCCTTAGGTACACATAGTCCCCACGTCGGAGGGGCAGCTCCTCCTCTTGGGCACTTCTCCCCAGCCTCCTTTCTCTCGCCTTTTGTTCCTGAAACACAGTCTTATGTACATAGGACAGTTGTTTAATGTAGGTGCGGACTTTTCTGTCTAACACCTCGAGGGTTGGACCGCTCCCTTCCCTTATCCTGGGGGTCGGCATTGCCCGCCCCGTCAACATTTCATGTGGTGTCAGATGGGTTGTGCGATTCTTTTCACACCTCATTTTCATCAGTGCTATGGGCAAAGCTGCCACCCAGGTCAAGCCTGTGTCCTGGGTAATTTTCAGGATCTTATTTTTTAAAGTACCATTGGCCCTCTCCACCATCCCTTGGCTTTGCGGATGGTACACACACCCGTATTTCAACCTTACTCGTAACTGCTGGGTGATTTTCTGCCACACCTTTGCCACAAATGCTTTCCCATTATCGCTGCTGATCGTTTCTGGAATACCAAACCTGGGGATCACCTGCTCGGTCAAGAATTTCATAACCGTTTTTTCGTCTTGCCTCCGACTGGGGCATGCTTCAATCCATCTCGAATACTGGCATATCACAACCAACACATATTGGAACCCATTCACTCTTTTACACATGTCAATATAATCCATTACTATGTGTTTAAAGGGCCCATCCGGCAATGGGATATGGCCTAAAGGCCTCGGGGCTGTGCCCTTCCTGATGTTATTCATGTTACATATCCTGCAATTCCTCAGCACATATGCTATCCTATCCTGTAAGCCCGGTGCCCAGAATCCAGCATTCAAAATTTGGGTCTTTACTTCCCCCCTTGCGCAATGATTCACATCATGCGCACTGTTAATGAGGGTGTCGAGGAATTTCAGTGGCGCTAGTCCCTCGTGGTTCCGCCAGATTCGATCAGGGCCCTGAGCAGCACCCCTATCTTTCCACAGCTGAACTTCAGCGGGTGGGGCAGCTGCTTGCATAGGTCTAATGTGATCGCGCATGTACTCAGGGATGATCATTTCCGCTGCAACTGGACCTTGGGGTGGAATTATGCGGACCCGGACAATCCTACCATCGGGCATAGCAGCGTCCCTTTCTACCACATCTTGCACAGGACATATGCGAGGGTAGACACAGGGGATTGTGCGGGCTCGCATAACAGACTATCAGGCTGGAGTAGGGGCAGCGGACTCATACAGTGAGTGTGGTCATCGGCAAGGCCTTTGCTGCACCACTCACAATACTGGTCTCTGGAACGGAGGAAAGGGCAGGGCAAACACATTGTTTGGGCTTTCACATGGACCCCGTCCCCTTTTGTAGGCTCAACCATGGAGGAGTCGTCCTCCATAACCTCAAGATACTGCCGCAATATCATGGCCTGACGGGAATCTGGGATTAGTATATCTACCAGGTTGGTGTTCTTCGACTCTTCAGCTGCTTCTAAGAACGCTGCCATGCTCATGCCAGGGTCATGGCCATACGACCCACACCCAAACAGTCATAACAATCACAGGGGCTGGCCAGTAGTCGCACCATGAGAACACTGCCTTATACAACCCCTTGAATGTCTGTCTGGACTCCTCGGGGCCACTCAACTTTTCTCGGTGAACGATTGGGACATGTAAGATATGTTGGGGGCCTTTCATGTCATAGGGGCATGTTACAAAAACCTCATTAGGCTGCAGAGGACCCTTCCGCATTATTCGTAAATCACATTCCCTTTGGTAGTCCTCCCCTGCTAGTTACCTAATGGCTAGAGCCATGCCGGCCTCGTTCATTAGAAACTGGTTGGCTGGGCTGACAACCACTGTCCCTGACTGGATGGGGTACTTGGCCAGGGGTAAAGGTAATACCCTAATATCAGCAGCTGTCCGCTTGGACAAGCTCCCTCGTTTTTTGGGAATTGGGGTTCTGTCATCTATGATCGTTGGACCAGAGTTGCAACTCTCAGGGCTGTGTTGTATGGCGGTTTCTACTAAAGCCTCCGGGTAGCGGGGCTCACAATACTTGGTAGCACACTTGGGGCACTCAATTCTTTGACAGATGGTGCACTCAATTGGGGTAGGGTGGTGACAGTGGGTTTGATCATCCACCCACATGGAGCACCACCTGCACTCTTCCTTTGAGGGGAACGGACAAGGCGCTGGACAGCGAATTCGCAGCCCCCCGTTCCGCATCGATTGTGGTGGCTTGTACTGACAAGATAGGCTTGGCCGCTGCCACGGCGGCCTGATCTCGAGCTTTCAACGTGGCTTCTTTTGCTACTTCATCTGCCTTTGCATTGCCCAGAGTGATGTAGTCCTGACCCTTGCCATGTGCCATTTACAAATAGCCAACCTACTGGGGAGCATCATTGCTTTAAGTAGCTGGTGTATTTGGGACAGATGTTGTATTGGGCTACCATCTGTCTTCCTAAACCCCCTTTGCTTCCACTGAGCTCCATGAACATGACAGACATTGTGAGCGTATGCACTATCCGTATGGATAGTCACATCCTCGCCCTGGCCGAGCTGGCAGGCAATTGTAAGGGCCTTCAACTCGGCCAGTTGCGCTGAACACGGCTGCATGCATGGCTCACACATTACTGTGACCATGTGTGGTGCAGACCACTCGACTACGCTAAACCCGGCATGCGTCTTGTTGTCATAGTTATGGCTAGAGCCGTCTACAAAGTAGATTTTTCCCGCCTCCAGTGGTTCGCTCTCGAGATCCCCTCTAAGTTTGGAGAACGCTTTTGAACTGGCCACACACTCATGTGGCACGCCGTCATACTCCGGGGGCAGGTAATCTGCTGGGTTTGTGACTAAGTTGCAGGTCTGTATCGTCACGTCCGTTAGGAACGGAAGATTGTAGTAGCAGAGTTGTCGTTGAGGCGTGAGGCAAAACCTCCCTTGTTCAGCTAGTTGGGCTATTGCGTGGCTAGTGTAGATTGTAACTGGCCTTCCCATCGTAATTGCAGCTGCCTTTGAATATGCTACGTACACCGCGTCTAGTCCCTGATAGCATGGCGGGTATCCCTGCGCTACCCCATCTAGTTTTGAGCAGTAATAAGCAATTGCCTGCCTGCCCTTTCCCTTACATTGGTTTTGCGCCAGGACAGCTGCCATATAAGTGTCCTGACCTGGCTCCTTCTTTGTCGTGACGTACAGGCTGAATAGGTTGTTGTAGAGTGGCAGGGCGAGAGCTGGGGCTTGCTGCATCTCCTGTTTTATCCCCTGGAACGCTTCTTCGCGTCCACCGTCCAGGTGAGGGAGTTCCTCAGGTTTCCATTTCCTGCCACTGAGATCAGGGCGCGCAGGGGGGGCGATTTTCTGCTCGTAGCTCTCAATCCAATCGCTACTGAATCCCATCAGTCCTATAAAGGACATCATCTGTTTTCGTCTTTGGGGCTTTCGTGATTGCGGACACATGTTCTGGTGCCAGCCTTCTTTCTTCATGTGAAATCAGTCTCCCCAGGTAGATTACTTTACTTATCTGCGTTTCCCCCAAAAAGCCAACAGTCTTTTGGAATTTTCCTCTAGACCTAGGGAGGTGTTGGGCATCTTTTGGCTGAAGACAGGTGTAGGTTGCGCCAGTGTCAACCAAACATTGAACGAGAACCCGCTGCATTGAACGAGAACCCGCAGCATTGGCTCTCCATCAGTTCCTCTCGAGATAACGAGGAACTGACTCCCTTTTGGCTTTTCTGGGCCTCGTCAATAGGGGAGCGTCCCCCCGTGTCCTCCTAGAGTTTGCGTGACTGCAGGCTGGTTGGCCACTGGCTGTATCATCTGCTGGACGGGGAGTTGCATGACCGCCTGTTGTTGCGCTTGGGGCTGAGCGACAGGCTGCCCTACTGCCTGGCGGCTTTGAACATAGCCGCCTGGTTGTTGGTACCCCACTTGTGGCTGCACCAGGGGCTGCACCACTGTTGGCTGGGGCTGTACGTAGCCTCCTTGCTGCTGGTACTGCATTTGGGGTTGCACCACTGCTGGCTGTGCCTGTATGTAGCCCCCTTGCTGCTGGTATCCTAATTGTGGTTGTGTTTGGGGCTGGGCATAAGGCTGTGCAATCATTGGCTGGTTTTGCATGTACCCGCCTTGTTGCTGTTGGCGTTTCCCGTTGTTGTTTTGTCTAGCGTTGGGACACTGCCGCCTTATATGCCCTGTTCCTCCACAGGTCCAGCAGCCCCCTTGTTGGTTATTCCTTGGCCCCTGGCCTCCTTGCCTATTTCCTTTCTGACCGCCTTGCCCCCCTTGTTCTTGCTGCCCTTGTTGGGCGTTGGATAACCTCTATCTGTTGCTGTGCGGCTTGGGCCGGCGCTACTGGCGTTGCGGCTGATGCCTGCACCGGCTGTGGTTGGCTCACGGCTGGCTGTATTACTGCTGCTTGCACTGCTGCCTTTCTTGAATTCTTTGTTTCCTGGATTTGCATCTGGACCAGTTTCTGTGCTGCATCTTCACCTTGCTGTTTCTTTTCTTCCTGTTCTTGCCGATGCAGATTCACAAAGTGGGATACTGCTGAGCGAAATTCTTCTTTAGTCATGGTTCCGAGCCTCCAGTCTGCTTCCAGCAGGGTTTTAACCTTTTTCGGCAATGCGCTCATTATAGCTTGTCTGAACTGAGCTCGCACAGCTGGCGAGAAGTCTGGATCTTGCTCCATCTAAGCACTCCACAGCTCGGCTGCCTTTTCCACGAAAGCTACTGGGTTTTCCTCATCCTTTAGTTTATTTATACATACCGTGCTGGGACTGTATCAGTTTGGGTAGGCTTCCCTCAAGTCCTCCCATATTGCCTTCCTGCACCGATTCAGGGGGAGCGGATCGGTGGTATCGTCGTTCATTATCCACCCAAGCTGTCTGGTATCTAGGGCGGACTCTTTCCCTAGGATTTTGCTGAGTACATATTTTATGTCTCCTATTGCCAAGGCCTTTCCGACTGTCTCATCTTCGAACCTGGTTATCCACGGCCCCGCTCCTTCCTGTAGGACAGGTAGTCGACTTATTAAGCCCTCAAGTGGGCCCATGGCTGGTAATGAGCAACATTCCCCTTCACTATCAGTGGCGCCATCGTGTACGTTTCTTCTTCTGGGTTCTTTTTTTCCACGTTTAGTGGCTTTTTCTCCCTCTTCTTCTCTTCTTTTTCCAACTCTTTTTCCAATTCATTCCTTGTTTTGTCCATGGTCTTTTTTACTCCGCTCTCGATCTCATCCAGACCCTTTTTCATTCCCTGCCGTATGGTGCCTAGTCCCTTGCCTACCCCTTTCGAGATCTTCGCTATGTTTTGGAAACCCATTGCTAGTAAGCCTGGGGGAATCATTGCTGTAATTGACCAACCTATTATTAAGCACTTAAATATAGCTTGTTGATAGGCATTTGTTATTTGTTATTTTGTTATTTATTTATTTATTTCAGATGCTATGAGTACAATTTAACAAACCAAGTCAACAAAAGCAAAACAAAACAAAATTGTGAAACAAAATGCCATTTAAAATGATTACCCTAGACACACCTGAAAAGGAGTGGGAAGAAGCCTAGCTTATTAAATCCCACCCCTGCGCAATCCAAAAGACTATGGCAAAGGTGGAAAGAACAAGAAGAATGGATCAGAAGAGTGAGGGAAGAAAGAGAAGTAATGAGCGCAGAATTAGACCGCATAGGGAAGAAAATAGAAGAATGGAGAGGAGAAGGTGAGGCAGAAGGGACCGTGATAAAACAGACCACGGAAAAACTGGACCAACTGGAGAAGAGTCGAGAGGGAATGATAAGAGACCTCCAGCGAAGAGCACGGGAAATACAGGAGTGTATGACCACGTAGAGAGGCTGGAGAAGGATCATGAGAGAATAACATGGTCCCTATCGGAATCCATATATTCAGAGTGACCCGCGTTCTTTTAAGCTCCTATTTCTTTGCCTCTAATTCCTTTACTCTTTCGCACACTAAAGCCTTATTTTCTTCGCTCATCAGCTCAATTTTCACGTACCGGGCTACGCCCTCCGCGGTTCGGAAAATTATTTCGAACTCGCTCGCTGTTTTTATGTCTGTTACTTGTACCTTATATTTTCTTTCCCCTTCTACAGTTATTTCGATTTTCTTCTGAACTGGGCTTTCACTCATTCCTTTATTTATTAACCACACTTAGACACCCTTTTGTTCTTTTTTCCTCCTTCCTTTTATTGATTCACACGACGTTACAGAGCTGCTACTTATTTGTTCACATAAGCTTTTATTTCACATGTATTTTATTTTATACACACTAGTTTTATTTATTTCATTCTAAGCACTAAGCAGTCAACAAGTTTTCATACACATCACCTCTTAGTTTTCATAAGACCTGAATTTTATTACAAAAGCAGTTTTATTGATAAAAGCAGTACTTTATTTATTAAGCACTCTCATTACTTTCGGCACAGGCACATTGGGTCAGAATACAAAACACTCATGAGCAGTCAGGCTTTAGCAATGATTAATCATAACACTTTTCTTGTTACTTTTTCACAAAGCACTTCCACACGTCCTCCTCTCTTTCTCTCTTCAGCCCCCTCCTTATCACTATTTTGTTTAATTCATCCAACGTTTTTCTGGCTTGAATTATTTCTGCATCTAGTTTTGTTAACACACTCTTCCTTTCCCCTGCAGTGTTGCTGCGTGGTGGTGTCAGAAGTGGAATGTGTGGCTCTGACTGACTTCCTCCCTCCCCCGCTTGCTCTTCTGCTTCCCCCTCCCCCTCCTGCTCTGCTTCCTGCTCTCCCTCCTCGTCACTATCTTCAGTGACTGGACTGATCAACCCTACAGGATTGTCTGCAGGTCTAGGTCAACTGGTCAACAGGTCAACTGGTGAGGTTGGGGTGTAGTCTGGGGTTGGCTCTGATCTGTATCGTGGGGACGGGGCTTGGGTGGCAACGATCCTTTGTGCCCTCCTATTACCACCTCTCTCAGCAAGCCAGTTCACCACTTGATGCAATACTTCATATGGGGGTCCTTCAACAGTGGCGTCTGTCACCCCTGTTACCGCGTAGGTAGGTGGGTGTCTTTATTGTGGTTTCGAACACACACAGTGTAGCCCTAATGGAGCTGTGCTGCGATGTTAGCATTCTCTAGCATGGCTAGTTTTATAGCACAACTCAGATGTGACTTGCTAGACTCGTGTTTTTCGCCTTTTCTGAAAAAATGCTTCATATCACACACACCTACACTGCTCCAGATATCCCCTTGTCCACCCATGACAGAAGAACGAAAGAACAGGCATGAAAAACAGAACATTTTATTTTGTTCGGTACAACCATAGAGCCAAGGCTTTCTATCATACCACGGGGAGCATACCAATGTTCCCTGGTCCTATGTTCCCCGCTATTTGTATGGGACCTGGTATCTGACCGCGGAACAGGACGGGGATGTGCTTGTGCGTGCATAGTTCCTGCCTTATGTCAATTTTGCGCGCAGAAGCATACCTGTTCACAAGGGAAGCGTGCGCAATTGTGCATTATTGACAGCTGAGAGGGGCGATTTCCCGAACTTTCGTGTTGAGATGGTGGAGTCAAAGAATGGATGAAAAACATTTTATAGCCTACGTTATTTTTACTTGTATAGTGCTTCTTTACTGAAAAAAATATTTTTAAAAGTCAACATTCAAGGTTAACATGTCATTTTCAGCTTTAGCAAGGTTGAGGACAGCGACAGACACAAACTGTGCTTCACACAGCAAGCGCTTGCTTCACACAGCAACCGCTGCAAGCGCCAGATGCGGCAAGCCTTTTATTGTTGTTAATTGCTTTGTTTTGTTCGTTTTTACGTTTGCTGACCGGCTGCAGGGGGAACTGCGCCTTTCTCCGAAGCCCATTTGATTTGACTCGTCAATAATGGAAAAATTTCCCTTTGGGTCTACAGCCCAGTAGTTCGATCTCTTTGATCTAGTAAAATGAATCCCATCCGATAGGTCAACTAAATTAGATCACCTCTTGAAAATTCAGAATCAAGAATGAGAAGCCAAGTTCAAAGACAACGACAATCCTGAGGCTGCATCAACTCTAGTCAAATCTGGAAAGCGCACAGCACAGCGGGTATTTGCGCGTCTTATTGGAGAGGCGTCGTGGCGAGCAGATCATTTCTGCTTCGGTTTTGGGAAGTTCTCTTCATTTCCCTATCGTTTTATTAAGAATGAATTATAGATTGGTATACATTTGAATTATGTAGGCTATTGTATGCCCGCGTGCTGCAACAGGTGGCTGTGTTTGTTTAGCCGAGTCTGCATGGCTGCAGCCTCAGGATTGTCGTTGTCTTTGAACTTGGCTTTTCATTGTTGATTCTAAATTTACACGATGTGAAGGAGGTGATCTAAAATAGCCTTTGGTTGACCTGTCGGAAGGGTGGGTTTCATTTTATTGTAACAAAGAGATCTAAATATTGGGCTGTAGACCCAAAGGGAAAATGTTGTATTATTGACATTGTCAAATCAAATGGCCTAGGAGAAACAGTCCCCGTGTGTCGGACCCTTGTCACCAAATTGTCTCCAAATAAAAGCTAAGATCGGTGCCTACATACAACAATACATTGTCTGAATAAATTTAGGCATGTGACGAAACAGTGGAGAACAAACAGAACAACAACAAGAAGCAACGCCTATGCGTGGCCACAGTATATTTGGATTGAGCGGGGAACATCAGACCCTTTTTTGGAAAGAACATAGGGATGACCCCCATACCACGAATGTGAAAACGTCTGATTAAATGACCTACCCTTGTCCTTCGTTTGCTAAACGATATGTATGTCTGGCTTATAGGGTCCAAGACTTCATATTGGCAATTTAGTTCCTATATCGAGTCGCTCGAAAGAGTTCTCCAAGAGAAACTCCACGCTATTGCAAGCATGTTCGGTCGCCATCGTTTAAACTGTACTGCTGACTGAGGCCTCGTCCACACGTACCCAGGTATCTGATAAAATGAAGATGTTTCTCTGCGTTTAGACCAGTCATCCACACGAAGACGCGTCAAAAACGAATATTCAGGAAAAACTCCGGCCAAAGTGAAGATTTTTGAAAACTCCGTTTATGCATGCTGGTGTGGACAGAGATAACTGGAGATTTGCGTTTTAGAACGTCACTATCTGCGCCAAAAATATGCCAAGACGTCAAATGTGCGACCTTTGTGTACGGCAGAAGCCACAGGTTTGGAGTGCTTAAAAACGCAGATGTTCGGTTACGTGTGGAAGGGATTTTTTTTCGAAGACGAGGTGGTGTGGATAAAACATTTTTTCGAAACGAATTGGGGGAAATGTTCGGTTTTAAAAATACCCAGCTACGTGTGTACATGGCCTGAGTGACTCGCTGTTCGTGCACACTAATATAGGCTACGCGCTGACGTGTACAGTAGGGCAGAATTAAATCTGCCCTGTGGACGTCTACAAACCCGAGCCTTTTCCTATGGCTTTTTGTGCAGTGTTCTCTGCTTCTGCGCACAGATTTACATAGAATGACGATAGGGAGCGGGGGATTTCTCAGGGGCAGAGAGATCCTCTGCCCCTCCAGCAATAGAATTCAACGTAATAGCAGCTACAGTGTGGCGGTAATCGAGACAAGCAAGAAAATCGGCAAACTTTTCTTTTACAAATCCTTAACAACGTCTAACAAAACAACAAGATTCTCGTTTGCATTCAATGGATCTAGTTTTCTTAGTGGAGGAATCTTTGGGAGGGCTCTGCCCCACCTGCCCACATAAAGCAGCCGCGCCTGTTTGTACTTTATTTGTAATTAAAATGTTAAGAAGAATATTTACCATTTTGCATTACCAGTCAAACAATGCAAAATGTGTTTTCAGAATGAGAATGTGTTTAGAGTTTTGCAAAGACGAGTCAGTTTTGCAAATTGTGTCCTATGTGAAAATTGACAATTGACAATGACTAAAGAGTGAAGAGTTCAAGCAATTTAGAAAGTTGTTCAGCCAATAGGTTGTCATGCTTTAACAACTGAGAAATTAGAGCGAATAATGAGAATCATTTTTGACATGTAGACTATTTTACACAAAAACAGCAGGTAAACATTAATCTATTTCTTTATTGTGTAAATACATTTCACACAAAAAACAAAATTTGACAAACAGAATGCACATCTCATGGGTTACACACTGACAAACATTTTCAAGATCTGCATGTCCCACTAGGGGCTTGAAATAGCACTAATAGAGCTATTTAAGGCATTGCACTGAGACAGGACATAGCCCGACTGATGAAACCTTCGAAAATGTATAACAGAAAGTGTATGATTACATTGCATATTTATAGCAGCAATGTCAAGGTGTTACTGCTGAATTTGTATAGACTGTGTAAACACCATGGCGATGAATCTGCATGCTGTTGAACACTAGTTGTCAATGAAATGAACAGACCTGAAATAATGCTTGGATAGTTATAACCTTTAGTGAAATAATATTGATTAAAAAATAGCATATATATATAAAATGGTTCTGTTGTAAGAATGAGGCCCAATGATTTATATGAAAAGCTTAGACTTCCCTGTCAAACTATCACACACAATCACAACCACCTGGGGCTGTCTTTGTGGTATCCATGGACTCCATTTATGTGCTCCTACACTGCGGATCCCACTCCAACTCAGTGTGCAACACACCCAATACTCCCATAACCAGGGATCACCAATACTCAGGCAAGAGGAAAGCCTTCAGCTTTGGATTGCTCTCTCTCCATCTATAGGCAGAAGGACCCATGAGGGTTTACTTCCATTTACTTGATTGCTCCTAACTGCCGTCTAGGGTAAATGCCCCATCCATACATTTTGTATGCTCTGTATGTGAAATGAATGAGCATTTTTGACCTATTTTGACTGATTAAGTTTGATTTAAATGTCGTCCAGAAATGAGAGTTACCAGCACTACCGTGAGTAATACAGGAGTATAACATACTGCTGCAGCCAACAGGCCGGAGTTAAAATCTCTGTGCTTGTGACTCAACAAATCAGGAGTGTCAAGGGTGCATTTCAAATCTGAACAGAGGTTGGAAAAACACAGTAAAGTGCCTCTTCAGACTGTTTTACTCTTCACTGTTACTTAAAATGGACTTTGAAATGTCTTTTCAACATCTGTTAAAATCATTAAAAATCTAGAATAAATATCAATGCATATATACAAATATGTATAACTTGTGTTACTGCAATGGCAGATTTTAATGAAATTTTAATGTTGCAACAAACCCTTGAAAATACTTTGCGTTAATAAAGCATGATTGTCCCGGAATAGTGAATGTGAGAATCAGAGCACAGTGTAGAATTACAGTGCAATGTAGTGTAAAAAGTCCTTCAAATATGCTTACAAACCTTATACTGGCTAAATAGCCTACCAACTCATTTTCAGGAGAACACATTTAAGGGCATCCAAATACAACTTCACACACGTCAACATGATCCAAATAGGATCATAAAGGTATGGCACCTCAATAGAGGTTTGATTAAATTTGGGAGAGAAGGGTAAACAGGGGAGGGGATGAGTCTGATCTCCGGAAGCATGACTTCGCTTGGTACGCTGTTCTCTTCACCTGCCGTCAGTTTATGTCTGAAACCAAGCACACAACGCAATGTTTTTTTTTTTTACAACGCACTTTTGTATGCTTTCATTGGACATGATGCTGTAGTTGTTGGTCAGCTAGCTAGATAAAAGAGCCATGATGCTGATGCACATCGACAAAGCAGGATATCCTAGCTTGGAGAGCTGTGCAGTCTGATCTGGACTTGTGATCCAACTCTTCACTTGTGCCACCTTGCAGTTCAGTTGAACTGATCATTTGTGACGAATTCCTGGAATGTGAAACCACAAAATGGGTCTTCGGGCTCTTTCAGCCCTTCCAATGCACCAGAGATTGGAAGTTGTGAGGGGGGTCCTTACTACTGACAGAACAGTAGGCTCCGGTATGGAGTGATTTTGTAAATATCCACTGAATGCTGCACACTGTCATCACACAGTCCTTCAGTCAATGGAGTGCTCCGTTATATAAAGACGCAGGGCTAAGAGTGTGATGGCCGACAAGCAGGCCTAGTTGATGCTGTGCTGGGAGATGACTGGGTAGTCTAGGTCACTCTGTGGAGACTCGGCCAGCTCAGGTAGGTTGCCTGTCGTATACTCCGTATACCACTCCTACGGCAGACAAAAACATCTCTCTCAATTCAGAATGTCAGTCCACAGCACTTATTTATTTATTTACTTAGTTACATATTTATTTATTTACTTACTCATTTCAAAACCATGGATTCAGTAATACTCTTGATTGTCAATGCAATTTGTGACATTCTTTTCAGGATATGCAGGTTAATTCTTGGTTTACTAAAACTTATTAGGAGTGAAGTGTAGTTCTGTGCTATGTGTAGTGGTATAACAACAATATCTTACAAGCGCTTAAAAACATTGTTTGTAGGTAGCCCAGAGACATACAATTCCGGTACTCATCTCAGCCGCAGACAACTCACCTGAATCTCTTCCTGGTACATCCTTATGCTGAGATCACTTTTGGTTCGTGATCGTCGCCCAAGGAAGACTACAGAGGACTGCTGTTGCGAGGAATTAAAACAAAAACATCAGCCCTTCTACTCACAGCCAATCACAAAGCAATTCATTAATTTATTATTATATGAACCAAAATGCATGGACGCAGTGGCCATTAAAATGTGTTAGACTGCAGGTGCTGTTTTATTTTAACCTACCCAGTGCTGTTTTAGGGGGAATGCCACCCTTGCACGAGGTGTGCACTTCAGGAGGTACCCATATGAGACCTCTTTCAAAGCGTTTTTAAGGTCCAAAATAAATATGTACTCTGGAAAAGGTACTTACATGCCACTTTGAAATTGTGTGGCACCATGTTTGACAGTTATTGCAGAACTGGAAGTAGAAGCCATTTTTATACAAACGAACAGGGGAACGTATATTGGGTTCATTTTTTTCTAACACTTTCTAGGATGAATACAGCAGAGGAATCGTGGGTGTTGGGACACTCACCTGGTTGCGCTCCATGGTCACACACAGCTGATGCAGAGAGCTGAGACTGGAGTTGGCCACCGTGTGCTTGTAGAATTCCAGCGCCTGCAATGCTTCCGATCGACTCACCTCCACCTCGAACACGATTCCCTTCTCATCTGTGCAGAAAGAACACTTCAGTGATGTCTGTTCACACATTACTCTCCTAATCCCCTGCCAAGACAGTGCCATTTGAAAAATAGACCATTTGAAATGTAACTGCACCATAAAATATGGTTTTGTGAGCTGTTAAACTAAGTGACAATTGGCTGATGTGTGTGTCTGCTGTTAATGTCATAAAAATTTGCCTTTACAGCTCAATCAACATTCAGCTGAAAAATGGCTTCCTGCGCCCTCTACAGCTTCAAATGTGCCATGACATGATGACAATTCATGACCCTGTGCACTGAAAATACATGGACACATCGTAGGGGATACCCCAAATAAGGATACCTGGTTTTCAGGTGCAGTTACTTTTTAGGTCATTAAGAGGGGCAGGAATTTTACATTTAAATCTATGAGGAGCAACAACTTTCTGCAGCCAGCAATATATGTGCCACAAACAAGCTTGCCCAGAGAGATGGCTGGGCCCCTAAAAAATCAAATTATGCATCGCTTTGGCCACATATAGTGCTGACTCAAAAGGGTCTAGAAGCATCGTGTCAGCCACGTCTATTCACAGTTTTGCACAAACTCATTTTTGTAAGTTTCCATTTTGCACTTTATAAATGTGTCATTAAGCATTGTGTTACACTGTTACGCTAAGAAGGTAGTGATTTAAAATATTTGTATAGATGAAAGCCATGAACCTTCTGGGTCGTCGAGGGCCTCTTGTCTGTTCTTGCGACTGTAATTCATCCTGAAGACAAAAGCATCAAGTATGAAGGCCACAATAATGGTCATCACAACCTACGGATGCCAAAGACACAAGAAACAAACAAGTGACAGTAATGATCAGTGACACATGGTTTGCATCAATCACTGGTTCATAACGAATCTTTAGTCCACATTTCAAGACACAATCACTTCAATATTTTGTTATTTTAATAATAAAATCCACAAAGAAATGTTTTTCACAACAACACAGCAGTCAAAATCAAACGTCCCTCACCATGGTAACGATGTAGAATGTCATGAAATAGAGTCTACTCCAGTGGGATGTCTGAGACGTCACTCCTTCCTGAGTAACATTTAAATGAGAATATACAAGATGTGATAAAGTACTGTATGATATATCACTGCATATTTGCATAGCATGGAAATGTTTGTGCATCTCCAGTTAATGTGAAGACCTATGCAGAGATGTACTTGGATGATTCAACCAATTTATCCAGCAAATCATTACCACCAGTCATTAACTAACCAATGTATAAGAATGCCATAGTGATGTACCAGTCATTTAATATTTAGCAAAAATATCGGGTGGCTTACCATAGTGATGTACCAGTTGTTAACCACAGTCAGCTCAAACAATGTCACTGTGGGAGACAAACAAAAAGGGTTGGACATATTTTGCACATATCACGCACCCAAATTTCCAGTTGTAACTTTAACTCTATAAGTTCTCAGAAATAAACAAAGCTACATTTACATTTACATTTACAGAAATAAACAAAGCTACATTTACATTTACATTTTAACATGCAAAGCTACATTTACATTTACATTTTAGCAAAAAATAAGGTAAACATACCGAAGCTGCTCAGAATGTTGTCGAAGTTGTTAAGATAATAGTAGCCCTCCTGCAGGACAGTGCGGTTGCCAACGGTGATGTTGTTCTGGCGATAGGCATCGGCTACAGTGCTGGTGCTAAAAGAAAGAACAGGGGGAAGGTAGCGTCACTGTTCTCAAGTTTGCTGCCCTACAAAGTCAAAAGGCAGCAACTACACATTTTGTCAAAACTGAGTTTAGACTGTAAATGGACTTAATAGCACCTCTTTTGTCTTTTGACTAAATATCTTGCTTCTTCCTTTTAAGAAAGTACATAAAAGCATTATCATTATTACACCTACAACATGCTGGACTGGGCAGTATAACAACCTTGAAGGCGTTTCAGTGTTGGCATAGTTACTGTACTTTGCCTCTGTAGAGCAGTTTCAATGATTCAAAACAAACACACAAACAGAGCACTGTGAAGCCCTATCCCTGACTTACTTGCAGCAGTTAGGGTAGACAACGCCTGCAAAGAACTCCATCCCCACGATGGCAAAAGAGTAGTAGAAAATGATGAGGGTGAGGCCAAGACTGTGGAGAAATTGAGGTAGGGGAGACTGAGGTGAACACACAGTTATGATAACATATTTGGTCAACACAGACCACATGGAACTTTGAAAACTTCTGAATGTTCTGGCGAATCACCTGGCCATACGTGGAAACAGCTCGTAAATGGTGTCCAGAACATTACGATACCTCTGTTTGATTTTGAATAATCTGAAAGCGATAAAACACAGTGAATATATGAACCGTCAGAACTGCTGCCAAGCACTAATTTAGCTTTTCCAAGCATTTGTTTACAGCCTGCAGTTGTGTTAGCGGGCTTCAGAACTTACCGGAGAAGCTGGAGAGGACGGAGAACCACGATGAAGTAGAAGGGCTCCATGTTGAAGGCCAGAGTAATCAAGCCCAGAAACGCCAGGGCAGTCACTGAGAAATCAAACCTGAAAACAATAATCCCTCAGTTAGACTCACACACACATACCAAATGTTAGGCACGCTAAGTACATAATACTGCACACTATTGTGAGTGTGATATGCAATGGAACAAGTGCACAAACTTACAAGTTCCATCCTGAGCTGAAGTACGCCACTGGTCCAAGACCAGTAATCTTCAACATCACCTCCACACCATAGACTGTATTCAACAAGGGAGGAAATTATGACATGTGAAATGGCACAATGTATGCATACATGTGTGTATATGGTAAATATTAGATGGAAAAAAGCATACTTGTAAGGAAGATGACATAACTCCACGGGACAAACTTCGGCCATGACCCATCACCTACACTCACAGAAAAATATGTTGATGAAAAAGAAACTTAATTAAAGAGAATGTACATAACAGAAAAATGCCAATATATTAATTGTTAATGCAACAGCAAAATAGTGGTAATAGTTGTGCACTTTATTTTATGTATATTTTGTGCACCATGTGTTATTTTAACATGTATTCTTTATGGTGTATGTTAAATAAAAAAACAACCTACTGTTGAACACTGTAGTCTCGACCAATATCCATATTCCATTTACAGCAACAACAACGTCTGTTAAAAATTGGAACTTAAATTACAAATCTATCTTAGGTTAATGACTTGGTTAAAGCATATCATAAAGAAAGAAACATCAATGGGAACATAGACTTACACATGCCATACTGGAAAGCCTTGGATTTTACTAGGATATTAATACCTATTGAACAAAACATACCATTTAAGCCATTACAGTAAACATTCATCATGCTTCAACTGTATTCAATGCAACAGTCAAATATATGACTTAATCAATACCTTAAAAACATAGCCAGACTTACAGACAGGAAGAAATAGATGAGATGAGAGTTACCTTTAAAAATGAGGAAAGCAGTGTGTGGGAGATCATCAAACCAGTGCTCCCCACTCCGTCGAGCCTATGATAGAACACACACACCAATGCACAAAATTCCCAATAAAGAGAAATGGTTATTCATTTTGATCCCCCAATGAGCAACATAAACTAGTGAATAAAAATTTTAATCACACAGCAAACAACAATAAAATATCTAAAATAAAACACAACACAGAAAAAGACAATAGTGCAAGGCAAGACACACAGTAGCAACTGTGAGACACTGGTTAATTTAAATACTCCAAAAGACTAAATAGCCAAAAGACACTTTTTAATGTAAACATCAGTTAAATTTCATTTGGATAGGAGCAGCATTAAATTAAAATTATAAATATACAAGCTTACCTTCCATTTTAATCCAATCACTTCATAGAACTTATAAAAGTCTTGCAAACTGGAAAGAATACAAAAACAAAAAAAAACTATTTTAAAACGACATGAAAGTCATCAAGTAAATACTATCTGCAAGCCCTATTCTCCCATTCGTGTGAAAGTGGTTGTTTTACACGTTTCCAGTCACATGCTTTTCAGTCACGTGCATTCTCCTGTCCGCCTCCCTTCATGCACAAAAAAGCTTCACGAAATTAGCATGGACTCTCAAAAAGAATTCTGAATTTAAAACAGTCAAAAACTTCAATTTACCTTTATTCATTGTGGCTGTTCCAAAACCATGTACGGTGGACTTGCATATTAACGTTGGGAATACTTTTACATTCCCTAATGCTGCATTTTTCAGTGTGGTGGCACTTGGCCTTGATACAATTCTCAGAGGCAGGTCAAGAGAAAAGCATTTCAGTCAGGGACAGAAGTGTGCTAAAGCACAATTTGTCTAAGAAATGCCTTCCTTCCTACAATGCATAAGTGCCTTCAATGTGGCTACAGACAGACTTACAAGTTAAGGGCAGAATTTCTATGAGATAAAAAATGTGCAGCTTTGCTTTTTTTTTTTTTTTTACTTCAGCCCATTGGAGGATACAGTCCTGTATGGTTTATTAATGTCACCTGAGTATGTCAGTCACTGGTTGAGATTGGTTGAGAGCCTTGTACGTCAGGAAGCGGTCCCGGGCACTCATCCTTGGCCGATAGTGGCGCATGAGTCCATCAAACTGCTTTAGAGTCATACCGTCTGGTCTCTATGAAATTGTAAGTTATAATTCAGGATTCCATAATTATCATTATCAACATCTGTACTTAGAATTGTAAGTTTAGATACACATACATACACAAAAATAAAATACTTCATGAAATAACCTGCAATTTGGTCTCTTATGTTTTTCTTCTTATATTATTATTAATAAAATATATATCAATATTATAATATATTATTACAACTTAACTGTCAGTAGACATACACACACACAGACGAGAAACTTGATGACGTGACCTACAGAGGTGTATGGGAATGACTGCCTGCATTTCCTGGGAACCCCTCCCATATGCTGGGCACTGTTGGCACCTTGTTTTACCAGTACCAAGTGCCCTTCACACTTTTTAAATTACCATTTTCATTTGATGAAATAAATTTACATAATTTAATTTTATGCGTTAATTTTTTTGTGTTGGTTTCTCTGTACCTTTTTGAATTTATGTATGTAAAGTAAACTGAATCGTCTATGCATATGACATGTCCTACTGTAATAAAACTGCCTTGCCTTCAAGGTTTTAATGTTGAAGACATTTACATCAAATGCAACTTTTCACATAGTTCCCAATACAGACCGTCAGAGTGAAAGCAGAGTCAGGTAACCCAGCTTTAGAAGCTACAATCCCATACATGGAGTCTTTGGATTGCAACTTCTAAAGGCGCATTAACCAACACTGCCTGACAGGGATGTGCTCATGCTGCCCTGAACCTACCTGTCCTGCCCTAAACCTACCTGTCCGGTCCTGTCCTGTCCTAAACATACCTGTCGGCTCACCAGGAGCTGGAACGCATGTTCAATAGCAGATCGCTTATGAAGCAACAGTGATTTGAACTTCATCTTCTCAACGCCATTGAAGGTGTCGAAGACCACAGCCAGGAGCTTTTGTGGGAAGGAAAAGGAAGGAGATAGAGAAGATGTATTAATGGCAATTATTTCTAAAATTAGTTCATTAAATACTTATTCAAATAAAGTGACTATATCTCTCATCTGCCACTCTAGCCAATGCTGGGAATGCAGTACTGCCCGTTATTGTCTGTGACTTCAACTTTTAATTGTGATAGGCATGCCATTAAACTAAGATCAGTGTTTGGCAACCATCATGCATTTTCCATTAGCGACTGGAGGGGCCTTACTCACCAGGTTCATGATGAAGTAGAGCTCAATGGAGAGATAGACTATGAAGAACACACAGGACCAGCGATTACGCGAATAGGCTGGCATCATGACATCTGGAAAACTGGGAGACAATGACAACACACTTTTATACCATACCCTATCATAAATATGCACCGACTCAATGATCTACATATACAAGTACTTCATTGCTTAAGTGCTGCAACAAATATGAGAAAAGGGAAAAATATCTATGTATTTTAATGCAACAGCATATAATCTTACTTGGCAGTTGTGAGTAAGACGAACAAGCTTACTATGCTGTTCTCTAGGGTGTTGAAATACTGTAGAAAGACAGAATGGAATTAATCACCAAAGCTCCCATCTTTACCAGCACATTTGAGGAATATAATTTATATTCCATTATTTTAATATAATACAGTCACAGAGGTAACATTAGACATGAACTGCAGCAGCACATTTTCACTTTCCAAAGGGCCTCTCAGAGACATACAGTACGGGCAGTTATGGCACATCATCACCCTCGGTTTTACAAGCATTTATTGCTTCACAACACTGCCAAATATAGAACATAGGTAAACCCTGCACTGTTAGCTCACATCCTTTTATGCTTAGTAGGTAATGGAAGTCATCATCTTTCATTTCTTGAATGAGAAATTTTGGTGGAGCACAACAAATCTTTGTTTTGTTGCTACGGGAACAAAAGTGAGGTTTACTTACTTTATCCACTAAGTTAGAAGAGAAGAGGAAAAAACCTGCGGAGGGTTAAAACAACATAAGGTTTGTAGTTAAGACAAGTGATTCCACAGGGCGCACAATCACTGGTGTTCGGTCTAAAAGGGGAAGAAGGAAAGCTCGAGCTTACCAAGAATGGCGAAGATGACCATGAAGAACAGAAGCAGTAGCAGGATGTCAATAAAAGGAGGAAGAGACTGGAATATCTGCCGCAGGTTTCTGAAGGAATAGGAATTGAGAGAGAAAGTAAAAAGAGGAGTAACTCGAGGGGTAATCTTAACAAAATAATTACTAAAAATACAACTAAGGTTAATGTTAAATTCATATTATTGTGTGTGTGATGCAGGCATTGTGAATGATGATTTATATTTATAAGCTGAGGCCATGTATATATCACTCATTTCGCTTTAGTCCAACAGTCTTACCGGCGTACGGCGCCACAGTACCGACAGTCCACTAGGAAGATGGGCCTGAGTGCCCGTGTCACTCTAAGGTGAGATGTCTGCCGGACCAGAACCACTATAGCTTCAATAAACTGGATGAACAGCACACAAGTCTGGGCATATCAGACAGGAAAAAAGACAGGAAGGAAATATATGAAACACATTTCCTGTCAGCAGATCAGTGAATAAGCATATGCACACCTCAATGCTGTTATATCCTATAGCTGTACTCATACCTTAATTGTCATCCTGTTAATGTTCCTATACATGGGTTAAAGTATCCATACCATAACAACCATACCGATACTGTACACCATACCTTAGAGATGGGGTAGGCAATGGAGTTAGAGGGATTTTTTGGCTATAGTTCTGAAATTTGTATCTATACCTATACCTTCCCACTTTGGTTCCTACTGAGAGTGTACAACTCAGACAGAAGAAAGCTGTTTTTTCAACTGTACTTTAAAAAAAAAAATCTTACCCTTTCAAGCTTTTCCATCATTGCCCACCCTGCCTATAACCATGGCCTCATTACTATAGGCCCATCTTAGCCACAGCCCCATCACCATATCCCTACCCTAACCATGGCCCCATTGCCATATCCTCTACCCTATTTGCCAAAGTGTTACACTGTGATCAGCCCCATTACCATACCTCTACCTTAACCATGACCCACTTTAGTGGATCCCAAACGTTTCCTGCTTTGTACGCCCTGAAACACTATCCTGCCAAGTATCCCCAGCTTGCTTTAAGTATTTTGCATAATAATTCTGCCTATTTTATGGTACATAATAATGTAGTCCCAATTGGGCTTTATAAAGGAAAGCTCGAATGTAAAATCTTTTTCCACATATAGTATACTTAATCGTTATGCTAGTAAAAGCTAAGAACTCATTTACAGATTTATTTTGTGTACCCCCTAAAGTTGATCCAGGTACCCCTAGGGGTACTCGTACCCCAGTTTGACAATCACTGCCCTATTTTAACTATAGTTCTACCTTACCCATTTGCCCATTCCCCACATTAACTATAGGCCCATCACTATATCGCTGGATGCCCCACCTTCACCATGGTCCTCTTGTGCCGAATGAAGGTGTGGAAGCCGAGCCAGCGCAGTTTCATGCACAGCTCAAACGCCACCATGACCAGGGCCAGCAGCTCCAGGGTGGCGTGGACCTGAGGTAGACATGACACACGCAGTCAGGACAGCAAACACACACATGCAAGCACACATACACGCGCACACACACAAACACACAAATACTCTCATACACACCCATGCACACGGACATATACACATGCAGCACACTGCTTCCTCAGAAGCCACCAATGTGCAGTGGAATTTCCAATATTTACATTTACTCAAAACCTCACAGGGTATTGGTCATGCACTAAAACTGTGTGAGTCTATGACCTCCGCCCCCACCTCGAACAAAAGTCAAATGTGTGATCAGGCTTTACAAGTCAGCAAGTTACCAAGCTGGGTTTTACAAGAAGCAAACAGACACTGCTGTCACATGCACTGGCCAGGGGCAACACACTCACTAGACAAAAGTACACTTTACAGCCGCTCCATAGGAGAAATTATGACATGATGGTCACACGTGACTATAAAGACTACAGCCATGAAGTAAGACAGGGGTACTGACAGCAGTAATAAACTTGTGTTTGTGGTGTATATGTACCATGTACATAATGATTTCACAAACATGCCGTTGAAATGTTTCCTGTACCGTCATCTACACGCACACACAATAACCTAATAAGCACTTTGCCGTTTCAAAACCACTTATCTACCTAACAATCTGTCATGTTTGTGCAAGTAGTTCTGATAAAAAACAATTATGGATTTGCCTTTGGACAGCCTCTGAAACAAGTAATGTAAAACACGCTAATGTTTTTTTTGATTGATCTAAGTAACTGATCAATCTAGCCCCCAAAATAACCTGTAATGTTATCTTCTCTATATCATTACATTTTCCAAAAATACACAGTATATACTGGCCTATTAATGCATGTGTCAACTATCAGCCCTAAATGAACTAGCACATTTGAGTGGGGTGGGCTGGGATTGGCTGAGCCATGTGTCCAGTAACCACACTATCAGCTAGTAGAGTAGAGTAGTGATACTTTATTTATCTCAAAGAAAATTAAGGTGCCTACATAGACATCAAGGCGCAGTGAGGGCACGGCAGGGGCTTCGGACAGGGACAACAGCATGAGCAACACCCCTGTCACCAGCTCCATCAGGTAGAACAGGTGGTTGTGGGCGAACAGGTACGCACTCAGCGCCCGCGGACTCCGTGGGTGAGTGAAAAACTTGTCGTTGTTCTCACCCTCCTGTGTGAAAATAAAGGTTCTGAGTGAGTGTTACAACATAGCTTAAGAGCAAGAAACGGAAACCACAGTGATTTTCAGCAGTCATTCCCATCCCTCCTCCTAACCCTTATGTGGAGGAAATATGATTCTTCTGACTGTGGTAAAAGCATGGAAACCTCAAGTTTGATATAATGACAGGGAGACAATGAGTGACAAATGTTGCGATGTACCTCCAGGTAAATTGCTGCTTCTTGATAGTTCATTTCCCAGCTCTGTTGGAGAGAAGTCTGGGTTCTTGGGTTTGGTTGTCCAGGGTTTGGCATTGTGGTGTTGTTCATGATATCATACCCACCAACTCCATCTGCAGATTAGGAAAAGCAAAAACTATGGTATAAGACACAAAAACATATCCCTGTGAACCTTCCTCCATGTAACTTTCAGGAGACACATGTAAGCGTATAGCAAACAGTTGACCACAAACCAAACAAGTGGTCCAGACAAAAGCGATCGACGAGACAACTGTTTCAAAACGCGAACATACCCCCGTTGGCAAACTTTTCTAAAGAGGAAATGTGAACTGGGCACGCTTCTGTTCCTCTCTTGAGGTTCTGCTCGCCGTTGGTCCCCATGGCAGCACTTAGCTGACCGTCCCTGTCACTCAGCAGCCAGGGACAGCAGCGATCAGGACAGCAGCGGCGAGGACACTAGAGGCTGGACTGGTGGCTGAGCAGAGAGGCGCACTTTGTGTCACCACATGTGTCACACTCCAGATTAATCATTTACACACGGGACAGTGTACAGTGCGTTCTGGGCAATGACAGTTACTGTCCCTCCTCCTGGGGGAGGTGAGGGGAGTATGGAAGTACACTTTGAGACTCACTTTCACTCACTGTCTCAGGGATGCATCTTTCAGCACATCCAATTCAGTTTACATGGTCTTATAACTATTTCTTTCAAACTTCAGTGCAATTTAGGCATCATATCAAAAGTCAAATACTTCAGACTCAGGTTTTGTGCCTCGGTCAGATCTTTTTGCCAATAAAATCTATATGATAGTCTACAGAGGTGATAAACAAAAGATTTCAGATAAGTTTCTCAATCTGGTGGACACATTTAGAATGTAAGCCTACTCAGTGTTCTTCATGTTATCATCAACAAGAAAGAGAACACAGGAAGATGCTATTTAAACAGTCACAGTCACCACACATTCAACTGTGCATGCGTCTGCAACTCTGTAGCTGTGCACGTCAGGAAGCATAGACAGGGGAGGTTACATGCATCAACCCCAACCCAGGGGGGAAGTAAAGTACATTACTCCATTTTGTCTTACAGCAAAGAAACTAGACTGCAAATTCAGCTTGAAACATTATATTCTAGGACAGTACACATTATCCAACTGTTGTCTGTGATTTTATGCATATGTTATTTTAGTGAAGATCGCTAGCAAGTCACTTGGGAGAGGTGAGGTGAGCCGTGAAACAGGCATATCACGATTTGCAGACCAAACACAAACATGCGCTGTCTGAACCATGACATTTCTTTCAATAAGTCTTTTTGCCTTTGTTGCCCCAAAGTGATCTGACCTGTCTAGGTGATTTAAAACACCACCAGAAAACACAGCCTAATACATGTAATTACATCAGGTGTTTCCTCACCTAGGCTGGCCTTTTTGCAGTTGGCATATTTCACCCTCAGATCCTAAAAGAGTGGTTGATAAGGATGAGCATGAGCGTGTTATCCATTTTGTTGTTTACCCCAAAATGTTCTAAGTAAAAAAATCTAGTGCAGGCACAAGCTAACTTCTGTTTTTGCCCCTGCAGGAAATATTTAGAAACCAAAGAACACCAATATGTCTGATTAAATGGGGACAAATGGCCAGTCTTCTTCAATTGAGTTAAGCAATTTCCAGAACAGTGGCTGGGCACACAAGGCGAGAAGCACAAGACCCCTCTAAAAATGGTTAAGTTATCCAGCTAAACTGCAGCACAGGCAAGGCTAGCTTATTGACTTCATGAACTGATGCCTCTCTGCTCCTTCTGGCAGCGTGAACCACTTAGGCCCAGTTTACAACATCGGTCTTACATGTGGGAACACCAGTATATTAACATGAGGCAAGCAGTGTAGTGGACCATCCTACAAAAATCAACAAACAAACAGGGAAAATGGCACAAGCTCTTGAGGTTCTGGAACACACCATCTACCAAACGCAGCCCCATAAATCAGAACAGCACATTTAAACAATGGCCAAAACACAAAGCCATATTTCCTATCACACCAGACAGCAGCCTGCCTTGTTTTGACACATAACGCCTGCTGTGGGGTCTGAAAACAACAATTAGGGGGGCTGCCTTGTGATTCAGTTTATAATTAAATTTAGTATATACAATTTAGAGTGAATTGTGTCCTGCCTACCTCTGCCAAAGGACACAGGGTCCATTTTGTGTACCACCACCCAGATCATAAAAGGAAAAGAGCACAAATATTAAAAAACACACCCCCTACAGGTCACCCCTGTAGACAAGAGGGGGCAGGATAACATGTATGGAGGACAGGGAGGCATCTGCCTAAATGCTGACGCAGTGGGGTCAGTTCCTGGTTCTGTGTGTGTGTGTGGTACAAAGGGCAGTTAACAGTTAAAACCCCAACACATTTACCAATGGCTTTGTCTGTACAGTTTTACATAATTTCCTTATTGTTTTCTTTTACCCTCCCGAGCGACTATCTAGCTGTGTATCCACCCATCTGTTTGCCTAATTTGTTTATTTCTCTATTTATCAAAGTGTACAGTTTGTAACCATTATGCGCCGCATCTCTCTTTTGACAACCTCTAGAAAGCACACAATAGACAACTGGCATCGTGTGTAAACAAGTTTTAGTCACGTACTCGTTTAC
This sequence comes from Setipinna tenuifilis, assembly GCA_030347295.1. NCBI lineage: Eukaryota > Metazoa > Chordata > Actinopteri > Clupeiformes > Engraulidae > Setipinna > Setipinna tenuifilis. The sequence continues at coordinate 30,035,935 of CM059272.1, forward strand.
ATAGTCAAGGTGGAAAAACTGAAAACAAATGAGATAGTCGACCATCATGTAGGACTATGTTATTAAGTGTAGCCTATTGAGCATCCCAGGCTAGTTGAGTACAGTAAAGTTTTCTTGGACTAAAGACGCAGGAAGTCTCCCCCCAAAGTGCCTTGAGAGGAGTTAACAGGGCCATAATCAGGAGCTGCTGTGCCACCAGGCCTAACAGTGATTACGACCAGCTAGGCTATGTAGACTATCGTTGTCTGACAGACGCTCATTTTTGCTCTTTACAATAAACATCAGATGATCACCTAACCCTAACGTCACGAATGCCAACTTACGAGTTAATACGTCAAAAACATAAATCAGCAATTGATAGCTCAGAATACAATCGTACAGCAACTGGGTACGGTATCCTGACAACTGACATTACATGTCAACAGCATAAAGCAAATGAACTTTGCTGCACCTTGATGTGCGTTTGCAGAGTGGTTTAAAACTCAAGGAAAAAACTCAGCCAAGATAGCGTGCAGAGTTTTCACAAATTTAAGAGTTATACAACGCCAATTGTAAGTGTTATTTGTATCTACGAGGGTTAAATTAAAGGACATCACAGCATATAACTTACTTTCATCGGGTCTTTCAGATGCGACGTCCGTCAGCAAACCGCTGTTTGTGTCGTCGTCCCAGGTCAAAATTAAGGGGACATCGTCGTCACCGTCAGCCATTTCACCGGTAATCCAAGTCGTTTACTCGTGATGGGCGTAAATTTAATAATACCTGTCTTGTTTACCTCATCTATAATTTATCGAAGACAGCCAAAGGTAACCATTAATTATCTTCACTAAAGCGTTAAGTTCACATTTATTCCAACTAAAGCTATGTGACTTATGAAGTTTGACTTTGTTGCGAATCTGGTGTCAAGTTATAAAAACGGCCGAGAGCTAGCTAATACTTGATCCATAGAAGAGTACTGAGGTTAATGTGACCATTTCCTCTCCGTGTTTCATTAAACGCACTCGGTTAGCAAAGTTGTTTCTTAACAACCTCATCAACACAAACGTTACCAGCTAGGCTAACTTACCAGACCACTTTGCAGGAGCTAAGTTAACTCTACCCTAAGTCCATAACAAAATAAAATACAAAAACAATTTACTATTCCTTGTACTATGTAAGAAGATTATTCATAAATACATTGTCACAAAGTTTCTCTACATATGACCGGAAATATAAGCACAATAAAATTCAGCTAGCGGCGTAGCGGTACCATAGAGCGGTACCCCAAGAGTGCATACATTTTTGATGTTCACCACGACATGTCGCCAATCGTTTCGAACAAAACATGACAGACTGTCAAAATAAAAGTCCTTTCTGGTGCACCGAAAAGAAAACAAAACGTGGTCATTCATCACTGACTGTACATGTTTATAAAATATAGCTTTAAAAAACGACACACACATATATACATATATATTATTTCGTTGAAAATTAGTATCGGCATTTCAAGCTCTGCAACGTGACAAAACAGCGCAAAGAATATGTACTTTTGTCGCATGGAGTTTGTGTTGCCATGCCAGTCTCATAGCAACCACTAGTTGAATACTTTGCTCATATGATTAGCTGACACAGAACGAAATAGAAAACGTGGCACATGTCAAACTTTGGAAGTGACACAAGACCGAAAATATCAAATCACCTTAATTAAGAAAATATAAGTGGAAGTAGAAGCCTTTAATGTCAACATCACATTCCAGGTACGTTCAAGTGTAAGCTTATTATAATGTTAACCCTCCTGTTCTGTTCATGTTGTCTTCTGTCAAACCTTTTGTTCCAATAATCAGACGGTCAGGAGGCCCAATGACTTTGTTCACATAGGGAATCTGATTACACAAACCACATTAGCATATACAAGTGAGTTCAGGCAAGTGCCTGTTGATCAGACAGACATAGCCTACACAAAACACTCATATGTAGACTAATATACACATACAGGCACAGAAACACCTGGATGGATTTCTTACACCTATCCCAACAGTTGTTTTAAGATCTCTCAACAGGTATTTTATGGGAAAAAAATTAATTGTTAGCCATTGTTGGACAGTGTGTATGATCAGCAGTCACGTGCCTTCTCCCCTTGAGCAGGGTACTTAACCCTGGGCTCCCTAGACACTGCACCATGGCTGGCTGCCCCCTGTTCTGGATGCTCATCTGTGTGTCACGTCTGTTTACTTCATGGTTGGGTTAGAGGACACATTTTGTCATGTCTAAAGACATAAAGAATGACTTTCATCAGCAATTCCAACACAGCTGTAATCCTCCATCATATTTAACCAAAGAGTCTTTGTTCCGTACTCTAAGGTGCATTTTTTTTGCAGTACAGATTTTAAAGCATAATCTATAGCCTAGCTGAATAAACTGCATTGCATAATTGCATTGCTGTTTGGCTGTGTGCAAAATATTGCATTTAAAAAATGATATTACGAATTTAATTATCGACTTGAATTTAAACAGTGCAACACTGTGCAACGCTGCGCAGTCTCTTATTGTAAGAGATGATTTACCCGCATCTGTTCTGTCATTCATGAACAATGTGAACAGCATCAAGCTATGAAAGTTTGAGGTAACAGCTCAGTAGCTGTTTTATTCTATAACATTTTTGTAAACAAAGTAATTATTTATTTTCCAGAATTGTAAACTATGCTTCCCTGTGAAGGACAACAACAACAAACAGTCATTTCACCATCCAAAACCAAAATAATCCGTGATGACTGCCTCAAGATTGTTGACCCGTCCAGAAAGAAGCTGGTGTCCTTAGAAACACAGCGCATAGCTGGCATCTTAGACGAATGCATCCAAAAAGTTGAGATGATTTCCCTGCTTCCTGCAGTCATAGCCTGCCCAGGTCTGAGATCTGTTGGCTGTGATACAGGGCTAAGAGAGATGTTAGATAATCACTGCACGGCAGGCGAGAGATATGAGTCTCTTACAAACATTAATGACAGTCAAGAGGGCCAGATTTCATTAGTCAAGAAAAAGGCAGACGCAGCACATGCTGTCCACTGCTGCCTCCAAGACATGTTCCGGAAGATCCAAGCCTGTCCCACAGTCATGAGAGAGCTTAGCAGCGTGGGGGCCATGGAGGATAAAAGGGACGAGGGTCCTCGTGAGCTGGCCAAGGGGCTGTGCGACCTGAGGTCAGTCCTGCTGGAGATGCTCCTCACCACCCCGGTAGAGGAGAGGGAGCGCATGTGCCATATGCAGGAGATGTCTCAGCGTTACCACAGCAACCTGGAGCTGGTGGCCACCTTGGAGACGGAGGTGGCCGCTGCCACCCAAGACAAGGATGAGGAGGTATAGGATAGGGTGGGAGAGGGGTGCAGTATTCCTAACACTTTATGCCTGTTCTTTAATTGGACAGATAGCATCATTATTATTAGCTCAGTCATCAGTGGGAGAAAACATTTAGAATATTGGCTTTAAGGGACGTAGAAGAAAAAAATTATGTTGAGAATTACAGTTAGTGTTTGGCTGACATGTTGGCTCCCCTTGTGTATGCTGATTTAAGCTTCATGTTTTAAATTTGTTTTAGTAAAATGTTGTAAAATGTCCGTCACTGTTGCCTTTTCTGTCAGATCTCCAAGAAGAACCTGACCATCCGCCACCTGAAGAACTCACTGCACCAGATGGAAAAGATCTCGGAGGACTTTGTGGCGAGGACCCGTCAGGAGGCAGAGAAGCAGAACCAGTCAGAGCAGAAAGCATCAGATGCGCATCAGCAGCGCATGCAGCAGGAGGTCTGTGTGCTTTTACTATTTTTGTATTATTTTTTACCTTGCTCTTATCTGTTCCATTTTTACTGTTAGCCAGTTGTCCTGTACTGTGAAGCACTTTGTGACTATTTTGTCTGTGAAAAGTAATTATATATTTTTAAATACTTTATTTATGATTTTTCTCAATGCAATGCAATACAACAAGAGAGACCTTAACTACACAAATAACAGTACACAAGACAAAACACGGAAGACAATAGCAGAAAACGAAACATAAATAAATGTAATTTATTTACACACTTAGGTCATTCTGCTGAGGGTGCAGCTGAGCACCCTCATCACAGAGAATCGCGAGGTAGAGATGGGCCTACGCAAGGTGGGAGGATTCACATCTGTGGAATATAATAATAATAAATTATTATAAATAAATAATAATAAAAATAATAATAATAATAATAATATCAACAAAATATTACACATCATGTGTAGGAATAACGAATTGAACAGTGTTTGTGTAGCAGAGGTCTATGCATGTTTAAGGAAGAATGAAGAGGAATATCAGCAAAAAAATAGTAGTTCTACATTATGTCATCAGAAAACACACCAGAACATCGCTTGTTTTGTTTGTGTGATTAATATTTATTTAATCTTTTATGCGTCAGCATAATTTACTTATTATGCACAACTAAAATATGCTATGTAGATATTTTGATTCATTTACAATTTATTTGCCTGGATTTTAAATGCCACTGCAATTTCTGTTTTTAGAGGAAATACAAAGTGGAGACAGAAATTGAGAATTGGATTCAGAAGTATGACGCAGACATGGGTGAAAAACAGGTACAGATTAAATATCAAATATACAGTATGCTTTGAAGCGGTAATTGTTGTAAGTTGCAACTAAAGAAATACTTATAAGCAGCATGTTTTTTATGACTTGCACTGTAAATACTGTGTCCTAATCCTTACTCAACAAAACCGTAAGAACCAGTTTCCCATACATGGATTAAGCCCAGTCCTATTACTAAATCACATTTTGAATGGAAATCAGTTGCACTGCAGTACACTAATTCAAACTCTCCTCTATGGCTTTGTATAACTGAAACACAATTTGTTTTGTGTTTTTTTTTTCACAAACTATCCTGCACTTTAAGCTTCTTCCTCTGTATGGAAAGTAGTTTTTAAATAAAGCATTTTGTTATCATGAGTATAATCAGAGTATATAGCCAGATCCAGTCAAGCAACATGTAAGGCAAATGTTGTCCCCAATGGGTGCTGGTGCTGTGGCCATAACTGTGTGTGTGTGTGTGTGTGTGTGTGTGTGTCCTTGTTTCTCCTCAGGGGGAGCTGGAGGAGATGGAGCGGGTGTTTGAGGAGGAGAAGGAGGAGCTCCGGGAGCTGGAGGAGCACTACGGCGTGCTGGAGGAGGAGTACCTGCAGGTGATGGAGGAGCGTCGGCTGGCCCTGGAGCGCCAGGAGGAGGAGGAGAGGGCCAGGGAGGTGATGGGCCGTGCTGCCATCGTCATCCAGGCCTACTGGAGGGGCTTCTGTGTGCGCAAGGCCATGAAAGCCAAAGCCAAGAGCAAGGGGGGGAAGAAGGGGAAAGGCAAGAAGAAAAAATAACCTGAGCTGAAAGAAAAGAAAAACACTGAAGGCATTCTTTGGTTTTTAACCCAGTAAAGAGAGTTATAACATTGGCTATTTGAACATTAAACTATGAACTTGAGTTGAGTACTATCTAGTGACTAAGTGCAGTGCTGTCCAACAATGCTGAAGGGGGTCACCTCACTGGTGTGTTTCTCTGGATTGAGAAGGTCCCTTCCAATGTGTCGGGTGTGACAGCTTCACTATAGATACAGTGCCTGACAAAAGTCTTGTCGCTTATCCATTTTGTAGAAACAAAAGCTTATAATCTTACTTTTAATTAATCCATTGGTTTTCGAAATGTCTCACATGAAAGCTAAAACCCTCCTAAATTATGTTAATATACTGAAAATAAATGTCACAGAGCTGGAACCAGGAAACAAGGAAAACAGACAGAACAGGAGAGGACCCAAATGTGTGGCGTAGCCCCAAACAGGACTGGGCGGACAGGACTGGAACAGGGGGCCCTGGACATGCAGGCAGGACTCGGTGGTGCTCGCTTGAGCATGTAGGCACGGACAACGTGGGACTCGAACCCACAAGTCTGGGGGTCAGAGTCACATTGCTCGGCGCATCAGGGGTGCGTTTCTCGAACGCAAAATTGCTAACTTGTTAGCCACTACCGTTGTTGGTACTTCCGAAGTACCGCCTCAGAGGCTACTGCGCGTTTCTCGAAGCCTACTATGATTGTACATACTTCGGTAGTGAGGAACTTCGGAAGTACGTACTTCTGTTGTGGGGACTTCGGTAGTGAGGGACCTACTACGCGTTTCTCGAAACTTTCGTAGCAGAGATACTTCCAAAACTCCGAAGTAAAGTTGTGTAGTACCTACAACAGCTCGCGAGCCATTGTACAAGTGTTGTTTTGAAGGTTGATCCCACCCACGGCAAAACTTGCAGTAGATCTTCGACTGTAAAGTTTAAATATCTCGTAATCCTGCAGTACAAATGCAGTGAAATTCAATCGATATGTAGAGGACACTATAATACAGCTCATATAATTTTTCAATGGCCAATATATGTTATGTCATTTTTCTTGTTAAAACCGTTTGACAAGACTTAATGATTTAATGGGTTGAACAGCAGTATTATAGTGACATCTACAAACCGATTGAGTTTCGCTGAGTTTGGAACGTGGGATTACGAGATATTTGCATTAGAAGTTGGCCTTTAATTGAAGGTTTTCCCATTATTGACAGCATATGTATTTGGTAAACAGAAACCCACGTGTGATTGTTAGTGGCGCAACTAGTAGCGCAGTCGTGAGCAACATAAGTTTTCCATCATAGACGTAGGTTCGAGACTGAGTGTAGACGAATTGTATGACTTATCTGTTTGTGTGGCCTAGCGTTTCACAGTCATGTTAGTGTGGATTTATGCTCTACTCTGAAGTTTGTCTGGGTTATTGGTTTGAAAGAGTACATGTATTGAGGAGCAATGCTATAGTAAAACATGAAGGCTATGTGCTACCAGGCGTGCACTGAGATTTGAACCCGGGAACTAAAGAGAACAAGAGCACTGAAGCCAAGCAACTTTCTCATTGAGCTATTGGCACAAACAACGATGCTGTATGGTGGAGTATCAATACTACTGACGAATGACGTAAAGACGCTATTAAAACCTACGGATTTGTAATAAAATTTCCTTCACGACATGTGTCACTGTAGACCACTGTGGGCCAAGTTTTGGCACTTGAGTTAGTTTTACCAGACGTTTACCATGCTGTAACCATTTATTATTATCGCTATCTTATGATTTCAACAAAGACATGTATTAAAAGGAAATAGCAGTGGCATGGCGTGTCAACAAAGAGTTCGCCATCCAATCAAAACGGCTGTCCCCTGCTTTCCCTCCGTTGTTTCCATGCTTCACACACCGAAGTAGGAACAAACAATAGTGGCCACAATGGAAGTACGTACAATGGAAGTGCCTACAATGATTGTTCTACCGAAGTACGAGACCTTCGAGAAACGGAAGGATCTCACCACTACCATTGTAGATACTTCCATTGTACAATGGTAGTACAAGGCTAACTTAGCTAGCTGTTCGAGAAACGGACCCCTGGGTGGGGATCGAACCCACGACTTTGGGGGCCAGGGTAGCATGCTCAGCGCATCTGGGTTGCGTGGGGATTGAACCCACGACTCTGAGGACCAGAGTCTGGCGCTCTACCGTCAGAGCCGACGGTAGTCGAGTCATCGCCAGTGAACTGGATCGGTAGCCGTGGCTAGTAGTGCAGGTGCAGCTAATAATCAGGGAACAAGGAGACAAGAAGAGCAGGTGAAGCAGAATAACAGGAGAACAAGGAGACAAGGCAGACAGGTGGGGCAAATTTTATCTTTAAAGTAATATTCCAATACCAGTTTCAATATATGTTCCGTTATTTACCACAATATGCTGAACATTTTGTAGATGTTCAGATGCTCATAATATGGCATACATAGATGTGATGTGTTTAGTTGCTGATCCTATGTATGCTGGCATTAGAATGGCTAAGGAGATAATTCACTGTTGCTTTGGCCACTTACGTTTGTTTGTATTCATATGTACAGCACATCTGGTTGTCTCTTGACAACAATTGCTGTGAAATTGAATTTTGGGTAAGTGACTGTTGTAGCCACCGTCTGTGTAATACTATTAAATGGTAATATACATGGGGCCGGGATTAAACAGTGGACACGGAGCCCCAAAGTGCTCGGACGAGAAGCACTCTGGCCTGCAGGAGTTAAATGGCGCTATTACGACTTAAAGCAAAGCATTCCTGCTTGCTTAATTACATCTAATTGAGGGACGGTGCTTTACTGGAACATTCGCCCAGGGTCAAAACACATAGTGTTTTAATGCCTACCATCAAATACTTAGGGTGCTTTAAAAACATTTAGGCTTAAAGGCATTTTACCACAAGTCAATAAAGTCCTTAAGTGTAAAAAATGATTTGAATATGTCCATAGGCTACATTATATGTTTTATTTCATTGTACATGTCACAAACAGGCTCATCACCATGAGACATTAGGTTATGTAAAGTGCAACAGCTGTTCCTTAAACCTTTGGCCAAGCAACCAGTAGTACAGTATATGCAAGAAATAACTGAACCACACTGATAACGATAATTATAATGATAATATAATTCTAAAAATGATAATTCATGCATGCTATCAAAGAAACTCAAATAACATGACCAACCCATTCAAAGTTAGTTATGTTATAAACTGTAGGCAGCTGGTCTTGATGTGAAGCTTGTATCTAGCCTTGAGTGCAATGCATGCATTAAATCATAAATCATAATAACACTAGTTTTTTAATCTGTGAAGATTTGTTTATTTCCATTATGTTCTTTTTCCCCAGTTATTTTCATTCATTTGTATATTCATCTATTATATCTACTTATCTATATTTTTTCCTTTGCATTCATATATATACTGAGTATATGAGTTACAGTTTATTTTTATTATGTTCTGTTATCTGTTATTGCTGTTGTTATCATTCACCAGCCTTTGGAATGTCATGCATTTGCAGGTCATCCTTTTCTAGGTCAGCCATGGCTACATAGTATTGCACAACTGTCATTTACCTTTTATTACACATGCATTATAAATGCATTAAGTACATACATACATACACACACACACACACACACACAAACACACACACACACACACACTTGCATGTACACGCGCACACACACACACACACACACACACACACACACACAAAGACATATTTGCGCTGTCTCAAATTTCAATTTTTTTCTTCTCTTATAACACTGATATAAACTATTGTACATGCGTAGCTACTACTAGATGATATATGCATATAGGTAAGAGACCTAGAGAGTCCGCTCTGTAGCTGAGGTTTCCACTGACTCGCTGTCCGATGGAGAATGTCTATTGGGGAAGACAGTCTTGATTGAAAGGCCAGTCTGTCACCTCAGTGTCCCCAGTGGAGCTGATGTACATGCAGGGCTGCAGAGGGGCTGCTGGCTCTGTGTTGTAGAAGCCATAGCTCCCACAAGGGACACTCGGGGAGAGGAAGTGACGAATTTCGCTGTGCTGCTCTGGGTGAGGAAAGACACCAGCACTGCTCAGATCTGTGTCTTTCAAACATTTTGGCGCACCTGCTGAGATGAACACAGTAAACCCATCCTCTGGGGATGTGACAGAACAAAAGACAACTGTATACAGACCAAGTTCCATAATGTGGAGAATATTATTATTTAGTAATATTATCAATTAATGTATTATGGACAATAGAATAGCAGCATATAATAGATAAAATGACAAGACAGATCTGTACCTTTTCCTTTGGAGTCTCTGTCAGCCATGCAGGATGCATAGAAAGGAAGCCCATTTGGAGCCTGGACACCAGAGACCAGTCTTGGCCAGGTAATGGTTTGTGGAACCAGCACATACTCTTTACTTGAAGATAGACAAGCCGTAAAGGGTGTGAGAACAGACATCTAGGAAGCTCACATAAGACACAGATGCTATAACGTGAATGTAAGAATCACAAACCAAGACCTTACACATCATATAGGCAGTCTATGTTGAATGGGCGTTAAAGCCTAAAAGCAAAGCAGGTCTCATCTGATCTGACTGGGAAAGGGCTAAGGATTAATAATCATCTCTCTTGTCTAAAGCAGGCTTGTACAGACATCCTCCAATCTTTGTTAATTGAATTTGCAAAACACAATTAGAAAGATCCATTCAACTGCCTGTGGCTGCGTCACTGATCTCTTCCCCCCGCTGTCCTTGTCATGTATTTGTCACTCACAAATCAACACACACACACACAAACACACACACACACAGACGCCCTCAGAGAAAAAGAGACAGAGAGAACAAACAATCCCAACAATCAGAGCAAGCAATCCTTACAATCTACAGTGCATGTGCATGTGGATGTGTGCACGTGTGTGTGCGTGCGCGCATGCGTGTGTGTGTGGTGTGTGTGTCTGTGTCTGTGTGTCTGTTTGTGTATGCACACTGATTAGGAAGTGAAATATACAAACTAATACATGTTTTTTTAAAATCAACCCATGTAAACCTTGGCATCTGGGATGAGTGATGCAGATCCAGGTCCTCATTACCACGGAAGCCTTTTGCAAATGGGTTATTCTCAATTTTTAGTTGAGTGATCTGGAAGTTAAAAGTAAAGATCCAGGGCTTAACTGAAGCCCATTTTCACAAAGCTGCTTGGTTTGTATTTTTTGTCATTTGTTTTGGTATGAAACATGTATAGCTTACTTGCTGTAATTTGAAAAAAAAACATAAGTTCTTACTGTGTGATTCTGGTAAGATGTTACGGCAATAAACACTGTCTCCGGGAAGGAATGTGTGTAGAAGACTGTGTTTGGTGATCCAAAGCCACTCTTTTCATCAGCTTTGATGATGTGAAGCCGGGGCTGATACTTATGCATGGAATTTAAAATAATCTGCATAACCACAACATTAGGATATGTGCTGTAGTCTTATGACATCTGTGGATATGACTACCGAGTTGTAAACACTCCTGGTAATGACAGCTATCTTAGTTTGCTAACTATCAATTTAAACTCATATGTGTCATCATGTGTGAAATTTCAAAATATCTAAATGAGAAAAAAATGTTGTTTCACTAAATGCAATGGTTCTAACTCATTACAATTTCACCAAGTGAGGGTAGCATTGTGAGGTATTCTTTGTGACGTTTTAATAATAAATAATTGAGGTTCATCAAGTAAAAGCAGCATGTTACTTACATGACCAAAAGGGTCCAGGTGGTTATTGGTGAGTTTGAGCTTGTGGAAGGACACAAGCTGCCTCATCCAGTGGATGCCTGGGGCAGGGGAATCTGGGTGGACATACAGCCTGCCCAGTATGGCTGCCTCAGCTTTACCACTCACAGACCTCCAGTCACACACACACACACCCACACCCATCCACACACACACACACATACACACACACAAACACACACACACACACACACACACATACAAAAAAGTCACACTAGCACTACAAATACACACCATCTGAATATTTCACATACTCTGACCACTGCCAATTAACAATGACCAATAACAGTTATTGCTCCGGTACATGCCTTATTCACATTATCAAACTCCAACACTGTTTAGCTGTTCACATAATAATCTCAATTATGCATGCCTACTGTTATTTACAGCTAGCATATTTTTTACAAGTGTGTGTTTGAACACCTTCCGTTTGTTGGGATATATGCTGTCTTCGCTTGTAAGATCATCATTTGACGTATGTCAAAAAATGAATTTTATCAGAGGCAATACATCATGCATTTAATTCCTTACCATTGATTGTCTGCAAACTTATAGCGATGGTTGTCGACAGGTATGATATCAATCAGAAAAATGTACTTTGCCTTTGGATTAAGGCCAGTCACTCTAATCTTGTAGCTAGGAAACATTCGCCTATGGGAAAACCATAATAATTTTCTGAAAAGAAAGTAGGCTATTACATTGAAAATCTCATTCTAATATTAAAGATCCCTTTACAGCTCTATTTGGGTATATCTAGAGATACACCACAAATGTTACCTAAATGTAACACTGAATCATGCAAACATAAACAGTTACAGAATAATCCCACTTACCGTCCTGCTTTTGTGATAATCATTTCTGTCATAACTGAATGGAATTTGGTCCACAAATCTTTTTCATGCAAATACACCTGAATCCCCTCTATGCTCTAGGTAAATGAGGGAAAACAAGGTAGCTTATTTCATGATAAAGCATTTTTTCACATTAAAATAGAATATCAACTCTAACAACTCTAACTCATCAACCACCTGGCCTTACATGCACTCTCAAACTTTTTGGTTGCACTAACTTTCTACTTTCCCATGTTAGTAGTTTAATTGTTTTCCTGAATTGAAAGTTGCTTTGGATAAAACCAGCTGTTAAGTGCAATGTAATAACAACTACATATATATGAGTGAAATACGAAGAGAGATACTGCTGCCCTGAATCAGTGTAGGCTAATGACTGGTTGGCTGCTGGCTATACAGCAATGACCAAATCTGTTCTAATTACAGCATCAGTAGTGTAGTAATGAAATACAATATTTCCAAAAACAAACACGCATCTTTAACCTAAACATATCTCTGTTCCCGACTCAATGTGCACTTGATACGATATACCTATAAAAGCACATATTACAAATAAACTTGCTGCATATGTGCACGAAGTGGGCTGACATTAAATACTTTCTAGTAATTGACGTACCTTATGTGAGGTAAGTGACACCAGATCTTCACTCAAATGATCACATAGCTGTTCAACTTTTCCTTTAGCTGAAGTGGAAAGTTCGCCATCTCCACTTGCCATGTTTGCAACGTTGTACTGCAACACAGAACTACACAAGTGATTAAGGGGAGTCCCTTCTATTCTTTGTTACTGCGTAACAAATAATACTAGGCTACATTACTGGCATCTGTGGCATCAAGAACTATACAGGTTTACTGCTGGAATGTGCACATTAACTTCGTTTAAAAATACACACAGGTGCTCAAAACACGCGTAAAAACAATATATAATTCAAATCATAATCATCCATGTGCGTATTTTAGTTAGTGATCCAATCTTCTCCACAAGAGGACGTTGTGCTGCAGGTATTCGTTCCAAACGAGCACTCGGACAGCTGTCAGAACAGTGACAGAAACCTCTGACAATTAGGCCTATTATTGAAAGTCAGGTGTGCTGGCTAGAGGAATAGGAAATACAACAGCCCTGTCATAGCTCGCAGAAAAAAGGATTATTCGTGGTCAACAGTATTTTTTTTTATCTCTACCTTATTTACCTGATACGAGTTCCGAAAACCCACAGATACGTTATGAGAACAAATGGCACTGTCCAACTTGAGTTGAAATACTCATGAGTGCTGCGAATTTCGCAAAGGAATGGAAAGGATAGAGAGGGCGGGGAGACTTGGGACCCCATGCTTCGTTTAACAACATTAATTACGTAAGACTGATTTCTGGAAGACTACGCGCTTCGGTTGTCAAATGCGTTTTAGTTTATACCGTCAAAAGAACAACAACAACAACAACAACAATAACAACAATACTGTATGCCTCATCTACTGATGCCTAAAAATTGGCCACTATTTGAAGAAATAAAGATAGATGCTCTGCAAAGCTTGCCAAGCCATTAAAATACTTTGAACAAAAAGGTATCTTCATGGAACGATGGTATAATACACATTGCGTGTACAATTTCAGAACTGTGCAAGAACATTTGCAAAAAAAAAAAAGCATAACTGTAAGATAAAAAGAGATGCCAGAGAACAAAAAAAGACATCATTGACACCCCAAATACTCAAACTAAATTTCCAAGCACTTAGGCATCATTACACTATATGGACACTGGCCAGGCATGTCTATCTTCTGTGACAGTATCCTCATCCGTTTTGGAAGTGCTGCTTGGATCCCTGCTGCATGTCTACACACAGTTGCACTAAGACACAAGATGATGCAATAAGAATTGGGTGACATCATCCATTAATGTGTGCTAAGACTTTTTAACTTGTATAAAAACCAACAGAGATATTTAGCTCAATATTAACTAAATGAAACAAGATGTGGTTATGTGAGGGATAGTGTTCAGTGTGGCAGTTGGTCTCGTGGAATAAGCCCCAACAGGGTCTGAATGTTGGACTGGCCCATTCAAAGTGAACGGAACATTCATCAGCTTTGTAAAGAGCCGTACAATAAACGCAGGACACAGGCTCTAACTTTGAAATTATTTATTCTCACTCATAGCTGTCCATACATTCTCCACATGGAGATGAGAAGCCCCTCCCTCCACTGACAGAGGCCTCCTCTTCTCCGCTTTAAGGCAACAGGCTTCTCCTCTCCTCAATAAGGAAGCAGACTTTCAAACGTAGACTGCATTGTTTAAATATAATGTGTATGTAATTGCAAGTATGTGTTACATATAAATATGGTGTGCTTCTAGTCAGAATCACACAAGCAATGGCAAAACAGATCACTTGAACAGTTTGATTAAGTTTTCCACCGGCACCTCCAGTTAGTCGTTTGTCTTGAGTGGTTGGTGCAACCTCATGCAGAGAGAATGGCTAAGCAGTAGTAAACAAAACCTATGGCAACCTGAACAAATATACACAATAAAATAAAACATGACAGTGACAACTCTAAATCTTACAATCCAGGGAGGAGAAAATTCCTCATGTAACAAAAAACTGACAGATTCAGTTTCAGATTCAGATTCAGAAACAGAGAGGCCAAGGAAGCGTTTTCCCTCCCTCCTTGTCCTCAGGGGTGTCCAGTTCTCAGAGGCAGACCTCTGACAATCGTCCCGTAAACAAACACTAGTGTAAGCATCACATAGTACACACAGTCACCAAGGCAACCAAACTGACAATTAAATTACTACATGTAGATATGTATGGTGTTGGGAAGGGGTTGGGAAGAATTCCTCAGGCCATAGAAGTAGACAGTAATGTGTATGTACTGTGCATGAGTGTGTGTGTGTACATATGGTGTGTCCATGAGGCAGAGGCTTGGCATTACAACGGTACGTGGCTGAACAAGTAGGAGACCGACTCCCCATTGTGTGTCCGTCTGATTGCTTCAGCAAGAATCATTGAGATGTCAATCACCTACGGAGACCAGAGAGCACATAATTTCAGCAAGTGTAGAATAGAATAGAATAGAATCGAATATAATTGAAAAGCCTTTATTGTTATTGCATAGCCAATATACAACAACATTGGGAGAGACACTCAGATCAGTAGTCCTGCCCTTAAAGGAATACGCCACCCTCAGGTGAAATTGAGTCTCTCCCCACAGTCCCTAGAGTTGGATAAGTGAGCAGAAGTGTTTTCTAGCAGATGCAGCCATTGTCTGAATCTGGCACTGACCTTAGCTTATCTTAGCATAGTCGCTGTAATCTAGTGTTGCCAACTAGCAAATTGTGGCAAATATGAATCAATTCATCAATTTTTTGTAATTACTTCTCGTGACCTGTGCATTCAGATTGAGTACAAATGATAATGCAAATTAACACGAAGGGATTGACCAAGCAGCATTTAGATGGGGGACTACATCCTGTGGAAGCACAGGCAAAGCACCGCTGAAAGGCGTAAAGACACCACGCAAAAGCAAAAGGGTCTTGGATCTTGGTAATCGAAGTCATCATCTTCGTCTGTCATATAAACTTCAATATATCATTTTTACTCAGTATATGAGAAAACAAACTTCTAAACACTGTAACAATGTCACTGCCTACTAGTAACAATTCCACACTTGTGTGTTGACAGAAGTTGGTGGATGGGGGTTTCCAGGTGCTGTGTGGTGTCTTTGCGCCTTTCAGCAGTGCTTTGCCTGTACTTCTGCAGAATATATCAGGGTCAATTGCTTTGTGTTAATTTACATTGTCATTTGTACTCAATCTGAATGCACAGGTCACAAGAAGAATTTGAGTGAATTCATTCACTTCTGCCACAGTTTGTTAGTTGGTAACACTAGATAACAGTGACTATGCTAAGCTAAGGTCAGTGCTCCCAGATTTGGACAATGGCTGGGTGTGCTAGAAAATGCTTCTGCTCACTTATCCAACTCCAGGGACTGTGGGGAGAAACTCAATTTCACCTGGGGGTGGCGAATTCCTTTAATACAAGCCTGCCCAAAATAGGCCTGGGCGTCCTGCAGCATAAGTAAATAAAGGCCCCAGCCACTACTTCAGGAATTACGGTAAGTTATTAAGTGTATTCTATACTATTAAAGCCCTAAACTAACCACAACAGCCCAGGCAGCCAGCTGCTCACCTGTATCTTACTGCAGTGTTTCATCTTGTCCTCCTGGGGAATAGTGTTAGTGACCACCACGGCCTCGAAGCTGGCATTGTTCACCCGAGAAATAGCCGGCCCAGAGAATATGCCATGTGAGAGGATGGCATACACTTTAGTGGCTCCGGCTGAGACCAGCCTGAGAGATCAAACAATTACATCACATAATGTGCCATCTAAACTGTCTTCAAAATGCTCTGCACATGTCACAATCACAATATGATATATAAAACATGTTTGTGTCTGTACAATGCTTTTACTTACTTCTCGGCTGCATGGCATATGGTACCACAGGTATCAGCCATATCGTCCACTAAGATAGCCACTCTGTCTTTTACGTCTCCAACAAGAACCATGCGGTCGACCTCGTTGGCCTTCTTGCGCTCCTTATGGATCAGCGCGAAGTCCACATTTAGCCGATCTGCTATAGACGTTACCCTGATGGCGCAAAAGCAACAAAGAAGACCAGACTGACAAATGCTACAGCTGTGTACCCTTTAAAGCCATGGAATGGACAGAGATGGCATCTTGCGAAATTTACAAACCTCAGTTTACTTGTATAACAAAATGACTTCTAGATTTGTGCCCACCTACTTAAACTAATGAATAGGGGTTTCTGCTCTAGGAGCACCTGGGTGGCGGGTCTCTTTGGATATAAATGTCTGCTAAATGTGGTGTAGCATACTTGAGCAATCATTCGTCCACAAATCACTTCATCCACTCATGGATAGATTATTAGAGAAAATATTTTGTGTGATTTAGGTGTACTCTTAGTGGTAAGATAAAAGGTTTCACAAACAAATTTTTATTTTACAAAACTTCAGCAATACTTCAAACACAGTGTACTTCACTGACAGCACAGAATACTGTTGTTGTGTAAGACTGTGTGATGTTAAATAGAATTAGGCCTTGTGTACAGCACCTTGTCTATTAATTGTCCTCTGGGTGGGCTGCTTTAACAAACTGCATAGGCTTTGTTTAACAAACTGAGTGGGCTGCTTTAACAAACTCACAGCAGCTAATTAGAAAAGTTTTACTATAAAATCCCAGCAGATGTTTTCTCTCCCCCAGTATGCATGACGTTTTTCTCAGTATCATTTATTACCAGAGACAGCAGGCCCAATAGAAGGGCAAATGGATTTATAAGATTTGTCTCATTGCATTTTCCAGAAAACTGGTCATTTCAAAAAGTCAAAAAAGACTACTGAAAAGATGGATGGAACACTAAAAATCTGAAGGATTTTTGCAGTGTAACTACATCCACAAAAAGCAATTGTAGCTACAAGAGTTCATATAAATACAAACATAAATGTTCATGCAACCATAAACACTACCCTGTCAGGGAGCACACATACTGATGGTTTCAATGTACACCTAACCCGAACTGTGACTTCAGCCTTCACTGTACACCTAACCTTAACTGTGGACCTGAACCTGGATTGGGTTTAATGTCAGTCAGAGGACAGAGTACCTCTTGGCACCCCCAGCATCTGGAGAGACAATTATGCAGTTCTTCCACTCGTGGATGTTCTCCATGATCCACTTCAGCACCGCTGGCTCAGCATACAAGTTATCCACAGGGATATCAAAGAAGCCCTAGAGCACACACAGAAAGAGAGAGAGAGAGAGAGAGAGAGAGAGACAGAGAGACAGAGACAGAGAGAGAGATAGATAATATTACCTGATGCGCAAATGATGTGATGCGTAATAAAGCCATGTATGATGCTTCTGTTTTATTTTGAGGAAATGTTAACACACAGTGCTTGGCAGCTTGGGGCAGTGGTGGCTTGGCGGTTAAGGTAACAGCTTGTGACCGCAGGATTGCAGGTTTGAATCTAACAACTACCAGTAGTGCCAGTGAGGTACCCTGTGCATGGTACCATCATCACACACTGCTCCCTGAGCGCCATTGTCACGGCTGCTTACGTGTGTGATGGGATAAATGCAGTGGCTGAATCTGTTTTGGGCACAATGTACTGTGTGATCACAATGACCAATGCCAATGACTTTAACTTGACACAACCTGACATTGCTTACTCTTACTGAATTTGTATGCTGTGGGGATAAAACATGTGGAGGTATGTGCCTTCTAACACAACACTGTTCTCATTTTGGGCCTACAGTGTTTGATAAAGCAAACGTGGTACCTGTATCTGCGATGCGTGCAGATCCATGGTTATGATGTGGTCAGCTCCAGACACGGACAGCATGTTGGCCACAAGCTTGGCTGAGATGGGAGCTCGGCTCTACAAATAGCGGAAAGAAATGTATTAGACCACTGTGACCCTTATTAATAAGGGTTGTTTGTAATTTTCTTTGTCTAGATTGTTCACGTATGATACTTTTCAGATGCAAAATGAAAGTACAGCTCTCTACTGAGCATTCATGCATCAAACTTTGTTTTGGATACGCTTAAAACTAAACATGAACAGAACTACAGTAAATAACATTTCTAAATGTGCAATTATAAATATAATGATATTATATGATTATACTACATATATATAGATTTCAATATATTACATTTCATATGTAAATATATTACTGTGTTTTTGACAATCAAAGACACAAATAACATGTATGAGTCTTTTTTTTTAGCCACCTTTCCCCTCTATCCCAGCCTTCATGTTTGCAGCTTTACCCAGCTTTTAATTCATAGGGGTGTGTGTGTGTGTGTGTGTGTGTGTGTGTGTGTGTGTGTGTCTGTGCGGAGACCCCCAGACTTCCCCACACCCCTGCACAACAAAGTGTAAACTGGTTGCTGTGAGAGGGAGGTCAGTTTGGTCTGATATCAGAGTCAGCAGATCCTCCTGGCTTGATGACAACATTGGCCTTGCTCAAAGTGTATGAGTTCAGACTTCTGCACATGTGGATAAAGAGGTGTAATCTCCAGGCTTTTACACAATGCACAATGATTTTCTTGGGGCAACAACTTAGTATTGGTTAACTTCATCACAATACGGCACCATGTTGACAAAGGAGTATTCCTACAGCGCCCTGGAGAACTACTCTTTGGCACAGCACTACAATACAGGAGTGTGCAGACACATTAGCCAAGTGTTCCAGAAACCCGCTGGGCATCACACACAGCAGCTAACACCTCCATTATTGCTCCATCCGGCCTACTGCAGCACCACATCACAGACGCTCAGGTTACACTGCATCAGACATACTGAAGAGACAGCTCAAAGGAGGAGCTGCTTCGAGAATGCTGTTGAATAATGTGCTAAGCCACACACCAAAGCCTGAGTCAATAGCCAATAGCCAACTGCGTATCTGACCAGCGTTTGCTTCGCTGGCCTACTACATGCTTAAGTCTTATCACTAATTAACTTGCCATCTCGTCAAACTCTGTCTTACTACACAGGTGGTATGACCTTAATCACCATGGCCGTAAATTAACTGATTGATTTTCAAATATGAACATATCTTGGTTGTATAAATGTTGTGACTAAAATGTTCAAAATGTGTGACATTCTAATGCTCTAAAGTTTTTACAGGATCTGACTCTTTCCTTTCTCGGTGGTGTAAAATCAAATGCCTAGCATCCGAAAAAGTCTCTCTTGCTCACTGGCTGACCAAGCAAAGACTAATAGTCACACCGTGTCAACATTATTGAACTGATAATAAAAGAATACACACATTTTGATAAATTAATGAGGTAAATGAATCTGAGGTGAACTTTGACATCTGGACCAGGATAGATATTATTTAACAACCATGTAAGAAATTAGCACATTATCTCTCTGACACATTTTAAACCAGCTGGGGGCAACTGTGGCCTAATGATAAAAGAACTTGAATCGGAGGGTCACAGCTTTGATTCCTGCACCAGTAGGAAAAAATGTGGGTTGGGGAGCAAATAAACAGCACTCTCCTGCACCCTCATTCACCTGCCCTTAAGCATGGCATCTAACTTTCTCGTTGTTCCAGTTGGACTGTGCCCTGTACCTAATTCACTGTAAATCAGTGAAGGGGGGGGGGGGGGTAAACAAGGATATCAGGAGAAAGGATGGGTTACCACGATGACCAAGGAAGAAAAACTATGTGGTGGATGGAAATAATGGTGGGTGGAACTAAAATGCATTAGGACAGATTAAATGTTTCATGAAGGAAAGAGGAAGCAGCACTTTAATTTAGTATTCTAATATGACTGCCAATCACTGGCATCCAAGTTATATTCTCTGTTTGGTTGGCCCTGGTCCAATTTGACACTGCAACAAATACTTGGAGTCAGATCCACACATAATTATGTATAAGCATACTGTAGGTATGTGTGTGTGTGTGTGTGTGTGTGTGTGTGTGTGTGTGTGTGTGTGAGAAAGAAAGAGAGAGAGAGAGAGAGAGAGAGAGAGAGAGAGAAAGAGAAAGAGAAAGAGAAAGAGAAAGCAAAGAGAGAGAGAGAGAGAGAGAAGGCTGGTTATCCACGAAGAAGTATTAGGCTATGTCCACACATCAAAAAATCAACTAGCATGCACTTTTGCATTGTCTCCAAATTATTGACAGCAAGCACCCTAATTAGACTAGTTAGACTTACAGTTTCTATTATAAAATATCAATTTCAACTTACTCACCAATAAACTAATCACAACATGCAAGACAAACAAAAACCACTGACTGTTACACTAACCAATGCATTTCACCTAGCAGAACAAATGCATGCAAAGACTCCAAACAAGCAGTTAATCAACCTATTACATATTCGTGGATTCTGCTCTGGGTCAAGCATATTAACGGAAAATGTACCTTAAAGTGATACAATACAGTCCTGCAACCCTACATAATAACAGGTGTGTAAATTATCCCTATGACAGAGTTTAGCACCATATTTAATAAAACTGAGCTTACACAGCATCTCTGAAAATAGTGTGGCAGTGTGGACAGGAATAGGCTGGATGATGTCAGTGATTACTATTTTTTCCGCTAGTACACCGCTAGTACACAATACTAGAAGTTATTACAGCTAATGTTATGACAGTAGCAGTTGTACCCACAGCAGGGCTACTTAACATGTGGGTAATAGTGGCACTAGTGGCTGCATTATGTCATTACACGTAAGAGCATTACAAATGTTCTGACTCTGCTTGCCATGCAGTATTTTGGCCCAAATATCACTTTGATGATCTGCTGGACATGCACATTCATAACATCACAGTCAATTCTGAAGTAGGACAATATGTTTATGGAATGTGTTGCTGTCACTGTTCCAACACTGTGTGTGTGTGTGTTTTGCCAGTGCCACCAATACCAACCCTGCATTTACGATTTAAATATCGCCCTTGACAACCTGTCTGCACTATGTTTTATAAGCAGGTAATAATACTGCTTTAACACTCCGATGCCACTTTAAAAAATAAGTGTCTGTTAAACACCACAAGCATTAACACTTCAAACCTGGTCCCTTCACCATGTAACAGGGCCCATGCTGGAGGATGCCGACATGGTGTGTTTGTGTATGTAAGTAGGTTCATCCAAGCACTACATAAAAACATGTGTGCCATGTGTGTTAGAAGAGAAGCAGAGCATGATGTCCTCACCCCCACCTTGTCCTTCTTGTCTTGACGGGCATAAGGGAAACAAGGGATGACGGCTGTGACTCGGGAGGCCGAGGCAATCTTACACGCATTGATCATGATGAGCAACTCCATCAGGTTGTCGTTTATTTCGCCACAGCCACTTTGCACAATGTACACATCCTCGCCACGGACACTTTCGCCGATCTCCACGCTGACCACGGTGAACATGTACACATGAGCACATTCATGCATAGGAAAACACAAACAAACAAACAACCACACACACACACACACACACACACACACACACACACACAGATGGAGTGAGAGAGAGAGACAGATAGCCAGAGAGAGAGGCACAACTCAGAAGTGCAAGGTAGTTGCTGTTTTTTGTGAATTACACCATTCAATATACAGAATTCTACTACTTAGTTCATCTGAGAGGGAGAGACAGCGAGAGGGAGTTTTTACAGTGAGTGGCTATAATTAGAATAATCTTCTTGGCATGTCTGCTACTGGCAAAACAACACCCCATGCCCAGACCCTTGCGTGAGGGGTAGCTTCAATGTTACCCTATGTAAGTTAAAATCTCAATAGAATAAAGGTAAGTGGTTTCGGTAAGTCTCTTACCACATATGGCCTGCGTATTTCACCTTGTTATGGGTTTGTTGTGATGACATGTCAAAATACCATCTGATAACATTACTCTGTCGTATCAAAACTTGCCACCCAACTGTAAATTAAGCCAAAGAGCTAACGGTCAACTACTAGCTTACGCCAAAAGGTTACAACACGCGTCCACACATCTATCTATCGCTATAGCCTAATATATGTAAATGTATGCTCTGTAACGTACTGTCGCACAGTTTAGTTTATGTATAGCATTACATAACAATGGAGGCTGTGTTTAATTATTATTCTGGCTTACTAAATGGGTAAACCTACTCGGTCCCTTGTAGAGGCAATTAAGTGTAGAACATTTAAAAGGCTGTCTTGCAGATTCAGCGTCAGATTGGTTAAATGCTTACCGTATTTAAACATTTAATTTTACCCCTCGTGGTTCTCCATGTGGTTGCTCATAGCAAGCTAACGTTTAAGCAAAACATTAGCCAGCTAACTGGCTACCTTGCAAACATGACAGAATGGTTTTCTCACCATGTCTCCTGGTTGCTGAATTTCTTGGTGACAACTTTCCCCAGTTCTTGTCCTAAACGGTCGGCGATTTTCTGCGACAGGTCTGGATGAGAACTGCCGCTGAATATTTTTATATTTGGCATTCTTGGTTTTTCCAGGATGGAGGAGGAGGACGACAGGGTGAATAACGTTGTTATTATGCTAGTTTTCTCACCACACAGTATAGCCTACTATACACTGCTGATGTGCAATTCTGAAATATGAATGTCGTCTAATTAATGTCGTCTTTGGTATTCTCACCTTGCTGTAGATATCATGCGAGGGACAGACTGACTTAGATTTAGCAGGATATATCGACCTGGCGTCAGTGGCTCAAACCAACCTTAACAACCCTGACACTTCTGTCCCTTGCTTGTTGCCTGGGTCATCCAAAACATCATGCCCAGTGATGCGTCAAAGCGCCTCCCACCTTTTTGCTCGTCACCACGCCCATCAACATATTAATGGTGGGGCATGCGCATTTTTTGGTTGACAAGGATGATCATGCTGCTTTTTGATTTAGGAGCGACCAGATGACTCATTTCACTTTGTCATGTAGGCTTGGCTATTTCTTTAGTTGTTATAATGAAAGACTGCAGGTTGTGCAAAACCTGGAACATGGTGACAGATGGAAAAGTAAATTGTCTTTCTGACAATGCCTTAAAAGGAATGTAAATCCTGTCAACATCAGTTACATGCAGCAAAACGGTACAGTGGCAAGACACTGTACACCGCAGTAGTGTCCATAAAACACCATGATAAATCATAAACACACCCACCGCCACTTTATCACTCCTATTTCAAAAGTCACTGTATTCCACTTCTTTGCCTGTTTTTCTCTGTAAAAATCACATCCTTTTAGCAACCTTTTAGAAAAAAAATGTCTAGAGACACCCAGACACCTCCCAGTAGAAGAGGCTACTCCATCAACTAAATGTTTCGATGCCTTGTGATACCAGCAGAGACCACTATCCAGCGAATAACATAAAATCTTGTGTCCTTTCAAACTAAGAAATATCAATAGCCTAAATATACTCACACAGTACACCATAAAATACTTAAATACTTACTTACTTAAATGCTTAATGACTGCAAATTTATTCCCCATTTCTACAAGCAGAACATGTAAAAATGCATACTGTGTCTACTTGAAGACAGGATATCTCTGTAAACAGTGATCAAAAGCTCTTTTTATTGTATATTTATCCCATAAACATGATTACAAAACTTATCAAGTTACCAATATTACAGTTTTCACCATACAGGCTTGATCACAAATGTGGAAACTTCTGTACCAGTTACAACAAAAAAGAAATACTAGAATAATTTACATGAAAATCTATAAAACAGCAATGAAATCACAAAGTGTCAATATTTTTTTCTGACTGTTTTCAACAATATTTTACACTATAGCACAACACTCTAACGACAAAATTGGTCCAGTTACAAAATTCTCAACAAAGTTTCACAGCTTCATCTCATAGGTCATAATTCCACTCCTCCTCAGTTTTATCTTTTTGTAATGGTTTCTGAAACCATAATCTTGGCATTTGATATCCTTTTCACAGCATGAAAAGGCAGGACGCTTAGCCACAGCAAGAGAGACTTCACAGCACTTTCTAAGAAAAATATACACTTAGAAAATATGTTACAAATTGGCACACGGAAAAATATACAAGTCTTTCAATGTCAAGAGTTCATTGAGAATCATTGTGGCAACAACTCAAGACTACGATAATAAAGCTCCATATTCTTTTACTTGAAAGAAAAAGGCAAGGAGTATTTTTAAGTCATTATTTTAAATCATGGCAGTACATCAAACATAACAGTATATCATACATTCATAATTATGGGCGCAATAAGAATTCAGCAGGTTGTTTTTTCACAGATATTTTTTCCCCTAATCATATCATTTTAAAAATGTTCCAGTTTGTGTCTGTTTTGCCAGTGCCATTCAAAGGCATCTTGACACTGGCACCTTTTGACAAAGGTCAAATGAAAAACTGAATTCAGACTCACGGGCGAAACAAAGCCGTACATTCAAAAATGCAGTTACAGTTAGAAAACTAACAGGTGGACTTCTTGGTAGGTGCTGAGAGCTTGGCCCAACGTGGACCTGCCAGGATTAGAATAGCAGATGTCCCATATAAGTTGAAACATGCATCAGAGACCACAGTAAACAAGGAATATAAAAGAGAAAACATATGTAAGTATGCAAGTTATGCCTCAAAATTGGCACATAATTCACCCTACATTAACATTAATGTATCAACAAACATGTGAAAAAGGCTCTTCCCACCACAACAAACAGATTCTCTTGCAACAAACCCTGATATGTATTCTTGCTCCCTAAATAAATCCCTTTGTCATACAAAATGGAAAATGAGCAATGTATGGTTAAGAGTTTTTTTTCTCATTATTTGACAATTAGCAATCATGATAACAGCCGTAAGCTTTCCCTTACCCCTCTTTAAAACAATATGTGAAACCAATATCTGGTTCTTCATGCCCTATACCATGCCATTGTCATGTCCCCAATCTATCTCCTCAGTGGTTGACTGCTGTGAGCTGCTGGTGCCATAGAGACAGGCTGTATACCAAAACATGCACCCTTAAATTTCCCCTGCCCTTCAAAACAATCTTTTCTTTCATTAACAAATAAAAAACAAAAATGAAGGTAAACTAAGACCTCAATGAATGTATGTAGGTAAAAATGTCTGAGGTGAGTTGTTCACTGTTTGGCACATATTTAAACCAAAATTTTTATACTCAGTAATTGGTAAATAGTGCATACATTTCTATACAACAGCAATAAATTATCTTTTAAAGATATAAATAAATAGTAAACAAATAACTTCATACACATGCACGCACCCATCCATACACGCACACACATATACACACACACACACATACACACAAACAAACACAGGACACATTCTCTATGCTAAGACTTGCCAGATCTGATAATCAAACATCACCAGTAGACCCTGTTGACTGGACTGGGGAAAAGATAAATAATGCCACATTAAAAACTGTACAAATACAAGCATTAACAGGCTGATTTTAGTCAACAGACCAGCAAGTCTCCTGAAGAGAGACACCTTATTCCCTGCAGAAACCCAAACAGGTTTACTGTTGGCACGATAAAGAGGGAACCTTGGGAAATATCTAGTAGCACAGGACACCACTCAGAGTCCCTGACTTTTGAACAACTGAAGGCAACCACTTGCTGATTTGGCAAACAGATGGGATGTTTTTTTTAAAGCACTGATGTAGATCCACTGAAAGAACAGACAGAGACTGAGAGCTGAAACAGAAAACAAAACAACAAAGTCATTAATCATCATCGCACAAATATACTGTACGCCAAGGCATTTTCCGTTCATACAAAGTGATGAAAAAAACACAGTGGACTCATAACGTGTCTTTAAATCAAAACCATATAATTAAAAAAAGATGTAAGCAGCAATGTCCGAACAAAATGCAGCCATGGTGGTTCAGTTCCAAGAAAGGTGAACAGCAGTCTGCAGCCTTTGTGTTAGAAGTGTTTGTGTCATGCAGGTTACCCCAGCTTGTCTGGGTTGTGGCAGGGTTCGGTTGGTGGGTAAGGTTAACGTCATGCATTTTTCTGTGGAATGGTGGAGTGCTCAGAAAAAAAAACGTTCTGAAAGGTAGAGTATACATTAGAGAGCGGGTAGGTAAGGGATCAAGGGGAATAAACTGGAGCCGGAAACTTAACGTTACCTCTGTTTCTCAAGTGTTGCGGTCAGAGCTGAAACTTTTGCATTCCCTTTGCTGAGAGCCAGCTCCTCACGGGCAAATTTGGCACTGCTCTTGTGGCGGTACATTTTCTTGTGGGCAGGGCGGTGTGGGACAGGAAAGCAGTCTAAGCCGAGCGCTGGGAAGAAGTCGGCAGGAATAAGTTTAGGTGGGTTTTTCGCCCCACCTCCTGCCCCTTTCTTACCGCGCCCCACCCCGTTGGCACCACCTCGCTTCTTGCCAGACTCAAATGGCCCTCCCAGAATCCTGAGTGTCTGGCTCTGGAGGGACTGCTCCCCAGGGAGCGGGCACGGTCCCCACAACGGCTCAACGGACGCCTGCATGAAGCGCTGAACCTCCGCCATGCCAGACACAATGTTAGACAGGATATTGGACGGCTCCTTGAACTCCTGCTGGTCATCGTCAGACAAGCTTCCGACACCAGGCCACTCTCCTGTGACACCTACCATAGCAGCTGAGGGACTCTGAGAACCAGCTGTTCCTTTGTTGGCCTTGCCCTCCAGTATGGCTTTAATCTTTCGTGCAGACTTAGACTCCTGCCTAGTGGATTTGCTCTGTTCGCCCTTGCCTGCTTTGGGGGATTTAGTCTTTTTGGGTCCTGACCTGATGCCTTTTCGTTTCAGCCCTTTCCGACCCTTGAAACCCTCCTCATCCTTACTGTTGCCGTCTTCCTCGCCTTCTTCATCGGGACCAAAGGAATGTATCTGAAGCAGGTGAGTGTGTCTTGATCCGTTCACATCCTCAACCTCAGAGCTGACCACTCCACATTCCCAGTGCACCTCACAGGCTACTGACTCAGTGGTAAAACCTGTGCCCTGTCGAATCAGATGAGGTGAAGGACTGGGTGTGTCTGGAGGAGACATGTCAGACAGGGAGGTGTGACGGAATTTGTCCGGTGTGAAGTTGGAGATGTCAAGAAGGTCAGTGGACTCCCGCAGTGGGGTCACTTCCTCCAGGCTCTGCTGTAGCACCAGCTGTGGACTGCAATGGGACAGGAAATTGTCATTCATCTCACCCTCCTCCCCTTCGCCCTCCCCCTCATGCAGGCTCAGGGAGCTGTAATTGCTGGAGGCAACAGAGAGTGAGCCAAGGGAGTCAAAACTGACAAGCCGCCCGACAACCCCGTCGCCTTGAGTTCCACTCGGGCTCAGCCGGTACTCAAGGTCAAGAAGCTGCTGCTGGTGCTGCTCGGTGTCCAGGGACTCCTCACTGGGTGTAACCCCTCTGCTGTCTCCGGCTGATGACACTGCATGGTAACCTACAGTGGCTTTCCTGTCAGCAATCAGTAGTGTCTGCTTGGGAAAGCCAGAGGGCAGCATGGGAGACTGAGAGGGGACGGCAGATGGGAAAGGAAGCTGGTCTGTCTCTCCAGGCTGGGACGGCCACACCGTGGTGTAGTTGATTTCTGTGTGAT
Source organism: Setipinna tenuifilis (assembly GCA_030347295.1). Taxonomy (NCBI): domain Eukaryota; kingdom Metazoa; phylum Chordata; class Actinopteri; order Clupeiformes; family Engraulidae; genus Setipinna; species Setipinna tenuifilis. Next base: position 30,064,039 of record CM059272.1, read on the forward strand.
GCGTAGTGTCAGCGGTGTATCCTTGGGCTTGCTGATTTTCTGCAGGGTAGCTGCCATGGTTACTGGGGGACGGGGGGAGCTCTGACTCAGAAGGGGGAGAGAGAATACAGCTTTGGGGGGACTGAAAGGGCACCCCAAGAAGGAACGGCTGGGATTGTTGTGGATGTGGCTGCTGTGCGAGTGGGAAATAAGACGCGCAAGCATTGTTTGATGAATCAGATGCCTCCAGCAAGGTCTGAAGATAACCTCCTGGGAGAGGGGCCACGTTGGCAGACGCGGCACCCCCCTGGGAGTTCAAGGTGACAGTGCATTTGTCTGGTGCATTGCTGCTGGTGCTCACTTTTAAGTCTTGGGGGTTGCTTGTGCTAGAATCACACAGTGTATCGCAGACACTGACTTCCTTGGCTGGATTGTCCTCCTCCATGCTGTGTCTAGCCTGTGCTTCTGCCAGCTTCTTAGCTCTTAGTCGAGCCTCACTTCTGAACTTTCTCACTCGAATGGGTTTGTTGTCCTTGCACCTGTCCTCACTCTCTTGCTTCATTGCTCTTCTTCGCGGTCCTCCTTGACCCACTGGGCAATCAGACAGAAGACTTCCTGCCTCACTTGCTGGCATTTTATCTATCAACATTTCTGGTTTGGCTGCGATCATCTGAGACAATGTCACTTCCTGTATGTTGTCTGCAGCAGGAACTTTTTCCACTGCATGAATCCGCTGTATCCTCAGCCGCTTAGTGATTCTGTGTCTACGTTTTTTCAGACCAGAGCCTGGTGAAATTCTGGAGCCATTGAGGTGCTTCGCTTTGTTGCCAAGTGCTAGCTGCTCCTCCTTTTGGCTTTGCCAGAAGGCCTTCAGTGGTGCGAGTTTCTCATACTGGGTGAGGGAGTCCTCACTCAAGCAGACAGAGCTGGTAGCTGCATCAACTCTCCCGAGTTTCACTGTCATGTGCTTGACGCCTTTGAAACGGTTGATGATTATGTATTTGATGATGACAGGTGGGTCCTTGCGGTGTGACTTGCGCTTCTTCTTGGGACACCAGTCGTCGTCCTTTTCCCCCTTTAGCCCTATCTTCACCGCTTTCTTCTTCTCAGCCCGGTTGTCTGCATTCCTCTCGCCCTCAATGGAGTCCACGTCATAGAGGTAGTCCTCGCGGAAGGCAACCTTCCTCTTGGCACGGAGACGGTAACTCAGCTGGCTGGAGGAGCTGGAGTTCTCTCGTGACAGGTTGCCGTGCTCCCGCCGGGCCAGCCAGGTGTCTGGAGACGACCCTGTGCAAGAGCTGTCATCATCACTGAACTCTGCCGACTCTCCAGGTGAGCTACTGAAGTCAAACAGTGATTGGCTGGCAGGGCTTATGATGGGGGTCGTCGAGAGGGTGTCGCCTCTGTCCATGTCCCACGATTCTGCCTTTTCGGTCAATGTGTCCCGCCTGGTGCAAGCAGGGAAGAAGCCAAGGTGCTGCACCTCCTGCTGCACCAGACTGTCACCGTCACCACTGTGCTCATGTACCCCATCTGGAAAAGACTCGTATCGAATCTTGAGCGAGCAGACATCCCCAGCAAGGGTTGTGTCTTCTTCCTGGAACATGTAATTCTCCACGTCTTCCTCACAGAAAAGGTTAACAGCGAGCTCGCTGCGGGAGCAGAGGTCTAGCAGCTCCATGCGGCTCTCGCTGATAAGTGACTCCAGGCAGCTCCAGTCCTGCGTCTCCTCCTCCCCCAGGCCCTCATAGATGCTCTGTGCCGCCACAGCAACTGCAGCCGCATCCCCATCCGACTCGCTCCCCTGTCGTATCACCTGCACCGTGACTTCCTCCCCTTCGGACACAGCCACCACTGCTGCTGCTTCTGCGACCGCATTGACTGACCCGCTAAGGAGCTGATCGGACAGAACCTGTTCTTCAGGGGCAGAGCTGAGGCACTGGATGGTTGAGGCTGGGCAGGTTTGGAAGTCCTGAGCGAGGCCCAGGACAGATTCACAAGCGTCAGGGTCTGCAGGGCTTTTGGTGTGAGAACTCAGACAGTCTCCTCCCCCCTCACTGCAGTCACCCCCACCACCGCCACCACCACCACCACTACCACCACTACCCAGCTCCATTGTACAGAGATGGGTCTTGTCTGCACAGTTCAGATGCCAAGGTGTTACTGCCGTGGCACAGGAGACAGAGGAGAGGGAAGATAATGAAGAAGAGGAGGAGGAGGAGGAAGAGGAGAGAGGAGAGAGTAATGAGGAAAGGGAAGAGAGAGAAGCTGCAGGGGTTGTGGTCTCATCAGGGATGTCCAAGATGCGAAGGCAGCACGAGGAGGACGCGGCCGCTGAGCTGTGAGCTGGGACTGTGTGAGGAGTCCAAGTTGGGTAAACAGCAGCGGAGCAGACTCTTGGACTGTGGAGCTGTTCTATGCTTGGCTCTGGAGCTAAAGACATAGGGAAAGAAAGAAAGAAAGAAAGAAAGAAAGAAAGAAAGAAAGAAGGGAAGAAAGAGGATGGGGAGGGCACACAGAGAGCGACAAATGAAACATGGCATTATGTGTCAGAGACTAGAAGAACCTCAAAAGAACTAATTTTAGCTGGTGACTGTAAATTAGTTGTTGCAGTAACATACCCATTACTGTTTTTCATATTGACAGTAATTTGTGAATCTAAATGCACACCGACCATGATAACCATGCTAGCTGGGTTTTCATGCCGGTATTAATTTTTTCGCCGAATCTCCAAGAGTCTCATTATTATGTCAGCACCCTCAATTGTCAATTTCCTTCAGTTATATGTCTCCAATTTTATCCCTTTTCTCCCAATTACTCTTATTTCCTCTTCATATGTGTAACCACATGAAGGCTGAAATTAGTATGTGCCACACCTGATATTGTGTTTATGGAGATGGCTGATGGGTTGGATCTGGAAGCGGAGCTGTTTTTTTTTTTTAGCTGAAATATGAAGTGTATGCAACATTTAAATTCTTAGATGAAAATGTAATAGGTAAAATTTGTCTTCATCAGCACTCAAACTTTGAGGCAACATCTCAAACAAGTAGGCAGTAGTATCTATAAAACAACAGTCCAATGAAAATGCTTTCCCCCTTTTAATGTCTGCTTGTACAGGTGTACAATTAATTTTGTGTATACTTGTCCACATACTTATTTGTTGAAGCTTGCACCTGGATTTCTGGAGAACGTCCATCAACCATGAATAGTTCTGCTTCCTTCAGGCATCTCTGCCCCGTACCCAACCTTTGGTAACAAATTAAAATATATATGTATATATATAAATATACCTTTATGATGCAATAAAATGTACACAATAATCACATTGTTCAACTGCAAATAAAAACAACTTACATGGAAAATCATGTGCACTGTGCAGTACAAGTTCACCAAGTTTTAACTGTGAGGATTTTTGTAGGCAGTGGCCCTGCAGCTAAGTGATGAATATGGCCTTGGTTTTATTTCCTTAAGCAAGTATCATGTTATGCCATGTGGCACAATACAGCAGTGAAAATCAGAGCAGACTACTAATGAATAGCACATGGGATGTTTTCATTTCTTTTAATAATGCATAGGCTTAAATAAAACATTGACTAGAATTTCTGTTTATTTTATGTTAGTTTCTTGCAGGACCCTGTGGCATTGCAGGTGAATTGAGCTATTGTTTTTTTTTCAGCAAGTAGGTACAGTATTTACCAACCTTGTTCTTCTCAGCCAAATAACTCAGAAAACACAGGCGGAAGTGATTGGATTTTTAAATTAATTATCTATCTAATCTAAATTTTCAACATATAATTTCCCATTGTAGATCATGAGATTGCTTAGATTTTAGCCAGGAATTAAGTATGACAAAAATGTATGCTCATGTATCCTTAAAATTACAAAATAAACCATTAAAATTAATTTAAATTCAGGACTGCAGTTAGTTTCTGATTCTGCCTTTACCTGCTCATATTCTTGTTTCTCAGTACTTGGTGAATCACGCATTTTCACTTGCCCCAGTCAGTATAGTGTTAACACAGACCTCTCAAAAAAATATGACAAAGTCAATCCTACGTGCTCAGCTTTATTGGTTCTCCTTGGCCCTCCACCCCTAGTACCTACACATACTCAGGGACACACACACATGCAAGCGCGCACGCACACACATGCACGGATGCAAGCAAACGGATCATACAGACTTTATCGGAAAATTTAATTGCGTATCCAGAGCAACTTGTCAACTAGCTATAGTTACAGCACCTCCTCGAACAATTTAGGATTACGTGCCTCGATCAGTGAAACAATGGCGGATCCCCCTGACAACAAGCCTGGGAGCAAGTGGTTTGTTTGCTAGTCCTGACTACTGACCACCACCTTATACCAATCCTCCCCTTTCCACAGATTTTAGATCGCACCAGTCAGGAATGACCCTCAAGACAGTGGGTGACTTTAGAGTAAGCACTAGGTACTTCATTTTTTTCAATGACACAAAGTACAAACTGAAGAAGTGTACAAATAGTTAAAATTTAGGCATGTTAAGGTGTTAGATTCATAATCAAAACCTTTTATCAGCTTGCTGTTAACCAAGGCAACATCTTGGTGAAATAAATTAAATTTAAAAAGAAAAAAAGAACTTTCGAGAGAAACAAAGTAAACCTTGAGTTCAAACTCCTGCCGACACATTTGTTTCAGAGTGTAGGCGTAAAACTGTGATGCTACACAGATGTGTGGAAAAACCAGTGCGTGCTTCAGTCTTTTTTTGGTGAAAAAACTTGGTAAACATGTCAATCACTTAACATTACCACTATAATCCCACTGTAAAAGCACAGGCAAACCTGCTGCATGCTATTTAAAGGTGGAATAAATGCCAATTTGTTAAACTATTTTATTGCATACATCATGCAAGCTATTATGGCATGTAATTAAAGATAATAAGTATGTTTTGTGTCTATGCCTATGTACTGTCAGTCCATTTCTAATGAGTTTATATGTTCTTATGTGCCTAAAAGTGCAGGTTGTATGCTTATGTAACAATACTAGGAATGCAAGCAGCCTGAATATGGAATTATTTATTACTTAAATTATCATTACTCGGTTCATGCTGGATCAGTCAACTGATTCCACCTTTGCATTTACTGAACCTTCAGGCATGGATCAGAACTTCAATTCACTGTTTGTGTAACACATGCAACTTTAAACTGGAGCTGACAGGGCTCCCAGCCTCTGTGGCATGCAAGCGAGTGAATCACTTTCATGCATCGGCTGGAATCAGATGTTGATTATGACCTGCAGAAAACGCACACATCGAGGCGCACATCAGCAAGGTCTTTCACTTTCTGGGTGAGTGAATTGCAAGCGCTCTGCTGCACCCTTATCCATGGTTGAGGTGCCCTTAAGCAAGGTATTTAACCCCACGTTACTCCAGGTGCACTGTACATTACCCTGTATAAGAGTGTCAGCTAGTGTAATGTTTGAAAGATATTATTACAATGTGTATTAAAAGCGGTAATAATACATGAGTATAAAGTGACACTCACTTGCAAATGACTTATTAATGGCTTAATACATGTGAGGGTTGCGGTTCATGACAATGTCTGAGTAACATTCAAGGTGGCTTTTTTGTACAAAAGTAGGGCTGATCTTTTTTATCAGGAGCTTAATCTAGCCAGGTATCTGGCTTGTGAATATGTATTACCATTAGGCAGCAGCTTCACAGACGCAAGCCAGCGCTCAGAGATGGTGAACCTGGCCTTAGTGAGCAAAAGTTCTGCTATGCATTGGTTCAATCTGTGCACTTTACACTGGTGGTTTTACAAATAAACCTAGCTCATCTAACTGGCTAAAGAGTTGTGCCATTTTTGTGAACGTCTAAAACAATTATGCAGGGCATAGTTTACTCTCTCCCAATTCTGTAAGTTAGACACCCATCATCACCATGATTCACAAACAAGCACAAACACAAAAATAATAAGCCACAGTAAGATTAACATTTAATTGTTTGCAGGAACTTGTCACCAATAAATGTGTAATTATAAGTCACAATAAATACATTTCTCCTGACTGCTAACCAGACAAGAGAGAAGAGAGTAGTTGTACCCATCATGGTATAGCACCATGCAGAGACATGGGAATCAGGCTCTTGCCCTGGTATGCCTACTATGAACCCAATGACATTAGGTCTATCTCATATTACAGAAACAGCTGTTTTTAGGAGACTATACACTTGTATTAACAGTGTTTTCTGCAATTAACAGAATGAGATATCTCCATTATTAAGACCTTAGATACAGCTCTATTTGTACTTTATTGGCTAATTGATGACCGAGGACAATGTATTGTCCTGTTTAGAAAACTACTGCTTCCTCTAAGCCCTACATATGGAGATTTATGGAGGGAGTCTTGAACCTATATGGATCTTTAAAGGAATGCGGTAAAGCCAACCAGCTGTCAGAACTGCAGTGGAATCAATGCACTCAATACAAGTAGCAGTGTGGAATTCTGATCAAAAACTAGTCATCTCACCACCCAAACAGCATAAAAATATACACAACACAAATCAGCTGGCACAGATAAAATGACTGCTAACATACTAACTATGCTGTGATCCCACTCAAACTATCAGATGTTTGTCCTCTACACAATCTCTTGCCATACTCTGACATGATGAAAACAACCTGGTTTGCTCAAGTCTTTTTCCCAAGGTCCAGCCGCATATTTTGGGGAGAGTTGCACAGTCAGTTAAGTTCCTCTCTGGTTTCAAGTCTTTACTTATAAAATGAGCAAGCTACATTTTAAAGTACACAATTCAAAAGTCCAAACCCCTTTCTTCAGACGTCTCCAGATTTGTGCACAGGGAAGGGGGGAGGGACAAGAGGCAGGTGAGTTTGATAGACACATCACTATTCAGTCATTTCGAACGAGCCACTTGAAATGATTCGATGGGGTGTTTTCAGTCCTGTCCGTTCCACAGGTGACTAACGTTTTATTTTTGTATTACAGCATTTAATTAATTGATAGCCATTGGGGTGTGAAGGCAATTTTAAGCAATATTAGTAAAAAGTGCTCCAGGAAAACATCTCCTACCCTTCCTTTAATGCCGACCTCATCAGCTAATGAGAAAACAGAATTCCTTTGCTAAGGGAGATAAACTAATTGAACTCACATTCAGCTGTCCCATTGTACAAAAATATCAGGGAATCTTCCTGTCAAGCAGAAATGTACATTTTCTGTAACAGTAATATAATATCAGTGATCTTAAAGTTGAAAAGGTAAGCCTGGTACAGCTTCTGTACAAGGTACAGAACAGCTAGATGATGAAACTGGAACTGACATCAGTGAACTTCAAAAGAGGAGGAAGAGAGGAGCTGAATATACTTCATGAGAGCTTTCCTAAGACAGGAGCCTCAGCAAAAGTGATCCTGATAACAGAGCCATGGTAAGGGTGAGAGAAACAGTCTGCACATCACTATTTTTACAGATAAAACACTGTATTTGTCATCAGAGATAAAGATGCCTCTGGACAAATTATAGTGTGATTATACACAAAGGGGGGGGGGGGGGGGGGGGGTGTCATTTTTCCCAGTGGGCCTGGACATTTAATGTAGGCCTACCTTGTGTTTGATGTTTTATGGATACAATGGGCACGTTATAGGAAAAATATAGACATAGGCAATAAAAAAATAGAAAAAAGCAGATAACGATGGTGTATGACTACTGAAAAATACAGTTTTATCACTCCTTCAGATTAAAATCATTACTTTAAATCTCCCATTATTTTATGCTAATGATATCTACCCTTGGCACACACACTACTGCAGCAACCAGAGGCACAGTTTTATAAATAAAACACCCTGCAAACACACACACACACACACACACAGATACCATACCCTGCACATACAGACACTAGTTCACTACCACTGTCCATTAAGTGTACCACCCACACATTTCATTGTATTAACACACAACAATTTGATTCTGACACTCTCACATACATAGGCCTGCAGAATATACTACAGCCATAACACATGGCATGATACATGTCACTATATGATTATTTACATACAATCTAATGTTCTGGCCATAGAAAGATGTAATTTGGCACCTCTGCCAACCTAGTCAATTCAACCTAATTTGCACATACCAACGTAAATACTTAATTTAAGAAATAATAGGAGGGTTTCAAGGTTACAGGCCATTTAACAGTCAGTCGTGTAAATGGTCCTTCAGTGCCTCCCAATAAAATGATAGATTTATTCGAAGGTCATCTTAAAGACAAACAAACGAAAAACTAACAATGCAATAGCATCTGCATCTTTCTTATCTGTCTTCAGAAGCATCAGACATGACGGGACCAGGAAAAGTCCAGCAAGTTCACGCTAAAATGGCAGACTAATAATAATAATGAATAATAATAATAATAATATGAATAATAACAAAAGGATGCGACATCGTAAATAGGAATAGATTGCAAATAGAAAACCTGTTTCAGTTCAGTCAGTAGCGTCTGTCAGGCGTGCTCAAGTGCCGCATGTTATCATAACAGACCTGCATACAGGCCACATCTCTTGTTCAAACTGCCAACTAAAAATCGGGAAAAGAGTAGTGTGTACAGACTACTGCAGCATAATAGCATCATCGCATAATGCAGGCCTAGTTTTCACAGGGGAATACTATTCTGACGTTTTATTTTTACTGGAAGGGAATGGTGTGTGTGTGTGTGAGAGAGAGAGGACGTGTACTGGGGGGCAGGGCATTATTGCCTGCAGAGAGCAAAACCAGCCAAATCGATGGCCGGCCTTTCGCATCTGCTTTCATTCAGCAGGGTATTCGGTCATTCTGAGGGCCAATATTATGACAACCAACTGATATATACATCGCTTATAACGTTACGCATTTCACTCTATCAGTTTCACAGACGTACACGTATTCGTCTTTCCCTCGCTGCTGCATGCTCACACCGAACATCTTTGGCTGATCCGCACCAGTCCAACCACCCCACACATACGGGCCGCTGTATCCCCGATATTACCCGCGTTTCGTGCAATTCAGGAAAAAAAGATTAGACAGCGTGTGGTTCCCACGTTGTATTTTGCAGCAAGCTCACCTTGTTTTTAACCCACGGGCCAGGACTCCTCTGTAGCAGCAGGTGGACGCGCCTCTCGCGCCACGGATCGCCTACCACTCCATTTTTATTTCCCGGTGCTGTTAGGTTCCTAGGAAACAATCAAAGCGCTGCCCTGTCCCGATTGCTTTCTCATTCTTGTGCTTAACATGTGCTGTCATACAGTCAACAACTGCGTGGGCTAGTCAAGCTGTTTTGATTTTTTTCCTGTGGATGTTTTTCTACTCACAGCTACACCCCGTCCCTGGTAACGACGACGCACTCATGCGCTGCTACCCCCCCCTTTTGAGACCTGCCATAAAGAGCGCGCCCACACATAGTTCGCGGGATCGCGCCTAGCGTGCCCGGCTAAGCAGGTGCAGCGCTCTCGGGAGTAGGGCTGGAGAGAGACTGCTTCAGACTGCCTAACAGTTTTACACAACTCACGAACTTTGCATATAGATGCAGGTATCAACCTAGTGTGTAATAAACTACCTACTAAATTATGAAATTGTGTTTATTATCACGGATCATCACGGCTAATCCACATCTAGCGCCTATAAATTATTTTTATTTACAAAGTAATTTCTTCTCTACAAAGAGAATACTAAAGAATAGCAACTGAAACTAGAACTGCCACTACAAAAATTAATTCACATCGTCATTGGAGCGGATGCACCACGGAGATACAAGAACACCCACCACCAGACTTTTCACCTTTTTCATTGACTTTTACCATGGCAGAGGTCAGTGATACTGAGTTGGGCTGTGTGTGTGTGTGCAGGGGTGCAACTACTCATTTCCAGGGGGGTATGCAAGAACAATTTTGGCGCCCCCCCCCCCCCCCCCCCCCCAAAAAAAAAGTTAATAAAATAAGTAAATACAATTGAATTCCTATATTCTATTACTGTAAAATGAACAACCCCTGCTACCACAACAACAACCACAAAAAAACATTTCTCCCCCTTTAAAACCACAACATTGTACGCGCTCTGTTGAAAGGGGACGCAATACATACTGGCTATTTAACCTAAACATTAATGTGACACAACACAATTTACAATTGGAGACCAGAGGAGATTTCTCTACGACTGCAAGGGAAGCTCTGCTTCCCTTAAATGTATAAAAAATGTAATGGTCAAATGTTTACAAAATGCCTTAAAACATGTTCATTTCAAACACCAGTTTGTTAATAAAAGGCCCATTATCACAAATCAACTGAGTTGGTGTTGTTAACTTAGCATTCCATTTTGTTCTCATAGCCTATGGCCAACGCATTTCCTCATAGACGTCCAGCGTCAATGCACTTCAATGGCCCAGCACAGACCCCTAATTTTCTATGCATGGAAACTGGATGGTCATTGGAGAAATGCCATTTTTTCTCCCGCCCCGGGACGCAGAGCGTCTCTGGGGGTGAATGGAATGGTGGGCGGAGTTTTGCTGGTGTGGACTTCAAGCAGTCCCCGTGTTGGTTGGTGAACCTCTGAATCCAGTTTTGATTGGCTGGCGTTTTTGATACATAGACGGTCACTTGGCTGCTGGAGCTCAGTCCCATCGCGGATGTTGCATGCGAAGTTGTAAGACAAGCAGTGACCAATTTGTTAGCATTTCCTTAGCGAAAATACTTGTTCATTTCTTACAATGTATATAAATCACACGCACACGTATTTCCGTTTTGGTTTATTACAATTATCTCGTTCGTTTTTAATTTCGTTTCGTTAGAATCATACTGTTAGGTAGGTTGGTAGTGCTACTTAACTAGCCCACTAGCTCTCCTGAACTAGCCCGCTAGCGCACCTGCACTAACCCGCTAGCAGAGCACTATGGCAGACTATTTTCTACAGAAGGAACGAAGGGTAGAATTAACGTATAAGTAAATGGACACATTTACAGCGTCTGGTTAACCCCCGCACCTAACTGAAATTACAGTAGTAAAACTCCTCCTCCTCGTCTAACCTACACTGTGATACACTGTGTCTCGGAGCGGGGGGCGCCGCCACCGCCCTTCGTCACTGAGCTGCCACTTTATTCCCTAAAGTGCTGGTCCGGTGTTGTGCATGATCACACGTGATCAGCGTGACAAACAACGCCACTTGGGTGCCGGCTACCCTTGCAATATGTAGTAGCCTGCTGCCATCTCTTTTTGAATATTGGAAATATTCCTTCCCTCACAAGTCATAACCTCTCTCTGGCGCCCCCTGTGGTCTGGCGCCCCCCTGCAATGCATATGCTGCATATATCACTTTTGCGCCACTGTGTGTGTGCATGCATGCACATGTGTGTATTTATGTGTGTGTGTGTGTGTATGCATGCATGTGTGTGTCTAATGTGTTTGTATGTCTGTCTGTGTGTGCATGCACTATGTGTGCGCCAAATGTGCATACGTTTGTGTGTGGGTTTGTGGGTGTGTGTGTGTGTGTGCGCGTGTGTGTGCATGCACTATGTGTGTGCCAAATGTACGGGCGTTTGGTCGCTGGTCATCATGGTGCAGACGTCAGACCTCAGACCTCAGACAGAGATTCAGCAAACGGGAATGCATTCATCACTCACTCAGTGCCCCAGGTTGAATGGGACCTGACATGAGAATGAGCATTTTCGTCAATTGTGGCAGCATTCAACAGCCCTGGCCTTAAATACAGTCAGGATTCAACACATTTGATTATTGTGATAGTGATTCCCATTTTGTCATTGTGACCACACAGCACACCACAGCACACAGTACACACAAGGAAATTCAGCCTCTACATTTAACCCATCACACACAGGAGCAGGGCCAGGGCAGCCATTACAACAGAGTCCGGTTACGATGAGGGCTGGTGGTGTTTTAGTGTTTGTATGGCAATAATAATAATAATAATAAGCACATTTTATACAAAGGATGCAGCCTAAGTTTGACAAAGGAACACAGGACAGAGATACACATGGCAGCTTGGTTATAGTCCAGTAGTGCCAGAGAAATCAGTCAGGGCGCTGTGGAGAGCTCCCCATGGTCCCTAAGGGAGCTCATTTGCCGGGCTGATGTAGGGAAGGTCTCTGAGCGTTTGGGAAGGGGAGTCCCTTTGTCTGGGTTAGTAGGGGTAGAGTCTGTAAGTGCCTGAGAGTCTTTGAGCAGGGCAGTTAAGTGTGGTTGAGGTTGAACAGATAAATCTTTAGCTTTCTTTTAAAGACAGCAACGGATTCTGCCTCTCTGATGTGTTGGGGTAGGGGATTCCATCTCTTTGGTGGCGTAGTATGATCCTTTTGGGTGGTGCCTCTGGAATGCTCAGGAGCTCGGCCTAATCGGATCTAAGGGCTTGTGCAAGAAGAGGAATATGTGGCAGTGATATAGCATATTCAGAGTACTTTCAAATAAATTCTGTAGGACACGTATAGTATTGGAGCAATGTGCTCCTTCCTGTTTTTTGTTAACAGTCTTGCGGCTGAGTTTTGAATAAGCTGTAGTTTTTCAATTGACTTTTTTGAGAGGCCTGTGAATAAGGCATTGTAATGTTTGTTAGATGGAAGCATGCTGTTTTAGTTACTTTATTGATTGGTTTGAAATATAGAGCTGTTTGTCATTGCCATAGCTATTAAAGTCTATGTTATTTAATGATATCGCCAGTATGTAATAAAAAAGGAGGAGGGGGTGCAAGACATATCGATACTGACATAAAATTGTCTTCCAGTAATATATTACTCAGACCCAGTGGCGGAACAAGTCAGCGCCGGGCCGGGGGCGGGGCAAATGACCGGGCCCTTTATTAAAGCTTATAACATCATTTTAGGCTACAAAATGTCGGCAACTACTGTCTTTACCAATTTCAACACTACCGGGTGCATTCAACATATGACCTGTGTAATCTTCGTTTGCCTGCTTTGTGAAGGTATGAGTGAACTTTGCGACGCAGACAGAAAGTTTATTATTGGTTTTGATTTTACACGAGTTTCTGCAGACGGGAGATTAACGTGACTAGCGCAAAACTCCGTCAGCAAGTTCATATTCATTCTGTGCATAGTTTAGCTTAAGGTACACGGAAGACACAACTTAGTTTAACATGCATGGAATGTAAAGTCAGTCTGACATGCCTCGTATGTGTGCATTTACTTTGTTTATTGATCTTTGTGTGCGATAAGATCGCAAATGTTCACGAATGTTCTAATGGTAATTAGCAGACACTCCACGCCTGTGAACATTCTATTCTGTCTAGCCTGCTACGGCTGTCAGTGATATGCATGTATTTAGCCTGTGTAACGTGGTGCATTACTTTGATTATGTTTGCGCAGATGCTGCACGTTAAGTACACCGGAGCCTGACGGCTGGTTTTTGTTATATGTTTTCTAAAGAAAATAAAGGTTTGTGAACTGCAATTCCTGTGTGTTCCTCTGACTGCCTGACCACCGTTACACTAACAACCAGTTTAAAACCAACTCACACGAATGGTGTGACTGTTTGAAATGCTACCTGTCAATCTGGCTCCCTGCTAGCAGTATTGGTGGGCTTGAATTGCCGGCAACATTGTCGGGGTCATCTTCAAGAGGACGAACAAAATATGTGTCCAGTTTTTGTAATTTGGCTTTGCCCTGCTCCCTTTTTCCCTTTCTTTGCGCTTTGTCGCCCCACTTCTATGTTTATATGAGCTGCCACTCATGTTAACTTCGTAGTAAAAATGCTTGCCAAGTGACGGATGACGTTACTGACAGTTGATGACGATTTTACCCAAAATACACCTAGAAACAGTATGCCATCCCGCATACTTAAAGGTTTAAACTGAGGTGATGATACACTAGGCAACCCCTTGAGCAATGGTGCTGGGCAACTAGGCTGCAATTTTATTTGGGCACTGCTAGGCAAGACGTTCTTTATCAGGAGAAAGTAAGGAGGCAACTTTTTTATAATCAGCCCATCTGGAAAATTAAAAGCCAGATTATGTTGTTTCCAAACGATATTGTTCAAGAAGGTGTCCAGTCTATATTACAAAACAATTTCGATATATTGCCCTCTGGCGGCGAGAGGTTACCGCAATGTTTCTTGTCTGAGACCGTGTGTGGTCACCAACAACACACAGATCATTCAGGGAAAGATGGCGACTCGAGTCCTTCAGAGTGTGGGAAACGGCCTAAATCAGGCTAGAAAGGGTGTCCGGGGGAACCACCGTGTTTCTATGACGATAAGGTGAAACCACAGTTATAAGGAAAGAGGCTACAGCAGAGTCCGTAGTTGTTAATGCACTTGTACAAAGTGCTTGTTTTTGTTCGCTAACTTGTGCAGCTAGCTACCTGTGATTGAGGTGCAAGTAGTTGTCGTACACAGCAGTGCACCCAAGACTGTCGGTAAAGCAAGCTAATCAGTTAGCCACTGTATTCACAAGTTATCAAAACTGTAACAACGCAAACAGGAACTTTTATTCTCCAGCTTGCTAAACATGTTTGCAGCAGTTCTTTTGAAGGTCGATGTGTTAATTGTCTGAGATGAACAATGCGTTTCGCACTGTAAACAAATGTTAAGCTGCAAATTCGGGCGAACTGGTGCTGACCCAGCTGGAAAACATTGGTAATCTCAGGCTAATGTTATATTGCCACCGAATTGCCGCTCAAGGTCATCAGACATAACATGTGACTATGGCGTTGTTGCCTTTATAGAGTCTATTCTCAGTTACTCATTGGATTGATGTTTAATATATTCCAAAGAAACTCATTTGGTCAAGGCCTGCTTTCCAGCAAGAGAAAGATTCAGTTAAAACCTTAGAAACATGAACTTGTCGACCTTTGGCTAACTTGGCTGATGTGATATGACAACGTGTTTGGTTACATCTAAACATTGATTGCATTTGCATTTGAAAGGATAATAACTTTAGAGTAGTAAAAGCCTTTTAAGTAAAATCTGACTTATTTACTACATCCCTATGACTAAGTTATTCGTGCAACAGGTGGATCTAAGTTGATGCATTGCATTTGAAGGTCTTTAACAAGAAGGTCGAGTAGAAGTCTAAATAGCTTTGACCTTTTTGGAGTAGGTAAAAATAACTATGTGTATGTACGTTGAGTTAAACTCTGCTTTCTCCATCCCCAGATCTCTCTCCGCAACACCAAGCAAAAAGGGGGAAGACAGCTGGTTCAAGTCACTCTTTGTGCGCAAGGTGGACCCCAGGAAAGCCGCACACTCACATCTGCTCGCCAAAAAAGAGGATCACAACCTCTACAAAATCCAGTGTAGGCCTACAACAGCATTTCAAACTTTTAGTCTGACAGTGTGGAGGGCAAATATGTGTTGTTAAAATAGGGGTTATGGATTAAACAGTGTAAGGCTTACTACTGCAAGTGGAGTTTGTCCTGCCTGGGATTATTTCAAACAACTATTTCTTTTGTAGTTCACAATGTCAAACCAGAGTGTCTTGAGGCCTACAACAAGCTTTGGTAAGGCCCACATATATGTGCATGTTCTAAGCCAGGATGGTAAAAATAGGAAATGTGGCATGCTTTAATGCTCAATAATATTTCTTCTACAGCATACTAAAATCTACAACTGTGATTTTAATCATTTAGATGCCCTGTCTGTAAAAAGTCTTGGAGTTCTTTCAGTAAATGCTTAGCTGTAGTTCTTGCACTGTATAAGGAATTACTTTTCTGAATAACGAATCTCTTCCCACACAGCGAAGAAGTGCTTCCCAATATCCACACTGATCCCCAGTATACATGTGAACTGGTTGGAACCTGGAACACTTGGTATGGAGAGCAGGACCAGGCAGGTATGTCGGAGAGCTCAGCAACTCATCCGCCTCTGTCCTTGGAAGTCTGCCATTTCACACTATACAAATGCCTTTCACCTTGTGCCTGCAAATAGTATTGAACTGACCTCTATTTGCTGTTCTATTTTCCCCCTTCCCTCTAGTAGGTTTTTTGCATGGAAAATGAGGTTAAAAAGGGGGGGGGGGGAAGGTTTATAGAAATCCAATGTGGCCACCCAGTGGGGTGAGAGGGTGTAACCCTCTCTCTTATAAATGTTCTCCACTGCTAGGTAAAACATTTTTCCTCTTTTTTTTGTCCAGCACAAGTTGTCAGCTTGCAGGACATAACGTATCGATTGGTTATAATAATTTTTGCTATGAATAAACAACACACATTTATGGGCATATAAACCTAAACCATAATTTTTGAACTTGAAGCTGGTTTTAGACGCTGCCTCTTTCTCGACCAATGAGAACAGACTAGGAGAATGCACTAATCAGAACTGGAGGGAGGAGGTGGGCAGCAACTCTGGTCTTATGTTTAAGAAATAGGCTAAATACATGTCGTCTGAGGGAAATTATGTCTTTTGGATCATTGAAACGTGTTAATCTATTTTTAGTAGACCCGTAAAAAGGAAAAATCAGTGAAAAAGAGCATATGAAAAAGTGGACCTGAGTGATGGTTGTGCCTAAACCTTACTCTCATGTCTTCTCTAGTTCACCTGTGGCGGTATCGGGGGGGCTATCCAGCTCTGACTGATGTCATGAACAAACTAAGAAAGAATAAGGTAACTTATTTCAGAAGAGCTTTATATTTGGCAAATATTTACGTATTTTCGTCCTGTAGTCATGGGGAAACAGGATATATGCATCTGTAAGCATTGCTAAACCTAAACAAATAAATCTTTTCACATTAAGTCGTGATGGGTTGGATGTTTTTTTTTTATTCCAAAGGAATTTACGGACTTCCGAAAAGAACGCGGTCAGATGCTCTTGTCTCGTCGAAACCAGCTGCTTTTGGAGTTCAGCTTCTGGAACGAGCCTCTTCCCCGAGCAGGGCCAAACATATATGAGCTGAGGTCATATCAGCTCAGGGTAGGTGTGCATTAAGGCATATGTACATTGGGGTAGGTGTGCATTAAGGCATACAGGTGCTGAAAAAGTTGATTTATTTCAGTAATTGTGTTCAAAAAGTGAAACTTATGTAATGTATAAATTCCTTTCACACTAACTGACATATTTCAAGTGTTTATTTCTTTTAATATTGATTATTTCTTTTAATATTGATTATAACTCACAACTAATGAAAACCCCAAACTGAGTATCAGAAAATTAGAATACTGTGAAAAAAGTTCAATATTGAAGACACCTGGTCCTACACTTTAATCAGCTTATTAACTCAAAACACCATGAAAGGCCTTTAAATGGTCTCTCAGTCAAATAGGCCACATGTTCAGGTAAAGTGGGACAGCAAATAGGCTGGGAATAAGCTTCTTTTGTGATCAAGACATATTCTTCTTTATTTGAATGACAAGACACAGAATTTCATTAAAACACAAGGAAATCTAATCTTTATTCTAACATTTTAACAATTTATTGCTTTTAACAAGGCCTATAGGCTTATTTATAATTATTACCCACAGTTACAGCAGTTTTTGCCAATGTAAGCATTGATGGTTTTATCATGTATGTCATGTCATGATGTTAACAGCTCAAAAAACACCCTTTTGTGGTGCAGTGACTGAGAGGTGGTATCGCCCGGGGCGTAAAACACTATAGAACCGCCACTGAGAATTACTGATGTAAATCAACTTTTCCACGATATTCTAATTATATGACAAGCACCTGTATGTACATTAGGGTAGGAGTGCACTATGGCATATGTACATTGGCTAGGTGTGCATTAGCCTATGCAATATACACTATATGGCCAAAAGTATTTAGCCACCTGCCTTGACTCACATATGAACTATAGTGCCATCCCATTCCTAACCCATAGGGTCCAATATGATGCAGGACCACTTTTTGCAGCTATTACAACTTCAACTCTTCTCTGAAGGCTGTCCACGTGGTTGGGCAGAGTCTTTATAGGAATTTTGACCATTTTTCCAAATGCTCATTGGTGAGGTAAAACACTAATATTGGTTGAGAGGGACTGGTTCTTAATCCTCGCTCTAATTCATCCCAAAGGTATTTTGTCATGTTCAGTTAAGGACTCTGTGTTGCCCAGTCAAGTTCATTCATATCAGACTGTCTCATCCATTTCTTTATGGGCCTTATTTAGTGCGCTGGCGCACATGCATGTTGAAAGAGGAAGAGGGCCATTCCAAAGGTTGAGAGCATGGAATAATCCAAAATGTTCTGGCTTTGACTGCTTTAGGATACCAAAGCATTTTGAACAATCCCATGTTCCCAACCTTATGGGAACAGTTTAGAAAGGGACTCTTCCTCTTCCAACACGAGTGTGCACCAGTGCCCAAGAAAAGGTCCATAAAGAAATGGATAACAGAGTCTGGTGTGAATGAACTTGACTGGGCTACACAGTGTCCTTAATTGAACTCGACAAAACACCTTTGGGATGAATTAGAGCAGGGATTAAGAACCAGTCGCACTCAACCAACATCAGTGTTTGACCTCACCAATGCACATTTAGAAAAATGGTCAAAATTCCTAAATACACACTCCCCAACTTCGTGGACTGCCTTCACAGAAGAGTTGAAGTTGTAATAGCTGCAAAAAGTGGTCCTGCATCATATTGAACCCTATGGGTTAGGAATGGGATGGCACTATAGTTCATATGTGAGTCAAGGCAGGTGGCTAAATACTTTTGGCCATATAGTGTATGTACCTTATATTTGCACAGTTAACTGAAAAGTACTAACGTATATATTGCAAAACACAGCGTAACTGCAGTGAATGGTATGCTTTAACATGGTAGGGTACTAACAGTCCTCTTGTGCTTTGCATGTCAAAATATTGGAAGAAGATGGGCCTGTACGCCTATACTTTCCCCATAACATAAGCTACCTGCAGTCTAGTGTCCAGCAGGGAGCACATTATCACTGTATATTTAAGCATTTGTTTAATTGGTCACACTTTATTTTGATAGTCCAACAGATGGTTCTATAGACTATCTACAGATGCTTACACTATAAACAAGCTATCTGTTAAAACTCTTTCTTGTTAAGGTTAGGGGTTGGGTTTTGGTTAAGGTTATAAGTTATAATGAACAAAATAAAACTAAATATCAACAAATTATCTGTAAAGTCTCTGTGGGTGGACTGTCCAAATAAATTGCTACTGTTTATGTATTACTGGGCATATTGGCATGCCCAAAATGACTTTTAAAAGCCTTCAAAAGGAAAGACAAAGACAGCTATTTACATTTGTAATGTAAGGAAAGTAAGTCATTGCTGACTACTCTACTTTTTTCCAGCCTGGGACGATGATTGAATGGGGAAACTACTGGTAAGATGTCTGCTGTTTCTTCTATCAATAAGCAGTAGTGCGCTAGAGGATTTAACCCAATTTATACTACAATGAATATCTAACCAAATCATTTTTGTAATATTTTGTTACCTTTTAAATGTTTTGCACAGATATGAAGTGGGCCTTGGATGCTCTCTTTTACTACTGGTGTTTACATATATGTATTTATTATTGTTGCCTTTACAGATATAGTAGCTGATTGTTGTGAATGGTTTGTTTAAACTACTTAATACATTAAGTAAATAAATTAAGTCCAAATTAATATATTTAAGGGAATTTATTTATTTTGCATGTTGTAATTTAACTAATACATTTTGCCTGCCATTACAAAGACAATTGTTTTTAAAATCCTCTTGTTAAAAAATTCCATCACATTTTCATTGCTTATAGAAACAACAGCAGTGGTCATCACTGACAAAATCAAATATGTTGATTATTTCCAGTAGTATATTAAACTAGCATGGTCTGCAAACCCAAGGAAAATTAAGTCTTTACCATCTAAGTGAATACTGGATCACTTAAAGTGCTTAAAGACAGTTTGATTTTATGATTTAAATAAGTCATGAATTGATGTATCAAAGCTGATTCTTAAATGAAATCAAGTTGTTATAAGTTGTACAGGTATTGCTGCTGTTGCATTGTGGGGTGAAGTTTAGTTGATGCTTAAAGGAACACAACACCTTTTTGGGAAATTACGTTATTTGCTATGTACGCCCAGAGTAAGATCATTGGATGCACACGTGTATCTGCTGTGTGTACGTTAAATAGCTCCCACCCCAAGTGTTAACCTAGCCACTGTTTCTCAAAGTTTTTCAGTCCAAGGACCACCACCACCACCCCCCCTTTGAGGTTAAGAGGGCTATGTAAATGCATGAATTGGTGCAGCATCACAGCACTAACTAGGGAATGGAATGAATACATAAACACATTGTGTATAGCGTAGGTAGCTTCAGAAACATGAACATATTTTACACATCTGCTCACTGACCACTTGAGATTTCTTGCAGACCACATTTTGACAAACACTGTTCTGGCTAACTTGATGTAGTCTATTTTCATTGAATTCTATTGAAAGATGGGGTTGTCAGACTGGTTTGGGCCAGAGCCATCTGGAGCTCAGCTCCCCATCCTCACCTTGGCAATACAGCCAACCTATTTAGTATGTGTATGTTCTTACCTAACTCAGTGGTCAACAGCATATTTTACATCAGCTAACCAAGCTAATTTTCCACAAAGGTGGTGTGTTCATTTTGGTCAGTTGTTTGGCCAATAACTGACAGAGACTGTTGACAGGGCACGTGCCATTGAACTGCGACAGGAGAACCAGGAGGCAGTTGGTGGCTTCTTCTCTCAGATCGGGAGCCTGTACATGGTCCATCACCTTTGGGGTAAGTCCAGCTGAATGCCTCATTCCTGACACACACAAACAGCGTATAAACAGCTAGGCAAGGTGAACAAAGGAAATCAATGCCACAGGATTTTCAATTATTTTTCTCCTTTTCTTTATTTCACATAACTGACCACACTTGCTGCCATTATAGATTACATTTACTTAGCTAAATTTTTAGCATAAAACACAAGACATTACTTACAGACATTGCTCCCGTTGGGTACAAATGACTTTTAGAAGTAAGTAGCACCTTGTAAACAGTTTGTACACAGAGCATGGCTTTCTCTAGCAGAGTCTTGTTCCTTTTTGAATGGGAAAATGTAAGTCTACTGGAGTCTACATGAACTTCAACTTGCCCGTTACCTCTTATGGGCAGTAGATGGTGCTTAAACACTGAACTACTGATATAAACAGTATCCAGGAACACAAAATGAATACATGGTTATTGAGACCATCACAAAATGTTGTCAATAAAATGTTAACTTTTCTGGACAAAATTATTATTAAAATGGATGTTTCCACTGAAAACTGCAATGTAAGTGATTTAGTTCTCTTGCAGCCTACAAAGACCTTCAGTCTAGAGAGGACACTAGAAACTCTGCCTGGAAACATGAAGGCTGGGATGAAGCAGTCTACTACACAGGTGAGATCTGTATGGCTATGTGCAGGCTGCCAACCCCAATTTGATTTAGAGCTTTTTAAGTTTTTTTGGTATCCAAATTGAATATAGATATTTCTCTTGACTGCAAAAAGGCACATGAAAAAATATCTGATTCAAGCCACAAATAGTTCACCATATTTGTTCAGAGAGGTCAGTCCTATACAAACCAGTCTAAATAATCATACAAATGTGAATCACCAACAGAAACCGACTGGATTTGGGCAATTAAAAAATATATCAGATCAGACTTTAATCAGATATGCCACAAATCTGATTTGCTTAGCAACGTAAGGGCATCCTAACAGGTAGAGGCAAGGTTACGCAGTAAGTGAGATCTATAGCATCTACAGCATCTACACATTAGATTACCACACATGTAGTCATTAACTAGTGGAGAGGGCTGTTAGCACTTCTGTGTAAAATTGAGACAGCCAGTGTACAAGTTTAAAATGGGTACTATAAAATCGGTTTTGTTTTTAGTCCGGAAACGAGTTGTGTGTAATATGCATAATGAGCTGTATATGTATCGGAAAAATGCTTTTTTTTTGTTATTGGTATACCTCGTTTGATTAGTGTCATACTTCCCCAGATAATGACTACTGTTGAAAGGGTACTAAAAAAACTTTCCTTACCTCTCCTCTCATCTCCTCACTTCTTAGTCCCCCTGATTCAGCACATGGAGTCAAGAATTATGATCCCCACGAAAGCATCTCCTCTAAAGTAGCACAACAGAAGCCACCTCGCAGGTGAAGACGGAACTCGTTTCTAGGGGATCGAACCACCCACCTGTGAGAGAGTTCAGGGCCTTGGACAGGCATGGGATGTCAAAATGCTAACACCCTTCCCTTCGGTTTAAGTGTTTTTCTCTCTTCTCTCTCTCCTCCACCATTACTGTTTGTGGTTAAAGTAAAGCCGAACACAAACTGAAGTGTTTTCTCCTTAAGCACTACCTCGCCTGTGAAATTTGACCTATTCCTTAAACAGCCATAGTGACAGAATATTTCTGCTTTATGTAACCAGTCCCTTACATGTGCATTTAATTGCCATATTTATTAAGGCAAAGCCCAACACATAACCAATCTAGCATCAAGCACATCTGAACTTTATTTGAAATGCAATAATCATGAGCACATCTTGAATGTGTCAGCATCTATCCTATTTTGCACCTATTTTTAGTACAGTAAATTCACTTCAGTGTATTTGCTTTAACACCTTTTGTCAGTGTAGGTTTTCTTGACATGGCTGTAGTCCTCTGGCAAATTGTGTGTGTGTTGGTTTGTCTATGTGGATCCTTGTTTGGTACATGACTTAGAAATCAGCATTCAAGAGTACCAGTTGTGCTCTTCAACTGCGTCTTTGGCCGTTAATTGGTTTAGGTTAAACCCATTTGTTTAATTTGCTTTATTCCACTTAAATGATGGTGATTTCATAATTCTCCTTTAAAAGAACTTAGAATAGTTTCTGACTCATCGACTCTAGTTTTTCCACAGCAGGGCCTATTCATCCGACCAGTCCCTGTGCCAGTGTCTTTGTACGCGTCTCAAATGTTTGATGTAAGCATAGCTCAGGGACACTGGATCACAGTGATTGATCTTTTTTTTTACCAGAGGTCCCAGCTGTGACTCTAAGGTACTACAAAAAAAGCCTTCAAGATCGACAAATATGCCTCATAACACTCCCATACCCTGGCCCGTGTCTCTTGCCATACACTCCCAGCATCAAGTCAAACTGGAACGCCATAAGCGTGTGTCAGGCATGTATTCCTGCTCCTTTATCTGTCAAGAAAATACTGGATACACATACACAGCGAAACACAAAAATATGTAATGATACCATAAATGTGTAAGGCTCCTTGTGTAAGTGGAGCAGAGTAATTATGTATTGAGTTGGCACTAAAGCACAGAGGCACCACTACAAATGGATTAAAATCCATGGTTTTGGACGCTTGTCTCAGATATCTAAAGCCAGTTAGCTGCTTGACCTGTGAGAGCGTACAAGTTCTCTAATAACTACTAGGCTAATAGTGTAGGTCCAAAAAAGAAATTGTTCTTGTATTGTGATTAAGCTTTGGATTTGTGAGTTGAGTAATGTTTAACAAGATGAATAGCAAATAATTGTCTTTGTAGGATATGAAATGTTTGATTATCTGCTGTGATTTTATCAACAAATATATGAAAATGAATTGTAATATTTTTCTACAGTGATGATGCTCTTACCTCTATTTGAGAAAAGCTTGTCACTGAAAGCCATTAAATTCATAATGTTTACAGTTTCTGAAGGGTCAACATACTTGCAGTGAAATGTTTACATCAAATTACATTGCGTAAAACCTAACATAAAGTAAAACCTGAAATCAAATGTAATGTACAGTATCTCACAAAAGTGAGTACACCCTTCACATTTCAGCAAAAATGTGCTATATCCTTTCAAGGGCCAATACTACACAGATGAAACTTGTGTTTTGGAATAGTCAGTATAAAGCTTGTGTAGCAGTATAGATTTTCTGCCCTCTGAAAATAACTTAAGACACAATGATTTTTGTATACATAGCAGGCCACAAAAGTGAGTACACCCCAAAGTGAACATGTCCAAATTGTGTTAAAATCAGTAATATTTTGTGTGAGCACCATTGTTATCTAGCACTGCCTTAATATGAAATTCACCAGAGCTGCACAAGCTGTTTTTGTGATCCTTTTCCATTCCTCCATGATGGCATTACGGATTGGAGATGTTAGACACTGGTACTCTTCCACCTCCTGCTTAAGGATGACCCATGGGTGATTAATAGGGTTCAGGTCTGCACACATACTTGGCCACTACATTATCTTCACTTTCAACTTCTTCAGAAAGGCAGTGGTCATCTTCAAGATGTGTTAGGGGTTGTCATCATGTTAAAGAAACTGTCGTATGTCCCAGTTTCCGAAGGGGGGGTGTCATCGGAATGTCACAGCACATAATTCTTTCAATGAACTGCAGTTCCCCTGTTCTGACAGCTGTTTGCTGTGTCTTCAGCAAACAGTTTTCAGGCTGTTTTGGTGGTCATGCAGACCGGGTTGTTGCACTTATCTTATTTGAGCTCTGACAAGCTGACCTCCCACTTCTGCAACCCCTGTAGCAATGCTGGCTGGAGTCATGCATTTATTTTTTTACAGCCAACTTCTGCATTTGACACTTAGTGTGTGTACCTTACTTCTTTGATTGATCCTGTCAATGCCTGTTTGAAGTGGAACCTGTTTTGGAAAACCACTTAATGAATCTGGCTACGATATTGTAGCTCAGTTTCATGGTGTTGCTGATCTTTTATAGATAGGCCATCATTGTGTACAGCAAATAATTCAATTTCTGAAAACCTCAGACAGTTTTTTTGCCATGAGGAGCCAGGTTGGGCATCCAGTGTCTAGTATGAGAGAATTTTAGCCAAAACATTAAAGGGGTCCTTCCGCTAAAAACCACTTTGAGTAGCTCTATTTACAATATGATGGGTCACAACAAGCAGTATATGCACGCAGCACCCCAAGACGTGAAATTCGACCCTCATGGTTTTACTGGTCATTGATGGGTCAAGCTAACCAAAACGAGCGGATCAGAGCAGGCTAAACCTATCTATGTCACTAGGTCGTAAGCCCCGCCCAGAGCCATGTGTGGCACGCCCACATCGCAGAGGAAGAACAGTGGACAGAAGCTAGGTGAGTGAAAGACAGGGAATTTGCCCAATCAGAAGTGCCTTATTGACACGTCATGGATATTCACGAGGGACACCGGAAAAGCCAGTCGTTCAACCACTAGACCTGTTCTAGCTTACAGAAAAGCGTCAAGCAAGAGATCTATGACACAATTTTTCACAGAAATGACACACAATGCATTCAATGCACACAGAAATATGAATAAAAATAACGATTAAAGTTCACCTTTAAAATGAATAGCTCTAATACACCACATATTTGTATGGTCCAGTTGAGCAGAGCAAAACACAAAAATAATGACTTGGACAAGCGGCTTTTCGGGGTTGAATGATATGTACAGTTATCACTGAGGGTGTACTCACTTTTGTGGCCTGCTATTTAGACAAAAATGCCTGTGTGTAAAAGAAAATGTCAAGGTTTGAGAAGAAATACTTTATTATATAAATGCGTGTACATAATAGCCTGTATGTGTATATATCGTACAGGCACATGTAATGAATTCGAATGTCGTGGAAAAGCTATTTTATTTCATTCATTTGTTTTAAAAAAAGTATAGTTTCCCACACTATTTTAGTTAGTTGCCTGTATAGTTTCTAACATATTATACGTAACATAACATATTAAACACATACACTGCATATTACATGACAGTGTTGAGTGCATAGAAAGAACACATTTCACTGTAGTATCTTAGGAAACTTGGTACTACTTGGTGAAAAATAGGTTATGGCAAACTAACATTCACACAAGGAAGCGTAAGCGTGTTTGGGTGTGGGTGTCATATTTTAAGGAACATGATTTCATTTTTAGACACTACCAGGGTCAATTAAGTTCCTGTTTTGATCTTAAATCAGCTGACATCATGAATGACGCACAATCCCTGACAACACTCCATAACTGACGAACCCTCGCCCCACTTCCTCAGACAGGTAGAACAGGTGTGCCAGCATTCCACGTGTGGCTCTGCCACACGTCCCATTGAAACCTGCACTGCATTCACTGCTATTGTTTGTTGAGGAGGCCATGATGAACCGAGCAGGTATGGCTGAGACGGAGAACCACCCTGAGCCAGTGGTCTTAGCCCGGCGTAATGTCTGCACCCCGTTGAGCATACTTGAGGGACTGTTGGCACCGACGAGCTTTGAAACCGCACGGAGGGAGGAGGCAGAGATCGTTGTCACAGACACGGAGAGTGTGAGCTCTCTTCAAAGCCCAGAACAAGAGGACCAGAAGGAGTGCGAGTCGACAGAAGGCGTTGCAGGAAATGTCCTTGAAGCACACAGTCTTTTGTCGGAAAACAGCGTTCTGTGCGAAGAACCTGTACTGGAGGTTGTGGCCGAGGACGGTCTCGGGCCTACCATGAACTCTCCACGCAGGCAGTATGTCGACGGGACTCTGCCCGACCTGCTGAGAAGCGGTAGCCCACTGCGAAGGAGAGTGTCCAGTCCAGTGTCAAACACGGTGAGTAAGAATAGCCTAAACATCCCGTTTTAACTGTTCACAGAAAACAAGTAAAGGAGGACGGTGGTTTGGTTTGCTTAACTGGGCCCCATAAACAACTGTCAAGGGTTGGTGAAGAAAGTATTGGGAATGGGCTTGTTTGACTTAGGGGCACGGCAAAAGGCAAACAGTTCAACTTCTGCGTACTTTCTGTATTTGCCATTCTCTGTACATTAAAAAAAAAAGTGAGCATTATGAATTAAAGAAACAAATGTTGTGTTTCTTATACTGTGTAAGTCAGGTGACACTTGTTCAGCCAGAAAGTCTACATTCCATGTGCTCTGTCTTTAAATTGCAATGAGGCAACAAGAGCAGACCAATATAAAAAAATCTAAATGATGTCCCAAATCGTAATCTTTTTATCGTAATGAAGGAACTGTCCACATTCACTTACCACACAGACATCTGGGGTCAGGAAGCAAACTAGGTGTGAGAACAAAACAAACTAATTGTAGTATGCTAAGAATTAGTATTATCCCTTTGGCAGCACACTCTGTTTCTGTCTTTCTCTCTCTCTCTGACTTACAGAAAATGTACAAATATACTATAAGTAAAAACTATTAGTATGAAGGGTACGATCTGAACAAATCAGTTTAATGTATGAAGTGTTTTGTAAGTTGTCTTCAAGCGAGTACATGAAAAAATTTGCAATGACTTAATTCACTTGAAGTAAGTGGTAAAAGAAGGCCATAAGGCATGTCTATTAGGAGACTTGCCACCTCTGCCACCCAGCCATGGATGACGGTGCAGGAGAACAATGTTTACAATGCATCCTATTCTTCCTACTGGAACAGGATTAAAACATACAATTGTTCAATCTCAAGACCAACTCTCTAACCACAAGGCTACAGTTGATGTCATCAAACCCTCTTTCTCATCCTCCTGTGTCTTCTGCACTGTCCCTAGCTGAAGGAGGTGCGTCGGGAGGTGGAGTTGTCCCGCCGGCGGAGCCTGAGGCTCAAGGCGCAGGTGGAGCGGCTCCAGACCCAGAGCGACTCCAACTGGACCCAGCAGAAGCGGCAGGTACCACAGCAGGGGCCTTGCGTTGGCTTAGGGATGGTACTGCAGCAGGAAACTTGCACTGGCTTAGGGCTGGGCAATCACGACCTTAAATAAAAGTCACAATTAATTTAATGTTTTACCTCAATGTCGATGATTAAACATCCAGTACAACAGTGGGAGCCTCTCACTGGCTCTCACTCATCAACAGGGTGGTCGACATTGTAAAGACATATGGGTAAGATCAGGACAATTAAGGCCAATTTATAGTCCAGGTGGGAAATGCTACATATGTGTGGGTGCACATATGACGGTTGACATTGGCATTGGCTGGTGCCCTCTCATAAATATAGCATATCGATACGCTGTTTACTTCTCCAAAGCTCCAGACAATTTTATCACATAATTTATTTTCCTTATGAAACTGATTTGATTACTCATAAAGGTTGTGTTTTTAATTCTGGCGAATTTAAAAACTAATCCAAATATTGTCTACATTCATATAGATTATAATCAACAAAATCTGATTGCACACACAGTCCTAGGGGTGGGGTACTATGAGGAGCTCTCTGAATTTCATAATTGACATTGGATTGAATAAAGATGACTACACGTTTAAGTTTTTTATTGACATGTATTTTTAGGCCCTCTAAACACTACAAAGAGTACTCCTGGGGATTATAATCACGCTTTGCTTTTGCTTGCTTCTGTCTTCAGGTGACGGAGGAGATTCAGGCCATCCTAAAGCTCCTGCTCCCTCTAACAGATGTGACTCTGGCACAGTCAGAGTCGTCTGAGAGTGCTCTAGACACAGCCTTGAGCCAGCTTCAGCAGGTGGCTCGCATACTAGCAATAAACCACATCAAGGTAAGAACACCCTGGCATAGGGACAGGGGGACTTCATGTTTAATGTTTGTGTGTGTGTGTGAGGAGGTGTTTGTTGTGCATGGCTAGTTGAATGGCTGATGTGATGAGATGACTTTAGATTGTGGGTGGAATCACATACAGATACTTCAAATTAGAAATCTTAACTAAGAAGACCTTTCTCTGAATTTTTTTTAATACTTTTGAGCTTAGGCTATAATAAAATATATAGTTATGGGACAAAAACTATTGTCACTAAGCTTGGTGAGTGAGTGAGATGGAGAGGGGAGATCAGAGGAGGAGAGCTAAGCTAAATTGATCTTAACTCGCTCTGAGATTAAAATCATAGTCATTCTTTACACTGTACAGTGTACGGTGATTTGATATATCATTAAAAGCTGTTTTTCGTTGTTTACAGCAAAACACAAAGAACGAGGACAGTGCCATTCTCCAACAGGCCTTGCTGGATAGAGACGAGGCTGTTGCAAAGTGAGTTTCAGACTGCAGATGTGTGCTTATGCAGGGCCTCAAGCCCTATCGGCACCATGGAACCGAACAACGTAACACTTTAATATCAGTGTTACTGCACCTCCTTCATTACCTTGTGAAAACAATGTTATATGTAAAATAGTGTCATAATATTTGCCCTTTTCTCTGATGGTACTTTAACAAATTAAATGTCAGGCACTTCTGATTTCTAAATGGGGGCACAATATAGGGTGCTAATCCACAGTCTTAGCTATTGCAAAAAGGCAAACGGGGATAAACAATGCACAGTTAAGCCTATTTATTGTCTAATTATAATATTATTTTTATAACCTCAAGCTCTTGATTAAAAATGCTGATCCCGCGGACTTTGTTAGTGTGGCTCATTAGCAATGCTCTGTATGACATAAATTCCTATAAAGTTTTGTTCAGTGTTAAAGCCTCGAGTATAGAAGCAAGTTTAAAAAATAAGTGAACATGCTGTATAGATCTTTTATTATGTTGGTTTAGCTTGAATGGCATTGTTAAGACCAATGTAAAAAAAAACTATGCAGCCACCTGCCTTAACTTTTTGCACCACCAACTTTTTGCATTTCTTTTACATTCATTGGGCATATCTGTTGAATTTTTACAGTGTATTTGTGTTGTGCCCAACAGGAAGAAAGCCATGGAGATGGAGCTCCTGAACAGTAAGACCGAGATGATGTTGTTGAACAACCAGCTGCTGGAGGCCGTGCAGCACCGTCTGGAGATCTCCCTGGAGCTGGAGGCCTGGAAGGTGCACTTTTACAGCACTTTACTTTGAAACACGCATGCACACACACGCACATACAGAATAAGTGTACATTAGTCACATCTGCCAATTGCTCCTGCATCCACCCCTTTTCTGGACCTTTATACTATATTTCAATAACACTGATATCACCCATTCCCACATCAACTTAGCAGGGCAATGCTTCTGGGCAATATATTGGCTAACAAATACATTTTTATGCGTTATCGCATGTGTTTAAAAATGTTAGACACATATGGATATCACACATATGGACTTCCTCTGTCTTGCTGTCTTTCGCTCACTCTTTCTGTCTCACTCACTACCTCTTGCTCGCCCTTTCTCTGTGGCAGGAGGATTTCCAGCTGCTCCTCCAGCAGCAGGTTCTGTGTCAACAGCAGCAGGCTGAGCAGTCTCAGAAGAGGGGGGGCCTACTGGGGACGCTGGGTAGGAAGACCGGCAAGGCCGCTGCAAAGCCACCCCCGTCCCCTTCCCCCTCCCGCTTACCCTCTTCCGCCACGACTTCAGCCACCAGTGCGTCCAAGGCACCTGCGGAGAGAGAGACCCCCAACCGCTGGAGGGTCAAGTTGAGGCGAAGTCAACCCAGAAGAGGGCCTGATGAATCAACACCACCAGTAGATAACAGAAAAAGTCAATACTCCCTTCAAACAGCAGGGGGCAGCAGAGGCAGCCAATTCCATACCATTTCTCTGGACTGACAGGCGTGTAAGCAGCGGCATAACTTTGGGTTGAACATTGTGACAGGGTTAAAATTCAGGCATGGTGTATGGTACAGTGGAGTGTAATGTGATTATTAGGGGGGTTATTTTGACTGGATTTGATTTTTAAGGGGTCAGGACCCCCTTAAGCCCTCTGCAAATTCCGCCTATTCATGTAAGGATGTGATCTTCACTGTGCTCAGCATGAACACCTTGGCCTGCTCTGGACTTCCAGGCTATGCACTATGAGCTGATGAAAGCAGGATTTGATGAGTTATGTTGCCAAACTGCAGATGCAAAATCAACATGTGCCCAAACTTTGTTGCTAGTTTATGACCATGATTGTTTGTATATTCCTGTTCTGTTCCTTCTGATGTTTGGTCCAATGATGGCAATATATTCCAGTTGCACTTCGTCATGTGACAATCACCGAATTACAATCTGTCTGACATAATTTACATAATCAGACAATGACATGAGAAGTTACCTTAAGTTTATTTTTTTGTATACAATAAATAACTACAACATATTTTAGTACGAACACCATTGATCCCACCACACACAGACACACGCATAGACAAATAGAGGCTATTATCAACAAATATAGGTTACTTTGCAAGATGTCAAAAATATTACAAGATACAGTTTGAGTTCAATAAAACCTTTGTAAAATTAAAAAATATCCTTCAGAATCTAACAATCTTGCTGATCAAACATCTATGCATTCATGATAATGGCACAGTGAAAACCATCTCTTTTACATTCTGTTCAAACTGCATATTCCTTCCAACTCAACTATGTTGTTAACCAATGCCAGAAAAAAATAAGAGGAAAACAAAGTCCTGTAACTACAGTCAATGCAGTTCACTCTAGGACAACTTGTGGCCCACTCCTGTGCAAATTCATAACACTGTCAACTGTTAGCTGGGGAAAAAAAGGGATGAAATGGAATATAAACGCATGCTGTTAATATTTACATTCTGCTAAGAACAAAATGAAAGAGAATAAGAAAACAAAATGTCCAGTACAATAACTTTACACATATACTATTATACCTGACTTGGACAACTATTACTCCTACAGTAGAACAACTTACAAATGACAATGTTGAGGTTAGCAGTGCATATTGTGTCCCTTTGTTCATTAGTGTAAGTATTACCGGTATATTACCGCATGTAGAATTTTCTATGTGTTAACAAACAGAGGTCAGGATACAAGACAAAAGCGCTCTATGTACAAACTGTACATTAAAAGGTGGCAGTTCAAGTATTAGGACACAGTAGTTTATATGTGCCCCCTGAGAAAGCCTACAGCACTGTGATGTACACTCCAGTAAGAGTATACTCCTTACAGCCAGCTACATGAGTCGCACTGCAATGCTCTTCCTGAACACCTACACCATTTAAAACCACACCACTATTCTGGTCAATTTTTTTAACTAATACATGAGTAGTGATTACACATTACTCAAGTATTGCTGAGTGTTACACCACCTATGCACCTCAATTAATGTTTACATTTATTCACTTTCAGATCTATGCACAAAATGCACAAGTGCAATTTATGTGTAAACTGTAATGCTGACATTACAGTCCGTTACACATTTATGTTACTGACAAATACCCAGTGTGATTATGACACGATCCCTTCACACTCAACAAGTCAATGAGCCAAACTGACTTGTTAATGGAAAACTCTTTTGGCTGTGTCCAAGTCTCTCACCCAGTGGTGTTATACACATAGTTAGTCAGACTTGCATTCTCATCTGGCGAATTATATCAAACACTGGTTCCCTGTATGGAAAATGGGAAAAAAAACATACAAATGCCGATTGTCACGAATAAATGAATGTTAAAAAATATATCCATCTTAAAATAAAATAACTAATAGGAGTGTTAAAGCTTAAACAGATCTGTGTCTCTGCAACACCAAGACACTCAGCTGTAATTCTCTTACGAAGACTGCCCTGTTATTGGACCACACAAACCCTGCCCTCCTCACTATACACAACACGTGTGCCATTATTCGGCTCTCAGTCACAGTGTGTTGCACTGTGGTCACAACATTTACTTTGGATAAGTTAATAATTGGCTATATAACGATTAGGATGCTGTATTATTCAACGCAGCAGAGTTATTGACATGTGCATACACTGCTGTTACTTGGTAATGCAGCCTTGGTAATGGCCCAAAACAAACATAACTTTTAAGGCAAAAAAAAAAAAACACGAACAAAAACATAAAATACCACTAAAGACAGAGACGCTGAACAAAAACAAGATAATAGAAAAAAAAGACACTTGTTTATACGCTTCTGCTTGTGAGTGTAAACACACTTCTCTCTCTGGCGCACCCTCTGGCTTGGGCAGCACTAGGACTGGAGGAAGGCAACAAGGGAGCTGATGAAGTCGAGGGGCTTGTCCGCATGGATCCAGTGGCTGGCGTCTGGGATGTACTGGATGTCGGCACACGGAAAGAGCCGCTGAATCTCTGGATAGTCTTCAGAGCTAGGGGAGAGTAAAGTAAAGATAGACCTGAGCTCTACAAGCAGGCGACTATCGTTTTTGCACATAGTACAGTTTCCAAACAAGGCGACTAGAGCCCTTTTTCCCCACACTGTAACATATGTCAAGGATGCCCTTAAGTAGAATCATACTTACAGAGTTATGTGCAGGGTTCCCACTCTTTTTCACTGACAAAATTTCAAAACTTTTCCATGACCTTTTTTTTTGACCTGAAGTGTTTTTCCACGACTTCACGGCACCCTATGTATGTAAAATGTTTTCATGCTTTTACGGCTAAAGATGAAATGTTAAGCCTTCAGTAGCTGATAAATATTTATTTCACAGCCTAGGCTATTCGTTTAGTTGCAACCCTCCCCTCCCCCCTCACTCTCAGTGACCAAAGACGGACAGCGCAGTACTTTCGTATCCAATCAAATTACTAGAGAGGTCGCCTAGCACATATTTCACGAAATAATAAATTATATCTTGACAGAACAATGTCATTGCGTGCATGACCTATTAAAATTCCATGACTTTTCCAAAACTTTAATTGAATTTACAGAATTCCATGACTTTTCCAGGCCTGGAAAATGACTTTTTTGATTTCCATGATTTTTCCAGGATTTCCATGACCGTGGGAACCCTGTATGTGGTATACAAAAATGGAACGTGATTGTGTGTAAAAGATAAAATCAGTCTGTGAACTACTTCTTTCAATCCCTTTCCTGTTTACCTGATGTATGCAGAGTTGGTCCCACCAAGAAACAGTGTGGGGCCCTCATAGCTGGTGTTGAATGCTGGGAAACTCATGATATCTTCCAGATGATTGCAGATGGCCTCCAGGTTGACCCTCCAGGAATACTGACCATCCTCCTCAATCAGGTTAGTCAGGAGGAACTGGCGCACAGAGTGCTCCTTTGAAAACCCCAAACAGCAGAATAACAATCAGAATTTTTTTTAAGGGTTTTTTTTTTGTCTAACTGGCTAAAAGGCTGCCCCTGCAAACACCACTAGCATCTTCAGTGGCACTGATACAAAGGTAGCTAGCTTACTTGATGTTGCGTTACGAAAGCTCTTACAATTTTACCAGAAATTCAGCCTACAGCAGCCTAAACAGCTAGCAAGAATGGCAGGTGTTGATATATATACTTATACTTATATATACTACATGTTCCATCACAACATAAATAGAAATACACAATAACGGTATTCACCTTTAAAAAGATAGCTTTAAAAATGAAACACTGAATTGCTTCATTTTTAAAAACTGCTTTTCAATCAGGCTCTTGTTACCATTTGTTGTTTGTTATTTTTTATTTATAAGTAACAACAAAACACATGCAGGCAAACTGTGTCTAGAGAGCTCACTTTGACGTGCTTGCGTAGTTGGTCCTCAGCCAATCTGCGTGCAGTAGATCGGGGCACGTCATTTGGCACCTTGACGTCCTTCATGGCCTGGATATAGGCAGGGAAGTTGGTCAGTGGTGTGGTCCGTGCAGGACTTATGTCCACTACCACCAGACGCTCAACCAGGTTTGGCTGTGCCGAGAACAGGCAGAAGGAGAGAGACAACAAAACAGATGGCAAAATGTAAGTATACACTGTGACCCGAATTATTATGCAAGTTAGGATTTTAATCACTTTGCATAAATTGTTGGGGTTAACCCACCCTTTCTTTCAGTATACATTGCTATATTGGTCCTACATATTTATCCATGAAAACGTGACACTGGAATGATATCATATTGAAAAAATAAAAACATTTCAAATTTCAGGTGAACCAAATTATTATGCAAATCTTTATTTCATACTGAAACATCCGGCATATGAAAAAAAAAAACATTTTTTATCAACAAAAATATTTTATATTGTCAGTTAGACTATTCTGGACACAGTTTCTCAAATAATAAGCATGTTTGGATAAATCTTTACTTGGAGATGTAGCCCCCTTTCTTCTGCATCAGAGTAAGGAGCCTGCTGTCCATAGAAGATGTTAAGTTTTCAATTTCAGCAGGTTTAATGCTTTTTGCAGCCTTTTCAATAGCTTCCCCCAGCTTATCCTTCGATGAGAACTGCTTTCCATTTTCAAAAACCCTTCTTTTCAGGATTGACCACAGATTTTCTATGCAGTTTAAATCCGGTGAGGAAACACAGCCATTGGACTACTGAAGCCTGGAAGAAGGTATTATGGACTGATAAATCAAAATCTCAAATCTTGTTCATCACACAGGACCTCTGTACCCCACTGAGTACACGAGAGGATGGTTTCACAGTGTATGACGCCAACTTTCAAACATGGAGGAGGAAGTGTGATGGTCTGGGGCTGTTTTGCTGGATCCATGCTTGGTGACTTGTACAGAGTGAGCGGCATTCTGAACCAACATGGCTACCACAGCATTCTGCAGCGCCATGCAATACCCTCTGGTTTGCGCCTAGTTGGTCAGAGGTTCATCCTACAGTAAGAAAATGACCCAAAACACTAGTCCAAACTATGCCAAAACTACCTCAGAAACAAAGAACAAGATGGTAAGCTTGAAACATGGAGTGGCCAGCACAATCTCCAGACTTAAACTCTATCGAGCTGGTTTGGGATGATCTGAACAGAAGAGTGAAAGTCAAGCAACCTACAAGTGCCACACATTTTTGGGAACTTCTGCAACAACCTTTGGAAGAACTTTCTGAAGAATATTTGATTTCTCTTGCAGAAAGAATGCCACGAGTATGCTGAGCTGTTATATCTGCCAAAGGTGGCTACTTTGATAAGTCAAAAGTTTAGAATACATTTTGGTTTATAAATTGATTTTATTTATTTTCATCTTAAATTGCTTATTTGTTCTGTGCTTTCATTTTCAGAGTGCAATGACACAATAAACTGAATGATTTTCAGTCAAAAACTGGAAAAAGTGTGGTGTTCTAACGCACACACGCACACGCACGCACACACGCACGCACACGCACGCACACACGCACGCACACACGCACGCACACACACACACACACACACACACACTCACACACACACTCACACACACACTCCCGTTTGCTGCATTACCTGTGCGAGTGCTGTTGTCATAGCCACCTTGCCTCCCATGCTGTGACCAATCAGAATGCACTTCCCGATCCGCAGCTGAGCGAGCAGTTGTGTGAGGTCATTGGTCATGGCCTCATATGTGATCATGGGGCTGTGTGTGCTTTTGCCATGGTTACGTGCATCTACTGTCAGCACCTGACTGGACAAGGGACAGTTAGTACACTAACTACAATACGGGCTAATATTTCAGTAATCATTACATCAGACATCAACGTCTACCTGAAAACATACACTGTCACAGTACACCACTTACTCAAGGTGTTCAAATATTCTTTATATCTAATTTATAATTGTATTATACTACAAAGTTAAAATACTAATATAATATACTTAGAAAGCTTCAATGTGCAACCAATTAGACCTTTTAGGACAAGGGGCGTTGATTAGGCCAAAGGGTCTCGTTTAATTTCTTATTTAATTTCTAACCTTTGGCTCTTGAATACCACATAGCATGTTGTGCAATACCTTTCTGCCTGTGCGCTGAACTAAAGACTTTGCTATGGACTGAAAGTTGGATTTACTGCCGAAAAGTCCATGGAGAAAAACCAGCGGCGTCTTGTCTCCTTTTCCGTCGAACACGTCATAGGTCAGGTTCACAGGTCTGAAAATAGAAGAGGGTCTTCAGACTACAAACGATGACGGCTGTAACAAGGGTTTGCAAAGCATAGTAGCTTGGCAGGACCACAGCACCACCCGTGCACAGCTTTAGCCACCTTGGGTGACTTTCTACAGAATTGGATATACACTTGAGAGGACTGTAGAAAGGCAAACTTCCACATGTTCGCAATTAGGTTAGAAACCACCAATAACACGTAACACATAATAATTTGAATAACACGACGTCAAGTTGTGTTACAGTGAGTTTTCATACCAAATCTAACCCGCTAGCAGGCTAACATGCTACCATTGCTGCAGCTTTCCAGTTAGGCTAGCTCACGATACAGTTCATATTTAGTTAATTATGAAAACACAAGTCAAGAAGTCATGTCAGCTATTTCATTAATCGTAGAAAGTGGTATTAGATTCATACAGACCGACTGTCATTTGTTTGTTTTAACAGCACGGGATACCCCAGTAGCTAATTATTGCTAATGAATGTACCTTGCAGACACAGCAGGAGCGTTCGCTACAGTTCCGATTTGACGAATCCATTGCATCTGTCGGTTGTTGGAGCAAGAATTCCGCCATCCAGTCATAGAAAGACATGCTGTTGCTCTGTGCAAGAGACCACTTGAAAGAAAGCGACACGCGACACTCATGATAACATATGATAATTTTCTAGCCGGAGGGCCCAGTCTCATCACACAGACAGGCGATGCAAAGGATGCAAAATAATTCTGGCATGGAGTGGAGAAAAAAGGGGGCGGTGCTCACCTGATTGGTCTCTGCTTTCCACCAATCATCGAGAAGTTGATGCTGCTTCCCATCTGATAGTCTGTTTATACCTACAGTCTATGGTTTATACATTTTAATTTGTTCTGAGAGATTATGGAGATGACTCACCCTACCTTTTCCAAGGTTCCAATCCAATGGCTGAGAGAATAGACTTCCTTGAACTGTCATTGGCTATATGACATACGGGCGAACTGTGTCCTGCGTGCTGTGCTGTATGAGTGTTGTGTGTGTGTTGGGGGGGGGGCAGCCTAAGCCTAAGCCAAACACACTAATATGACTAAAAGTCACAGTGCATAAAAATCCGTACTGTTTTATAGGCTACTACAAAACAGTTACTTTTCAAAGGGGACTGGATGAAGCCGGATTTTCAATTTTTCAAATTGGTCACCAGGCTACTGCGTAAACTCGAGACCCAGTGACATTGGCCAACGAACCGAATATGATAAACTGACTAGTAGATGTCCAATCACAAATTAGACAGCATATGATATTTTCTTAATGAATATATTTTTACGATCATCATAAGTACAATCATGCTAACTTAAGTGGAGAGCTAATATTGTACAGAGGGCCTAAAATAGACACTTGAGGAATACCACACTTAATTGGAGCAGACTTAGAAGAACTACTTGCTATTCTTACAGAGAAGGATGTGTCACTTAAAAAAGATGTAAACCAATTTAAAGCCATACCCTTTAGGCCAACAATATCCTCTAAGTGTTTTAACAGGATGGTATGGTCAACAGTATCAAACGCTGCACTGACATCTAATAAAACTAAAATGGTACAAGACCCAGAGTCAGTTGTAAGAAGAATGTCATTGTATACTTTCAGTAGAGCAGACTCTGCTGTGTTTACCACTAGAAGTCCCAGAGAGGGGCCATTTGGCCTTTTTACCTAGAAAACCCACAAGAGGGCCAATTGGCCCCAAGTTCCCCCTGTGGACACTCATTTTGTTATGGAAATGTGGCTGTTAGTGGCACACGGCCGGAGCCACTTGAACCTGTGTGGGGGAGGGGACACACCTTACAGCTCAGGAGGTTCTTTTGAGAGCAAGCTTTAGTTCTGAGATGGATAAATACCTCAGTGAACATACCCATAAAGACTTAAACTGGACTATGAGCTGTATGCAGAGGAAAGGATCAACAGGAAGGAAGGGATCAACACACTGACATTTATTGTTAAAAAAAAACAAAACAAAACATATTTACAAAGCATGAAAAAGCAACCCCCCCCCCACCCCCCCAGTTTTAGTGTGGAGGGTTCTTGCAGAAGTAATTGTTATTTTTGTGTGCTAAAAATAGTAAAAAAAAAAAAAGAAAAGAAAAAGAAACCCAAGCATATTTACAAAGAATGAAAAACCATGCATTATGAGTGAAATACATTTGAGCAGTCACTCACAATCCTGGCACTGCCATTGCTCCTTTCGGCATTTCCCACATGTATATCGGTAGCAGTCAACACAGTGCACAGTTGCATGATTGTCCTTACATTTAATTTTAGCCTGACACTTGGCTCTTTTTCCTAGTTGTGGTGTGGAGGGTTGTTGCCGAAATAATTGTTCCTTTTGGGCCTTTTTTTATACCCACGTGGGAGTGAGCCAACTCTCTTGCAAGCTCCAGCAGGAAATCCACCCGTCTCTCCTGCCTCCTGGTGTATAATTGATAAAGCATGTGTGCATTCAGTGCTGCCATATATATCATGTTATAGAACACTGCTACTGTGTTTTTATTCCTCATTCTCACATTCACACAGAAGTAGCCAACATGACTTCACCACTGTAAGGTGTGACACCCTCACCCCACACACTGCCACTAACAGCCTCATTACCATAACAAAATGAGTGATTAGTGTATTCGGGAAAAGCGGTCGGGCCAAATGGCCCCTATGTGGGTCTTCTAGGGAGACAGAAAAATGCTATAACTTCTAGTGTTAGCTCTAAAGCCAGATTGGAAATGGTCAAAGATGTTATTAGTGTTCAGGTAGGAAACAACCAAATTAAACACAACTTTTTCCAAGACTTTAGAAATGAAAGGGAGCTTAGAAATGGGCTTATAATTTTTAAGATCATTAGGAATAAAGAAATTTTAGAAATTCTCACATAACTCATTTGAAGGGGATGAGCAGAAGGTGGGTTTAGGATGGAATTGATTGTGCTAAAGGCTTTAGGCCTATTCACATTTTTGTTGATGAGATAAGCATAATGTTTTGCTTTTCCTTCTTAACAGAATTTTGATAGAGCTTTAATGATTTTGTAAATGCCTCATAAAAGACGTGGAATTTATCCTTCTTCCATTTTCACTCTGCTCGCCTACAGACTTATCTAATGGCACGCGTGGAATCATTCAACCAAGGGAGCAGGAATAGACGCGGAAGTTGAATCCTTATGGACGAAAGGGCCCACCCGAAAGGGCCCAGTAGCCTTTAGCATTCCATAGACTTCTATTCATTTTAGCGTCACTTTGACATAAAATGTCTTAACAAAGGAGGCAAGACACGCCTTGATGTTGGTATTGTTGGACCCTGGAGAAACCACTGCAAAACATATTTGCCTCGATCGGAAATCTGTTATGTCATTGTATTGTAAGAAACGTTTATCTGAAATTGGGATAAAAGTGACATCACACATCATGCGTCGGCTAGTAAGTTTCTGTTGCACAGGAGGGAATTTACCGTATTGTTTGAATAAAAGCCGTACCCATAATCATGCTCGTTTATTTCCAGCTGTATTTCCAACAAAATAAGCACCAGAATTGGTATTTGTTTGTAAGAGGAATTGTAATCTTTGTGGATTCTACTGTTTGATGCAAATGAAGCCCAATAAAAGATGGCTAAGCTAAACTAGCTAGCACCTGGACTACCTGGAACGAAAGTTAGCAGAATACCCAAGTACAGTATTAGCCTTCCACTCCAGTACATGTGATTGCAACCACAACGATAGAAAAATGAAAATGAAAATGATCGTAGGCTGTCTGATTTGTGTTTGAGCATCTACTCGTCAATGTTATGGGTAGGCTAGAGTGTCCTTTTGCAGTCTGAGCTTAAGATGTTCACTCAGTGAGGAGGCAATAGGTGGTGTTAAGATGGGTTTTTATTTTCCCAATTAGGTTTAAAACAATAACTGATTAGATGTTAAAATATCAGTAAAATATCAACTGATTAGATGTTAAAAAATATCAGGAATAAACATTAACTGATTAGATGTTAAAACCAGTTAAAAAACATTAAACAT
Organism: Setipinna tenuifilis; assembly: GCA_030347295.1. NCBI lineage: Eukaryota > Metazoa > Chordata > Actinopteri > Clupeiformes > Engraulidae > Setipinna > Setipinna tenuifilis. The sequence continues at coordinate 30,104,591 of CM059272.1, forward strand.
TAACTGATTAGATGTTAAAATACCAGTTAGAATAAACATTAAAGTTTGACTGATTAGATGTTAAAATATCAGTCTAAAACACCACGGAACTGGGTTTTAAAATGAGCCCTCGAGACTTACATCTCATCACAAACAAGGCTACCAGTCAACTGAACACAGGCACTTTAAATAGGAGGCGAGGAACAGCCCCCTGATTGGCACAAGCCAATTGCCCCACGTTTTCAATTGAAAACAATAAACTCTAAAACAGCACTAAGCAAACGTTTAAACCCAAACAGAAATTAGGGAAAACATTAAAACCCACACGAGACCCATAAATAAAGCATCAAACTGTTCAAATAGTCCTAAAATAATAATAAACAAAATCTAAGGAGAACTTCCGGCTACTCCGGAAGTCGTAGCGTCTTTTTAAACCCCGGTTTTGCCGGGAGACGCTCTTTTAAACATGAAACATCAAACAACGAGACACACGGTAAGACAAAAACTAAAAATGAATGATGTGGTAAACGCTAAATAAACCTAATATTTAAACGGACAAGACAGTGTGTGGTGTATAATTTACCAGAGTGTAAAATGTGCGAGAATGTTATAAACTGTAATGGAGTGAAAATGGTTGTTCCCTGTGATACCGGTGACCGTAGTGCTGGGTGTTGAATGTAGCGCTACTTGACAGCAACTACGGTGAATATTGCATGCTATGAAGAGTGATAAGAATATGGTAACTGTAACAAAACGAAATATATAAACACAAAGAAATAAATGAACAGGACATAGAACAGTGAACAGTAAAGGCAGCGTGTAGCTGCAGGGACGGTAGCTATGCGCCCCGTCACAGTCAATTTATCATATTTGGGTTCGTTGGCCGACGTTACTCGACGTCAGCAGTAGTTTGTGCAGTAGACCGAAGTGGACACATGACTAAGCGAAATTCTGAAAAGTCGGCTTCATCCGGTCCCACTAAAAACGACGATATCCTTCAGTCCATTTCTTCTACTGTCTATGGGAGCAACACAGTCTAATATTTCACAGCAAGAAGAATTAAGCAGAGCAACTAACTCACTAGTGTTAGAACACACGGATAACGCATCAGAAATAACAGGTAGATGGTTAAGTTTCAAGTTTCAAGTTTATTTATTTGATGAAGGGACAGCATATATTAAATAGCATTTTAAAAATGCAAAATATACAAAGATACACTTGGAAGTCCGCCCGTAATTACGCCGGTTGCTGGAGGTTTTTCCCTGCTTCTTGAATTCCGTCATGGTCCTTGATATGGTAGTTCTTGAGAAACCAAGCAGTTCAGCTGTCTTGGTGATTGAGGCTCCTGCCATACGAGCTCCAACAATTTGCCCTTTTTCAAACTCAGTTAGGTCATGCATTTTAACTTAAATTTTACTACAATCTGAAAAAGAATTAAAAATATACAGTTAAGTAGAGAAATAACCCTATCTACAGTGGATATAAACTCCCATAATGAAATTTGAATCAATATTCTTGACACAATAGGTCATTGAAATATTAAGAGTGAAATTTACACTGTTCCAATTATTTTGTCTAGACCCTGTATGTGACATAATCATTGCGTTAAAATACAATTTAGCTGACTCAACAGTTAAATTGTTCCTAATGTAGGGGAGAGCCGTGACGAATGAAACACTTTTTACTTAACGGTTATTTTCAAAGACAGTGAAGCAAATCAGATTTATTTTGCCATATGGTCATCAACATACAAGTGTATTCTATTAGTTACTGGTGTAATTTAACACATCCGATAAGAAATCACGTTCATTTTTAACTTTGAACGCAAGGTGTCGTTTGTTACAATCGTCCCTCATTGTCGGGGCGAATGAAACACGCAATGATTTTTGATCGTAAAAAAACTACCAGTAGGTAATATTTTACTTTCCGATGTCAAAAACAGTCTCGCGGAGATAACGTTTGAACGCAGTAACGTCACGGCAGGAGATTTCACAGGGTTGTGAAGTCTTGCATGCTGAATGTGCTGATGACATATGATGTTTCAGATGTGTATTGTTTTTGAGAAAATAGCTGTGTTTCTTACGTCCCGTGTTTCATTCGTCACGGCTCTCCCCTACCTAAAATTAGATAAGGTAAATTTTATTTTCCCTGTAGTTTTTTTAATATGTTGCCTAAATCCAAGTTGTGAGTCTATAATTACACCAAGGTATTTGAATTCTTGAACAATTTCCAGTTCCTCACCATGCACCATGATGCTGGGATCAGGATCAGAGCAGCCTCTCTTTGAAAAATACATACATACAGTCTTTGAGACATTAAGATGAAGGTGTGAGTTTTGTAACCATGTACACACATTGTTCATGACCAATGTTAACTGTTGTGCAGCTACGCGTTTGTCTTTTGCATGGATGTATAACACTGCATCATCTGCATACAACTAGCAAGTTACTGATGCAGGACAGCAACTAGACAGGTCGTTAATATATAGGCTGAACAGTAGTGGACCTAGTATAGACCCTTGTGGTACTCCAAGAGGGTTTAGGCAAGTGTTTGACATTGTATGTTGTACTCTAACACATTGTATCCTGGATGATAGGTATGATTCCATCCATTTCAATGAATCAACAGATAAATTAAAATGAGTGAGCTTTTGTATCAGTATCTGGTGGTTGACTGTATCAAAAGCTTTTCTAAAATCAAGGAAAACAGCCCCTACAATACTGCCTGCATCAACTTTAGACTTGACATTTTCTAAGAAGAAGCAGACAGCTGTCTCAGTTGAATGATGTTTTCTGAAACCAAACTGCATGGTGTTGAGCATACTACTATTATTAAGGTGCTGAATGAGTTGTTCTGCCACCAGTTTTTCAGTTATTTTAGATAAGGCGGGAAGTATACTAATTGGTCTATAATTGCTAGTGATTGTTGGATCACCAGATTTGAGAATTGGAGTAATTAGTGCACTTTTCCAGCTGTCTGGAAACAGCTGCTGAGTAAAAGAGTTATTAATAATGGTTGTGATTGGTGAGAGGAGGGGTTGCTTAAAAGTTTTAATAAATAGTGTATCCATACCATAAACATCTTTAGCTCTAGAGGTTTTGAGCCCACAGATCACCTTGTCAACCTGTGACTGAGACACCATTTGTATGTTAAAAACTGGTGTTGTGCTGCTAATGGGCATTTAATTTATTTGACAATTTTTGGGACCTGAGCTCTGTGTTAGGTGTGTAACAGGGTCAATAAAATATACATTTAATGCTGTTGCAATATCCTTAGGATCCTGGACTATAGAGTTATTTATCAGTAACTCTTTAATTTCTCTGTGTGTGTGGTTACTATTTGTCATTTTTAAATGTTTGTCCAGATCTCTTTAGCATTTCCCCTGGCATTACTGATTACATTTATAAAAAATGTTGCTTTCGCCGCTCTGATAGCCTTTACCACCTTGTTTCTCAGAGACACAAATATCTGCCTATCATGCACAGTTTTTGTTTTAACTATTGCCCCATAGTGTCCTTAATCACCTTCATAAACCCTTCACAATTTTTATTTGCATCACTGTTGCACAGATGATCACATCAGTTTATTTGATTTAAAGCTTGTTTTAGGTTCTCAGTCTCACCCTTGGGTATTCTTACATGTCTTACATGTTGTGGTCAGATAATCCTGTAAGCAGACTATATGTTTTTTGAATCCTATTACATGTATTACTAAAAACCAGATCTATACATGTTTGGGTTGTGTTAGTTATTCTAGCAGGACATGTTATTAACTGAGACAGGTCAAACTTTGCTGCAAGAGCTTTCAAAGACCTTCGCTTGGCTTTGTCAAACGTTATGTTGGAAAAGAACAACGCGGGAACAATACAAAGGAACCAACCAGCCAGTTGAGTGCCTTCAGCAAGGATACAAGAGGTAGGCTATTTACCAGCTTTATTCAGTTAAAAATTGTTCCACAGCAGCACTTGGTTTTAGCACGCACATCTGTGTAATAGTGAAGTTAGCGAGCTGTTGAAAGTAGCTGGCTAATTATTAAGATATATTACTTTACCTCTAATAGCTAGCTAGTAACAGAAACAGGTAGGGATTTAGCTGCACGTTGCAGTTTTAGTCTTGTAAAGGTTCGTTTAATATTAATATTGTAGTCTTTTGCAATGGAACGTTCAGAGCGATCAGAAATCTCACCATCGTTTACAGTTTGACTAAAACGAAGTTCTAAAGTGTTTAAGTTTGAGCTGCTTAGGATTAGCAATGCATACGTATGATTCGGTTTTGACGAGTTGGCCACCTGAAAAATGAACAGCCATCTATTTTTCCTTTTTATGCGTTTGAGTTTTGAGCGTTCTCCATACACTAACTAGCGTTTTGGTTTCTCTCTTCAGTTTTTCAGCTTTGGTGGTGCAAACATGCAATGGAACTGTAAGTATTGTTTATTTTCCTCTGAGAAAAGAGCTCAACTTTTGAAGCATTACCGTTTAAAACATGGAAGCTATACTATAACAGTGCCTATTCCCTGCCTACATTCAGATTGCGTGTGCTCTTTTAAATCATTTAATGCGCTGAAGGTACATTTAACAAGGAATCACACCATTCATATTGGATAGTCAGGTGGAGCTGATGAGATCCCTGTAACATTTAATTGTCTTCATTGTGACTTTGATGAACCCTGTTCAGAATCAGTTTTTCTCTCACATTTGCGTCAGCATCTTAAAAAGCTAGAGAGAGTCAAATGTCCATACAAAGACTGCAGTTTTGAGAGCAATATATACTCAACCTTTAATGTTCATACATGTAAAGAACACTCACTTGTTAGTCAGAGGCAGTTTAGGTCAGACATCGTTTTACAGACTGGACCTCAAAATCCAGATTCAGACCCCTTGTTGCGCTCTGGTGATTGCCTCACTGACGATATTGAGGAACTAGAAGATGAGACTAAAAATGACAATTTGGATCAGTTACCAGAGAAACTTGAACATAAGTTGGCCTCACTTTTGCTAAAGATGCAGGCCATATTACACATATCTGACACAGCAATACAGGAGGTGTTTGAACAGTTAGGTGAGGTTTTAATGCTATCCGAGCCACTGTGGTATAACTCATTGATGCGGATTCTGACTGACCATGGTGTCAATCACAGCAATGCAATTGCTAGAGAGCTCATGGATGCAATCAGACAGAATAACATGATCTTGAAATTGACCAAAATGGGTGGCTGTCTCTCTACGGTTAGTAGAAGAGCTTTATATTTTCAGACAGAATTTCCCACGATTATGCCAGTTGAGTACAGTATTGATAAAGAAGGACAATCAGTAGCTTACGTGCCGATTCTGAGAATGCTACAGCTGATGTTAAAGAAAGCAGATGTTCTAGACAAAGTTCTTATACCTGATGATGGCTCTGTTTCTGGATATAATTCTTACAGAGATGGCAAATACTATCGTGACAATGAGTGTTTGATGTCTGACAACTTTAAGATCGTGCTTGGTCTTTATGTTGACGAGTTTGAGATTGCCAAACCACTGGGAACTTCAAGAAACAAACACAAATTGTTTGGTGTTTACTGGGTTCTTGCCAATCTTCCCTCAAAATATCGTTCCTCTCTTCAGACCATCCAGATAGCAGTGTTGTGTTGGTCTAGTACAGTCAAACAGTTTGGCTATGAAAATGTCCTCCACCCTCTAGTTCAGGACTTAATAACACTTGAAAGGGATGGTGTTTATCTTGAACAGTTAGGAGAGTTAGAGGAACTGTTCTGTATGTCTCGGCTGATAATCTGGGTGCCCATTCCTTGGCAGGATTCCAGGAGAGTTTTGTGGTGGAACGCCCATGTCGATTTTGTATGGTGACAAAAACTGAAATTCAACAGGAAGAGGTAAGATATGGAGCATTTCAGCTGAGAACCAAAATGAATCATGACCAACAGGTGGATGAGGTTATACACGATCACAGTTTGGTGAGACAGTATGGTGTGAAAGGACGTTGCCCCTTAAGTGATGCTTTGGAACACTCATACTGTTAGTGGTTTTCCGCCTGACATAATGCACGACCTTTTAGAGGGCATCATCCCCACTGAGATGTCATTATGCCTCAGTAATCTGATCTTGAAAAAGTACATTTCACTTGAGTTTTTGAACAAAGCCATCAAAGAGTTTCCATATGCATTCAATGACAAAACTAATCGGCCTCAGAGCATTCCGGCTACCTTTGCCACTAGAGGAACAATTGGTAGAAATGCTCACAAGAACTGGGCCCTCATGAGACTTCTCCCACTGTTAATTGGTTTTAAAATTCCAGAAAATGACCAAACATGGGAAATTTTAATGCTTTTAAAAGACATCCTGGAACTGGCAGTGTCATTCAGATTCACAGATGAATCTCTTGATTTTCTTGACGCAAAGATCTCAGAGCATAGGCGATTACTTCTAGCTGTGTTTCCTCATTTTACATTGCGCCCTAAGCATCACTATGTGGAACACTATTCACAGCTTATAAAGCTGTATGGACCACTCAGAGATGTTTGGACGATGCGTTTTGAAGGAAAGTTTTTTAAACAAGTAATTTGTCACGCAAAAAACCAATGACTTTGGCTGTACGACATCAAAGAATGAATGCATACCATCTCGATTCCTCCTCATTTCTCAAGCCATCGATCCAAATGGAGAAGGTGAGGACTACATTGGTCTCCACTTTCCCTCAGAATGTCCAGGACATGATAAAACAGACATATGCCAACCAAAATTGTGTTCTATTTCGTGTCTTCTGACCGCCAGAGGCGGTGCTTTCAGCACATGGATATCCATCGCACGAATGTGCAGGTCGAGTGATAATATCAACATTGTCACCTGGGTGACGTCACCGTGACCCTGTGACCCTGTGACGGGGCACAAAAGACCGGTGAACCCAGGAAGTAAACCTCTTTCATCTTCTCGCGTTCATTGCAGGTCGCAAGTTGTGAGAATTATTCTTTGTTTCGTGCCTAATCGGCTGAGGCTGTGCCTTTTTGCACCCCTCAAGAAATGTTCTCAGCGTTAGTTTCTACACTTTTTTGCTTCGTTGGATTATTTTGCTGTGGAAACTCCGATAAACGAGTGAGCTCGCTCGTGGAGCTATCCAGCCCACCGAAGCGGTGTCCTCGCCGCGGGGGCATGCAACACTTTAACTGCTGTTGAAGGTAAGCTATTATTTTGTTCCCTTTTTTTACCGTTTGTCAACACGGTGCTCTCGCCGTTGTTTCTTTTAAGTTGGCGGTTTGTGGCGCGCTGCGCCTTTTTGGTTTGTTTATTTAGCTTCAGGCAGTCTCTGCTCACGGTCGACTAGCCCTGCTGCAGTGCGGTATTTGTTATTGCCGTCGCTTAGTTTCTTTTATTACGGCTGTTTTTGTTTTTCATTCAGCCTAAGTTCGCGAGCCCCGGTGTCCACGCTGGGTTCCTCATGCTTGTAATTTCGACTGCGAGTAGTTTACTCGCTGTTTCTCTGTCTTCCGCTTGTGTTTATTTTTGCTATTTTCACTGCTGTTACTGGGGTGTACCCGCCCCGTCTACTTTTGCTAGCCGGTGTTCTTGCCTAGGCTAATTGAGAATATCGTGTTGGAGATGTTCAACAGCTGCATCAACTGCCGGGCCCCACTTGAGCCAGAGGATGGCCACCGCGAATGCCCCTCCTGCCTAGGGGTCGAGCACCTGCGGCAGGGGCTGACTGAGCTGGTCTGCGCAGACTGCAGGCTGGCGATGGTGAGCCCTCTACCAGATGCTCCCCTGGTCATGGGGGGGCAGGCGGCGGGGACTACGGCAGCGAGGCCCGGAGTGACTACACGCTCTGCCTGCGCTGCCACTGGTCAGCACCCAGTCGACCTAGCCCAGAGGGTCGACAAGATGTTGGCGGACCTGGAGGAGGTGAAGGCCCTACTGCTGTCCCTTCGGCCCCAGCCTGCACAGAGTGGCAGTGCCCAAGGGCATACCCCGCCTGCCTGGCAGCCTGGACGTTCACTGAGGTGAAGGCCCTACTGCTGTCCCTTCGGCTCCAGCCTGCACAGAGTGGCAGTGCCCAAGGGCATACCCCGCCTGCCTGGCAGCTTGGATGTTCACTGTCCCCGCCACAGCTGTCGCCGGCCTCTGATGCCCGCAGTCTGGACGTGCTGTCGATCCAGGCTTCGGAAAGCATGGACTGCGGCGGCTCGGAGACCCACGGCTCCACCTGTCCGGCCGGTTCCCAGGCCACCAGCCATGACACAGCAGCGGTGTCGGTGGCAGCGTTGGAGGCAGGGTGGCCTTCGATCCAGCCCGCCTTGAAGGCTGCCTTAGCCCACCTGGGGTTGGACAGGACCCCAGTGGCCCAGCCTCAACAGAGTGCCTTCTTCAGGGGCTCGGCCCGGCCCGCCATGTTGGAGGAGCTGCAGCGGTGTTGGGCGGACCCCAGCCGCCAATCCCACCTGCCCACTGACTGCAGGGCACTGGCGGCGATGCAGGACGCCTCTACTTATGGCCTCCAGTGGATGCCGGGCATTGAGCCGTCTGTGGCCGCACTTGTGGTCTCACCCAACGAGGCTCTACGGCCGGATGCCCGGTGCCCCCGAACGCAGTGCCGCGTTACGGACGACCTTATCGTCCGCAGTTATGACACTGCGGCACGTATGGGGAGGATTGGGAACTCCATGTCCCACCTGCTGCTGGCCCTTGCCCAGACGCTACAGCCACCAGGCGCTGCTTCGCAGGAGGCCCAGGCCTTTGCCTACTCTTCGCGGGAGCTGGGTCGGCTAATGTCCTTCCTCACCATCGCCCGTTGCCAAATCTGGTTGGCGCAGTCCCCGCTGGCCGAGTCAGACAGGTGGGTGCTCCCCCGGGGAGTTGTTCGGCCAGGCCGCACAGCAGGCCCTGGACAGGAGTGCCCAGGTCACGCAGGCCCAGCAGCAATTCGCCGGTCTCCGGCAGTCGTACTGGCGTAGCGCAGCTGCTGTGACTTCCGGGGGGCCGGCACCAGCACCGCCTCCTCACACGCGCACACGGCAGGACTCCTTTCGTCGCCCCACCGCCTCCCGGGCCCGCCGTGCCGCCCCCTACGCCCAGCCCGCCTCTCGTCGGGGTCAGGGTGACGTTGACGCCATCACGCCAGCGGTCGGCCACTTTTCCAGCTGGCAGCTCCGACGCTGGAAAGAGCTGACCCCAGACCCGTGGGTGCTGGTGACCCTCACAGAGGGTTACCACATCCAGTTTCATCGCCGACCGCCGAGTTTTCAAGGGGTCAGAACGACCACCATGGGCCGTCCGGAGAAGGCCCTCGTCCTCCGACGGGAAGTAGTCGGCTTTCTGGAGAAGGGAGCGATCTCTCCAGTCGGGGAGAACGAACAGCAAGGTGGGTTTTACTCCAAATATTTTCTTGTGCCGAAGAAGGATGGCGGTACCCGCCCAATCCTCGACCTGTGGTCTCTGAATTGCCACTTGAAGGTCCTGAGGTTTCGCATGCTCCGCACTGTGGATGTGTTGCACCACATCCAGGCGGGCGATTGGTTCACTACGATCGACCTGGAGGATGCGTACTTCCACGTCCCGATCGCACCCCACCACAGACAGTTCCTCGGTTTGCCTTCGAGGGCCGGGCATACGAGTTCCGTGTCCTGCCCTTTGGCATAGCCTTGGCTCCCCGTGTCTTCACCCGATGTGTGGCAGCGGCACTGGCTCCGCTTCAGGCCCAGGGCTTGCGCATCTTGCCCTACTTGGATGACTGGCTGATATGCTCACGGTCAGAGGCTCTGGCCCGCTCGGACGTCGCGACTGTGCTCTCGCATGTCGCAGAACTGGGGCTGAGGGTCAACTACAGGAAGAGCTCGTTGGTGCCCTGCCAGGAGACCAACTTCCGGGGCATTCACCTGGATTCGAGGTCGTTGAGGGCAACCCCCTCTCAGGCCAGGATCTGCAACATCCACCAACTGCTTAGCCGCTTCAGGAGGGGCAGATGGCTCACCCTGAAGTCTTTTCAGCGTCTGCTCGGCATGCTCACCGCTGCCTCCTCTCTCGTTCCGTTGGGGCTCCTGGACCTGCGTCTGCTTCAGCGGTGGCTGAACGACCTCCACCTCGACCCGGCCCTGCACGGGCACAGGCTGGTCAAGGTCACCCACACCTGCCACAAACTCCTCTGTCCGTGAAGGAGGAGGACGTACTTCACACAGGGTGTCCCCTTAGCTGCTATCCCTTCTCGGCGGGAGGTCGTCACTACGGACGCCTCCCTGGAAGGATGGGGGGCGGTGTGGCAGTGCCGGACGGCCAGGGGCTGCTGGAGTTCTCAGCAGCAGCAGCAACACATCAACGTGTTGGAGCTACAGGCTGTGTTTCTCGGCCTACAGCACTTCCTCCCAGACCTGGCCGGCAGACACGTCCTGGTGAGGACCGACAACTCCACGGTGGTGTACTACATCAACTACCAGGGGGGCACCAAGTCCCTCCGGTGCTTGCAAGTGGCCCAGCGGCTGTTGCGTTGGGCCCATCATCATCTCCTCAGTCTTCGGGCTGTGTATTTGCCAGGCGCCACCAACAGGGCCGCAGATCTGCTGTCTCGGCGGGGCCCCGACCCCGGGGAGTGGAGGCTCAACCCAGCGGTGGTGCTCGCCATCTGGGAACGCTTCGGCAGAGCAGAGGTAGACCTCTTTGCGTGCCAGGACTCGACTCACTGCCCTCTGTGATTCAGTCTTCATGGCCCCAGCCCTCTAGGCCTGGACACGTTGGCACATGGGTGTCCGAGGCAACGGCTTTACGCATTCCCCCGTTGCTACTTATAATACAGACTCTCCACAGGGTCGTGGTGGACCACCACACACTGCTACACGCACTGGGCAAAATACCTTTGTTTCCGGGGATGTTTGTACTCGTATATCACAGGATATTCACAATATCAGTAGATATTCGGACCGACATGCTCCGCATACGTCGTGTCAATTCTCATAGTTGGAGCATTTCCTAACTCCGGAATGGCACTGTATCGACACGCTACATATCTGTTCTCCGCATACTTACTGGATATGGACCATGTTTCACGTGTTCGCTGTTGAGATTTCCTCGGATACGTCTCGTTCTGGCACTGCGTTTCACCTCCGTATATGTCAAGGATAAAAAAGCTAGCCTTTACCCGGCAGATTTCATTTTTCAGGGATTTATAGGCTACATGCCTTTATCAGTGTTGCAATTGTCTTAAAAGCATTGAAATTGTGAAACACACAGCCTTTTTTAAGGTATTCATAGGCCTACCAATGTTTAACCATTGACTAGGTGGCTGGCAGCCTGGGTTGTTTAAGTTGTTTTTTTTTTTTTTAAATAAACAGCTCAAACATTGACCAACATGACCAGGTTATCAGTAATAAAAAAAAAACTCCTATCCCATCACAATTAGCTTTGAAATGACCTAAATAAGCCAACACAGCTGACCCACTCTTTTCTACCACCGTCAAGGCGTGGAAAATAACCTGGTACCAAACCAGAGGTGATGGGACATTGCACTATTTCATTTTTTTTTGTTTTTAACTCAAATTACATTTTAAATGAAGTACTTATTTTAAAGTAGACTTACAGATACTCCACGGATATTTTAATTTAACATTTTTCAGCATTTTCCCCACCTCTGCCAATTTCACATCTTAAATTCATAGCAGACAAGAATATTTGTTAAAGTTGCATTTATTTTTTCACGCAGCCACATAGTTTGGCTTGTTGACCGGGGGGAGGCGAGGAGACGGACCACACATTATACTTTGCCGCTGACACGCCGGCTTCCTCCCCGCTTTTGCGTTAGACTCCAAAGCTGGAGGATGTGGCTCAGCCTTGAATGCCTCCACCGAGGCTGCAGGACGCGGTACAGAGCTTTGTCCTCCTCCCCGCTCTCATCGGACATGTATTGTGGTCCAGGCCCCTTCAAGTACACAAAGTCGTTCTCCTCCAGCAGGTCCTTGGCGACCTGGAGCCGCTGCTTGAAAAGCTACACAGAAGAGCACAATATAAAGAAACACATTTCAAAAGAATATAAACCTATCTACCGTACATTTGAATCCTTACACACAGTAATAGTTTATGGCCACTGTGCACAATTTCCTAACCAGGGAGAACACGAAACGGCCTTTAAGAGGACGAATATCGGTTGACCAATTCTGAATTTTTTTCTTTTGGTGAAGCAGTGATCAAAGATAGTGATGCCAGTTTAAGTTGTTCTGGGGTTGTTTTACCTACCCGATCACTTCGGCTGTTCATTTTTTTGTTTGTTTTTAATGCCTTCCATCCTCCCCTTGAGGTCTACTGTGCTTTCAGATTCTCAAGCTTCTGCAATACATTAAGAAATAGAGTTAACATACTTTTGACTGGATAAGTGAAGGAGCAAGTAAACTTTATTAATCCCCAAAGGGGAAGTTGCCACCTGGCCACACAACATATAGAAAAGACAACACAATAAATAAGAGCCATCATAGTCAATCATAAAAACACAAAAAGAATCACAATTGTTTGAGACTGGGACTGCAAACTCAAATTGATGGGATAGATACAGTTATCTGAATCCTGAACAATATTAAAATAATATTTAGTAGCTATTGTTAACACTTGATACTTACTTCTAATTACGTTTTCAGGGCCCAAGTTTTCGCCTTCGTCTTTAATGGCTTGAATGATGGTATTTGTAACATCCTCATTATGAGGTGACCTAAAGCTTAAGACAAAACACAGTATTGGACTCAAGATTTTGATTACTTTTCAATTCATTAAAGAAGTTATCTGGCGCTGGAAACATATTGGGTTGTTTTTTGCATCTCTGGGAGTAAACATGCTCACTGAGAGCATAATGTAGTCAATTCAGTGTGTTTTGAGAAAGTTTGATTATACCACAGTAGCCACGATAGCCACTTTAGCCATGCTGTATAAAAGACGAGGGCATAATTTACACCACATTTCAAAAACTCCCCTCCGCGTAGTACCAGGTCCAGAGCTCCTCATGTTTTCGGAAAAAGTGCACAGAATGAGTTTTGTAAACCCAATACCTTGGCAGACCTGTGTGTTCCGCAGAAGTCAACTGTATAGGTCTTGTAAAAGTTGAAATGTGGTGTAAATTATGCCCTCGCCTTTTATATGGCATGGCTAAAGTGGCTATCGTGACACTCAATTGACGGGATTATGCTCTCAGTAACGATATTTACTCCCAGAGATGCAAAAAACAACCCATTAGCTACGTCATTAGTTAAACTTCCCTCATGAACCTCACTTTGCTATCTGACAGGCACTATACATTCAGACATAAAAGAAAAACCTCGTCAAAGTTTTTGAGGCGGAATAGCCTACTTGAAAAAGGTATGCCACCCCACCAACGCACAGTGCGCTCTAGGTGACCCCTGTACATGTCTAAAAAAACGCCAAACATGAGTCTAGTTTAAACTTGCATCACAAACGTTTTAATGGAATTAACTTGTCGATGCGTCTGGTCTGCCCTTAGGTGCCCGCAGCAGCCAAAATGGCAGCTGCTGGCTACAGAGATACACGAGCGCCAAAATATCTCCAGATACTAATAGATATGGACCCAGTGAAATCCGGAATCCAAATATGTTAATATTTTCACGGATTCTCAAAAAATAAGGATATGGTGAAATATTGGTCCGGATATGTTGCGTGCCATGTGGAATATCCAGTCCAAACACATCGGATTCTAGCTTAGTTCCTCGCAGCTACTGCAGCTGCTGGACGGAGACCCCTGGTGCCTGCCAGTGAGGCAGGATCTTCTGTCGCAGCTGGAGGGCCAGATCTGGCACCCGGATCCAGCCAGGCTGCAGCTCTGGGTTTGGCCCCTGAGGGGCCAGACTGCTTGCTAGATTTGTGTGAGCCGGCAGTGGCCGACACCATTGCAAGCTCTCGGGCACCGTCCACCAACGCCCTCTACGCCAACAGGTGGAAGCTGTTCTCCACTTGGTGCCTGACGCAGGGCGTGGAGCCTACGCGCTGCCCCCTGCCTACCATCCTGCTGTTCCTGCAGTCACTGTTCGACAAGGGGCTCACGCCTTCCACCATCAAGGTGTACGCTGCTGCCATCTCTGCGCAGCATGCCAGGGTCGAAGGGCGGACGGTTGGATCCCATCCTTTGGTGGCTCGGTTCCTGAAGGGTGCCCTTCGCCTGAGGCCCCCCTGGCGGAGCCCACATGGGATCTGCCTTTGGTGCTGCAGGCTCTCTGCGATGCACTGTTTGAGCCCCTGCTGACGGTGGATGTTTCATGGCTGTCTATGAAGACCGCATTCCTTCTGGCCATCACGTCAGCGAAGCGCGTTGGGGAATTGCACGCGCTGTCGGTTAGTGGGGACTGCCTGCGGTGGTACCCTGGCGACAGTGGGGTCACTCTGTGGCCTAACCCCTCCTTCCTACCAAAGACCCTCCCCTCTGCCTTTGCTAATCAGCCTCTTAGCCTGGCAGCGTTTGAGGCGGATCAGGGGGAGAGGTCTAAGCTTTTAGGCCCTGTGCGTGCCCTACGGGTGTATGTGTCCCGTATAGAGGGCTTTCGTCGGACTGACGGCCTGTTTCTGTGCCATACAGGGCCAAGACGAGGCTGTCCAAGTGGGTAGTGGAGGCCATATTGCATGCCTATAGGCACAGTGGCTCCACAGTACCTCTGGGTGTTCGGGCGCACTCCACTCGCAGTATGGCGGCCTCGTGGGCATCACTGAGGGGCGTGCCCCTCTCTGACATATGCAGCGCTGCCTCATGGGCATCTGGCTGCACTTTTACCAGGTTTTATCGGATCAACGTTGTTCCGCATAATCCTGTCCCAACGGCGGTGGTTCCTGGCCCGTCCCAGCAGCACTGAGTACGGGTAGGCACTCCTCATGACTTTGTTGGTACGAGTCATCCATGTGCTGAAAGCACCGCCTCTGGCGGTCAGAAGACACGAAATAGAACAAGGGTTATGTATATAACCACGGTTCTATGAGTGTCGGATGACCGCCAGAGCTTGGCCGTCACTCAGTGCTCACGAGAAGATGTGCCAAGAGGTTTACTTCCTGGGTTCACCGGTCTTTTGTGCCCCGTCACGGGGTCACAGGGTCACGGTGACGTCACCCAGGTGACAATGTTGATATTATCACTCGACCTGCACGTTCGTGCGATGGATATCCATGTGCTGAAAGCACCGCCTCTGGCGCTCATCCGACACTCATAGAACCGTGGTTATATACATAACCCTCGTTCTTACTGCCTCATCTGTCTGCATTGATGGCATCAAGTATAGTCCAGATATGGTAGTTTCTGCTGGCACTTGCTCAGGTCTTCCTGAATTCAAATAAATTGAGAAAATAATTGCTTGACTTATGACTTATGCAGTCATGTCCCATCTAGATCAGTCATAAAGCCATCTGATTTGAATGACCCTTATCCTCTGTTTGCATACAGAATCAATGGCAGAATGTTTGTTATCTTTAGGCATTACATATTGTGCTAAAAAGAATGTTAAGTTTAGATGAGTGGTGGTCTATTGTTACTTCATCCTGGGATTTATACTGACTGAGTTCTTTATATTTTCACAGATATCGGATCACAATGGAGACAAGAACTGTCTTTAGGGTAATTGTACATGAAAATGACATACGGAAAATTACACTTCCTGACAAGCCAGACACTTTGGACTCCTTAGAACAGCAACTTGAAAGTTGGGGCTACAATACAAGTTTTCTCTTCAGTATGAGCACCCTGATTTTAACAATGCCCTTGTAAACCTTACTGATATAGACGACTTGCCTCAGAAATCTACCTTGAAAATTGTCTCCCTTGTGACAACCCCCACACAAAGTACAGCAGACACAGAAATCTTGTCTATGTCCTCTCACGATCAAAGTCCACTTGCTCGACACACTCTATGGCCAGCAACTTTTGAAATTCCAAATTTTGCCGTGGACATAGAGTACAGATTACGTGAGGGAAATCTCATCTACATGAGGGATCAAACATACCTAAAAGTGTCCAGGGACATGAAGGATGAAATTCTGCAAAAACTTGCAGAGACAATGTACAGCTTCAAAGCATATCCTAAGGATGAAGTCGTCAGTGATGTTGCATCTGCACTCATCAAGAAACACCCATGTCTCACTGAACCAGGTTCTGTCAATGGCTGGAATGGCTGGAAAAACAGCCTGAAGTTCAAAATGGGCAATTATCGTACCAAACTTCGCCGTGCTGGATGTACAGATGTAGCAATATCTGGTCTAAAGAGGGGAAGTGAAAACTCTTTGAAAAAATGTCAGGAGACCCAAGCGTTTTGAAATCAATTTTCTTCCCAGTTTTCCTCAAGGTGAGGATGACTACTTTGGAGGATAAACGTAAGGAGCTTGTCGAAGAGATGAAAAAACGCAGGCCAAGTCTTACTCTGGTGTCTCAGTTGATGGACTCTACTTTTGCATTGAGAAGAAAGGAGTTGGTACACTCTGAACCTCTAGTGGGTGAGACCATGAAGAGATGGCCAGCTCTATTCTCAGAGTCTCAGGTAATTTGTAGTCGGTTTAGGTGCATGTCTATTAAAATATCATGTATGCAAATGTGTTGTACTAATTCATCACAATATTTGATTTCTAGCATAATTAACTAATTTGTCCCATTACTGATTTTAGGTTCTTGCAGAGTTCAATCAAATCTCAAGCAAAAATCTGAAGCAAGAATTCTTCACAGCTCTTGATCAGCATACGCAACGCTTCCTTGATATCTTCAAGTCAAAACGTGGAATCGTAGGTCAAACACTTTCAAGGATTGTATTTATATATTTTTTTTCTATTACTTCTTCCCTTTAATGTTTGAATTACTTTTTAGGTCTCAGATATCACTGCTAGGTGCACAGTAGTTCTTCGTGGCCTTCCAGTCCTCCTTGGAGATGACAGTGCAGACTTTTTCAAAACATGTTTGGTAAGTGTATCTCATTCCATTTACATGGTGAAGCCATCCTGTTCATTTAATTGTGTGTAACTCTAATCTGTTTTATGGTTTTAAATGAATCAGGTTTTATGTTTATTTCCTTTCGTCTCTCACTGCTGGTCGTGCTTCTTATCCTTAGCTAATTTCCACACTTTTTTATTTAGGCTAGTGATTAAATCAACTAAATCTACTGTCATGTCTGTATAAGACTCTGCTTTACACATGTATGTCATGTAGTTTTGGCCTACAATTGCTGCATTCTTGGACAAAGAGCTTCAACTGTGTGCGAAGTAATTTTTGTGTTATTTACACATTTGCCTTGATTAGTTCTGCTGTATCTGCATTTCTTTATGCAATGTTAACTACTGCTTGACTTACTTTTTATCACCAACATAACCTACTATTGGATTATTCCTGGCCTTGTACCATCTAGAGGTGGTAAACGGTAACATATGTTTGGAACATCAAAGTCAAAGTTCGAACTGATTAATGTAACATCATATTTTACTGACAAAATAAAAGTTCACAAAATTCTGGAAGGAACAAACAATAAGACAATATTGGTGGGGTTCACTACATTATATTCTTTGTCTTACCATAAACATGTAAAACAAACTTTAACCCATTTAGAGTTCTAAACATTTGCTTTATTTTAGGATTGTGATGTCTGCCCGCGTATCTCTGATGTGCCCATTGGGATTTTAACAATCATACCTGAAGACGCACCAGTCTCACCCAACTCACTTCACCTGGACGCCTCCATCACAGCAATCATCTTGGAATACGCTGTCATCATGGATGAGCTTGATCTTCCAAAAGCTATGTGCCTAATTTTTGGACTGATATATGCCTTGAATTTAGAGTATCCCCCACAACACAGGAACACCTTTGATTTTATTCAGACAGTGATGCTCTCAATAGGACACAAATCCTTAAAGCCCAAAATACAATCGCTGAAGAACCTTCTTCTAATGTAAACAGAGATTGTAGGTATCGTTGCTTCACTGACTTGTTTTTTTTTCTTGCTTTGAAGAGTCTTTTTAAGGAAAATTCATCTTATTTTTATACAAGTTTCTAGTTTTCAAAATGTAGGTTGCCTTAAATAGAAGTTCATGTCTAAACATAAACAAAGTTTAAAATGATGTAAGAGAAAAGTGTACAATAACATTGTGTTTTATAATTAGGGTCAAATGTACAAGACACTTTGCAAAAATATTTTGATTGTTGGTTTGTTTTTTGTAAAGAGCAGCTTTATATGTTAAGGTCATACATTTAAAAGTAGGAAACAGTTCATGTAACAGAAATGTACAACAAAGTTAAAAAAAAAGACAACTTTGATAGTGTGTTCATTAAGAGGCCATTAAGGCTTGATGAGAGTAAAAGAAATGCAAAACAGTCTTCTTTTAAGATTTTTTCTTTTTTGTTTTCATTTTTAATAGTACTACTCTTCAGTGCAACACTGTACAATGCATAGTGTTCAAATAAACACAGGTTTTGGCATCAATCATTTCTTCTCTAAATGTCTACTTGATACTTTAAGTTCAGTTTACTAGAACATTTTGAGGCAATCGGTTTCCTAATTTTTTTCAAGTAATGTCAACATAGTTTAGTAAGAAACACTATTTGGCAAAACTGGAAAACTATAGTTGCTTAAACTATACTAGCAATTTTGAGTTGATATTACTAAACAGTTAGTAGCAGAGTATAGTTGCTTAAACTATACTAGCAATTTTGAGTTGATATTACTAAACAGTTAGTAGCAGAGGCGTCACTAGATTGAATAGAGTACTGGGGCACAGCAGGGGCACACAGTATTGGTGGGCTTGAATTGCCGGCAACATTGTCGGGGTCATCTTCAAGAGGACGAACAAAATATGTGTCCAGTTTTTGTAATTTGGCTTTGCCCTGCTCCCTTTTTCCCTTTCTTTGCGCTGTGTCGCCCCACTTTCATGTTTATATGAGCTGCCACTCATGTTAACTTCGTAGTAAAAATGCTTGCCAAGTGACGGATGACGTTACTGACAGTTGATGACGATTTTACCCAAAATACACCTAGAAACAGTATGCCATCCAGGTTCGCTCAGGTGAGCGTTGTGTTTGAAAGATCAGTGTTTGTTGAGGAGGAGGAGGTGGTAGAACAGTACAGGTTGACACGTAGTGGGCAGTATTTCAAACAGAATGTGCTTTTTGGGTCTCAAATGAATTCTGTTTCTCTGTCTACATTGATGAATTTGAGCCATGTAATCTGCTGGGGACATCAAGGAAGACCCATAAGGTACACTGGCTGTGTATTAGGTACTTTTGAATCTCCCAGCAAAATTCCTCTCTACACTTCCCTCAATTCAGCATGCTCTGTTAGGAAAAAGCAGTGATGTCAAGACATTTGGCTATGACAAGCTTTTTGACCCACTGATAAAAGATATGTGTCATCTAGAGTAGCAAGGAGTGTTTGTCAAGCGTCTCAATACTAACCTCAAGGGAACTGTGTATTGTGTATATGTTGACAATCTTCAAGGTCTTCATTCCAAGCTTGGTGTGAAAAATGAGTGTGTTCTTGCAAAGCACTTAGCTTACTTTCACCCAGTCACAGGATTCCCACCAGATCTGTTGCATGACCTGCTTGAAGGTAGGGCTGGGTGATATACCGGTTTTAGCAGTAATACCGATATATTTTTAAAGGAGATATGTAGTTAAGACAATATTGTCATATCGATATATTTTGATGTTGAATTAACACTTTGTCGAAGCCAGTTCTGCATCTCAACAGTTCAGAAAGCAGCAGCTTTTTCACATTGCTCAACTGTGCCCTTCTGTAAGCACGTTCTCCCTTGCAACACAGACTTTCCAGCATGGCGGACACACCAACAGCTGAGCAAGAGCTGGTGCCAAAGAAAAAAAGTAATGGCTCTGTAATATGGAGGCATTTTGGATTTAAGCTCACTGATATGAAACAACAGGAGGGTTTTTGTAAAGAGTGCCTTAAGCAAATTCTGACGAATGGAAGCACTAGCAATTTATTTCACCATCTACAGCAGCATCACAAATTGCTTCAAGATTCAAGATTCAAGATATATTTTATTACGTCTCATTATTGGAGAATAAGAGAGTAAAATTCTTTGTGTTTTTTTCCTCCTCAGATAAATGAAAGTGTGCGTGTGCGCGTGTGTGCGTGCGTGTGTGTGTGAGGCACCACTGAGAGCATTTTGACAGGATGTTTAAATGTGTGGTATGGATACTCCTCTCTTCATAATAGAAAGGCACTTCAGAGAGTGGTGCATACAGCAGAGAAGATTTGTGGTTGCAGTCTACCCGCCATGTTGGAGTTATACCAGGCAATGTGCCACCCCAACCATGGACTGTTTGAGCTATTACCGTCTGGCAAGCGGTATAGAAGCTTGAAAGCTCGCACCACCAGGCGCCAGAAGACTCCAGAAGAGCTTCTTCCACCAGGCGATTAGATTACTGAACTAATGATGAAGATGACCAAGGCTTGATGACCAAGGCCTTTCCAACACCCCCACCCCTCGCCCTTTTTTATTTATTTTATTTTATTTTTATTTTACAATCTCTCTCCTATTTTATAACAAAATGTTATTAAAAGATTTATTTTGAGATGAACCGTTTCAAGGTTACATTAAAATTTTTCAAAAGTCCATATCTTAGCTTCTAATAGCTCAGATTTGGTCAAAGTTGACATGGCAACTCTAAACAGCTTTCTTTTCATGTGCACCATATTTTGTGACATTTCATGACATTTTGTTAAATAACTTGTCAACAATTTTGCCCAAGACAACGATTTTGTGTCAGTATGCTGGTGTTACAGAGGCTTTTTGATCCAGCCCATAAACACTCACTTGAAGTATAGCGCCACTTGAACAAACATCTTCTTACTGTACAAAGATGGTGCTTTCGCAAATCACTCCTACACGCTACACGCTCTCACTCCCTCTCCCCCTCTCTCTCTCTCTCTCTCTCTCTCTCTCTCTCTCTCTCTCTTCTCTCACTCACTCACTCACTCACTCACACACACACACACACACACACACACACTTTCATTTATCTGAGGAGAAAAAAACACAAAGAATTTTACTCTCTTATTCTCCAATAATGAGACATAATAAAAAATATCTTGAATCTTTTTTATGAGGAGAGTGTAAAACTACACGGAGCTGCTGCTGCTGCAGCCTCCAAGACCTGGCAGCTTGTGACGTGTCGTCAACAAACAAAGTTCACTACAAGAGTCATTTAGTAGTGGTGTGCCTTACCATAAAAAAGGGAAAAAATGATGCGACGTAACTAAGGCGATGCGCTACCACATCGCCAAGGACATGGCCCCTATCTCGGTTGTAGAGCAAAAGGGCTTTGCAAACATGCTCAATAGACTCGGCCCGGGATACGAGTTGCCAATTACTTTGCCAGGGAAGTTCTGCCAGAAATGTATACTACTTTACGACAGAACTTAGCTGAGAGACTCTCAAAAGTAAGGCATTTTGGACTGACTACTGACATGTGGACAAGCAGTACATGCGAGCTGTACATGTGTGTGACCGTGCTCTTTATTGAAGATTGCGACATGAAGACGGCATGCCTCTAGACCAGCTATTTTCCCAACAAGCACAGGGGCGAGCCCATTGCCGAAGCACTACATGGTGCCCTCGCTAGCTGGGAGCTTTATGAAAAGGGACTTATTGCCATATTGACGGACAACGGGAGCAACATCATCAAAGGGGTGGAGCTGCAAAAGTGGCCAAGAATGCAATGCTTCGGTCATCGACTTCTTTGGCTATTGGTGAGTGACAGTGTTTAAAACAAATGAATGTTAGCAAGTTACACGTCTGGTCATGATAAATTTGCTGGGAATATTCATATAACAGATGAATTTGGGAATATAAAGCACACAGCCTGCTACTAAATTTATTTCTTTCCTATATCAGACCTGTCCTTCATCTTTTTAGCACAGGCATCCTGGCAGAGGAAGAAGGTGACACCAAGCTGTGCAGGTCAGTAAAGACCTGCATTATGCAATCTGAATGATTTAGCCACAAGTGACCTACTTGACATGGCCACATTTGTGGACCCACGTTTCAGGGATGCATACATTCAAAGACAGGGTTGATGGCTTGAAACAGAGTTGTGGCTGAGGTAAAGATGCTTTTGTCTGATGAGAGGTGTGAGCCTGAAGACCAAGAGGCCACAATGGTCCCACCAACAGCAAAGAAGAAGAAGTCACTGGCCAGCTTCTTCAAATGGAGCACAGTCACCAGCAGTAGCACACTGACACAGCAGGAGAAGATTGAAAATTAACTTTCAAGCTATTTGCTGTCAGTTAGGGTAGAGAGTGATACAGATCCTCTAAAATGGTGGAAGCAACATGAGACGTCTATCCAGCACTTAGCCAGCTTGCAAAGAAATATCTGTTAGTTCCTGCCATCAGTTCTCCTTACGAATGAGTTTTCAGTTGCAGTGGTAACATTGTAACCTGTTATAGGGTATCCCTGAAGCCTGACACTGTAGATAGGCTAGTTTTCCTTGCACAAAACTTGTAATGGGTCATTTATTTTTTACACATTTTATTTGCCGTTAAATATTTACAATCATTGCCTACTTCATACTGTGTAGCCTACTTGTTTTGTTATTCGCCCTTTATTTGTATGCTGATTGGTGTGTTATATTGGCCATTAACAGTAGCCTATTTTTTTGTATTTTTTGTTTTTCTTACTTGCACAGTTCTATCAGAGCAGCTGAGTGCCTATCGGCATATAATACAGGTTATTAACTGTATATTTGTTGTGTTTTTTAAGTGTGAGTATTGTGAAGGTGTATGTCTGTGCTCTAAGCCACGGTCTGCCGGTTACTGTTTGAATTTTTTGTATTTGCACAACTCTGTTAGAGCAGTCTTAAATCTGCCTTGAAATAAAATGGGTTTTCCCCCAGCCCTCTCTGTTCAGAAATTAAAGAACCTTAAAACATGTGCACTAGACATGCATCAAAAGACTGCAGTATAGCAAAGGTATGCTCAGAGGGAGGTTATCAGCCTTACCTCAGATGTGCATTTGCATGGTATACACTACACTGAGGGCATGATTTTGTCAGCCGGCAAACTCTGTGGATTGTCCCGGCGAACTCTGTGGATTGCCCCCCCCCCCCCCCCACTGTGTCAGGAGACGGCCAAAGGTTTTTGCTGAATAACTCAACAACATGAAACAACAGCCCATAAACAGTCACTTGAAGCATAGTGCCACCTAGTGATATGGGTAAATGCAAAAATTGGGATTTTGTATTGCCGGTATCTTGGACCAAGAAGGTGGCAACTGCATGAAATATGTCATGCAGCATCAACACAAAGACCTCTAAAAGCACAGCACATGCCATAAAATCTGGCCCATAGGGGGCGCTGTAACTGTATGAAATGTTGTTTTGCCTATTATCTATAGAACGCTAATGTTTACAACCAGTTTTTTTTGTCTTGAAATCTATTGACCCTCACACATTAAAAACATTGGTCGACGTCCACTTCCAACGAAAACCATGAAATTTCCATGAAATTTTAACATCGCAAAAGCAAACAAACTCGTCATAGGCCGTTCGTGTGAATCTCACCAAATTTGGTTTATGTCATTTACAGACAATGCTGACAAAATGTTATTAAAAGATTTATTTTGAGATGAACCGTTTCAAGGTTACATTAAAATTTTTCAAAAGTCCATATCTTAGCTTCTAATAGCTCAGATTTGGTCAAAGTTGACATGGCAACTCTAAACAGCTTTCTTTTCATGTGCACCATATTTTGTGACATTTCATGACATTTTGTTAAATAACTTGTCAACAATTTTGCCCAAGACAACGATTTTGTGTCAGTATGCTGGTGTTACAGAGGCTTTTTGATCCAGCCCATAAACACTCACTTGAAGTATAGCGCCACTTGAACAAACATCTTCTTACTGTACAAAGATGGTGCTTTCGCAAATCACTCCTACACGCTACACAAACACAGAGAATGTCAATTATTTAAAACCCACATCCATGCCCACTTCCAGCAAATCATTTCCACACAAACTCTCACCTCCCAACACTGACCTACCACAGACTCAAACCTATGGTTCCTATATTTCAGTACACTGTGGCGGTCATACCATGTACCATTATGCGGTACATCTAGTTATTATTATTATTGTTTTTATTCATTATTACATATATTTAATATAATAAGATTGCTATTTAATGAATTGATGTCACCTTCTGGAATACACTTTGGTGGTTTAACCCCAACAAAGAAGGTCACCCTATCTGCTTTGGACACTGAGATAGCATTTATCTGTCAGTATTTCCATCATTTGGTAAAAAACAAACTTAATGCATCTAAATTGATCTTTTCTACAACTGTGTGGTGCTTGTTCACATGTCTGATATCATGGAGTCAGGATTGAAAAAATATGTTGTAGAGAAACTTCAGTTTTATCCTATTACATTGTGTATTGCGCTAGCACACATTTTCTCAAAATACATTTACAGAAAAAGTCCTAACTGTCAGGCATAGCGGTCACTTGGGTTGCAGCTATGCCTGTTATGTGCTAAAATTGTCAACCAAGAAAACTCAGTTAACAAATTAGTCAGGTGAGATGAATCCTGGAATAAGTCCTGTCTTCCAGTGTTCTCAGAAAAACAAGGGCTGTGTCAGGGGACGAGGTTTCCACGGAGATGGTAGAGGATGCTTGGTACACATGCGATCTCCATAGCGACAGCTGTAGCTGCTCTCTGCGGTATCATCTTTCACCTCATGGCATTGTTGTGCCAGTGTCTCCTCTGCATTCATTGTGTTACTAAGAGAGAATTTATTTAAAGCTTTTGTAGTTGAATGATGTAAAAATGGCAGATAATATTAGGTTATCTGCAGTAACCAAGATTAATCACATTTTAGTTTAATTGTATTGTGTGTCAACATGTCACAATTAGTTGTTTAGTAACTGATTTTTACCCTACCCTGGCCTTAATAGTTAGGCTATTTCAGTAAATTTATGTAATCTGATAGCTTAGTATGTTCAAATCATCAAACAGTCTGTAAGCATTACCCAAAGTAAAGTAGAAAAGTCTGGATTGTGATGACTAGCAAACAGCTTTGGTCCCTACCTGCCAAACTGTTGTCATCAACTGTACTGGGGAATTTCACTCCAGAAAGTTTGCATGTAGTGACTTGGCCTAATGGATTTATTGTAAAACAGTTTGTGGAACAATTTACAGAACCAAGATAAGGTGTTCATGGCTGGCTATATTTTCAACAAATGTAGAAAGATACACATTCATTCATTTACTGATATTATGTTTGTTTATTCAGTACATTCTCTAATGACAACCATATTTACAGCTCAGGGCCATCACACACCATCTTTAGCTCTGGGTTCATATCAACCCCCAAAAAACAACAGCAACAGCAAATCAGTTTTGCCAACAACAAATGACATAAACGACAACATTAGGTAAATGAGTGCCTTGTACAAATAATAAAATTGATGTGCTTGTTTGTACATATCAATAGGTTTTGCAATATATTTTACTAAAACTTTGGGCCATGAGCCATTATTGAAATGATAAACATTGTCCACCAGGCTCAAGAAGTGATGAAGAGCAATGGCTCTGTAATCTGACCCTTCTAAGTGCTAATGTGCCCTTCTGTTCAGTATATTTGTGTGTCCTGAGTTTCCCCTCTTGGCTCCCACAATGACAATATAGAGGCACTTTGCATGACAGCCACATCCTTTAGCAAACATTTCACAGCTTTTGTGCCAAAGACATGTAGATGTGAGCTATATGCCAATTATGTCAGACTTACACCCGACAATGGTTAATGGCAGTTTGAAATATTGTCACAGACTTGCATTAAACAAAGCAACACACTGTAACAAATAAAACTCTAGTGGCCATGTAACTAAAAAAGGTGATATCTTTATTTTTATTGATATCCATAATTTTAAAATGATTTGTTATGAGTCATTTTTGTTTAGTCACCATGGCACTGTTTCAATGAGCAGATAGAAGTAATATTGTCAGATGTTTGGGTTTCGCTTGAGCTTTTTTCCCCTGAATATTACACAAAACAAGGCACCTGTCTTTTTAAACATTAATCTAATCTAAATCTAAATCTAATCTAACCTCTAACATTCACTTTTATCTAAATGGCATGTTCACATGAAAATACAGATTCATTTGGACCAGTTTTTCACATTATAGAAACAGTATATGCCAAAGCATAGCTAAAACAAATACCATAACATACCATACATAAGTATTAGTTAAAACTGCATTTTTTTACAGACCTCAGGATTTCATCTGGTTTCTCATCCAAAGCTGCAGGGGAAGAAAAAGCTATTTTTCTCAGACATAATCCTTCCTGTCATACCCAGCTGCACTTGCTGAGTTGGGGTTGGTGTACGCCATTTTTCGGGGCTTGTACCTTTCCTCTCGTGGAGGGCAGGTACAGCACAGCATTATGCCACCAAAGATCAGAAGAGCAGCAGATGCCCAGCCAATGTACATGGAGGCACCCAGCTCACGACGTGTGGTGGCAGGTACCAGAGGGTTGTAGAAGTCCTTGATGGTGCGATCAGCTGTCCAGGACACTGGGATGAGCACCAGTATGCCAGCAACGATAAACATGACGCCGGAGAAGATCATGGTTTTGGCCTTCGACGCCTCATCCTCGATGCAGTTGGTGCACTTGGCACCCATGATTGCGATGAGCACTCCCAGGACACCCAGAATGATGGAGATGATGGTCATGGCCCGTGCCGCCTGCATGTCCGAGCTCAGAGCCAGCATGGAGTCATAGACCTTGCACTGCATTTGGCCCGTGCTCTGCACCACACAGTTCATCCACAGGCCTTCCCAGATGGTCTGTGCTGTTATGATGTTGGCCCCAACGAAGGCAGACACTCTCCACATAGGTAGGGCACAGGTCACGATGGCAATCATCCACCCGATCATACCCAGACTGATACCTCCGATCTCCAGTCCCATCGACATAATGTCCTTCCAGCTGTAACTTCCCCCAAGATCAGAGTGAAATTCAGATTAAAGAGTGTAAAAATTCAAAAGATTTAAGACTGCTTTCCAGCAATGCTTTCAGTGTCAACTCTGATGTTATCAGTACACTAGTAATAGCTGGCAAACAACAACCACAGAGCAGGCATGCCCCTTATGGTGCTAATCTTAAGGGAGCGGTTGTGCTAGTGGTGGGGAGAGATACAAGGAGCTCGTTAAGCTACCTGTGAGTACCTGTGTGTTTACCCCTCAGCTCCTCCCCAAATTGAATATGCTTTGTTCTCAGAATGCGCTCTGTTTAATTGTCTTCCTTTGTGTAACATGAGACACTGAAGAAAACTGAAGGACTATTTCCATAATAAAATAAAAAATGTTGATGCAACACAAAAGATGGAGGTGTGTTGTCTGTAAACTAAAAACACTTGTCATAGAAACAAACATTAGATAACCCTTCTCAGGTAACAATTGCAACAAATTACTGCAACAACAAATCTGCTAAGCACAGAAGTCAGCTACATCAGTTGCAGAAAGAGATCTACAGGTCTGCTCAGATAGATAGATAGATAGATAGATTTATTCATTGACTGATTGATAGCTGGGATATTGACTTAGTTACAGCATGACATGTAAGGACAAACAAAGACAATAACAGTACAATGAGGAAAAAGCACAACTAAGGCATAATAAGAAATATACAATATGAAATGCTCATGCAACAGTGCAAACCTTCTGGGGCAGTATACTGCTAGGTTTTGCTTTGAAAACACTAATGAAGTAAAAACTTTGGGCATGTCTGACATGATTTTCCACCATCATGCATTGCTCTCTACCCTGAATGTATCACTGTCAGTTGCTTCTAGATTCAACAACAGCACCAGCATGGAGGAAACTGCTATCATTGGAGCAATGCATTCTAACAGGACATGCTGCTCAGGTAGTGGAGCATATTCAGTGCTAGACTAAAACCCCCCAAATGCGCAGAATGCAACAGGAAATTTGTCCTGCCTGTGGCCATTACATTGACTGCGTTCACATGGTGGGATTGGTTTGGTTTGGGATTGGTTCACAACGGGTGGTCTGTCCCCCAAGTCCCTGTTCACATGCAGTTCGTCTACGCGGATTCGGCGAGAGTTCCGGCTCTTTCCGCTACGCTAGGTGGGGGCGCTGTAGTCAACTTCTATCTTTCTATTATTATCTTTTAATACAAGGAACGTCTCTTCCACGCATAACTCTTGAACCACTCATCCGCTTGATCTCAAATTTGGACGGCGTCATCATAATGTTACCAGTGTGTGCAGTACCAAGTTTCGTGTTGTTTGGGCAAAAAATGCCAAAGATATCGGTCAAACCGTGCCGACCCAGCCATGACGACCCAGGCTGATAAGATTTATAATGCTAGCTGCTACAATGTTGGACATAACGCGACTAACGACACATAACTAAAATAATGTACATAACACGAGTAAACATTTGCCCACAACAAAGCTGCTACGTAGGTAAGATGTATCTTATCGTATATGCAACAGCAGACTACAGCACTGCACACATATGCCTACAGTGCATACAGACGACACGTAGAGGAGACTGAACTTTTCACCTCTCATTCCGGTTATTCCACATAGCAAAACAGTGGCTAAAGAAAATCTTACAAGTCAGTCAGTGCAAATGTATTTACATAGCCTTCTCCTTTCACCTGATATTATTACCCACTTAAACAATAAGGTGGTCTAAACAAAAACGTAATACTCTGGCACATCTTCTATGGGCTCTGCACTGTTCCTACTAAATAAAGACAATAAACAAACTTTCTGGCGGCATACGAACATGGTGTTCCAGGAGTTTGACGCATTCGCGTACGTGTTGTGCATTCTGCTGTGTTAGGAAGTCTGTATGAAGGAACAAACTGCGTTTTTTATTTCGTTGATACATGCGCAATACATGAAAACCAATCCGATCCCGTTCACATGGCAGTCGAAGTGGTTTCGAAACAGCCCCGGCCTGGAGTCGCAACGGGATAAGGAAAACCAATTCCAAACCAAACCAATCCGCGTTCACATGAAGCTGGTACGATCCCAAACCACTTCCAAGTGGTTTCGACTTGTCCATGTGAACGCACTCATTGTATAACTCCTCCCCCTGAATGTTAATTAAGTGAACAAACTGGACCAAGCACACATTTAATATACACCTGTAAATATCAGCACTATTGTCTACTATTTCTACACATTGTTTAGCCAGAGTGCAGAGAGCGATCTACAGCCCTGAAAGCACAAAGTGGTAGCACTTCATAATAAGTACTTGTTAATAAGCATTTATTTTGCATATGTTAACTCTTACTTAACACTTTGTTCATGATTTGGTAAACATTGTTTTTACACTATTTTTCATCAGTAAATGATTTATAAACATACTGACACACATCTGTCTGGATGTCAGTCGGCTATCTCTCTGTATGTCTGACTGTTTGTCGTTATGCTATTTGCTATCTATTTCTCAGCCTGCTGCCTTCTGTCTGTCTATTTATGACCTTCTCTGTCTGCTTTAACATTTGTAGATTTATAAATGATTATCTGATGAGAAATAGTGTAAAAACAATGGTTACCAAATGATGAAAAACTGTTAAGTAAGAGTTAACAAATGCAAAATAACTGCATATTTTGAAGTAGTTATTATAAAGTGCTACCCACAAATTTAGGATAGAGACAGATTTAAGAATAGCCTAGTTAATGTAGAATGTCGGCACTGCGTTTAAAATTATTGTTACACAATCTGACAGGCAGATTTACACTTCTGTTCCTGTTTTGCTGATACAATTTCTTAAACCACACACACACACACACACACACACACTAGGGATGGAAATAAACCACCTGCCAAATGCGGGTAAATATGAGTGTTGGCTGGTGAATTTTGCCATTTTACCTGCCACTGTGGCGGATGTGCAAATGCATTCAGCCAAGTCTATGAATGCACTCCCGGACACATGTTGTAGCGTAGCTATCAGTAGACAGCGCAGGTACGTATAGCCTAAGTTTACCAAATATTGATAAGCAACACTGAGGGAGCGTTTTTTGGAATCCAGCGCAGGCGCGTGTGGTTATTTCAAATATGATATAGACAACTTTCTGTTCACTATTTTGAGGTAGGCTAAAGCTCAGTCACGATGATTATAGCCTAACTGTCCAAACGGGACTGCATCAGTATATTGCTTTCTCACGTTCATTCCAAAAACTAACCTGTGATTTTAACGTAACCTATTAATAGCGCCAACAACACCGATTTCAGAAGAGCACGGGTCCATTTCCAAAGCACATGTAAATATTTTAAATTCTTAACAGATCGTTAATTCCATACTCATGTCAAAGGCCTATACATGGCTGATGTTAGGTCTAGAGAATGTTGCACTACGACACTTAATGCTGTGACACAAGGAAACAGGAAGTTAGTAATGTTCATCCTGAACTTGACAGCATTCATGTGAGATGTTCACGACATGTTTGGTTATTGTCATTTCACTGCTACTACCCATTAAAGCCAGTGAACAAATGGAACATTGTTCTTATTTATAACCAAACATACGCAGTGGGTCGCATGCAGATCGCCGACATGCGACATCGGACAGAAGAAAAGTGAAACACGTGAGTAAAGACGAGTGCTGACAAATAGCTAACTGTCTGCCACAGATGAGCCGCATGCTTGCATGAGCACACCGTCGGAGGTAAAAAGGACACGACGAAAACACAAACATACACGGCCAAAAATGAGTGTACGCTGCCCTATCGAGAACTGTGATTACGAAGCCGAACACGCAGAGGCGGCTGTACTAGCGGCTATGCTGACTATTCATGCGACCGTTCACACTGCTGCGGCTCCCAGGGAATCATCTCACGTTAACAATAAGGCAGAGAAACTCAAACGACCCTCCATCGCACTGGCGGGGACGGCCGAGACATGGTCGTATTTCCTAACCCGCTGGAGTGAGTATAAGAGGGGCACCAAACTGGCTGGTCCTGACGTTGTCACGCAACTGCTTGAATGCTGCGAGGAGGATTTAAGAAAGGATCTCACTCGCGCAGTAGGCAAGAGCCTTGTGGACAGTGACGAGGAAGACGTCCTCGCAGCTATTAAGACACTCGCTGTCCGTGCAGAAAACATAATGGTGGCTCGAGTGGCCCTATCCAACATGCGACAAGGGCACGAAGAGCCCATAAGATCGTTCCACGCCCGTTTGAAGGGACAGGCAGACACATGCAGATATGAAATGAAGAACACTAATGAGGGCTGTGGCCGAGTAAATGACTTTACAGAGGAGATACTGAGAGACGTGATCGCACGAGGCATAGCAGACCAAGACATACAGCTTGACTTACTTGGTGAGAAAAACCAAAATATGCCACTAAAGGACATGATAGAATTCATTGAAGCCAAAGAGTCAGGGAAGCGTTTAGCCTCACGCCTGCTCGACCCTCAAAGCACAGACTCAATCAGCAGCTCATATCAACAAGGAAAGCGGCAGGGTGCCCAAGTTAAAGGGGGCCCAAGGACAGAGAAATTAAAGGGGGCACCTGAGGGGGCCTGCATCTACTGCGGCGGGGTGGGCCATGGCAAGACACCACAGTGGCGCATCCGGCGCACTGAATGTCCCACCTATGGCAAGTCGTGCCGGAAATGCAACCGCCAAAACCACCTCGACAAGGTATGCTTGGGCGGCCGCTCGTCCAGACCCCCACCAGAGGAGACGGACGGCATACGCGACGAACAACAGGCTGCAGCACCCAGCGAGCTGTGCACACTCACCATAGGCAGCGCCAACGACAATATATGCACGCTGCCCCTAGCCCACCACCTGTATGACGACATGTGCGACAAGTGGAGGAAACGGCCGTCCAACCCACAGCCATACATCCGCCTCACCCTCGAGCGCGAGGACTACAGGGCACTGGGCCTCGACATGCGGAAGTGCACCCGCGCTGTAACCCTGCCCGCCATGGCTGACACGGGGTGCCAGAGCTGTCTAATCGGTGTCCGGGTCGCCCAACAGCTAGGTCTGAGCACCGACGATCTCATCCCTGTGTCCATGACCATGAGAGCTGCGAACAATGAGGGTATACGCATCCTGGGAGCTGCCATCGTGAGATTTGCCGGTGACAGCAGCGACGGCCAGAAGTTGGAGACTCGTCAGGTTGCATATGTGACAGACACCTCAGACCATGCGGTCGTTACCTGGAAGCGATCAGAGGCTTTCCACGGCCACGGAACGTCACCGACGTCAGGTCCTGGTTCGGTCTGGTCAACCAGGTCGCCTACGCCTTCAGCATGGCCGAGCGCATGCAGCCATTCCGTAGGCTCCTGCAAAATGGTGTACGCTTTGAATGGACGCCGGAGCTGGAGGGCATCTTCCGCGAGTCCAAAGAGACGATCGTCAAGGAGATCAAGCATGGCGTTCGCATCTTTGACAAGTCCAAGCCTACGTGCCTCACCACAGACTGGTCGAAGGAAGGGGTTGGCTTCTGGCTATTCCAAAAACATTGTCGGTGCATGCCAGTCAAACCCTTCTGCTGCACAGATGGCTGGAAGGTGACCCTGGTCGGCAGCAGGTTCACCCACGCAGCGGAGTCCAGATATATGTCCCCGGCATGAGGAACAGGGCCGCCGACGCCATGTCACGCAGACCAGTCGGCACCCCATGCTCGTCGCCCCTGGACCTCCCGGATGACAACGCCGCCATGGTGAGCCACCTCTCGCCCAGCACACATGCGTCCTGTCCCTCATACGGCAGACAGGGCCCGCGGATGACGACAATGAGGGTGGCGAACTTACTTGGTGCGCTGCAGGGCTTGAGTCGTTGCAGTCCGTGACGTGGGACCGCGTCAGGGAGGCCACCAGCAGCGACGACGACATGCGCTTACTGGAGGAGATGGCGGCAGACGGCTTCCCTGAGTCCAGGTCGGGGATGCCTACGATGCTCCGTGGCTTCTACCAGTACCGTGAGGACATCTCATCAGTCGACGGAGTGGTCTTATACAGAGACAGGGTGGTCATCCCTCCCTCCCTCCGCAACGAGGTGCTGGCCGCCCTGCATGCGGCTCATCAAGGTGTCTCCATGATGACTGCCCGGGCGGAATCATCCGTGTTTAGGCATGACGGCCGACATACTCGCCACTCGGACCGACTGTGGACATTGTCACCGGATGGCGCCCTCTCAGCCGGCAGCGCCACCAACACCCCCTGTCATGCCTGTTTACCCCTTCCAGGCTGTTTGCGCAGACTTTTTCATGCACAGGGGCGTGCACTACATTGTCATCGTGGACCGTTACTCTAACTGGCCCATCATCAGCAGGTCATCAGGTGGTGCCTCTGACCTCATATGCCGCCTACGTCAGGCCTTTGCCACGTATGGGACACCTGAGGAACTGGCATCGGACGGGGGGCCTGAATTCACCTCCGCCGAAACCAGGTCCTTCCTGCGCAGATGGGGCGTGCATCACCGCCTCGCGTCCGTGGCCTTCCCTCACAGCAACTGCCGTGCCGAAATTGGCGTCAAGACAATGAAGCCACTCATCACAGACAACACGGGTCCGAAAGGGGAACTGAACACTGACTCTGTTCAGAGGGCAGTTCTGCACTACCGTAACACACCTGACCCAGACACGAAAGTCTCCCCTGCCATGTGCGTCTTCGGCCGACCAATACGTGACTTCATCCCGATCCCTCCTGGGAGATACAGACCCCACACCACGTGGCGTGAGACAATGACAGCAAGGGAGGAGGCCCTTCGCAAGCGTCACATCCGCGCAGCTGAGAACTGGGCTGAACACACCAAACGCCTCCCACCCCTCAAAGTCGGGGACTTTGTGCGGGTACAGAACCAGACTGGCCCTCATCCCAACAAGTGGGATAGAACGGGCCGCATTGTTGAGGTGCGTCAGCACGATCAATATGTGGTCAAAATCGACGGCTCGGGTAGGGTCTCCCTTCGCAACCGGAGATTCCTGCGCAAGTTCCTCCCCGTTCACGATGGCCAGCCCCCCCTCCGGTCGATTCACGACGACCTTGCACCTCACGCCACCACCGCCTGCCACCCTGCGTAGCCTGACAGCGCCTAACCCGGTCCCCAGGCTTGCCTTGCCACCAATAGCCGCCCCGCCTTCTGTACAGTCCCCCATGGACACTTCTCTACGCAGTTGGCAGCCCTACCCCGCCGCGCCGCTGACCTCGGCCCAGGACGCACCCCCTGCGCCACCACCGACTCCAGTGCCGCCCGCGGCCGTGCTTCCCCTTTCGCCCAATATGCCACCAGCCACGAGCCTGCGCTGGTCTGCCAGGGCGCCAAGCGTGCCCGCATGGCACAAAGACTATATCATGGGGTGACATTGTGTGGATTTTATCCTTGGTGCCTTTAATGGGTCCTCTGGACCTTGCCCATTCTGTTGACATGTTATCTGTTTACTGATGTTCTTGCACTACTCTGCTAACTTTCTTGTTTATTAGCCTTTGTTTACGAGTGTTAAAGGCTCGGGGGGAGATAGAGAATGTTGCACTACGACACTTAATGCTGTGACACAAGGAAACAGGAAGTTAGTAATGTTCATCCTGAACTTGACAGCATTCATGTGAGATGTTCACGACATGTTTGGTTATTGTCATTTCACTGCTACTACCCATTAAAGCCAGTGAACAAATGGAACATTGTTCTTATTTAAGGTCTGACAAGACCACACACCGACACACGTAGCACGCCACGCACTAAGCGAAATACTAGAACACTAACCCATCGTTTTGACACTTTAGCCGATGATAGGCCAACCTTGCACATACATGCGCAGTAGAAGCACAAAACGTTTAACAGTAGCCTACACAACAAAATTAATTCCACATCAGCACAGAAAGCACTCGGCGGTGTTATACTTGGTAGTATCCAACCATAATTTATGATAGTATGCTGGCTAAGTTATGGTAGAGAAAGCGGACTTACTCTTTCGTGATGGCAATTTCTTCAAGTATGCCCCAGTTAATATTGTCAGCATATCAAGTCATTACGCCTTCTTTGTGTGTGATCGGTCATAGGTGTGTGTGCCATTATCAGCAGCAAGTAAGGATCTCTGATGTAGCTGCTAAGCTGTCTCAATAAGATTTTACCTTTGACCTTAATGTAGCCTACATATAAATGACTTTTAAATACAGTACCCGACAAAAGTCTTGTCGCTTATCCAGTTTGTAGAAACAAAAGCTTATAACCTTACGTAAGGGATAATGTATTGTCCACGGGCGACTATAGGAAAATCTTTCCCGACAGGGGCGAACAGCACCCCGACGCCGAAGGCTTATTCTACGGCTTATTGCAGCTTATTACTGCTTATTTTGAGAAAAGACAGACAATTGTTTTCTTCCATTTTATCTATTTCCTCCTCCTGCTTGATGTCTTCTTGTTTTAGTCTCCGTGCAGTCTGTCTCTGTAAATTGCGCTTCCCACCAGCGCTCAGAAGTGCCATAGTCGCCGTATATTTTAGCCTAAAATTAATTGGAAACTCCTCCATTTTTTTCCACCAGATGTCGCCAAAAACTCCGTAGACGTAGGCCCTACTTCTCTAACAGCCTGGATAAAATAGCCGTTACAACTGCCAGGTTACCGTAGCGAATATTTACTTTTTAAAGTGGTCGAACTACTTGCGGAGTGATAAGGTACCGTGAATCTGAAGTGACAAAACTCGTTGCCATTGGCAGCGGGCGTTAATGGCGCAGCGGGCGGTTATCGAAAAATATCCGCCCGTAGAACGCTGGGAAAGTCCATTCAAAGTGAATGGGAGCTGTCACAACATTCTAGAGGGCCGTAGAATAATTTTGATTAATCCATTGGTTCTAGAAATGTCTCATATGAAAGCTAAAACCCTCCTAAATTATGTTAATATACTGAAAATAAATTTGCTTTACTGAAGAAAGATTGATAATTTAATGAACACAGAAAGGTCAGATTTTGGCAAGACAAAAGTTTTGTCGCCTACAGAAAATTGAACAAATAATTTACTTCAAATACAAAAATATGTTGCATAACATTAGTGAATCAAGTAATGGTGCTGTGAGGTTCATATTTAATATCTTGTATGACTTCCATGAGCTTGTAGGACTGCATCCATATGGTTCGACAATGAGTCGTACAATGTATTGATAAAGTCATCAGGAATAGCAAAGAAAGTAGTCTTACATGCCTCCCAGAGTCCATAAAGATTCTTTGGTTTTGCCTTCCATGCTTCGTCTTTCATTCTACCCCAGACATGCTCAATGATGTTCATGTCTGGTGACTGGGCTGGCCAGTCCTGGAGCACCTTGATCTTCTTCGCCTTGAGGAACTTTGATGTAGAGATGGAAGTATGCGATGGAGCACCATCCTGCTGCAAAATTTGTAAGAGGTTGCTAATACTTCTTGATATTTTAGGCTATTGATATTGCCTTCCACCCTGCAAATGTTTTAGACCCCCATACTGAATGTAACCCCAGACCATGATTTTTCCGCCACCAAACTTAACTGTTTTCTCTGTGAATCTTGGATCCACATGGGCTCCAGTAGGTCTCCTGCAATATTTGCGGTGGCTGTGATGTAATTCAACCGAAGATTTATCTGAGAAATCTTCTGCCACTTTTCCAGCATCCATCCTTTTATCAGGCTGTGGGCCTTGACAAATGTTTTTTAATTGCCTTTTGTTTAGTTTTGGTTTCTGTGCACTGATTCGACCATGGAGGACATTTCGAGACAGAATTCTACTAACTGTTCTGGTTGACACAGGGATTTGAGGTGACCAGGCCTGGTGGAGCTCTGCTGCAGTGAAAAAAGGGGCTGGCCTTGGAACACACGGTCCTCCCGAGCAGTTGTCTAGCAGGGTCTGCCGGACCTGGGCTTGTCAAAAACATCTCCAGTCTATTCAGATCTTTTTTCTTATTCTTTGTACTTGACGCTGAGACACATTGAAGGTATCAGCCACCTCAGCAGTGGATCTGTAGCTTGGCTAACGCGACTTATCAATGCTCTGCGAACATTGGTCTGGCCAAGCTGTGTTGTAAACCCATTTCTCAGAGGGCGGGCTTAACCCACGTGTGTGAAATGCCTGTGTTTGCTACTGGACGAAGCTTCGACCAATCACATTAGTGTCCATGTATAAGACAGAGAATAGTAACGTGCATATGAGTAAACAAAAACGTAACTGCACAAAAGCTCGAAATTCCATATGCAATCGCTGACAATGTAACCTGCAGCTATTTTGTCAATGAAATAGCTCCACAACTTTGCAAGATATTACTGTGTTGTTCTGCTATTTACATATTGTAAACTGGGTTGACTTGACAACACTTACCATTTATAAGTCAGATGAACCTAGTCGACAACAATGCCAAGGAGATTTTCTTTGTAGACTTCGTTGGCTAACATGTTCATCCATCTTCCAAAACAGAAGCTACAGCTGCATTGAAATCTTGCCGTTGCTCCACGTTCGTCATGTTGACAGTGACTGAGGTAGATTTCCGGTCGCTAAACTACCGCGTCATTGCCTTTTTGAAATGCAAGATTTTCATTGGTCCCAGTTTCTCTGTTAATCTAGAAACGGTGTTGAATGGGAGCTTGGCCAGACTGACTTTGCAAGCGAAATTCAAATGCAGCGGCACAGGAAGTATGGGCGTGCCCAGGCTAGTGGATCTGGTCTTCTGGTCCTCTTGATAATTAATGCTTTGGTCTCAGGGTGCATCCTAGGCATGTTGTCAGAGGGCAAGTTGGAGTTGATGTGAAGGTCTGGTATGCTGAGGTTCTTTTTATACACATCCACTAATTGATTGATCAATAACTGATCACAGGTGAGGCTGTAATCTAGGATTGGGTGCATTATATGACAAGGCGACAAGACTTTTGTCTTGCCAAAATCGGACCTTTCTGTGTTGATTAAACGATCATTCTTTCTTCAGTGAAGCAAATTTATTTTGGTATATTCAGCATTATTTGAGAGGGTTTTAGCTTTCATATGAGACATTTCTAAAACCAATGGGTTAATTACAAGTCAGGTTATAAGCTTTTGTTTCTACAAACTGGATAAGCGACAAGACTTTTGTCGGGTACTGTACTTATCAGTCATTTTTAATGCACTATTATGTCCTGATTTCATTGTGTGATATTTTAAAATTGCTTAGATGGAGAAATTAGAAATGATAGAAACATCTTAGTACTGCTTAGTAGAGGGTTCTTAGCCCCCTCGCTACCCAAGTATGGAGGCAGGCTTTACCATAAAGCAACAGAGGCCAGCTAAATGCAGTTGGAATAGGCTAATGAAGTATATTCTATAGTTGTAGGTAGATATTGCTACATATTTCTAACCACCTAATGGTGTCGTTTTCACTTCCTTTGTGTCTTGTGTAACTTAACAGATAAGCTGACACAGGATTACTGTAAACTTCTGCAGTTACAAAACCATCATTTTGAGTCACTTTGGCTTCATTTCATATTTCACAACATTGCCAGTAACCCTTGGACAGAGTTTGTATTATGACCAAAAAGAGATATTGTTAGGCTATGCCTATCTCATGTATTTGTAACACAATAACAGAATAATCAGCTCTGTAACAAACTAAATCGGAAAACATTTACATTTGTAGGCATTAAAATGTGCAGAAGGGTTGAATATATAAAATGGCTGGTAGATTTTAGAATCTACCTGCCACAGTGGCAGGTGAACAAAAAAGTTAATTTCCATCCCTGTCACGCACACAGTAGATCAAAGCTAACGGAAACTCATATACACATGCATTGATTCACAGACAAATCATTATCTTTATTTATTTAGTAAATTCATCATGAAGATAATGTATGTACAACTCTGGGTCACCACACCCCATCCTAAGGCTTTTGCAGTCAGTTTGGTCTCATTCTCTTAAACAAACAGTGCATTTCAAACTAAACAGAAAAAAACAGCAATAGGGTCATGCAATACATGTCATGCAATACAATGGTCATGCAATACAAGTTGTTCCTGAAATGAAAAACATTGGCCACAAAGTTCATGAAGTGATGAATGGGAACAGCTCTGTAATCTGACCCTCTTAAGCTCATCTAATATATTTGCGTTGTGTGTTTTTCCCTTGCCTCCTGCAGTGACAACACAGAGGCACTTTAAGGGGAATGCCACCTCCACTGGCAAACATTTGACAGCTTTGTGTGCCAAAGACATTGAATGACTAGAAGTAGACTATATGCAAACTCAGACTAACTTGCACTAACCCTTACTTGATGGGTTGATGGATAAGATATAAAAAATAAAACATATAATGTAGAAAAAAATGCAAGTTATAAAGTAGCAATTGTTGCAAACTTACACAAAGAAAAGTAGCACAATGTAACAAATAAAAGAAGCAATTGGTTGGTGTAAAATAGCCTAAAACAACTGATAATATAAACTGTTGGAAAAGACATTTTAATGCTTCAACTCTGTACAATATAGAAAATGTACACCCAATTGTTGACATTGTTGATGGCTAAACTATAAAAACACTATAAAGTTGAATATTGAAAAAGCTGGTATTTCAAATATTACGGAAGTACAACATTTTCAAATTGCCTTCATGAATCATGAGATTCGCTGTAAGCCATTTGTAGTCAATCCCCAAAGCACCCTTTCAGTGAAGACAGATAAACATGATATAGTTTCAGTTAGATGTTTGGGTTTCGTGTCCGCCTTTTTTCCATGTCAGGATTTTACTATACAAATATTATGTAAAACAAGGAACCTCCCTTCAACATTCACTTTTTAACAAAGGACATATTCACATTAAAATACCAAATTATTTTTCTCACAACTGCACAATTAATAACTACCAGTTTTTCAGACCAGTTTCACACTAAAGACACACTGCATATGAACCAAAGCAGAATTAAAACCATAGGGCTTTAATAACTTGACAATGTATGGTATTAAAGTACTACTTTAAAAATGCATATTTTACAGACCTCAGGATTTCATCTGAGTTGAGTGGAAGAAAAAACAATTTAGCACGAAACCAAATTGCACAGGTGACTTAAACCGACATGACAGCTGTTTCCTTTTAGACATAATCCTTCCTGTCATACCCAGCTGCGCTTGCTGAGTTGGGGTTGGTGTACGCCATTTTTGGGGGCTTGTACCTCTTCTCTCGTGGAGGGCAGGTACAGCACAGCATTATGCCACCAAAGATCAGAAGAGCAGCAGATGCCCAGCCAATGTACAGGGAGGCACCCAGCTCGCGGCGTGTGGTGGCAGGTACCAGAGGGTTGTAGAAGTCCTTGATGGTGCGATCAGCTGTCCAGGACACTGGGATGAGCACCAGTATGCCAGCAACGATAAACATAACGCCGGAGAAGATCATGGTTTTGGCCTTCGACGCCTCATCCTCGATGCAGTTGGTGCACTTGGCACCCATGATTGCGATGAGCACTCCCAGGACACCCAGAATGATGGAGA
The DNA here is from genome assembly GCA_030347295.1 of Setipinna tenuifilis. Classification (NCBI taxonomy): domain Eukaryota; kingdom Metazoa; phylum Chordata; class Actinopteri; order Clupeiformes; family Engraulidae; genus Setipinna; species Setipinna tenuifilis. The sequence goes on from CM059272.1 coordinate 30,144,975, forward strand.
TGATGGTCATGGCCCGTGCCGCCTGCATGTCCGAGCTCAGAGCCAGCATGGAGTCATAGACCTTGCACTGCATTTGGCCCGTGCTCTGCACCACACAGTTCATCCACAGGCCTTCCCAGATGGTCTGTGCTGTTATGATGTTGGCCCCAATGAAGGCAGACACTTTCCACATAGGTAGGGCACAGGTCACAATGGCAATGATCCACCCGATCATACCCAGACTGATACCTCCGATCTCCATTCCCATCGACATGATGTCCTTCCAGCTGTAACTTCCCCTGAGATCAGAGTGAAATTCAGATTGAAGAGCGTGTCCCAGCAAAAGGGATGCTACCAGTGTCACTTTCAGGAATGGCAAACAGTGGTAGGAGAGCAGTCTGTGCTCTTCTTGGATGCTGTCAGGAGGGAGTGGTGGTGCTTCCTGTCACTAGGGAAATGAGCTGCTCTTATACTCTTGGGGGATGGAGGCTCTTTCTGACATCATAAAGAGTAGGAGGAGGCAGCAAAAGCAAACTGATGTCCTCTCCATGTAAAGAACGCCTGGCAGCAAGCAATAGTGCCACGGGAGAGAAGAGAGCAAACACACTTCTGACAACGTGTACAGTTGCCTCTGTAAGATGATGCCTCAGGGCTTGTGGTAAAGCAGTTGTGCCGGTCACTGGGTCATCCTTCCTGGAGCGAAATCACAGAGAGATGTAAATAGCATGAAATCGCCAGTATTTCTATGAATGCTCTGTACACAGAGAACTGTAAAATAATCAATAAATCAACGGCTTGGTTGATTTTTGTATAATTAATATGCACTATTGTGCTCTCTCAATCTGCAATCTGTAAACTCAACACTGTAGCTTCAAAGATGGTGGGACACTGTGTGGAGCTTTGAATTAACATAATATCTCTTCTACTGGCTTCACCACTTAATGGTTACTCAAGATCATAGACCAAGGTATATTATTAATTCAGAAATGATAGAGTTAAGCCTGGCAGCAATTTCAATGACAAATGTCAAAGCAAGGAAACCTTTTTTCCTTTAGGTCTGTCAGAACCTTCTTTGTCTTCTTTAACATGACTTCAAAGACAAATGTTAGTTGGTATACTAATGTTCTGGAAGACCAAAAAGATTAATAGATTGGAATTGTCTATAACTGTATAACTATGTCACATGTTCTGGCATGGCAAAGCACTCACTACCTCTTTCTAGTCTCCTCTGTTTTGCTGATAGCTCTGGGTTCACATAGTCTATATCTATATCAGTGGATGTAGTCTTATTACATGTCATTTAGTATCATTGCATATTATCTTACCCAGAGCGATTCACAGTGAACTAACTGCATAGACTATCCCCCTGAAGCACCTTGAGGCACAATGATGGCAGGCCCTGAGATTGATCTTGCGACCATCTGTTGGTCTATTTTGCTTGACCTGACTTTTGAGTACCAGACCACCACCGACCTGCATCCTTATCAGTGCTTTACATCGAGTAGTGGGGAGTAGCATTAGGCTAGGTATCTTATTAGTTCTTGGTCAAAGTGTAATGGTGGCTTAACAATTAACCTACAGTGCTTTGCATCACGTACTGAGGAGAAATATTAGGCTAGGTCTCTTATTAGTTCTTGGTCAAAGTGTAATGGTGGCATAATAATTAACCTACACTGGCACTGAGCATAAATATTATTCGCCATTGTGCTAAAGGCGTGATGAGGAGAGAATTCCAAGTTGACAGTTTTTAATCTGACAAAAATGAAAACAATATTCACTTGAGTGTCCTTGGTCCACAATGGCAATACAAGACACGTGCATGGGTGAAACAAACTAGGCCAACAATGAAAATAACATGAAGCAGACAAGAATGAAAACAATATTGAGTGTCCTTGGTCAACAATGGCAATACAAGACTAAAAATACAGAAATGCTTGCATTGGCAACTATGCCACTAATAACTAGATGTACCGCATAGCGGTACATGGTATGACCGCCGCAGTGTATTGAAGTGTGGGAACTGCAGGTATGATCAGTTTGTGGTAGGTTAGTGTTGTGAGGTGAGAGTTTGTGTGGAAATGATTTGCTAGAAGTGGGCATTGATGTGGGTTTTGAATGAATTACATTCTGTGTGTTTGTGTATATTTTGTGTAGTTCCCACTTTCTTAGTCCAAGATATAGGCCAAGAAAAATCACAATTTTTGCATTTAACTATATCACTAGGTGGTGCTATGGTTCACGTGAGTGTTTATGGGATGGGTCGATACACCTCTTTAACACCGGCATACTACAACACAAAATCATTGTCTTGGTCAAAATTTTGGATGAGTTATTTAACAAAAACTTTTACGGGAAACATTGCACCCTGTGACGAAATGTCACAAAATTTGGTGCACATGAAAAGAAAGCTGTTCAAAGTTGTCATGTCAACTTTGAGCAAATATGAGCAATTAGAAGCCGAGATATGGACTTTTGAAGAATTTTAAGCTATGTTTTGAATTTTGATTGACATGTAACTTTGAAACAGTCCATCTCAAGATAAATCCTCTGATAACTTTTTGTCAGCATTGTCTGCAGATGACATGTACCAAATTTGGTGAGATTCACATGAACGGCCTATGACGAGTTCATTTACTTTCACTTTCGCAATTTTAAAATTTCCCGGAAATGATTTTCATTGGAAGTGGCCATTAACCAGTGTTGTCAATATGGGAGGGTCAACAGATTGGCTGTAAAAATTGGTTGTAAACCTTACCGTTCTCTAGATAATAGGCAAAATGACATTTTGTACAATTACAGCGCCCCCTATTGGCCAAATTGTATGGCATGTGCTGTGCTTTTAGAGGACTTTGTGCTGATTGTGCATGACATATTTTGTGCAGTTCCCACCTTCCCAGTCCAAGACATTGGCAATAGAAAATCCCAATTTTTGCATTTACCCCTATCACTAGGTGGCGCTATGCTTCAAGTGACAGTTTATGGGCTGGGTCAATGCGTTTTTGTAACCCCGACATACTACCACAAAATCACTGTCTTGGGAAAAAATGTTGATGAGTTTTAAAAAAAAAACCCTGTTTTTGGACACCTAGTTTCGAGAAAAAACATTGTCCCCTTTGACGAAATATCACAAAATGTGATGCACATGAACAGAAAGCTGTTTAGAGGTGGCATGTCAATTTTCACGACATTGGAGCAATTAGAAGCCAAGATATGGACTTTTGAAGAATTTTAAGCTATGTTTGAATGTTCATTGACATGTAACTTTTAAACGGTTTATCTCAAGATAAATCCTTTGATAACTTTTTGTCACCAATGTGTGTAGATGACATGTACCAAATTTGGTGAGATTCACATGAACGGCCTATGACGAGTTCGTTTGGTTTCACTTTCACAATGTTAACATTTCTCGGAAATTCTTTTTGTTGGAAGTGGGCGTCGACTAGTGTTTTCAATGCGGGAGGGTCAAAAGATTTCACGACAAAAAAGAGCTGCTTGTAAACCTTACCGTTCTCTAGATAATAGGCAAAACGACATTTTGTACAATTACAGCGCCCCCTATGGGCCAAATTTTATGGCATGTGCTGTGCTTTTAGAGGTCTTTGTGCTGATCGTGCATGACATATTTTGTGCAATTCCCACCTTCTCAGTCCAAGATATTGGCAATACAAAATCCCATTTTTTGCATTTACCCCTATCACTAGGTGGCGCTATGCTTCAAGTGACAGTTTATGGGCTGGGTCAATGCGTCTTTGTAACCCCGACATACTACCACAAAATCACTGTCTTGGGAAAAAATGTTGATGAGTTTTTTTTTAAAAAAACCTGTTTTTGGACACCTAGCTTTGACAAAAAACATTGTCCCCTTTGATGAAATATCACAGAATTTGATGCACATGAACAGAAACCTGTTCAGAGGTGGCATATCAATTTTCACGACATTGGAGCAATTAGAAGCCAAGATATGGACTTTTGAAGAATTTTACTCAATTTTTAATTTGTCATTGACATGTAACTTTTAAACGGTTTATCTCAAGATAAATCCTTTGATAACTTTTTGTCACCATTGTCTGTAGATGACATGTACCAAATTTGGTGAGATTTACATGAACGGCCTATGACGAGTTCATTTAGTTTCACTTTCACAATGTTAAAATTTCACGGAAATTCTTTTTGTTGGAAGTGGGCGTCGACCAGTGTTTTCAACGCGGGAGGTTCAATAGATTTCACGACAAAAAAGAACTGCTTGTAAACATTACTGTTCTCTAGATAATAGGCAAAATGACATTTTGTACAATTACAGCGCCCCCTATGGGCCAAATTGTATGGCATGTGCTGTGCTTTTAGAGGTCTTGGTGCTGATTGTGCATGACATATTTTGTGCAGTTATCCCACCTTCCCAGTCCAAGACATTGGCAATACAATATCCCAATTTTTGCATTTACCCCTATCACTAGGTGACGCCATGTTTCAAGTGACAGTTTATGGGCTGGGTCAATGCGTCTTTGTAACCCCGACATACTACCACAAAATCACTGTCTTGGGAAAAAATGTTGATGAGTTTTAAAAAAAACCCTGTTTTTGGACCCCTAGCTTCGACAAAAACATTGTCCCCTTTAACAAAATATCACAAAATTTGATGCACATGAACAGAAAGCTGTTTAGAGGTGGCATATCAATTTTCACAACATTGGAGCAATTAGAAGCCAAGATATGGACTTTTGAAGAATTTTAAGCCATGTTTCAGATTTTCATTGACATGTAACTTTTAAACGGTTTATCTCAAGACAAATCCTTTGATAACTTTTTGTCACCATTGTCTGTAGATGACATGTACCAAATTTGGTGAGATTCACATGAACAGCCTATGACGAGTTCGTTTGGTTTCGCTTTCACAATGTTAAAATTTCATGGAAATTCTTTTTGTTGGAAGTGGGCGTCGACCAGTGTTTTCAATGCGGGGGGGTCAGTAGATCTCACGACAAAAAAGAACTGCTTGTAAACATTACCGTTCTCTAGATAATAGGCAAAACGACATTTTGTACAAGTACAGCGCCCCCTATGGGCCAAATTTTATGGCATGTGCTGTGTTTTTAGAGGTCTTTGTGCTTATCGTGCATGACATATTTTGTGCAGTTTCCACCTTCTCGGTCCAAGATATTGGCAATATAAAATCCTATTTTTCGCATTTACCCATATCACTAGGTGGCGCTACACTTTAAGTGAGTGTTTATGGGCTGGGTCGATACGCCCCTGTAACACCGACATATCACAAAAAATTCATGTTGTTCGGTGAAACATTCACTGAGTTATTCAGCAAAAACTTTTCGGCGTCTCCCCCTCTTTGATGGACACTGGCCCTGTGGGGGGGTGGCCCTTGGGGGCCAAAAGCTCCTATTCGCTCAAAAACTCAAAAGATTCATCTCCCCCAGAGTTCCAGTGTCCTGGCAATCGTTGACGAAAAATCGGTGAAAAAAATAAATAAATAAATAAATTAAAAAAATAAAATAAAAAAAGGGAAAAAAGTCTCGGCAACACTATAATGACCGCTATCGCTAGCTTCTCTAGCGGCGGTCATAACAAGACAGATAGACAATAGTGGAACTTGGAACAATATATGGAACTTCTGTTAATATTAGGGGTAAATTATAGCCTGGCTAACGCGACTTATCAATGCTCTGCGAACATTGGTCTGGCCAAGCTGTGTTGTAAACCCATTTCTCAGAGGGCGGGCTTAACCCACGTGTGTGAAATGCCTGTGTTTGCTACTGGACGAAGCTTCGACCAATCACGTTAGTGTCCATGTATAAGACAGAGAATAGTAACGTGCATATGAGTAAACAAAAACGTAACTGCACAAAAGCTCGAAATTCCATATCAATCGCTGACAATGTAACGTGCAGCTATTTTGTCAATGAAATAGCTCCACAACTTTGCAAGATATTACTGTGTTGTTCTGCTATTTACATACTGTAAACTGGGTTGACTTGGCAACACTTACCATTTATAAGTCAGATGAACCTCGTTGACAACAATGCTAAGGAGATTTTCTTTGTAGACTTCGTTGGCTAACATGTTCATCCATCTTCCAAAACAGCAGCTACAGCTACATTGAAATCTTGCCGTTGCTCCACGTTCGCCATGTTGACAGTGACTGAGGTAGATTTCCGGTCGCTAAACTACCGCGTCATTGCCTTTTTGAAATGCTAGATTTTCATTGGTCCCAGTTTCTCTGTTAATGTAGAAACGGTGTTGAATGGGAGCTTGGCCAGACTGACTTTGCAAGCGAAATTCAAATGCAGCGGCACAGGAAGTATGGGCGTGCCCCGGCTAGGTAAATTAATAAGTTAGGGTACATATACAATGAATTAAACTAAAACTTGAAAATAAAGCAACCAAAATGTTAATATAATGAACAGTACACGTGCATGACCTACCACTAAACAAACTGGGCAGGGCATGATCCTATGTCATTCCTGACATAGGAAAGTTTATTCGTGTCTTAAAGAGACAGAACACAATTTCCCTACACACCTGTTTACACATGCACATACCAGGGTACCATGCCGGTACCATTTAGCATATACAGATCACACAGCTACACCAGAACCGCTGAGCATGCCTACACCAGACTACTGCACCAGAACCACTGACCACACTATTGCACTGGAACCACTGAGCATGCAAAGACCAGGCTACTGCACAGGAACCACTAACGCAACAAATCAACTCACTTCATTAAAAAAAAAGCTTTTCGAGACACACAGTGTGCTTTACTAACAACACGTTTGTAGCATGCACCTGGGTGATGCATAGCAGTCATTGTGTGCCAGCATGGCCCCCACACACTAGCTTAAGGTGTAGAGACAGGGAAAGAATCAATTGGCCGATTATACTTCACTTATACCACTTGTTATACTTGTTGCATGATTTGTCTAGTTTCATCACTGAGTGATTATACACGAGGGTATCACACATGAATTATTGTGCATGCACACACAAGGACACTGCACAAGAACCGCTAAGTGAGCTTACACAAGGACACTGCGTAGGAATCCTACCTATGGTTCTCGATGACCAGTGCATGAAATACAGGCAGAGAGACAAAACTCTCTTTACCACACCACTGCACTGGTTACTGGACATGTTTTTGCTTTTTCCCCTAAGTGTTTGTATATATTTTATGAACCCTGATGATAAATATGTTGATAGGGTATTGGTTTGACATGGAAGGCCTGTATACTTTGAATGGTAGTCTGTTGTGTAGGACTAGGTGTTGATATCTCAGTCGATACCTAAGGCACCAACGAGACACTGTGGCCATCAAGTGAGTGATGGCATCCTTTGGGTTCTCCTTCTCGGGTGTTTCGCTGATAGGCCCACGAAATAAGACTCATGAGATGTAAGTGAGTTGAATTTAAGTAGGTTTATTTACAAACGTTTGAGACAGAGTGCACTGACTACGATTCAAATTTAAAGGTAAACTGTGTAGGATTTGGCGCCACTCAGGCCAGAGTAGGTATTACAGCCAAAGATGTCTATGATGTGTATGACTGGTAATTCAAAATGTCACATGTACACGGAGAGTCTTCCCCCTTTTCATGTATGTAAAAATGGAATTTCGAAGCCAAAAGGAATACTTAGAATTGATGATAGTAGTAAATATTCATGAAAAGTCCAATTTGTGAATGGGCAGCATAAAATTTGATAACGAACTACTAAGAAAAACCTACACAGTGCATCTTTAAGTGTTTGTATCGTATCACTAACATTAACATTTACAGCATCACGTCAGACAAACAGGAAATGTGCATGAATATACATGAAAGAATACTTTTTGCAGAAAGACAGAAAGCAAGTAGAAGTGTGGGGTGCGGGATCCAGACAGGACGTTTGTTGGTTGCTGGGGCTTTCATAGTGTCTACTCAGCAACATTTGACGAAAGGCTGCACTTTTTTGTTGAGGCAGTTGAGAGAGTTATAGGACAGGCTGTGTACTTTTCCAGTTGGGCGTTTGTTGGTTGCTGGGGTTTTAAGTGTGTCCGCTCAGCAACATTTGATGAAAGGCTGCATTTTTTTGTTGAGGCTGTTGAGACAGAGTTGTAGGACAGGCTGTGTACTTTTCCAGATGGGTGTTTGTTGGTTGCTGGGGCTTTAAGTAGTATTTGATAATAAAAAAAACTAATCAGTGTTGTTGGTTCCCACATAAAGTGTACATTGTGGCAATAGGTGTGAAAATGGTGGTAATGTACCTATTAAATATGGTGTTGGACGTTGGAATGAAAACTCTTTTGCATTGGAGCCTACCTGTGCGTCACTTTTTCCCTGAGTCATATCTTCCCTAAACAGGTTCCCTACCTTAAACTAGGACTGTAATTTAAAATACTTATTATAAATTATTTTATAAATTATAACTCATCACTCACCCAGCCTTATGTTCTCACATAGTCAACACAGGTGGCACAGATACCTGCCACCATACAACCTAACTGATACAACATGACATCCACTGAAAATCACCATTTTCTTTTTTAATGATGTACAGTGTACCTCTTCTGTCAAAAACTTCCTATGTTATGGTCCAAGTAATTGTGTTGAGCTGACAGTTTCTGTTCCTTCTATCAGACAATGGGTTTTGCTGGCATTTAAGCCTTCCTTATTTTTGTATCCGTTTTCACCATGACATTCCGGAACTGTAACATGACTTTGCTTCATATCTTAAATCCAATGCAAATAAAGGAACTCTGAATGAAAATAAAAGGACAGGTTGTGCATCATATTACACAGTTAAGCCTTTCAAAGTGTTTAAAGTTGTTTTTTAGCAGTAAAAAAGGGTAAAACATACAAAACAGCTGTTTTCTAGATGACACTTTAGACCACTTTAACTATAAAAAAAAACACACAGACAAACTAATGTTTTGCTTAGTCAGACTGAACTGTGCTTTTCCAGTTAAAGTGGTTTGTCTGTCTAGTAAGCAGGATGGCGCTTTTCATTTGATTTACCCAACTTGTAGTCACTGATATAGCGGCACATGTGGCATAACCCTCCAAGGTGTGCTGGCCTCCTCTTATAAAAATAATGTGCAGTATGTAAGGTAAGACTTCACATACTGTACAATAAAACATGTCAATTTCTCACCTAATCAATCTGAACCATCATGTTTAATCTTGTGGTAGAATGTCACTACTGCTATCATGCCCAATCACAACCAACAGAGAAGATGAGGTGACGAATGAAAGCCCAGCGTAGAGGGTGGACAGGAGCTCTGAGAGAGAGCATATCAGACAGACTCTGGACATAAACTATGGAGATGTGTTCTAGATTGCTGAAGCATGCTTATCTTATCATGCTCCAAAAATGAAAATAATGAACAGTGAAAATTAACACACAAGGTTGCTTTAAAGTTCCATGGCCATAGGATTAGGTAAGAGTGCGAGGTCTGATTCCACTTGTTGTTCTTCCATTCACATCCACATTCAGTTCCAGTCACCTATTACCACTGTTACAAACAAAGAAATACATTTGACGTTTGTCATCTCCCCATGTATACATGCATACCCCCACTGTACACACTTAATTAGCTGCTCACTCAGTTCCTTTAAGAGCAGCATGACAGACTTCTTCCAGCTCTGACACAGCTGTGTGGCGAGAGAGCAGGATGCCAGACAGACTCCGCCATGCCTCTCCTCCACCCCTCCTCCTCCATGTTTGCTCAAGAGTGTCATTTTTCACCGATAAGCTCACACGTCACAGTGCATTTTCACATGGGACATAATAACTTAGACTCACTCAACACAATCTGGTTTTATCTTGTTCTCTTTATCACATTTGTAATTGTGCATGTTTACCTTTTGTTGTTTGATTAAACATTTTATCAGTTGTTTGAATTTGTATTTTACCTTGTGTATGCATGTGTGTGTGTGTGTGTGTGTGTGTGTGTGTGTGTGTGTGTATTTTTAAGTAGACAATCACCTACAAAATAAAAGATATCTCTGTAAAGTTGGAAACTATAATGTCATGAGGGAATGAATATCTTGATGAGTTCAAAGCAGAATTTTAAGTTCACAGCCTATATCAGTCTGTCTTTCCTGACCTATCCAAAAAAAACTATACCGAACAGTAACTTTACAATGACAACAAACCAGACATTAATATGTGAAAAAATAGAAAGATAAATAAAGAATGAAAGACATCATCTAAGGGGGTGACCATATTTGGGCATTTCTTTGTTTCCCTCCAGGTGAAATATTTGCCTAATGCCTAACTCCAAAGTCCTACCCCCTTTGTTAAATGTGAGAAGAAACTGAGGAACCAGCCTAACCGGTTGGATGATGGCGTTCGTGTGGCAGACCCCACCCTTCACAAAGGTTCACCCTGAGGACCTTGCTCACACTCTATAAACGGCACTTGCCGAAGAGAGAGCAACCATCACACTGTAACTTCTTGAGGATATTTTCTTAAACGCAGAGAGACTTTTACCAATACAAAGAGACAATATGGTGTCTGCTGGGTTCCAGATGCTGGGTTCTGCCCTGGGCATTATTGGCTGGATTGGCACCATCATAGTGTGTGCCCTACCGATGTGGAGAGTCACTGCATTCATCGGCAACAACATCGTGACGGCGCAGACGTCTTGGGAGGGCATCTGGATGAACTGCGTCCACCAGAGCACGGGCCAGATGCAGTGCAAGGTGTATGACTCCATGCTGGCGCTGTCCCAGGACTTGCAGGCAGCCCGCGCCCTTATGGTCATCTCCATCATCGTGGGCATCTTCGCCATCCTCATGTCTGTGGCCGGCGGCAAGTGCACCAACTGCGTGGAGGATGAGCGCGCCAAGGCCAAGGTGGGGGTGGCCGCAGGTGTGATCTTCATCATCGCCGGCGTGCTGTGCCTGGTGCCCGTGTGCTGGACAGCCCACAGCATCATCCGGGACTTCTACAACCCGATGCTCAACCAGGCCCAGAAGCGCGAGCTTGGGGCCGCGCTCTACATCGGCTGGGGGGCCTCTGCTCTCCTTATCATCGGAGGGTCCCTGCTGTGCTGCAACTGCCCCAAGAACGAAGAGAGTGGCTACTCCGCCAAGTACTCCGCGGCACGGTCCAGGCCTCGGCACCCTCCAACAAGGACTATGTGTGATCTGCCTCTGGGAGAGCCATGGCTCTTTCCTATGAATGTTGGTATTTTTGGGACAGTCTAGTTGGTCTCAGTTACATTTGTATGTATTGTTCTATGTTTTCACAGATTTACATGGTTTCTCCTGAAGTGGAGCATACTCAGTTTCACTAGGGCAGTATATGGGAGGGGTGACAAGACAAAGGAAGTGCTGCTTGGGGGAAGGGGGGGGCAGAATATAATGTCTGGGTCTCAAAAATAATCATTCCTCCAAAGAATAAGAATCTTTACCTGTAATTGTGTGTAAAAGCTGGTCAGACATCTGTGTTTATCTTTGTACTAACAAAACCGTCATGTTTAATCTGCTCTGATTGCCCACATTCAGCTTGATTTAGCCAGTCATACTGCAATGATGACTTGGTGGTGTTTTACTCAGAGGTCTTAGACAAGTCCATGTAACCTCCTTTTTATCTATCTCCAATCACATGTGGTACGTATTAACCTCCAATAATAGGAAGTAAAGTCTGTAAATATTTTTTATTGTATTAGTTCTTAAAATATTTTTATACAAAGCTCATGTTTTGATGGAACTCGTATGTTAATGGGACTTTGTTAATGATTTTTTTTTAATGAAATGGATTGGACTTGATATGTACTTACACAAAACAAAAACATTCATTGTTAACAATAAACTTCACAAAGAATCTTTTCTAAACAAATATGACATTGTTAGGTTGATTAAACAAAGCAAAATCATGACATTCTTTGAATTGTTAAGAGGTTTAGTTAGGTTAAAACAGGTTCTGGTTTATGTGTGGCTGGCCGATACAACGACTCATACATTATGCAATGTGCGCACCTGTGATTTTCCAGTTGGCACAGTGTAACCTTAAGATGGAGTTCTAATCTCTGATGTTCTTATTCATCATACTTTAGATGGCCTGTGTCCAGTACACCTAAATGTTAAGCTCTGATTCATGTTTTCAAACCCCACATTTAATCCTAATTTCAACACAGTGCATTTATGAGTTTACTAAATTTCAAAAAGTTAAATAAATTATAAATACATTTAACTTTCTCCTCGCTCTAAGTTTAGTGCATAGTATAAACAGTCTTGTCTATACTTAGAAACACATTAGGCCCACCTTAATTCTAGAAATCGAAGAATGGTCCCTAATGTTAAGGTGGGCCTCGATATAGACTCTTAATTATAATGTAACTGAAAATGTGAGTTTAAGGGAGAGAGTAAGAGAAAGAACGGATGGAGTTATTGTCTTGAGGTTCTGCTGGTAGTGTGCATTTCTGAGAAAATGTAAAAAGAGACCATTTACCATCTATGATCCAAGGAACAAAATGTCAATGAATTCATATACAACAACAAAGAAAATACAACAAGAGAAATCCTGTCATATCTGCTGTTTCAGTATTGTTACCTTCTGCCCTTGACCATTCTGTGCGGGCCATGGTTAAATGTTTTTTTTGTAGGGAGGGGGAGCCCTTCTTTACTGACAGTGGTCAATATTTCACTCTATTGTATTACTATAAATACTGTAGTCGAGGGAGCTCAGCTACGGCTGGCTTTATTGTCGAGGTGAGGAGAGGGAGCTAAGCTCCAAGGCTCCGACCCAATTTAAACTCTCTGTGTGGGAGAGATGATGAACCTCTATCCAAACAAAGAAGTGGGCAGTAAACCTACAGTGTGTCCATATTTGTGTGTAGAAATATGTTCAGGGTTTAAATACACAGCAAAAGGGCGTCAACAGCAGTCTTACTGTCCACAAAAAATAGAAAACAGCTTCTCCTACTCTGTCCTCCACATTGGCCATTACAGCATTTAAAATACATTTAGAACATTTAAGGATGACGGTAAAAGCATTTCCACAAAGCTGCAATAGCACTTTAGAGTTATCTTGTGTTTGAACACATCTGATGAAATGAGAACTATAAATTACTATAAATCACTATAAATGAGGCTCATATCTGTCTAATTTGTGGTCATAAATTTAAACTGCATGAAAACTAATGGTACTTTCTATAGTGCAGTGTTTCTGTGTGCAGTGTGGTCTGCAAGATATCCCGAGTCGTCTGTGAGCAGTTGTGTTAAAACATTATTACCTCCGCCAAGGAGGTTATGTTTTCGCCGGCGTTGGTTTGTCTGTCCGTTTGTCTGTTTGTGAACAACATAACTCAACAAGTTATGGATGGATTTTGATGAAATTTTCAGGATAGGTCAGAAGTGGCCTAACTTAGAACTGATTTGTTTTTGGTGGTGATCCGGATAACCATCTGGATCCAGGAATTTTTTATTCAGTCAAGTTACCAGTGTAGCATGGAATCTATAGTGACTTTTATTTTGAAAGGAGGGAATATAGGTTGGTACAGAAATGAGGCTCCTGTTGCGGGTCAAGGAGTTGTTGAGTTTTTGGTTAGAGGGTTCAGTGAAAGACAGAGGAGAGTTAGAGCGGTAGTGGTGAGCAGCCAAGTAATTCATCTTGGCGGTGGAAATTAGCCAAGAGCCAACCAAGTTTGTGTGAGCATGAGTGAACGAACCCACTAGTTAACTATTACACCAGTAATAAAATGTTTTAACATGATTAATGTCTTTTAATGTCTTAAGGTGAGAATGACAATAAAGTGGAGACCTAAGCTGCCTTGGCGGAGGTCTGCGCTCTCTGAGTGCTTTTCTAGTTTTTTCAATGTTTCTTAAGCTATGCTATGCACAATTTGTTTAAACAACATGTATATCATCTTCATGCTATTACCTAGTTAGGGCTGTGATGCTGCACCAATTCATGCATTTACATAGCCCTGTTAGCCTCAGATTGAGGGGAGTGATACTGGAGGTTTTTTTTAAGGGGGAGAAGGGTCCTTAGTCTGAAAACTTTGAGAAACACTGCTATAGTGTGAATCTTTTTTAGCACGTACTCTGTTTTAAACACATCTCTGAACCGAATATCACATCACACAACTTAGGTGTGCATTACACAGACAATGTTTCAGTTTATAGAACTTCACGATTACATTAATGCAAGATTTAATCAGTGGGGCTATTGGTCAAGACATAATAAGATCTGACAACATCTTGAAATGGAGATTACACTCTGTTAGAAAAAAAGTGTATATCAGCTACTAAAAAGGTTCTGAGGAGAGTATGGGTTAATGCAGTATGCACACAGGTATTCCTTATATTCCTTATAAGCACAGAAGAGCATCTTTACTGTTTCCCATCTCTGTTCGAAACAGCTCAGCCATATCCAGTCCCACCTCCACAAAGTGGTGTTTCCGTAGCCAACCTACCTACACTAGTTCTATACAAATTCATCAATAACTTATATTTACAATCAATAAACAGTATATTTACAATTGATAAATAAATCATAAGCATAACAGTGGCTTGGATTTAGGGACTATTACGAGGGCCCATGACTGACGGAGGGCCCCTGAGGGCCCTTGTCTGGCCCTACTATGTCCCAGTACATTATATATGCCTACAAGTATATTATTGCCTATATTAGGTGCCTATATGTATATTGTTGTCTCTATTGTACAATATGTGTCTATATAACTCTATTTGTCTATTGAATGTATACTACTACATGTCTATTTGTTAAATGTGTGTTAAATGTGTCATCTACCAGAGTCAATTGCCTTGTATATGCAAGTATAAAACTAATTCTGACTCTGATTCTATTCTGAGTGTATACTAAGGAAGTCTCAAGGTTGGTGGGTGAAACTGAAGGGCTTTGGGTTTGGTGTCAGCCCTTGGTGAGCTCAACAGTAGAGAAAAGCGAGCCATGATATCTAATTTCAGCTTTCCTTCAGGGTTTGAGGACAAAGGACCATAAGAACCACACCCACCAGCGTGATCTATAAAACCAGACCCTGCTTCTCAGGTGAACCCTTCCCGCCGCTGCTGACCTGTTGCAGTGATGATCTCCGAGTCTTCTTGAAAAATCCAGTTCAACTTTGACAGAGCAGAAATCCATCTAGCACCACCATGGCATCTCAGGGGCTCCAGATCCTGGGCGTCTTGCTGGCCATGATTGGCTGGCTGGGCAGCATCATCACCTGTGCGCTGCCTATGTGGCGGGTGACGGCATTCGTTGGTGCCAACATCGTGACAGCGCAGGTCATCTGGGAGGGCCTGTGGATGAACTGTGTGGTGCAGAGTACAGGCCAGATGCAGTGCAAGGTCTACGACTCCATGCTGGCTCTGCCTCAGGACCTGCAGGCGGCCCGCGCTATGGTCATCATCTCCATCATCGTAGGCATCTTCGGCGTCCTCATGGCCATTGTGGGGGGCAAGTGCACCAACTGCCTGGAGGACCCGAGCGCCAAGGCCAAGGCCTGCATCGTGGCCGGCGTTATCTTCATCAGCGCCGCCGTGCTGGTTCTGGTGCCTGTGTCTTGGTCAGCCCACACGGTCATCCGCGACTTCTATAACCCGCTGATCACTGCCGCCCAGCGCCGGGAGCTGGGCGCTGCGCTCTACATTGGTTGGGGCACGTCGGGGCTCCTGCTGCTTGGAGGGGGGCTCCTCTGCTGGAACTGTCCCCCCAGGGACCACCATGCGTATGGGGCAGCCCAGTATGCCCCTGCCAGATCCAAAACCTCAGGGGACTACGTGTGAGAAAGAGCCATTCGACCAGCAAAACCGGGAGATCCAGGGTGTAGAAGTGTCTGAGGACTCTCACTAAGTCTGTTTCATATTTGTATTTGAATTTTTTTACATGCATATGCTAATTAGTAAATGTAGCCTAAAATGTTCCCACTTATTTAGCCTGCCTATTTCTCCTGCTCATTTCAATGTTAAAGGAATAATCTGACTTTAAAATGATCAAAATAAAAGCACTTTTTTAAAGAAAAGAAAATGCCTGATTGCTTTATTGACACAAATTGAACTGACACAAAATGTTGTTTCATTGTGCTACTGATGTAGGACACATATTGCTTTAACTGTGTCATACACGTCCCTTGATCTACCATGTAGCTGTTAACTGGAGCTTCCTGTTGCTTTAGAAATGTCACTGCTAAAATATCTTTGCTGTTCCTGTTTTCTTGGCACTCTGGCTAAGAGAAAAGAGCAGCATTGCTTTATGCTGCATTGCTCATTAAGTTTTAATATTGTGTGTATCACAGGTAATACCATGGACTGCTTGTGGATAGGTATCCTTTGTCATAGAAGTATTGTGTTGCAGTTTCGGTTAAGAATGATCACACTCTCTCTCCCTCCCTCTGTTTCTCACACACAGTCACAGGTGGCCTGTTGTTGCTCAGGTTAAGGTAGGGAATTATTGTGGTTACAGACAAAAGCAAAAACTGCACATTGTCTTTTCAAATAACAACAACCTATTTAAAGGCCTTGAATTATTTATTAGATTTTTCTTAAGAGAAAGACTGTGGCATATCTGGTTTTTAATCAGTGCTAAAGGGCACATTTCACTGTTGTGTTTAATGACCTCAACGTAAAATTTAAGTCACTATCTCTTGCCTATACCTCTGGGTTAGTGCCTATGTACATGAACCTAAACATTTTATTTTTTAAAAAGTTTGTGCTGGTAGGTCATTGGTTAGGCATTCAAATCCATGTGGACATTTTAACTCAAAACAGTTTTTGAATTAAAACCAAAGATGCATGACCAGTTCTACTGTTTAAAATAGCGGTTTCCTGTTTATTTATCTGTTTGAGGTCATATGGGGTCACTTTAGTCTAAGAGTGGAAACAGGGGTAGTTACAGCCACCTCACGTGAGACAGGTAGGCTATGATCCTTGAAAACAATGGCTGCTGTCTTTCCTTCATTAGTCTGCTGAGCCTCACAACTGACACGTGACAGTCTGTCTCCAGGTACTGTATGTGCATATGGGTACATTGAAAACCCTTAAAGACTCCATCCCCTTTTGCACGTTAACAAATAGACACCTCATAACATTTATGTGTTGAAGTAAGATATTAAGCTCAAACACAATAAAGACTTATAACTTATAGTTAATTATAAAGACTATAAAAGGGTGTTTAGTATGCCCATGTATTGCAGTTGTACAATTGGTCACTTTGTTGGGCCAGGTAAGTGATCCTTCACAGTTGTTGAGTGAACAGACTGTACTTCTTTGGGGAAATGCAATTGAACCCAAAGCTGCAAGGCTAGAGCTGTAATTGGGGCTTGAAAATTAGGCCCGACCATGCCTGAGCCCAATAGAATTCGGCCTGAGCACAAGCCAAAGCCGGAGCTTGACAGTTTTTTAAAGCCCAAACCTGTTTATAGCCTGACATTATTCAAATATACAGATCTTTTTTGCCTGTTGTCACGAATGAGACATTTATACATTTTAACATAATTTATTATGACACATGTGAAAAGTTGAAACAAACATGTAAGTTGGAACAAAAAACTAGGCCCTTTGTTAATGTAACAGCCTAGTTTTCACCTCTGCAGTGTCCATTTTCGCATCGGTCCCGAGCTCATCGAAACCAATCACCTGACCATTCAGTTACTGTGCTCGAGACAGATGCGAAAACTGACCGTCCAGATAGAAACTATTCAGTTACTGTGCACTTGGACTGCATACCCAAACTCGGTCCAAGCCCGTGTAAAATGGCAGAAACTAAGACAAATATCATTAACTCTAAACAAGGCAGGGAACAATACACACAAACCAACAAATAACTTTTTGGGTTTTTTTAATCTGACAGAACCCACATTTTTTTGGAAGAATTGTATACAGAGAAAATTTAATTTATTTAGCGACACTGTTGTCCAATCCACAACTAAAACATTCAATGATAATAAAGAAAATAATAACAAATGGTACAACAAAGTTGAACAGTGGTGTAGTAATGATTTCCTAATGCAGGAAATCATTACTACCCCACAAACACCAGTGTGTTCACACTCCAAATATGCTTAAGCATATACAGGAAAGTATTTCAAATCACACTCTGTACACACGTCGCCACACCAGCGTGCAATCTTCACAGGACACCAAGTATCACTTTACAGAAGTTGAGGAAGATAAATCTCACTGAAGTTTTGCTCAAGCTGGCACCCTTCCTTCATGGGCAGCTTTCCCAATCTCTCAATCATAATTCCCAAACACTACCCAGAATGCCCCACAACCCATGCAAAATTAGGTCATTTCTATTTTCAACTAATGTGTAATACTAAGGCAAAATCCACAAAATAAAACCACACAAAAAGCTGGCTACATTTGTTTAGATGGGAGAGTCCTTAGTGCAGTTTTCAAAGGTTAAAGGTCAATCTGACTCTAACTGTTCAGGAATGGGAAGGTGGAAGGGCTTTCTGCACACAATCGAGCTTTTGAAGCTAAGTCTTTTTTAGAATGCTTAAACTAACAATTATAGTAGATGGGTGGAGGAGGGTTTGTCTGCAGTGTCTCTCAAACAGCAGCAGGTGCTCTGGGCTCCAGTGTCATGTCTCCTGCTCAAGGGATTAAAAGACAATTTAGTGGCCCCCTCCCCCCTTTCTGTCTCCTGGATGATAACTGGCCTCTGGGCTCCATCTGCCCCCCCCCCCCCCCCACAACACTGGCAGCCCTGCCAATACCTTCCAGTACAAACCCATGACATGAGCAGGAATTAGTCATAGAGCACCTGAGTCCTGCATCAGCCCCCCCAAAACCACAATAAATAAGTGTCCTTAACAGTGTAATGCACAAGACTCTGGCATCAACTGAAACTACACAGGATGTAAAAAACTAAGTGTATAAGAGCAAACTTTTATCGTCAACAAGAATGTAAAATACTGCTGTGTAGACCTGAACCTGTTTAAACCATTTTCTAGGCTTCGTTCACCTGCAGTTGTTTAGCCAAGGTCCCTCCCCTCTCTTTGCCTCTAGAGCATAACAAACAATCCTGTCTAACAGGAAATATGAGAACCAACAAGGAAATCTCCTCCCTCACTAAAGCCTCTTTCTTTTGCTATCTCCCCTCCCCCTCTCCTGCTCTCTCCCTCTCTCTCTCTCTCTTTCTCACTCACTCTGTTATACACACACAAACAAGCAAGACCTGTTGCACAAAAAATTGGTCCAACTCTGTAAAGGTAGTAAATGCATCTCACTGCAACGTCTCCGTTTCACACTGGACTCTTTCTGAAGTTAGTGTCGGACGCCACAACGGAGGCAGGATGGGCCGACAGCTCCTGGCCTTTTCGCTGGCACTGATTGGCTTCCTTGGCACCATTTTGATATGCGCGCTGCCCATGTGGAAGGTGACAGCATTCATCGGTGCCAACATCGTGACCTCGCAGGTGTTCTGGGAGGGCCTGTGGATGAACTGTGTGCTGCAGAGCACAGGGCACATGCAGTGCAAGGCCTACGACTCCCTGTTGGCTCTTCCGCAGGACCTGCAGGCGGCTCGCGCCCTCGTCTGCGTCTCCATCGCTGTCGCCGTGGTGGCTATATGCCTGACCACTCTGGGGGTCCAGTGCACCAACTTCTTCCGGCACGACCGCACGACCAAGGACCAACTGGGGCTGTCAGCGGGGATAGTGTTCATGGTCGCTGGAGTGCTGTGCATCGTGCCCGTCAGCTGGACGGCACACGTCATTATCACAGGCTTCTACAACCCCCTGGCCACAGAGGGGAGGCGGGGGGAGCTGGGTGCCTCCATCTATGTGGGGTGGGTGTCGGGCTTCCTCCTCTTCCTGGGGGGAGGGCTGTTCTGCAGCACCTACTCACACAGATGCTGCTGAGCACCAAACCAACTGCTAAGACTATACAGTGAGCTGCAGCTGCAGTTAAAATGGCAGGACATTTTCACAAGGTTGCTGTTTCTCTGTTTGGCAGAGAGAGAAGGGTTCAGATGGTTTTTTGTTCATATGTGGGTTTTTTGGATGGCCTTGATCTCAACATAACTGAAAAAAGAGCCCCTAACCGTGTTTCCATTCAAATTGTTAATGGTAATATTTTGGCAAATGGCAAATATTTTTTGAGCAAGAAATCCTCACTTGAAAGCAAATTTGCATTTATCTTCTAGGTCTAAAACAGCCACTGCTGGGCATCTTGTTAAGTCCAATTACTGTGAATGTGCATAACTGATAACCCATAAGTTGAATGGAAATCCAACTAATATAATCACTTATCACTGCAACCACTCTGAGGCCAACCTCTGATGCCAGTGTTGATACTGATGTAGATGAGCCTAATGCTAGTCAGGCTGGAGGCATCACAGATACTATAGTTTTTAAAGATGGACTGACAGGCCTTAATTTCAGGACTTACTCAGACACGAAAGAGAGGAAAGCAATATTGTTATGAACATGTATTCTTATACATTTAAAGGTTTCACTATGTGTATCGTTAATCACAGTGTCACCTGTTTAATTCTTGTGCCAGTGAATGTCATCAGCGCTGGTCATGGTCTACTGTAAGCATTTGTGTCACTGTGCTAGTAGCACACAGTTACTTGTCCACCATGACGGTGACTGACTGTGACCCAAGACTGTAACATTACAGTGCTCTACTGTTGATCATGATCTGTCCAAAATCTGCAGGGGTTAGTTGCATGTCACCTGAATGACTATGGAGAGTTTGAATTTTGAAGTAAAAGGTTTTAATGAAGTCAAATGTTTATATGAAGTCAAATGTTTTTATGAAATCAAATGCTTATATAAAAACCAATGTTTGCATTTCTGCATTTCTAACAGCACATTTACAGATGAGTCTGTATAGTTTACATTAGTAAATAATTTTTAAACGCACTTGTTATCCTTGAAAGAAATAAAGGAAATCTATTTTAGTACTTCAAGAACAGTCTGTGAGAATACTTTGTCCAACAACTTTTCTATGTCTTGTCTATGGTTGCAAATCACATTGTTTCAGGTAGACAGAGATAACTGGACCTTCCTATTATTTATTTTCAGTAATGGCTATGATGGTCTATTGGGTCAACCACAATAATAATCCTCAGCCAAGTATCATTAATGGCCAAAATTTGCATATTTAATATGCAATGGAATTATTATGTATTTATTTATTTATTTTTGAGTTGTTGTTTGACACTTCCCAGCAAAGACACAGTTTGTGTTCTCATTTAGTAATAGCATGACTTGTACAGGAAGAGTTGATATTTGTGTATCTCTAGGCCTTCTGGAATAAAGCCCCTTTGTGTTGTGGACAGAAACATAGCTTGTATGCCAAAACCCAAAGGGAGTACCCTTCGACCCAGATAAGAGAAACAGGGAGTAATACACCTGGGAATCAAGGATAAGGGCAGGGAATACTAACCACCTTCTCTCATCCAGAGACTGGTTCTGTGCAGAAAAACATACACACTCTGCATGACTGCATCTAGTACAGAATGTTTTCTATAAAACATTTAGTGGCAAAAATATTGATTTCCATTACATAGGAAAAGTGAAACTAGAACTGATGATCTTCAGTTAGAGATACAAAGCTTTGTTTGAATGCAGTAATGTGTGAGAAATAAATTCTGATAAACCAAGTCTCTGTGAAAAACAATGCTGGAGTGATATAAAAAAGTGACAAAAAACCCTGAGAGGCAGAGTAGTAGTTTTTTAATTTACATGTAAACAACATGTTTACAAGTAACTATGTTTGAAACAGATCAGATCCAATTGGTTTCTACTCAAAACATGACGTGGACTAGCCAAAATAGAAACTGTTTTGATGACATAAGGTGCATCTGTTTCTTCCTGTGCTATTGTTTCCAGTGGCCATCCTCCTGCCACACCCATGGTGTCCTCTTGCTGGAGAAAAATCCTGTTCAGCGGGAATGGTGTGGTTTGGAACAAATGAGGGAGTGGTCTTCAAAGCTAGATCACACCTCTTTTTACTCTTTCTCTCTCCCTCCCCCCTTCTCTCTTTCTCACTGTCTTTCTGTTTTAGTGTGCCACCTCTCATCTCGGTCACCAAACAGATTCTCAGGGCCATGAAGGAGCATGCCTCAGTGGAAAGGCAGAGACACAGGTGAACCGCAACCTAGTCACGAGTCACACACCAGAGAGACAAAGATGGAGACACCGCACAGGTGTTCACTGGGCCTGGACCCATAGCTCAGGTAGGTCAGAAAAGAGCTGTGGAAAACAATTATCTTTCCTAAGGACTGTTCGAGAGCAGGTGACACAAGACCTACTACTCCATCTCAGCCAGGTTACCGAGGGACTACAAAGAAGGGGGTAGAGGTGTGTGTTTACTGCAGAGAGCCGTTTCCGTGGGAACCATGGCGTCGCTGGGCATGCAAATGCTGGCGAGCTCGCTGGCGCTGCTGGGCTGGGTGGGGGCTCTGCTGACATGTGTCATGCCCATGTGGCGGGTGACGGCCTACATCGGTACCACCATAGTCACCTCACAGGTCATCTGGGAAGGCATATGGATGACATGCGTGGGGCAGAGCACCGGGCAGGTGATGTGCAAGCCGTATGAGTCCACACTGGCACTAGGCACGGACCTGCAGGCTGCCCGTGCCCTCACCGTCATCACCCTGCTCGTGGCCAGTGGAGCGCTCCTGCTCGCCTTTGTGGGGGGCAAGTGCACCCGCTTTCTGGACGGCGATGGCCAAAGCATCAAGGAGAAGGTGCTGCTTGCAGCTGGCGGTGCGCTGATTGTCGCCGGGGTCCTGTGCATCATCCCAGTGTCGTGGACGGCGGGGTCGGTGGTGCGGAACTTCTACAACCCTCAGATGACCGATTCCCAGCGCAGGGAGCTCGGGGCTGCCATCTACATGGGGTGGGGGGCAGCCATCCTCTTCTTCCTAGCCGGTGGGATGTTCTGCAGCACGGCCTGCTCTCGAAACCCCCCCGAAGACAACACCCCCTCGGTGAAGTACGTTCTGGTGCGCTCATCCGTCAGCGGGGGCTCCAGACACACCCCAGGCCCGTCAGTGCGCTCCCACCCCCAGGGGGTGCAAAGAGTCCCCACCCAGCCAGTCATGGCCAAACCCCCAGGCAGCCAGGCACCCTCCACAGCATCTTACTGCAGCAAAGCACCCTCCACCAAGTCACAGCTGCCCAGGCCTGTGTCTGCCCAGTCGGAGGTGAGCGAGGGGCCCTCCACCAAGTCCCAGCTCAAGAGGGCCGACTCCACGAGGAGCCTGGAGTCTGAGCTGAATGTGACAGTACCAGTCACTGATGAGCCCCCACTAACCCCAACAAAGACTTACCTCTGATTACATATCTGCAAGGCACTGAAATACTACTTTTCTGTTAAATACTATGTGTGTTTGAACCAGGTGTGCACTTGGACATTAATTTGGGCCAGTAAAGAGTGATTATATATATATGTATTTAATTATGCTGTTAACATATACAGCATGTTTTACTTTTCCTTAATGTTTAAGTATATGCCTGGTAAAATGAAGGAGGGCTTTTTAATGTCATTTCACAATTCTCTTGTGTTTCTTTGTAGTGATGTACAATGTAAACATAAGCAGCTCAAAAAAAAATCACTGTGACTTTTTCTACTGGCATCACTTTTTCATGTGTTGAAAATTGATCCTGGAATTGTTCTTGTTAAATGTATTTTGAATCTCTTCATTTATTTGAATATGCATTTTAAAATTTGAATGTGTAAAAAATAAAAATTCAAAGACTAAATGTAGTTTTGTGTATTTAATCTAACTTGCCTTTAATAGAAAAAGACTAATGGACTGCAATAAATTAGTATTAATGTGCAATAACCAAATGTATTGGTAATACATCAAACACACAGCAAAACATCAGTACAGCACCTGTTTAGGAGTTTGTAAGAAAATTACACTGATACCCACATCCACTCTCTTCCTGGTATCACCTTCCATCCTGACTTCAGCAAAGTGAAACAGCAACTGGTGGAACCGGTTTGACAGAGAATGACTAAATAGGGATGCTTTGCATTCTGGCAAGAATTTGTGTATTTGCACAGGATTCAAATGTAGTTTCACTGAGGCCACTGGGAAATTCGTGTAGTTTTTGAGTCATGCTTCTATTTAAGTATCAGGTTTCATTTGCTTAATATGATGATGAATGAATAAATCAGTTTGAACTGGCAGTACAGCGCACTCACACACGCACATATGTACGCATTTGTCTGTGTTTGTATTTGTGTGTAAATAAGTAATAAGTCAACCATTAAGGTCTTTTTTTGGTGCATTTCAACCAGGAAATCCCCTACACACAAACATCTTGTCCTCTTGATCAGTCACCTTTTTATTAAAACAATCTCAGGTGAATACAGGAAGAAGATAAGAACAAGTTAAGAGGTTTCAGTATTGAAACAAAAAACACCTAGCTCCACTGAAAGAGCAAAAGAGGACCTTAAAGGGAACAGAAGGACAATAGTCACCACCCACAATAAAGGTCCACATTACAGTCTGTGACTGCTTGCTACCTTCTCATGACTTCTGTTCACATTCCCCAAATTCTACATTGCTTTCTGATGCTTCCATCTGCCATGTTCTATGTTCATGGTTAAGTGATCATGGTCTAAATCTCACACATTAAGTCCCCAAACTCTTGTCATGGAATCTCACCCATAATTTACACAAGATGTATCTGAATGAACACACCAGTAAAGTGTGCCACTATTACATGATTTTAACAAGAAGTCCAACATCCTTGTACAGGATAAATTGTCATTGAGTCCTGAGACTCAGCTATGTTAATTTTACCTCTTTGCCTTTGACATGCCTTTGACATTTTCAGGTTTTTATCTCAACACTCAATTTGTAAACTCTGCATTGCAATGGTACAGCAAACATCATTTCATGACATTTAAAACTAGAACATGCTGACAACAAAACTCAGCTTGCCAGCAAAGCATACAGTTTACACATGATTTGATTAAAAGGTAATTTGCTGCTTCCACCTAGTTGTAGTCCTGTGTATAACAACATGGCCCTCATTTAGTGGCAACCAGTATAATACATAACCTAAAATATAAAATTAACCAAAATAATATCACAATGTCATTTGGTTTATCATACATTAACCTCGTCCTGATAAAACTAATATTCTTAGATTACAGTACCTTACTGCCTCTAGCTTCTGAAAATAAAAATCCAACCATGAATTGGCTCAGACTGTGAACTTAGAAAGGGTGAATTTACTAGAATGCACCTCTTTCTGGTTAAAGAGGTGTGCTTCGTAGATTCAAGTGGTTTTGTGCTAGTGCATTAATATACATAGGAGTTTAGCTTCCCACTGCTAACAGTACTGGTTAAATTATTCACAGCCCATAACCAATCCAAACATATCATGTCCTTAGGACACCAACCTGTGTGCCATCCACGCCAAGAGGGTCACCATCATGCCCAAGGATTTATCCAGCTGACTCGCAGGATAAGGGGCGAGAGGGCCTAAACCCGCCAGCCAGCCTCTGGGCCCTCTACGGAAGATGCTGCATATTTACCATATTTTACACGATTGTGGACATTTTTATTTCTTGTACCTATTTTCTCTTCCTTCCTTCCAATGTTTAATTGTATTTTATTTTAAAATTTGTGTAAAGCACATTGAACTGCATCTATGTATGAAATGCGCTATACAAATAAATCTGACTTGACTTGACTTGACTTAGTTGTGCTTGGCTAAGGCTTTCCTGTACAGATACACAGCCCCAGGTATATATCCAGTCTCATGCTCCTGCACTGCCCTCTCCCAGTCATGTACCTCAGCCACAGACACCTGGGACAGGCGAGCGTCTCTGGTCATCTCATCCAGCAGGTGCTCCAGGTCAGCTTTGTACTGTAGGTTGTCAGGGTTTGCCCTTGTCGTCATGCAGATATACCCACCTGAAATAGGTGACAGACAGGTGCCTTTGGTTTATGGTAAATTCATTTTAAAATAAGGTTGAATAGCTATATACATGTTAAATAATGTACTCTGTCCCTTTTAAATAAACAAAAAAACACATATACAGTATGTCACAAAAGTGAGTACACCCCTAACATTTTTGTACTTTTTTTTATTATATCTTTCCATGGGCTCTACTAAGAACAAGCCTCGCCATGGTCGACTAAAGAAGTTGAGTGCATGTGCTCAGCATTATATCCGGAGGCTGTGTCTTCAAAATAAGCGTAGGAGTGCTGGCAGCATTGCTGCAGAGGTTGAAGGGGTAGGGGGTCCGCCTGTCAGTGCACAGACCATACGCTGCACACTGCATCAAACTGGTCTGCATGGCTCCGTCCAGAACAGTCAAGCATGGTGGAGGAAGTGTCATGGTTTGGGGCTGTATGAGTGCTGCCAGCACTGGGGACCTACAGTTCATTAAGGGAACCATGAATGCCAATATGTACTGTGACATACTGAAGCAGAGCATGATGCCCCCCCTTTGAAACTGGGCCGCAGGGTGGTATTTCAACATGGTAACGACCCCAAGCACACCTCCAAGATGACCACGCCTTGGGTGAGATTGAAGGTGATGGACTGGCCTAGCATGTCCCCAGACCTGAACCCAATTCAGCATCTGTGGGGCATCCTCAAATGGAAGGTGGAGGAGCTTAAGGTCTCAAGCTCAAGGTCAGCTCCGTGATGTCGTCATACGGAACAGGATTCCAGTGACAACTTGTGACGCTCTAGTGAACTCCATGCCCAAGAGAGTTAAGGCAGTGCTGGAAAAAATTGGTGGCCACACAAATATTGACACTTTGGGCACAATTTTGACATTTTCACTTAGGGGTGTACTCACTTTTGTTGCCAGTGGTTTAGACATTAATGGTTGTGTGTTGAGTTATTTACCATGTTGGATGGCTTTAACATCATTCGATTGGACAGAGACGCA
The DNA here is from genome assembly GCA_030347295.1 of Setipinna tenuifilis. Taxonomy (NCBI): domain Eukaryota; kingdom Metazoa; phylum Chordata; class Actinopteri; order Clupeiformes; family Engraulidae; genus Setipinna; species Setipinna tenuifilis. Next base: position 30,171,797 of record CM059272.1, read on the forward strand.
ACACAAGCTCAAAAGTCAATTGGGGGCGGGCTCTGCATAGCGGTCAACAACAAATGGGCAACGAATATCACGGTGAGAGAGACTATGTGCTCCAAGCATTATGAATTAATGACTGTGTCCTTTAGACCCCATTATCTACCTAGGGAATTTTCACAGATCACAGTTTTATTAGTATATGTTCCAGGGCCTGACTTTAGTTTAGCTGCAGAGCATATTGCTGAGAGCTACACCAGAACCGTGAACCTGACAGGAGAGCAGCCAGTTTTCATTCTGGGCGATTTTAACAGGTGCGATATCACTACATTTCTGCCAAATTTAGAGCAATATGTCACCATCCCCACTAGAATGCAGAACACGCTTGATCATTGCTACGGCAACATCACAGACGCATATGTTTCAAAAGCGCGTCCTCCCCTCGGACGTTCTGATCACAATGTCATTCTATTGCTGCCAAGCTACAGGTCGAAGCTTAAGAAAACAAAAACAATAACACAGTGCGTCAGGGTTTGAGGATGAGGATTCAGCCGAATCATTAAGGGCATGTTTTGAGGCAACAGACTGGGATTTATTTTTCAATGATTGTGGCAATGATCCTAACACTTTAACAGATGTGATCACCTCCTACATTTCATTCTGTGAGGACACTGTAACATCTACTAAACAAATACGCATTTTCCCTAATAATAAAAAATGGGTCACCAAGGACATGAAGATCAAGTCATCAGCGAAGGAGCTCAAGGACTACAGGCCAGTGGCACTGACATCTGTGCTCTGCAAATGTATGGAGAGAGTGGTGTGCCACCTTCTATCTGGCATGGTGTCAGACCAGCTGGACCCACACCAGTTCGCCTACAGGGAACGCCGTGGAGTGGAGGATGCGAGTCTTTCACTACTGGACACAGTGGCTAGAAACCTGGACTCAGGACACCCACACACCAGGATCTTGTTCATGGACTTTTCCTCTGCATTCAACACCGTGCACATAGACACACTCCTCCAGCAGCTCTGCAATCTTCAGATCCACCCAACACTCACTCAGTGGATTAAGAGTTTTCTGCTGGACAGACTACAACAGGTGATCTTCAATGGAGTACAATCTTCAAAAATCACATTGCACACTGGACTGCCCCAAGGTTGCGTTTTATCCCCAATCCTCTTCTCAGTGTACACAAATAATATCGTGTGTCACAAGGAAGGTATGGCACTTTTTAAATATGCTGATGACATTGCTTTAGTGGCACATATGTCTAACCAAGATGCCCCGACTCGCTACCAAGAGGTCGTAAATAACCTCAGCCAAACATTTGTAGAACTGTCTTTGGAGCTGAATGTGTCAAAGACAATGGAACTGTGCTGTGGGGGCAGAGATAAAACAACACCTCTGTTCCAGCCACTTACCATGCAAGGACAGATAGTGGAACAAGTGGAAGTCTTCAGGTACCTGGGTACAGAAATCGACACCTCCCTGTCTTTCTCACAACACGTGGACACAATTTTTAAAAAAGCACAACAACGCCTCCACCTACTCAGGAAACTCAGGACTTTCCAAGTCAGCAAGGACATTCTCACCCTAGTGTACCGCTCCCTTATTGAATCAGTCCTTACCTTTAATATCTCCTCCTGGTACAACTTAATTGGCATTAGACAGAAGAACAAACTCACAAGAGTAGTAAATCAGACAATCAAAATTACTGGCTCCCCTCAACCTTCCCTATCTTAACTGTACAACAGTGCAATGATCAGGAAAGCCAACATGATCACTGAGGACCCTTCTCACCCCCTACACCACTCCTTCCAACTACTTCCATCAGGTCGGCGTTACAAAGTACCCCTAGCGCACAAAAACAGATATAAAAAATCTTCATCCCTTCAGCTGTAGCCCTACTCAACAGCAGATGAACAATACCAACTACCCAGCTACCCAGCTACCAACATTCATGTATTGTCTTGTCCGGTCATGTCTTGTTTTGTCTTGTCTTCTGTCTGTGAGAATCACTGGAGCCACACCAAAAGACAATTTTCTATTTCACGTGTAACAGACAATAAAGTTTTATCTTATCTTATTTTGAGGGAGCAGCAAATTTGCACTGTTATATAAGCTGTACACTGCCTACTTACGTTGTAGAAAAGTATTATATCTTTAGACTTCTCCCATAAAAAGATATAATAAAAAAGGACAAAAATGTTAGGGGTGTACTCACTTTTGTGACATACTGTACATCATTAACAAATCATTAGTACATTAAGTGATGTTCTTTTCGGGTATGAAATAGCATGTAATGACAGACTGATGTGTCATGACAACATTATTCTATACTGAAACTGCTTTCAGTTGATGATGGACTGTGGTTATGTGTTATGGTTGCATCATTCACCTGGTTTTGTGGCAAGCCACAGCTCTTCAATGACAGACACTGGCACCTGTCCAACACTCAATGCTCCCACGATTACAATGACATCATAAGTCTCTTTAAAAGACGAGCAGTGAGACAAAAGTAACCATGATTATCCTTTTAATACTGTCAGAACACTAGTTTACCATTTTTGATAGACTCATGCAGTGTTGTATAACTTTTTATTTCTTATGTACACATTCTAAACAAAATAATGATATTATACAGTTGTGGTCAAAAGTTTACATACACTTGTAAAGAACATAATGGCATGGCCCTCTTGAGTTTCCATTTATTTCTACAACTCTGATTTTTCTCTGATAGAGTGATTGGAACAGATACTTACTTGTCACAAAAACATTCCTGAAGTTTGGTTCTTTTATGACTTTATTATGGGTTAACAGAAAAAGTGACCAAATCTGCTGGGTCAAAAATATACATACAGCAACATGAATTAACAATTTTGGTGAATTAGAAAGTTGTCAATGAAATGAGCTTCATATCATGGCCTCTTAACTTATTGTGAGTGATTACGAGTGACTACAGCTGGTGACTTCTCTAAGTCCATTTAAATAGGGCTCATTGGATACAAACACCCACAAACACTACAATGGGAAAGTCAAAGGAGCTCAGCACAGATCTGAAAAAGAGAATCATTGACTTGAACAAGTCAGGAAAGTCACTTGGAGGCATTTCAAAGCAGCTGCGGGTCCCAAGAGTAACAGTGCAAACAATTGTTTGGAAGTATAAAATGCAAGGCACTGTTTTGTCACTGCCACGATCAGGAAGAAAATGCAAGCTATTACCTGCTGCTGAAAGAAAATTGGTCAGGAGGGTGAAGAGTCAACCGAGAACCACCAAAAAGCAGATCTGCAAAGAATTACAAGCTGCTGGGACATTGGTGTCAGTGTCCACAGTCAAACGTGTTTTGCATCGCCATGGTCTGAGAGCCTGCCGTGCAAGAAGGAAGCCCTTGCTCCAAAAGCGGCACCTTAAGGCTCAACTGAAGTTTGCTGCTGATCACATGGACAAAGATAAGACCTTCTGGAGGAAAGTTCTATGGTCAGACGAAGCTCTTTGGCCACAATGCCCAGCAATATGTTTGCAGGAGAAAAGGTGAGGCCTTTACTCACAAAAACACCATGCCTACCGTCAAGCACAGTGGTGGTAGTATAATGCTGTGGGGCTGTTTTGTTGCCAATGGAACTGGTGCTTTGCACAGAGTAAATGGGATAATGAAGTAGGATTACCTTCACATTCTTCAAGATAACCTAAAATCATCAGCCCAAAGGTTTGGTCTTGGGCGCAGTTGGGTGTTCCAACAGGACAATGACCCCAAACACACATCAAAAGTGGTAATGAAATGGCTAAATCAGGCTACAATTGAAGTTTTAGAATGGCCTTCCCAAGGTCCTGACTTAAAACCTATTGAGAACATGTGGACAATGGTCAGGAAACAAGTCCATGTCAGAAACCCAACAAATTTAACTGAACTGCACCAATTCTGTCAAGAGGAATGGTCAAAGATTCAACCAGAAGCTTGCCAGAAGCTTGTGGATGGCTACCAAAAGCATCTACTTGAAGTAAAAATGTCCAAGGGACATGTAACCAAATATTAGCATTGCTGTATGTATATTTTTGACCCAGAAGATTTGGTCAAATTTTCTGTTAACCCATAATAAAGTCATAAAACAACCAGTTGGGAATGTTTTTTGTGATGAGGAAGTATCTGTTCTAATCACTATATCAGAGAAAAATCTGAGTTGTAGAAATAACTGGAAACTCAAGAGGGCCATGACATTATGTTCTTTACAAGTGTACGTAAACTTTTGACCACAACTGTACCTCTGTCATATTCAAAGACTCGAAGTTTAAAATTTATACTCAAACTTAATTAATACAGTATACTAAGTCCATACTATTTTCATACTTTTTAAGGCATGGTCCACACATAGGCATGTTCACACGATGAGTAAAAAAGACATAAAATATGTCTTGTATTTACAGGCTCAGAGGTAAAAGAAATCCAATTTACTAAGCTGTGATGTCCTCCCGGAGTCTTACCAGTTTGGACAGGAAGTGGTTCTAGCCCAAGCAAACACTGCCACAAGTCCTGGTACAGCCCAGTCGCTCTAGACAACTCCAACATGGCTTCACTGCCATCCACTCCACTGAAACACTGAAAACCTTTGGCCTTCAGCTGTAAAAACATAAAAGACTTTGTGTGGGCCATAAATTAAAACTTTACATCTAAAAATCCTAAGCTATTTATCTATGGCGTTGTTGTGTGTTCCTCTGACACGTAGGCTACAGAAGAATTGGGCCTCTGTCTGCTGAACACAATGTTGTCATTTAAATGCAATTTACTTTTGGTACCACATATTGTAAGACATATAGCCTAATTCAAGGTTGATGTTAGAGTTAGTGCAATATTATAATCTGCAAAACAATCAGAATAAAATGAGGACTGCATGTGCACTTCATATGAAAATAGATTACATAATTATTATGAAGTCTGAGATAGGCTATTCACCTTAAGACTGACTAAGCCTGTTCCACAGGCCACGTCCAAAATCTTTGCCTTGCCCTTGTCACCTTGGAAGTGTGACGCAATACATTCTGTGGCGAGACTTGGAGCACGATAGTCCAGGAGGGCGACGTCCTGTGTTAAATATAACAGACTACTACTGGGGTTCAGGTGATATGAACAGTGGTGTATCAATGAAGTGTTCTCAACAAAAAGATCAGAGGGAAATACTGCCAAGCCTTTAAAATAACTGATTCCCACTTCAATAACCTCGGCTTCCTCACAAAAACAAAATGTTGGGCATATCTTACTCATTTGCTATTTATTTTCTCACCTCTTCATACTGTGCCGCCCACTTATCGTAGAATGACACTTTATCCCGTGGTCCACTGTCTTCGTGAGCAGAAAGTATGACATTCTTCACATCGGTGAAAGTCCTCTTGTGCTCTCCCATTATGGCTTGTCCATGAATGTCTGCGAAATATTCAGAAGAAAACAAAAAGGCAAAAGTAGAGGTTACAATTACCATATGGCACTATCAGCAGCTGATTCTTGTTACCAGGCTGCCAAATCCACGACTTCTTCGTTTGTTTTTAGCATGCTAGCAGCAATACATTTACTGCCACCAACTGGACGGGTTGAGCCGTAAGTGTCTGTGCAAGGGCAGTTCACTTGGAGGGCAAGTGAGAAATTAATGGGAGTCACTGCTGCATAGGCCTACAAAGGCAAAGCAGCACAGTGGGCTACCTGCATTTAAAAATGCACAAATCAGAAGTACAATATCTGCTCTTCGATCTGTGAAAATGGTCGTGGGTTCCTGCGCTCTGCTTTCCACAGAGCATTTTTTTAACTTTCCAGTATAGCTGTAAAATTGCCCTGTGAATCCACGTCAGAGTGTAACTATCAGATATGTCAGATACTGCAGTTTTTCTTTGTTTTAGTTTAGAGAAAACACCTTATTCTAACATATACTAGGCTATTGTTTAGGAGAACACTTAGCACTTTATTATTATTATTATTATTATTATTATTGTTGTTGTTATTATTGTTATTATTGTGATTATTATTATTATTATTAATATTTTGGCATCAACTTTGAAAATAAAGTTACAAAGTTACTGCTTACTGACATTAGGGCATTACCGTGCTAAAATGAAAAAAAAAGCTATCAAAGAAGGCATGGCATTTCAAGATGGTCTCACTTTCCTGTGCCAAAAAAGTTGTGCAGATTGCCTTAAAGGGTCAGGCACATAAAAGGTAAGTTTTACAGTGGTAAGATTCCAAGACCAATTTCTTAACCATTGACAGCTGCCCTTCTTCCTCTTCTACTAGGTGCACTTCACGTCCCATTCCATGTGTACTTGCCTTTTAAACTATGTCCTAGGCTACTTGTATAGATATAGTATATTGTTGTCTTTATTATACAGTATTTGTCTATTCTTTTTTCTACTACATGTCTATATACTGAATGTATAGAGAGCTTCTTTTCTTCTTCTTCTTCTTCTCTCTCTTTCAGAGAAGACAACAGGGGAGGAGGAATCATTCAAAAGTTTGGACACACCTTCTCAATATGTTTTCTTTGTTTTCATGACTATTTACATTGTAGATTCTTACTGAAGGCATCAAAACTGTCAATGAAAAGTGTAACTTTTTTGTTAACTACATAATTCCACATATGTTCATTTATAGTTTTTAATTTTATACATTATATTTATTAATTACACACAGATTGATATAAATGTTTATTTTAATTTTGATGATAACAGACAAATAGCCTAATGAAAATCCCAAATTCAGTATCTCAGAAAATTGGAATTTTACTTAAGACTGATACAAAAAAAGATTTCTGGAAATGTTGGCCAACCAAAAAGTATGAACATGAAAAGTATGAGCATGTACAGCACTCAATACTTAGTTGGGGCTCCTTTTTCCTGAATTACTCCAGCAATGTGGCGTTGCATGCAGTCGATCAGTCTCTGGCACTGCTCAGGTGTTATGAGAGCCCAGGTTGCTCTGATAGTAGTCTTCAGCTCTTTTACATTGTTGGGTCTATCACATCTTCCTCTTCACAATACCGCATAGATTTTCATGGGGTTAAGGTCAGGCAAGTTTGCTGGCCAATTAAGAACAGGGATACCATGGCCCTCAAACCAGGTACTGGTAGCTGTGTGCAGGTGCCAAGTCCTGTTGGAAAATGAAATCTGCATCTCCATAAAGATGGTCAGCAGTAGGAAGCATGATGTGCTCGAAAACGTCCTGGTAGATGGCTGCGTTGACCTTGAGCTTGACCTTTGAGCTTGTCTTTGTGAATTCCCCCACATTTTTGAATGGGTTTTGTTTTACAATCCTCTCCGGGGTGCGGTTATCCTTATTGATTGTACACTTTTTTCTACCACATCTTGTCCTGCCTCTTTATTAATGTCTTTGGACACAGAGCTCTGTGAACAGCCAGCCTCTTTAGCAGTGACCTTTTGTGTCTTGCCCTAATTGTTCAAGGTGTCAATAGTTGTCTTTTGAACAACTGTCAGGTCAGCAGTCTTCCCCATGACTGTGTAGCCTACAGAACTAGACTGAAAGACCATTGAAGGGCCTTTGCAGGTGTTTTGAGTTAATTAGCTGACTAGAGTGTGGCACCAGGTGTCTTCAATATTGAACCTTTTCACAATATTCTAATTTTCTGAGATACTCAATCTGGGGTGTTAATTAGTTGTCAGTTATAATCATAAAAAATTAAAGACATAAACACTTGAAATATGTCAGTATGTGTGAAATGAATGTATATTAAAGTTTCACTGCACCACAAAAGGGTGTTTTTGAGCTGTTAGCATCATGACATGACATACATGATAAAACCAGTGCTTACATTGGCAAAATCAGTGCTTACATTGGCAAAAAATGCCGTAACTGGGGGTAATAATTATAAATGAGCCTATAGGCCTTGTTAAAAGCAATACATTGTTAAAATGTTAAAATTTCCTTGTTTTCATGAAATTATGTGTTTTGTCATCCAAATAAAGAATATGTCTTGATCACAAAAGAATCTTATTCACAGCCTATTTGCTGGCCCACTTTACCTGAGCAGGTGGCCTATTTTACCTGATCACAAACTTTTTCTCCCAGGAAAGAGCACCTGACATTAAAACACTTTATTATATATTAGATAAACACCTTCTTGCTACCAAAGAATGGTAGAATACAAGTGACTTTATAAGAACAAACTCAGTTTTTAGCTTTTTACTATTTTCATCCTTAGATTTCATGGATCTTTCTCACATTTGCCAAAAAGTTGTCCAATTTACCTGAATTCACCCTACTGTATGTGACAGATGTTTTACACAATGTACAGTATGCTAGTTATAATGACATATACCATAAAAGCTGCCCTCGTGTGCTCTCTGTAGTGGATGTGTCTCTGGACTCGAGTCCTAAACTTTTAGTGTCTCTAGATGGCAAACCAATGACATTATCTAAAAATCAAAAGATAACTAGACTGCATTCCCGCAGAAAATGCAAAAAGTGTGCTTGCATTTTAGCATTGTTAGCAATGTTAGCATAGCTGCTAAAAAGCTTCAACTAATATAGCTACACAACACTGTAAGCACAGTTAATTACTTCACATTTTAGCATAGTTAGCATAATTAACATTATTAGCATAATTGACGTTATTAGCACAACTGTTAAAGAATACTAGCTGAGTTAACCAAGTAACACTGTTAACCCAGTTAATTACTTTGCATTTTAGCATAGTTAGCATTGTTAGCATAATGGCTAAATAGCCTCAGCTAATATAGCTACACAACAATGTTATCACAGTTACTTACTTCACATTTAACATAGTTAGCATAATTAGCATTGTTATCATTATTAGCATAACTGCTAACAAGTACAAGCTGAGTCAACCGAGTAACACTTTTAACCCAGTTAATTATTTTGCATTTTAGCATAGTTAGCATAGCTAGCGTTGTTAACATAACGGCTAACAAACGTTTGCTAGGTTAACAGAGCAGCACTGACTACATAGATAACTACTAGAGATAACTACTATAGGCTGCAATACACTCCCATGGCAGAACATTATGCAGGCAATGGCATGGGGATTATGACATCACTCAAGAGTTCTATTCCTGAACATTCCACATTTAAAAAATGGCAGTTGGTCCAGGTGCAACTGCCACAGTATTGTCTGCCTCTCTTTCACCATTTTTAAACTGTCCTGTTTCAAAAAGTTTAAGCAGTTGCCACATCAAAATTTCACAGCTCACAGTCAGATCCCAGACCTCTCTTACAAAGTTTAAATCAAGTTTCTAGGTTAAACGGTTAAGTTTTGATCATTTAAAACTTCAGACATGCACCCTGACCTGTTTACAGTAAGATGATGAAATGTATGGCAAAATCCCATAGACTGTCTGACATCATTTTTAAACTGTCCTGCCTCAAACAGGTTAAGTAGTTGCCACATGAATTTTACACAGGTCACAGTCAGATCCCAGACCTCTCTTACAAACTTTAAATCAAGTTTATAGGTTAAGCGGTTGAGTTTTAATCATTAAAAAACGAAGTGGAGGTTAGAGTGAGGGCAGAGCTCACTGTAGCTGCTAGAGTGAAGCAGTGCACTGTGACATCATCAGCCTGAACATTCCGCCATTCATTTTCAATGGGCCAAAAAGTTGCAGAAAACGACAATAACGGACGAACGACAAGAGGTACGGTATAGGGAAAGGTGGGCGGTCTGGTCCAAACCGGGCCGGTCGTTTTAGAGTTGGAACGGTGTCTCTATCTCGAAAGCCTGAGGAGTAGTAACGTCTGAAAGATCTGGTTCAGGAGAAGCGGGAAGAAGAATAAACGGGGAGATAACAATAAGTGTGCTTTTTGCAAGCACACTTAATTAATGCAGCTTTTTCTGATTTGGGTAAACAAGGAGTCTTCTCTAGTAGATTTTACTATGAGGTTCAGGTCAAGTACAAGATCATTTTCTTTTTAGGAGTAACCAGAGAGTCCAGTGACAGGAGAGTGAGCGCTGAAGAAAGGCCAGAGAATGGGTACTGGGTGTTATGGGCAAGGGATAGGGCATTAGCTCATTACCACGTGCCCAATGACCTAACACGTTGTCTAGAGAGAGTGGGAATGTTTTTGGACTACAAATACATGACTAGTCTCCTTGCACAACACCGACCACTGTGATCTGCTGTATTCATTTAAAAGGTGCTCAGTGGAATGGTACAATCTACCCTGTCTAACCCATACAATAATAAAAGCGGCCAAAATGACTTTCACCTGTAGTCATCGCCACCCCTGTACTTTGCCACATTTTACACAAAACTCTGGCAACTGATCATATGTGGATCATAACATGGCAGTCCCATTAGAATATAATGGAACTCCTTCTCTCTTCTCTGTCAACAAGAAATACATGTAGTTGCTTTCATTTAGTTTCCAATTTGTAAAATCTTATCATAGACTTTCCTTACTTTTTATATCATATTCTTATTTTATGTTAGAATTAGTGTACTTGTGTTTTATTTTTATTGACTGTTACTCCTTCTCCTACTCCTTACCCAGATATAATGAAAACACACACACACACACACACACACACACACACACACACACACACACACACACACACACACACACACACACACACACACAGTACTAAGAGCAAATACGAACCAAAGTGTTGAAAGGTGTGTGGTCAGTATAATCCAACACAATCTGCATTCAGTTTTCTTTTGATTTTAATAAGACTGTGCACTAAGCTGTAAAGAAAGGATCCTTTCGAAGAGAAATAAAGTCTAATGATTGATGTACACTGCCTTGGTGGTACTATATTATCTGAAGGTGTGCTAGGAGGCCAGGAGGGTGGGTGTCAGTAACTAACTGCAGATGGGCTGGTGTCTTACCTGTTTTAAAGGTTGCTTTAGTACCTCTATCCTGTCTGGGCTGCACTAGTAGTGCTCTGGATGGGCTAACAATGTCCTGCATGGGCCACCTGCATTAGTAGACTGGTGTCTCACCTGTTTTAAAGGCCTGCTTCCTCTCCCGCCTCAGTGCTAGTCATACTTTAGATTCTGATCCAGCTCGTACAGCCCTTGCCAAAGTTTACTCCTATCAATAGTCACACATTACTAAAGATAGCCCATATTGAAGTGGGATACGGGCCTTGCATACAGCTGCAACGTCATTTTGCCTAGTCAAAACTCTAATGAGAGGGTGTGAGAGGTATGTCTTATAGGCAGAATGAAAGTTACGGATATCTCCAATCACAGATATCTCTAATCAAAATTAATTTCAAGATATGGATGTGAGAGCTATGTCTTATAGGCAGAATGAAAGTTACGGATATCTCCCATCCCAGATATCTCTAATCAAAAATTAATTTCAAAATATCTTTAACGATTATAGATATTTACGGGCAAATTACTAAGCAAAACTGAATTACAGATATCTGCAACACTATCAGTTTAGCTATTAAATGGTAAAATGGCTTGCTGAAGTCATTTCCCTAGGAAAAATGTCTTTGTGGATATCTGAAATGACAATTATGAAATGTAGTTGTGGATATCTGAAATGTTCATTTTGACCAGGCAAAACTGAATTACAGATATCTGCAACACATATCCAGTTTAGCTGTTAAATGTTAAAATGGCTCGCCATAGATGTTAACCAGAGGGCGTTTTTTGAAGATTTCAAGAGAGATAAGTGTGCCATCAGTGTAGCTACAACTAGCAGAGGAGTGTACACCTGTAACTCGATGGGAGTAAGATAGAAATAATATAAATGAAATAGATGATTGTAAATAATTTCTTAAGAGTAAAAAAAGTCATTTAGTAAGGTATAGTTGTTAGTGTAGGTTCTACTGATTGTCAACTTACAATGAGTTACAATGAAAGTGGCAGGAGTTCCCACGAAGAATATCAGCATTAAGCCTAAACATTTTAGAAATGTATACATGTAATGCCAATTTAAAATCACACACCCATTCCATTGTAGCAATAGTTCACTGATGAATTTGAAAAAAAAATGTGATTGGGCAATATGTATTTTCCCCCTGGTATTACGGAAAATAGAATGGAATGGCCATGGGTGAAGGGAAGTCCCTGACTTCTGATTGCAATTCTTGCGTTTACCACTGGAGTGTGTGGAACTCACTCAGCTGAGTGAACGTCAATCACAGTTCAGGCACACAGCTACTGTAAGTTTTGACTGTTTTCAAGTTTTTGGTTGCACATCTGTGTCTCATGACATGTAGAAATTAGACGATTAGGGCAATGAAATTCGATGATAACATGTTGGAATTTGGGTGGCATTATACTTTGTAACAATTCTGCTACTTAGTTTCCGAAGTTAGCATAGATGTCCAGTTGGTTCTATGGCTATGCTAACCAGCCTTAGCTACCAGCAAAATGGCCAGCTTTGCTCAACTTTACCAGCGACTTTCAGCAATGAAGTCGCATTCATATTTGACTTGTTGAAAAACGTCTCAAGTTCGCCTCTCTTCTGCTCACTTTCAGAATAAGGGCAATACATTGGTATGTGTTGTGGCCCAACGTTAAACTTAATTAGCCAGCTGAGAAATACTTAGTTAATTGTTAACTCGCTAACCTTAGCTGTTTTGATTTTTGAACTAATGTAGCTTATGTGTTTGCCCTATGAAGAAATGTCTTTTTGGGGGGACTTGGGTTTCTCCATATATAACCGCGTTCCCTTGCCCTATTAGCTGGGCATCTAAAGCGAAAACATTGATCGTTGGCTAAATAATGTAAAAGGGCAATTCGTTGTAAACTGAAATGTTCTAGCGTCCTTTTACTAGCAGGCTAGCAGCCGAAGCCAACATTACAGCTAGCTCTAAAGACAATGCTTCGCATTTCAACAATACCCGGCTATGTGGCTTACTCTCGCCTGGTTGTCAGTTGTCTAGTTTGACTTGGCCAGCCTGTAAAGTATTTGTTGAAACTGTGCACAACTTGCGGAGTGCCCTCCAAATGCGCATGGGGACAACACATTTGCATGTGGAATTTGTAGATTGTTATTATTTTAGGCTGCATGGACTCCCATGTTCTGCAGACGTGTGAATGCTGATGTCTAATGTTAATGTATCGAACAAAACTACCAGGGTTCTTTACTTATTTATTTCCTCTAGGATTCAGAGCTGAAAATGTCTATCCTGGGCTTAAAGAAGAAACAACCAAAGACTTTTAAAGTCAAAGTCATCACTATGGATGCTGAAATGGAGTTCAGTTGTGAGGCAAGTTACCCCGTTTTGTGGTGTTTAACGACACAGTGAAGCAAGTTTACCTGATCAGTAACTGGAACATCTCGGTTTCTTTAGGTCAAGTGGAAAGGGAAAGACTTATTTGATCTTGTTTGTCGAACTATTGGACTTCGGGAAACTTGGTTCTTTGGGCTCAGATACAAGGTGAAAGACACCAACGCTTGGCTGAAAACAGAGAAACGGGTGAGTAGGTGCAGTGGCAGCATGCAGTCATGCACCAGCCTATTGGCAGTTCAGAACCATTCTCGTCAGAGAGCACATGGGCTTGAGCTACTGGCTGTTGATTCCGGGATCTGAGTTCTGGAAAAGGATCTGTGTAAAAACAATGTTGGCAATCCCATGTGGGTATCCACACCCGCATAGTGTACTGAAAACATGGCCTGCAGGCTGTGTGTGGCAGGAAAAAAGTTGAAATACATAAGAAAAAAATGGTAACAATGAAGTTACAGAGGGAGAATTTGGCCTGGTTTGTTTCATGTACAGGGAGTGTTGCTGACAGAAATATCCTCAGTTGTAGATGGTAGTAGGGTGGTTGTGATACTTTCACACACTTATTACCCAGGCTGTGATTGTTGTGCTTTTTGTGTCCCATTGAATTGTGCGTGTTTGTGCTGGTATGTTACAGGTCTTGGATCAAGATGTTCCCAAGGATTCTCCCATAACGTTTCATTTTTTAGCAAAATTTTTCCCTGAGAAGGTGGAAGAAGAGTTAGTCCAGGAAATCACACAGCATCTCTTCTTTTTGCAGGTGGGTGGTGGTACCTGTGCCATGTCAGATTGTGCATCATTGTATCTTTTTGTCTACTGTAACAACTGTAATAAAGGTCTGAGTAAACAAAACGTCAGTTTATCTGTGAAGTGGTTTTCATTAAAGGGGTTTGTCCATTTTGTAAACAGTTTTGGTGCTTTTTGTTTGTATATCTACATTGTATCCAGGGATATAGTGGCAATATGTAATATAGCCTTCCCAAGGTGTGCCAGCCTTCTCTAGTTTACTGTAATAACTAACAACTGGTGTGAGACTGTGTGTGTCATTGTGTCATATAGATTTCACAACTGAACTTTTTAATGTCTCCATGCCTTCAGGTCTTGATAAGATGTGGTTATAGAGTGTTTTTGACTTCAGATGACAATGTTATAATTGAACTCCACAGGTTAAAAAGCAGATATTAGATGAAGAGATATTCTGTTCTCCTGAAGCATCTGTACTTCTGGCTTCCTATGCTGTTCAAGCAAAGGTTGGTCCATTTACACGTACATTGCCCGCTGAGTAGTTGTGCAAGAACCTAAATCCAGAATGTATTTGAATGTTAACCTGTGGCTCTTTGTTAATTTCAGTATGGTGACTATGACCCAAACTTTCACAAACCTGGCTTCCTGGCCCAAGATGAACTACTACCCAAAAGAGTGAGTACGGGTGTGATTGTTGGTCGTTATGTACATATGCATAGTGCAGTTGTTCATAGTAACCTACAAGATTGTGAATGTGTGTCTGTTTTGCTTATGCAAAAAGTGAAATATGTGTTATTTACCTAAATTAAAACAAATGTGAATAAAGAACAGCCATTTGGAATAACAATAGATGTATATAGTTTGAATATGAGGCTTCAAACTCATCAGATTTTACACAATTGGTACAAAATACATAGTAGAGGTGTACACTGAGATCTGAACCAAATGTCTTGTGTTGTGTTGTGTGAGAACAGATACAGTACCAGATGCAGAGGTGTCAATCCCAGGTTCAGAAAGTAAAAACCCTGCCACGTATTCCTTCTAACATAGGTGACTTCACTGATTAGCTGATCTACCTCTCTTAAGTGCTCCTTACGATCAGCTGATTCAGACCTGGTTGGATCAAATTGTGGCAGGGTTTTTACTTTGATTGACACCTCTGATCAGATGAATAAAAAAAGGGTGAAACCAATGTGTTGTGTTCTGTGAGGACAGGTGTTAATGCAGTACCAGATGACCCCAGACATGTGGGAGGAGAAGATTACGGCGTGGTACGCAGAGCACAGAGGCATCGCCAGGTAGCACCTTAACTTGTTTGTACATCACCTTGGATAAAGGCGTCTGTCAAGTATTAATAGTAAAGTAAAAAGTAAAGTAGCAATCTCCTGCTAAAGTGCCAACTAACATGCTCACTAACAAGAGCCCCTATGAACACCAGTGTTGTATTAAATGCCTAATTCAGTCAGTGGTTCTGAGGATGTTGTTCTAATATTGACAGCTGAGTTTACAGGATTTGATTAATGTTGTAACAATCTATCTGGATGTGCCTACCCCCCACCCCACCCCGAAGTACTCCTAATTCTATGGTTTGTGAAGTCTGTGTTGCACCTGTATTTGTGGTGTGGCTGTTATAATGTGTCTTTTCTTTTTCTTTAGGGACGAGGCAGAAATGGAGTACCTGAAAATTGCTCAGGACCTTGAGATGTACGGCGTCAGCTACTTTTCCATCACAGTATGTTCCTTGTCACATGTTAAGGGCATATCAGAGGATAAAGATAAGATGTTTTCGTCCCTCCACCTATTGTCTAAGTGCTTCTGTACATGCTCATGCTACCCAGGCTACTTATGTCTGCTTTCGGGTATCAGGTTTAAGTGCAGGTGTTTCAGTTCCACCTCACTCAGGCTCTGGTGGCGGTGCCTGATGATTTCCTTCAAAGTAATCAGCTTTTGATTAAGGTGTCTGCTTAATGTAATGTACTGCAATGTAATGTTTCGTAGCAAAACAAGCGTGATACAGAGCTTCTGCTGGGTGTGGATGCCCAGGGTCTGCACATCTACAGCCCCAACAGCAAACTCACCCCCAACAAGTCCTTTCCCTGGAGCGGCATCCGAAACATCTCCTACAGCGAGAAAGAGGTGGATATGTTATCATTTATAAATAAGAACTTCTTGTGGCACCTTATACTTTTATCCACTAAAAAAGGGTGGTTATTGAACGATACCTTATGAAAGTCAACTAGATTAAATGGTGGGAAGCACAGCAAAAAATAATAAGATGTCTCTGTGAGATATTTGTTGCTGTTATTTTTTAATTTTGTTTTTGCATTGTGTATATTAAATTGAATTAGATTTGCTAGACTATGTGTTCCTGAATATTGACTCACTATCCTTGCATGTAAATGTCCAACTAATTACAGTGCAATTACAGTGGAGTTGATATAACAGTGCTGTCCACTAATGCTATTGCATATATGCCTGTTGATAGTTCACAATAAAGCCTCTCGACAAGAAGAAGGATGTTTTCAAGTTCTATTCCTCTCAACTGCGTGTCAACAAGCTGGTACGTGAACAGCTATATTTGGAATCCGGTGTTATGTCTTTTTAGTTAGTCAAATGCGTAAGCAAAATAAATATCTACATAATCAGACAGTCATAATCAAGTCAGACAGTTGGGAACCTAACAGACATATCCATAATACTATGTAATTGCTAAGAATGCTAAATTGAATTGTCAAAATACTACTATATATGACACACAAGCAGTTATCCAACCAGTCAATGCAAATAGATTGTATTTTTTCCAGATCCTGCAGCTGTGCATTGGAAATCATGACCTGTTCATGAGGAGAAGGAAAGTGGATTCCATAGAGGTGCAGCAGATGAAGGCTCTGGCCAAGGAAGAGAAGGCCAGAAAAAAGGTTTGAATTCTTACTCTAGAGTCCAGACTCATTATGCTGATGAAGTTAGTTACCAATGGACTTACTGCAGCTGGTAAACTGATAAATGAAGTAACAGGAGTGAGATACAGTGATAAAGTAGCAAGTTTAGTTCTTTCTCTCTCTCTCTCTCTGTGCCTGGGTGTGTGTGCCTGTGTGTGTGTGTGTGCCTGTGTCTGGGTGTGTGTGCCTGTGTCTGGGTGTGTGTGCCTGTGTCTGGGTGTGTGTGCCTGTGTCTGGGTGTGTGCGCCTGTGTCTGGGTGTGTGCCTGTGTTTGTGCACCTGTGTGTGTGTCTGTGCACCTGTGTGTGTGTGTCTGTGCACCTGTGTGTGTGTGTGCGCCTGTGTTCATGTGTATGTGTCTGTGCGCCTATGTGTGTGTCTGTGCGCCTGTGTTCGTGTGTGCGCAGATGGAGAGGCAGGTGCTGGCCAGGGAGAAGCAGCTGAGGGAGGAGGCAGAGAGGGCCAAAGAGGAGATGGAGCGACGTCTGTTCCAGCTGCAAGACGAAGCGCGCATGGCCAACGAGGCCCTGGTAAGGACTAGCACTGCACTAGTACAAACCCATACCAACAATGTGCAATTTCACATCTAACCTGAAATGAAAATGAATACTTTGAGATGTTATTTGCAGCTCAAGACTTAGTAGCCTGTGATAATTGAGGAGTCCATGGGAACCCTCTTGAAACCCCAGCTTTTTCAAAAGCAATCCTATGAATAAAGGAGCGTAGTCTCGAGTTAGACACATTTTTAAATGACATTTACTTATAAGGTCAAATGAAAAAATCAAACTTGGAAAGTTTATACTTATAAACCTTTTTCTTTTAACTTATAAAACACTTTCTCAGTTTCTGCATTATGTGACCATGCCTGGTTTCCCCATGGATTTCTCAAACATTGCACAAATGCAATGAAAATGTGGAACTAAGATTGCTATGGCAGTTGCTTTTCTCCAAAGGGACTCACAGCACTAAATACACCATATGATAAACAAAAACACTTGGGTAATTTATGTATTTTATTTATATATTAAAATATTTTAGGAGTCAGCCTAAATATAACTACAAAACCTTACATAGGTTAATAATAATCTGAAACAATTTGTCTAATTACACTGCAATGGCCGATCGGCATTCTAGATCGTATTCACACAAATGGTAAAACTGTGTTTTCGCGGCTGGTCCAGATTCGCTCAGAGGAAACGGCAGACCTGCTGGCAGAGAAGGCCCAGATCGCGGAGGAGGAGGCCAAACTGCTGGCACACAAGGCTGCGGAGGCGGAGCAGGAGCGCCAGCGGCTGGAGGTGACGGCGCTCAAGACGAAGGAGGAGAAGAGGCTGATGGAGCAGAAGATGCGGGAGGCAGAGCAGCTGGCAGTCAAGCTGGTGGAGCAGTCCGAGAGGAGGTGAGACAGGTTGGGGAGGTGGGGGGTAGCACACTGCGCAGAGTGGAGGTCTGTACGGAGGAATCGTTCTGTAGTTCCAGGCACTTTATACCCCAATGGAGGCAACGTGATGGATACTTCTCTGATGATTCATATTTCTCTGACCCTTATGGCAGTTTTTAATTGGTTAGATCAGCTTTCGATGCTCAGTGTAGCAAATTATGAGAAATCCAGAATATCAGAGAAGAAAATTAGGTTATGAAACACTACCACAATAGGTCAGCAAAAACTGATTAAAGGGTAGGCTAAGGATGTTTTTCCTGGGTTTCATTCTTTTGTTTGTTTGTTTGTATGGTGCTCATTGTTTGTTCTGAAAGTGTTGTTATAATTCAACATCAACAAAACCACAAGTAATGGAAAGCTGTTACAGATGGGAGCAGAGTGACATCAGTGAGAAATTCTGACCCCTAGTATCAGCTCATTTCCAGTGCACGGATTGGCCAGGCTGAATTAGCAGGCCTTGGTTACAAATGTGTTCGGACAACAAGTGCTTTGCAGTCTTTTGCTTTTTTGAAAGGTCCTAACTGCTCGGTTAGCACAGTGGGGTATACTACAAAGTTGGTTAAGCGATAAACCTGGGTAATGTAACCCAGGAGTAGTTGTAAACCTGCTGCTAGAAGAGCCCAGAGCTTTATTCTCTAAACTAAATGAATGCCAACAGCCTCTTTTTCTACCAGGTTGGCAACTACCTCTGCCTTCAATCATCCAGGTTTGTCATTGAGCCACCTTTGTAGTGTACACCACTTAGCAAAGATTCCTATATTGTAATAGATATTCACTTTGTGGGTGGCCATATTGTCAGAAATTTAGATTTCTTATTCACACCTGCCCTAGATTGTGTACCGTGTTTAGCACCTTTAGTTTGTCACAGGTGACCTGGACCCTGCCTCAACCAGTGGTTAAGCACCAACCTGTGTAGGCTAACTTAATGTAAGGGATAAACCTCCATAAGACTCTTCTAGTAGGATATTAATGACTTACCGAGTTTACTCATCCAGGCTAGCCACTAAACTACCTAACTGGAATGCTGCTCTGGTGTTGGTATATCTGTTTGTTAATTCTTCAGTGGGTCGTAGGTTCGAGTCCACCCAGAAGTGCCACTGAAGTACCCTCAGCATGGTACTGTCTGCACACACTGCTCACTGGGCACCGTCACGGCTGCTCTCTGCTCCCGTGTGTGACGGGTTAAATGCAGAGTTATATGTTTCCCTATTAAGGTTGATTAGTTACTTCTCAGTAGCCCATTTTCCATGAGGCCCCTCGCATTTTAACTTTCTAGATCACGAGATCCAGAATACTACCAGGATCCGGATTATATTCTGGGGTTTTGCAAACCTTTTGATGATCTTATACTGTATTTTGTTACTAAACATTGTGCCCATTATTTGTGGAGTTATAAGCAAAAATGTCCAAATTGCATTTCCTTTAAAAAATTTCTGGATCCAGATGATTATCAGATCACCACTAAAAACAAATCAGTTCTAAAGTTAGCCCACTTCTGACCTATCCTGAAAATTTCATTTAAATCTGTCCATAACTTTTTGAGTTATGCGAATAACAAACAGACAGATGGACAAACAAACCAATGCTGGCGAAAACATAACCTCCTTGGCGGAGGTAATAATAAGGAGTTAAAGTTAAACTTAAACCTGACCTGTAATTGTCCTGTAGGTTAAAGGAGGCTGACCACTTAAAGCAGGACCTTAATGAGGCCAAGGATGCAGAACGCAGAGCAAAGCAGAAGCTACTGGAGATCACCAAAACCACATACCCGGTAGGTGCAGTTTTTTCTCCGTTTTTTTGTTGGTGTTTTCTTAACTGGCTGTGTACTTATGTTGATACTCTCTACATTTTCTTTTGTAGATTTTCTTACATTGATAAAAAGAGTGCTACACCTGATTAAATGTATGATTTCGTATGTGTGCGTGTGTATGTGTTATGTGTATGTCAAGGTCATCACTTCTTACTCTACCCCTCCTGCTGCCACTGAATATCCGGATGTCTCAGCAGAAACCGGCTCACTCAGAATGGACTTCAAGGACTCGGACATGAAGAGGCTGTCTATGGAGATTGAAAGGGAACGGTATGGCGCTTTTGTGTCCTTGCACCCACACACTTGCACCTTCATACCCAGGAAATGATTTCTGATATGGCCACTTGTGTGGTATACTAGATGGATGGGCAGTGGCAGTGAGGATAAACGCCTTTCATTCGTGAAAGGTGCCAAATAACTGTAAACTCAGTGAAGATAGCAGAAAGTTCATCTTTCTAAAATATCATGAAAATGGGCACCTCATTGTGCACTGTGTAGCTATGGGGTGCTAGTACTGATCTCTTCAGGTTTATCATTACTGTAACATGGTGCTTAACTTAAAATACTGTGTGTGTGTGTGTAAAAGAAAGAACCAACAACTCACAAAGTACTACTCCTTGTCAGCTATAACTGGTATAATAGCCTTTTTCATGGCTGGAAACACAGGTGTCACCTTCAACCTTTATGTGCCTTATAAATAGATACTGTAAATACTGTCCCCCTCCAAACTTGGGTCTTGATATGACAAATGTCTATTTGTCAATTGAAATAAAGAATTAAAATGTGTCTGTGTGCAAGACCGAGAGGGCAAGAGATAAGTAAATGTCTGTTTGTGAGTTGTAGGCTGGAGTACATGGAGAAGAGCAAGCACCTGCAGGACCAGCTAAAGGAGCTGAAGTCGGAGATCGAGTCTTTGAAGCTGGAAGAGCAACAGCAGCAGGCCGGCCTGTTTGGCCTGGGCCCCCCACAGGGCCGCGGTTACCCCGAGCCCATGTACTTACCTCACAGCAATGTAAGCCTGCTGCGCTAACAAACCCTCCCTTCACTCCTATGCGTATACTATCAGCCTGTGTACTTGCCTAACAGCAGTGTAAGCCTGCGATGCTAACTCGCCACACCCATTTACCCCTATGCCCACTATTAGCATTAACCCATGTACTTACCTCACAGCAATGTAACCACACTGCACACCCATTCACTCCTATGCCCACACCATTATCATAAAGCATATAGCATATTTACAATCAGCATTGAGAATAGCACTGAAGTTTGACTTTATAATACGGCCTAAGGTTCGCCACAATAAATGGCTGACATGTTGGCTTGTACAGTAGTTTGTTGTGTGTCAGCTGACCAAGTGTGTTATTTTTTTAATACACTTGTGTTTTTTTTTTTCCCCAGCGTAACTCTGCATATATGACTCAGATGGCCTACTTTGAGGAAGTGTGAGGAGACTCCACATGGGGAAAAGGAAGAGAGGGAAAACAGCAGATGTCCACCTTGGGATGTTTGTACTGTTACAAGCAGTCGACGCTCAATCAACTCCACACACTAACAGAGACAGATTTTGCACACAAACACATGCACACATGCAAGAAACAGAACATTTCCCCACTCCACACTTACTCTCATGCCAAGTCCTGAAAGAACTCTGACAACTTATTTTCTTGCATTTCAAGGTCAATGCATCTTAAGCAATGTTTGAATTTGTGCAGCTTACTTCCTTGTGCTTTAGTGTTGAATGGAAGTGTGACTGTACATAGTAACATACATTTTAATTAGATTATGGTATCTTTCCCAAATGTGTTGAAAAAGGGATGAATGGCCAACAAGATGTTTGACTATTTACATCCTATGACACAGTTTCTTCTTCTTGGCGTGATGTTGCTGTGAAATGTAAGAAACATTTAAATCTTCTTATCTATGATGAGTGAGCAGACAGGTAGATGATTGACATTTTGTGAAATGATGAAAAAGTGAGTCCCAGCCAGTTTAAGGTAGAGATATTGCATGATGTGCCTTAATGTTGTTAAATCTGCCACGCATGAAGTACGGCTAATTTAGTAACCTCTTAAGACCATTTGCAGGGTCCTAAATAAATGCAAGCATGTGGGTCAATGCAATGATCCCCTACAGCACACAATATCTTTAGTCCAGGCATATCAGGCTTTCCTTGATGTCCGTCAATGAGATTAGCATGTCTGCCTATTTAAAACCCTGCAATTTTTTTGTTCTTTCCTACCCTGAACTTGAAAGTCCCCAAGACCAGGGTAGTTTGCACTAAAGGTCTGTGTCCTGTCTTATGTCTGATATGTTACCTGTTAGCTAGATTTTAATTTGCTTTTTGTACACTAAAACTGACCCTTTGCCTTAAGTTGTGAGTTTGCCATCAACTACTTTTGTTAAGGGATTGTGTAAAATGCTAAAAAAAAAATGGATACACACAAACATTTTCTGCACACTGCAACAGTGCTTTGGCATAAGACCTGCTTCAGGGAGTACTGCCCTGTTTTACCATAAATGCAGCTCTGCCAACACACATGTCTTATTGTATGGAGACACTACACAGACATTGATCACTTAGTTTTCTATGGTCTTATGTGAATGTGCATGAATGAGTCCCTGTCTGGGGGGGCTGGGGGAATCTACCTTGTCACTGATGTGAGCAGTATTATCCTATCAGATGAGCCAGTTGAGGCTTTTACCTCCAACTCTTTGGGTTATTCAAGCTCTGTAACTGTTGAACTGTTTCACTCACATATGCATTGTTGTTTGTGTTTATTTTTTTCCAACACTAATGCTGTTTTTATGTACATGTTTCTCTGTTATTTAAACACCCTGGGAAGCCAGTGTAAGCCTTGGCTATTTGTCTCTGTAGTTGTTGCTGGATTGTCGATTTATGTACAGTACTAAAAAAAAGAAACCTGACAGACTGAAGAAAACACAAAATGTACAGTAACATGTTGCTGTATGTCCCTTTGTGTTGTAAGAGGGATATGCTATATTTCACATTCACATATTACAGCCAGGCATGGGGATGGTATTTGTGCTGGTTGTAGGCCTGTTAAGTACTTCAAAAGATTTGAATGCAACAAGGTGTTGCATGATAAAAAAAATGTTATGCTACTGTCCTATGTAGTAATGCATTTTTAGCGTAGTGGCAGATTTTCCAATAACCTATAATTTTAACGTGCTGCCAGAATACCATTTTAACAGCCAAAGAACATGTAATGATATTGTTTTCAACTAATTAGTATCTTCAGTATGCAGAGAGAACAAGTTGGTGAATTTAAGAATATTCCCATGCCTTTGGATAATATAGGTTACTGTTGTGGATTGAACATTGCTGTTTTTCTTGTTTTGATTTGTTGTCTTGGGAGATTTTCATGATGCAGTATTGTCTCATTATAGACAAATGTTCCTACCTTTTGGTTATCTGAAATTGTCTGATTTATGTTAAGATAATGTATTTTTATACATTAAGAGTCTTACACATGCCTACATTTTGAAGACGGACAGACCATCAGTACTGAAGGCATTCTCAGCTTATAATGAATGTCTGGTAGAATGGCCATGGAAGTTGTGTGAAAGTTTTCAGAGATCTTTGGAAGGGTTGTGAAAAGTTATTTTTGCAAAGCCAAGGCTTTCGTTGCATGTGTCAGCTAGGCAACAGTACTGGCTTGCTGGCAATGAATGGGCAGGTGTGAAGGCTTGTGGATGTTAGGCAAGTCCAAACCCCACCTTAAATAAACAGGCTTTAGGTGGCCTTGAGTTGCAGGACTGAACATGACTGTTTAATAGCTCCTCAGTTCACTTGTCTGTATTAAGCAACGCAGACAGTGTAGCTCTTGGACAGTACTGGATTTATTTCACCAGGCTGTCATTTGTCAGAGTCATGCTGACAAAATTATTTTGTATCATATCCATGCTTGGCAACTATTTTGAAATGTGGACTGAATGTGACTGCATCTTTAAACATACAGTGAATAAAAGCATCTGCTTAAAAGGAGAAACTCAGGATAAGACCAGTGCACCTGTTGTTAGATCAGAGCAAACATCTTGAGGAATCTACTATGCATTTGTACAAAGCTCTAAATTGTTATTTCTTTGTTTCCTGTAAAATCTGAAATGGATGTGTATTTGTTTTCCAGGAATACTATCTGTAAACATTTCTAAAACAACATTTTTGCCATCCCTCCGCAAACCAAAAGGCTGATAAAACCTGTGGTTATTTTAAGGGATACTCTTAGCCTTACCAGTCAAATCTCCACTGTGCTTTTCTAAAGTAATATTTAACCAGCATGAGCAAAACACTTCACTATTTCAGATTTTGTCTGAAAGACCTAAGTTGCCTCAGCTTGTGCCTTAACACTATGCAATGTTATTTGTACCAAAATACAAGGAAGATTACGCTGCAGACTGTTCCAACATTATCGTATGACATTGGCCTTGTTTTAATACTGTTTGACAATTTGGTTTTTTTTTTGCTACCCCAAGAGGTGTAGAGTACTGCAATGGATGAGGTGTCTAAATGCATTGGCTGTGATGTGTACATAATTGCTGAAACCCTGATTTAAGTGTGACAGGAGGCCAATAAAGTATGGATCTTTGTGTGCTCAGCGGATTCTTCACTAGGCTGTATATGCAGTATAAAGTGACTGTTTTTTTGTACTCTAAATAAACTTTAATTTTCTGATTTTCTTTGCGTAGGCGTACCATTTATCCTAACACTGGCAAAAAAACAGAATTGTGACCTGCACCACATGTTTCAAGCTGTGTGATGAAATCCCATATTCCCCAAATTTCGGATAGTTGTGTAGCAGTGGAACCACTGCTGTCCAAGAAACTGCTGGCTTGGGTCCTCTTCCAGAATGCACAAAATATTACTGCCTATTTTACTGTTCCTTTACACTTTTCAATCACTGGTAGTTTTCCATGTTTGCATCAGCATGTATTTAAAAGACAAGCAGTAAATGTCATTAAAGAAATACATCTAAACATTTACAGTGAAATATGAATGAAATAAGTGTTGTTTATTTGATGACTGGTTTCGATATTTGATTTTGCCCCCTCCCCAATGTTTGTCACTGTATGAACCTGGAGTAGCAAGTATGCCCCTTTCCAACTGTCATGCTTTATAGTAAAAGGCACATTTAGAATCAGTATGTTACAGTTACTGTTCATTAACCTCATTTAGAAGGCTTTACAATGACAGAGCTGCCAGTGACTAAGGTGGAGTGTAATTCCACCATGAAGCTGTTCTTCAGTCTGTGCAGGAAGTGAACATATCTAACTCCTGGACCGTAGCCTGAGAAGACATGGGAAACCTGCAAAACAACATGTTAACACATCAGTTTGTTTGCTTTGTCACTCTTTTGTTTTTAGAAAATTAAAGACAGACGTACAACCATCTTTTTCTAAAAAGCTGCTTGAATTGGCTTTGTGCAGAAACACATCTGCCTTTGGACCTGCTCCCTGCAAGACAGTGTACACACTTCAGGATAACACTCACAGCACACACAGACTGTGGTTATGGTGTATTAGTTATGGTTATGCTGTATTATATAGTGTCACATATCTGCTGAAACTGAAATCATTGTGCTCGTATGGATGCGTTAAGGAATGTATCAACTGAATAATGCCGTGACCAAGTTCAAATGTGACTCACCTGTTTCCAGTTGTGGGAGTAGTTCTCCAGATCCTCTCGGGGGTTGCTGGTGAACTCCTTGATGACTGTCTGGCCGTCACTCCCCAGCAGCCTCACCTGGAGCTGATAGATGGACTCATGCAGCTGACTCTCCTCATACCTGTGCAAGATAGACAGCACATCCATGAAAAAAGTCCTTCTGCAGTTGAGTCAGATGAGCATTGAGAAAAGCAATGAGCTTGAAATGTCTACTCTTTGTACTTAGTTTCTGTCAGTTAATATATACTGTTTTTGCAAAAACATTTGTGATAGTTATGGGTTGTACAAAATTCTCTTCTGTCATCCATAAACTTCTTTTTAAAATGTTGGGTTGTCTGTCAGAAGTAACGGTTTTGCAAATATGAAATGTTTCCAACAAATGGTCAAATCTAAACTCAGTGTCAGATGATTGGGTGCAAGACAAATTTTCTTCAGTGCAGTAAAGGTTTTATTCATTCATCTATTCATTCATCATTCAAACTAACTCAGAAGCCTTGGTGGTTTGCATATTTCACCAACCACGGCTAAAATTTAAAGTTGCATCATGGGCTTCCTGTGATGAAAGCTGGTTTTCTCAACTACTGGTTATGTCTTGAATTTTTTTGTAAACAGTTATGCAACATTTTCTAAAGTCAAATGAGTATGACTATGATTTGCATGTTTGACTAATGATTTAGCAATATTGTTCCCATTTCCCATTGTTTTCAGGCCATGACATGACATTGCACCACAAATACAATTATATCACACAGTAATGTTAAAGCAATAGACAGTTTTCTGCCACACAAATAATTTTTGCATAAAAGTTATGTTAGATTAAGTTTAACTCACTATTTGCAAGACTATCATGACTTGGCATCCTTACTATGTCATATCAGTTGTCCATATTAATTTCAATAACACTGACAAGAATTTTTCCAAATTAATACTTTCTATAAAGCTTCTCTTCATAAGACTCTGTGAACATATTAACAAAATCTTAGAATGCATTTATAAAGTATGTAAAGTATTCCTAACTATTTATACATACTTATGACTATACTGCTAAGAAATAATAACGCTATGGCAGAGCCCTATTCCAACTTCAAGTGCATTCTTGGTTATAAAGCTTTACCTGCCTGAATGCAGTCATGAGTATGTATAAATACTTATGAATACTAATTTAACCATTATTAAGCTTTATGGGGCATTATAACCTTATATGAGTGTGTTTATAGAGTCTTATGAATACAAACTTCATGGAAAGTGTTACCTCAACATTAAAAAACAAAATACAATGAGCCTTTAAGGTACAGCATGGAGGTGAGAAACATCATAAAGTAATCCACTCACCAGTCCTCAACTGCTATCGCTGGTTGGAAATCATCTAGCAGCTCTGGCCAAAGCCCTTCTGCCAGGAGGTCTACTCGCTGCTCCAAAGTCAGCCAGCTACCATTACACACCAAGCAAAATATCAGCAATGAAGTCTTAACGGTAACACTTCTTATTATTAACATGTTATGACAGCAGCTGGGGTTATGGGTTTATTTCACTGCCCACCTGAACTGGGGAACAAAGCAGACTACAGCACCTGGTGGTGCGTTCACATCTTCATATATCATGTCCCCAACAGTTTTGGTCCATCCTGAATAATCGCCTATTAGACACAGACGACCCCCACATGTAAGGCACTATTTTTGGGCAACGGGGAAACTACGACTTTGTAGTAGCCTAATCTTAATTCAAGTTTTTGTGTAGCTATTTGCAGTAACCATATGTTTAAGGCTACCTACAGCTTACTGTTCATTTGAATTACAAACTAAGCAGATCACGTAAGAAAGCTTCCGCTTACATTTATTATATACATTTAACTATAGGCACATGGCAGACTATAGGTGAAGCTTACTACCTTTGGGCTCGGTGGGTGGAGGTGCGCTGTCATAATCTGGAGGAACTTCTGACAGCTCAGGCTCAGGTGGTGGTTCGTGGTGAGTCACACCTACAAATTACACAATCCAATGACGGACATGCTTACTCACAACAAACTGTCACAGCGAATTGAGTTCTTACTAATATTCAGGTTGCTAATAATAGGCTACTACCCAAAGCACTACATATATTATTTAGAATGCAAGCACAAAATAGGCTACACACGGCGATAAATTGAACTGTGGGTGTAGCCCTTAGCCTAGGCTGTTTTCTGACAGGCCTTAGGTATTATAGGCATTTATGTCAGCCTATTGGAATCTGTCGTCTTGGGTTCCCACCTTCCGGAAGCATTTGTGTACACACTGGAACTTCGTTGTAGATACACATAACTGGACAAAATGTTTCACTGAAAACATTGTTAAGTTCAAAACAGGTAGACATACATTCGATGGTTCGCTCCGTCTCTGAATGTGAACGGGCCATGCGAACAGATGGAGGGCTGACAATTATGACGTTTAACTCAAGTTTTCAAAATGAGGGTAGCCAGAACAAGAAGAATGCTTGAGGAATTTTATATATTGAGGGGAAAGACGTTTTGGTCTACTTACTACGGGTTTTGGTAAAAGCTTGTAACAAGTAACGATTGTTTGAAGTAGACCAGTAGCCTACCATCACAACATTATTTCACAACCACCGAGTTGTAGGTAGCCTAATGGAAGCCAATGCATTACCGTGAGGAGCGGGGTTCTTCAGTAAATTTCTTCCTATTGGTTTATTTTCATAGACAACCTTCCAGTCCACACTGTCGGGCATCAAAATTCCGCTGGACCTCAGATGGTACTCATTCTCACATTTGTCCTTCCACTCCGCCATCGTTGCCTACAGTGAGCAGCAGTTTGCTTGTTGTAGCCTAATGAGATCAGAACTCGAATCATCGTTCCTTTTACAGTTTCCTGCCCCACCCCTAAACCGTGGGCGACCTGATCATCATAAAAGTGTGTATGTCTAGCTTATGTGGATAAATACATGCATTCGACACAGCAACTAAAATATTGATAAGTGGTTAATATTTAAAAGCATTTTTAGAATGGGCATAGCCAGGCTACATTAAATGAGAGATGGCCAAAGTAAACTGACTACTAACTTTTTTATACAACACCTTTTTTTCCAACAGCCCCCATAACAGATACTTTATAACGTTCATTATAGTGAGGTCAAGGAAGACACTATGTTGGTTGTTGGGAAAAAAAGACTGTTCAGATTATAGGCGGAATGTGGAATACTTCAACGTAACAGAAACAATGTAGGCTACATTAAGAACCATTAAAGAAGAGAGCACTTAAAAGGGAAAGAGATTTTTGTTGTTTTTATTCTTAGAAGATAAGAAGGTAAGGGCAAAGTTTACTGCAAGGCAGACTAACCCCAATACAGGAAAGCCAACTCAAAGTTCATGTTTTTGATGTTCATGAAAATCTTATGCCAAAGATACCTAAACAAATCTATTAACTTGGGGAATAAGTATACTTCTGTGGCCCTCAGGCCTAATTGCCTGGTGGCACAGAATTTTTCTGCCATTCTGATCATTAAAAAAGCTTCATCTATAATAGGGTATTCCCCCCTGCTTGTCTTACTGTACATCTTTACAAAGACAGCAAGCACAGAGTTAGGTCATCACATGCTCAATATGGCAGACCTAAAGCAAAGACAGGCCAAAGTCCTTTTCTGGTAATACCTCTAGCCGTGTACATACATATGGGGTGTGTGGATGGATAGAATGTGTGCTTATATGCAAACATAGCAACCAGGGTTGGTCTCTAGCACAATAAGATAACAACATGACAGGTCAGGCTGTAAAGATTTACCTGTTGCATGAGGACCAGACCATCTAAGTGATACAGTGCCATGCCCTCTCACTGTGAATGACATTCTCACTGAGTTGGACTTACTGAGTACTGAAAAGCAGTCATTGTCTTCTCAGGTCAGGTTAAGCAATCAACATTTTGCCCCACAGTTAATTTAGCTCACCCTGTAAGACAGTGTTGTAAAAGTCAAAAGGCAACTCCCAGAATCGCCAAAAGCACCAGTAGTAGTAGTAGTAGTAGTAAAAGTGGTAATAATAGTAGTAATGGATAGTTTATTATTGGAATGGTAAACATCTGGTTTTCACCTACACACACATATGTACGCGCGTGCACCCACACACACATATTTATTTACTCACTTCTAGCTCTTTACTCTCATATACTAGTATAACAAGATGAAAAGCTGGCGAAGTCCTTCATCTGTAAATCCCTACCCAGCTCGTTTGACCCTCTCCAGTTTGCATATAGAGCTAACAGATCTAGAGATGATGCCATTTCTAATCTGCTACACACCACCTTGTCTCACTTAGATGAAGGAAATGGAAATTATGTGAGGATGCTGTTCATCGATTACAGCTCAGCTTTCAACACCATAATCCCTCTCACTCTAGTCAGCAAGATGAAGTCTCTGGGACTTGACAGCTCACTCTGCAACTGGATCCTCAGTTTTCTCACCAATCGAACACAGGTTCTCAGAATGGGTGGAATGACATCAACGCCCCTAACCATAAGCACTGGTGCTCCCCAAGGTTGTGTTTTAAGCTCGCTGCTCTACAACATATACACACATGATTGCATAGCCAGCAGCAGTCAGACCTCCATTATTAAGTTTGCTGATGACACTGTGGTTGTGGGCCTAATCAGCAACAACAACGAACAGGCATACATGAAACAAGTAAAAGACATCACACAGTGGTGCCAGCTCAACAACTTAGCACTAAACGTCACCAAAACAAAGGAGATGGTAGTGGACTACCGAAAACAACAGGGAAATTACACGCCACTATATATCTCTGAGCAGCCTGTTGAGAGGGTAAAAAGTTTCAAATACCTTGGGGTACACATAACTAACGACTTCACATGGGCAGTAAACATCCAAAGTATCATCAAGAAATCCAGGCAACGACTGTACTTCCTGCGCCTGTTGAGGAAATTCAGAGTTTCGACACCCATCCTGAAGGCCTTCTACTCCTCAGCAGTGGAGAGTGTATTAACAGGGTCCATTACAACATGGTATGGAAGCTCCACAGTGCGCGACTGTAGTGCTTTAGAAAGAGTAGTGCATTCTGCTGAGCGGTGTATTTGTGCACCTCTCCCTGCACAGGAAGGACATCTATACAAGGAGAGTTAGGTCCAGAGCCCAAAAAATTATTAAAGACAATACTCATCCAAACAATGGACTATTTAAGAAGCTTAAGTCTGGAAGGAGACTACGTTGTCATAAAACAAAGACAGAAAGACTAAGGAAAAGCTTCTTCCCTCAGGCCATTCGTCTTATGAATTTTTTTGCAGAGGCCAATTCATTTCACTACATGCGTCATGAAAGTGACTCTATGTATGTGACCAATAAAGTATCCTTGTATCCTTGTATCCTTGAAAACATCTTGAATTAGCCTAAACTGTAGAGCCAAGCTTAATGTTTGTTACTTAGTGTTATGACACACATTCATTGTTGTGTCATTGTTAGGTCAGAATTATAAACAGAAGTGTAGAATGTGCAACAGAAGATTCATCATTCTATTGGCAGCCAGGTAAATTAACTGTTTTGCTTTCACGGCTTATCGTAACGTTGTATTTGTTTTAGTTTTGTTAATTTTGCTAATATTGTAATTTCTTACAATTTTCATACATAATTCATGTAATTCACAGCTCATGTTGCCAGGCTGTGTATGTGTGGGGCAAAGTGGGCTATAACCACTGGATTATGAGAGTGTACACTGTTCCCAGTGTTCTAGCACATCTTCAGTGGTTTTATGATGGAGAAATCCATCCCAGATAAGTGTTACTGTTTTCAGGTGAGTTTTGTGTTATATTAAGTGTTATGGCTTCTTGTATATTTTGGTAATAGTAGCTATAGTGTATTTGAAATTTGTTCATGGATTTGTACTAAAAGCAACACGACATTTAAGCAAAGACATTTTTCTCTGCCGAAATACAGTAGTTTTTTTTACTCTACTTTTTTACTTTTCCCCTTAAGTGTCCTCTTCATCGAGCAGGCTCATCTGGGATGAGTTGCCAGACAAAGTTTCTGAGAACAGAAACTACAAGCCTTCCACACATACATGATACAACAAGCCCCACACACAGCAGTGACAACACAATAAGGCAGGCAGTCAGTGAGAACAGTGCGCCACCATTGCTGTTAGACGATCCTGAAAACACACAGGCCCAAAAGATGGAAGTGTGTGAAAGCTGTCTAAAGCCATCTGCAGGACACTACCGTATGACTTTAGGAGGCATCAATTATCAGCTCAAGCCCAGGAAGGACTCATCAGGTTGCTCAGCCAACACTAAAGGTCTTTACTCATAATCTAAAATGAATGATAGTGTGTGAGACTTTACCCTCAGCATTCTCTACCTCTCCCTTTCTCTCTCTCTCTCTCTTTCTCTCTCTCTCTCTGTCTCTCTCTCTGTCTCTCTCACTCTTTCTCACACACACAGACACGGACACACACACAGACACGCACACACACACACACACACACACACACACACACACACACACACACACACACACACACACACACACAGTACCTGCTTTCAGACTACAGGCTAAACTCTGAACTCCACTCTTTACTTTGGAGTTGAGAAAAACTTTGAAAATTTAGGTCTGGACTTTTAGCAGAGTTGACCAGTAGCGTTTATGCAAGACTGAAACAATTCTGGAGATTTGGGTGAGGTTTGGTAATTAGGTGTAGCATTCAGGGCAGGACCTGATGTATTCATACTGCACTGTTTTGTTTACAGCATGTAGAGGATTTGAAGTTCAGAAAGCTGTGCTGTCTATTGCTGCAGTTGGAACATTTATTTGGCCATTTACACAAATTTCAAAAAGGCCAGAAAAAATCAGGAAATCAGGCCCAGTCTGAAAGCAGCTTCTGTCTGTCTGTCTGTCTGTCTGTCTGTCTCTGTTTCTGTATGTTTGGATGTGTGGATTATAATTAACTACCCAGCATCTAGTCTAATATCTGTACACCCAGCATTGCTAAAAAAGTTATAGCTCACATTTTGGTAAATAATGCATTATAATTTTGGATGGTTTTATAGTAATAACCAGCACTGTATCTGTGGAAAGATGTCTCAATGACATGTAAGGTTTAGTTTATGTCTAAGGTTTAAATGTTTTTGTGTGTGTGTGTATTGGTAGATTTTCAGTTGGGCAAGGAGAAAAATGATGGCTCCACATCAGCACAGAATGTGACAAGACAGCACAAGCAAACACAGACAGACTCTGGTAAAAGTAATAAAATACAGCCCACACCTACCCAGCATTGAGAAAGCATTGGATAATGCAATAGCTCTACATGCGGCCTGCTATCTATACGCACACTAAAAAGGAAAAGAGAGCAAACACACAGAAACAGAGCAAACACACACTACCTGTTGTCATGTCTAGACTGATATACACCCCCTACCCATTTATACAGGTGTGCATGGAGAAAGGCTGACCTCTGCTGACAGGCCAGCGCTGACAGGCCTCGAGGTGGCGTGCCAGACCAACATCCGCACACTAGTATCCCTACGAGGCCGTAGCCCAGGTTAGGAGTTAAAGTTTCAGAGATACTCATCTGTGCAAGTGAAAGTGTTCAAAAGGGTCTTCTGATGACAATATGTTTAGTTTCCCATATGTGTTTGTCTCAAATAATTCTGGTGTATTCATTGTGGTAAAAACTAATTCCCATGCAGAACAATTTGAAAATATTTTTCACTAAAGCTTGTTCTTTAATGAAAATGTGTAAACCCACAATAATAACATGTAACTGAAGTTTCTGCCCTTATTCTCAGAGCTTGGTTTTGCTTTATTTATCCATTTGTTTATAATTGTGGAGATCAGGACAAAAGAAACAGGGCTGAAAGAATAAAACATAGTGTGTGAAGTCCACAGTAATAACTGACACTATTTGTTTCTTAATTTCATCATCATTATAGGTGCTCATCAGAATTTTCATAGTCATTAACAAAAATTACTTGTGTAATGACATGTCATTGTTTCAAAGGGGTAAAAAAAATAAGATACCACAAGATAAGAGTCCTTTATTGTCTCTATACACAGGATACAGTGAGACTGCAGGTGCCCTTCACAACAAACAACACATGCAACAAGTACATAGAGGTACCAAAGCAAATGTGTTATGTTTCTTTTAACTGTTTTTCTAAGTGATAAAGTGTAACGCAGGGGTCTGTAGTATTTGACACTGTTTGTTTCTTAATGTCATCATTGTTATTCAGTATTTTAACAGTCATTAACAGTAAATGACGTGTGTAATGACATGTCATTGTTTCAAAGAGGTTAATAGAATGCTTTTATTGTCACTGTACACAGGATACAATGAACAACACTTGCAACAAAAACATGAAGGTACCAAAGCAAATGTGTCATCTTTCGTTCAACTGTTTTTGTTAGTGTGGAACAGGGGTCAGTGCTCTGTGAGTAGATCTGTAAATGGGGGAGTTAGGCGGGTCATTATGAGCTTTAAGTATGGGACTCATCCCTTAAGTGTAAAGTCCTGTGGCTCAAATGACAAAAGGACATGCTAATAAACACCACCCAAGTGATGGATTATGGATACTTAAAGGATTTGTACTTTACACAGTGTGATTTTTGTCATGCCTGTACAGTTTGTTTATACTGGAAATGTTGTGTTCTGTGGCTTGACAGGATATCCAGTGACAGACAGAGAAGGAATCCAAGAGACAGCAAGTCACACAAAGTCTCCTAATTGCCCCAGACAGCCTGCAAAAAAGGTGACCCTCTCTGACGGCTAACTCCAGCCATTTGAGATCACAAACATGATTAGAATTTTGCTTACTGATGGTGCAATGTGAAAATGAACAATGCATTCAAGCAACCATCTGGTGGCAGTTAATGTAAGTTTTAGATCTGCTCTTTATACGTCTGGAATGACCAACAACAACAACAAAAAATAGCTCCTTTAGGAAACTAGAGATGTTCTGGCCTGTGTCAATTGTGATTGGACTAGTATCTAAGACGTATCCTGCCTGCTCCCACCTTGCAGTTCCTTTTTTTCTTACATCTGTATAGCGAATTTATAATGTTGTTTACCTTCAAGAAGGATATCATAATGTTGTTTACCTTCCAGAATACCTGTCACCAGAAGGGCAGCTGTGTGGGCAAGATTGCAGTCTTCACTTTACTGGTCGGTGTCATCGGCTTCTTAGCTATCAACCACCACAAGTATCTGAATCACAAATAAACACCTTCACAATTTAAGTATTTGACACAAATGTTTTTCTGCCAAGAAATGGGTTGCTCTAACACAACATGGGGAATGTGAGAAATGTCTCCATCTAGTGGAGGGGGGTGAGGGGTGGGGGTGGTGTGTGTGTGTGGGGGGATACTAGGGATAGCTGACATTGCAACTCAAGGTAATTAAAAAACAAAAGTTGTTGAATTTTAGATTGTTACAAACATTTTATGCAAAGTGAAGGAAAGAGTTTTGAAAGTGCAGTCTAGTAGTTGGCTGTGCTCTATAGACTATAGATCATAGTGGTTATAGACTGGTCCCTGTCCATTGGATATGAATAATGATGGTTTTCTGATAGATAGGGTTTTATATAGATAGATAGCAAGAGAGAGAGAGAGAGAGAGAGAGAGAGAGACATACACCATGCACATATACACACACACACACACACACACTGGTTATTTACTACCCTTGCTACATTTCTTCTTACTTGTAGAGGAATCAAACCAGAGTCCTGCTGGTCCCAAGACCAACTCCTTAACATGACGCAACAGATGTTTTTTTTCGGTTTCTCTGTTTTTTGAGTAGATGTTTGTACGGCACATTTACAACCAAAGTGCTTAAAAGGCAGATTTGGGATCAGTATGGTGCAGTCATTCTTCATGAACTTCCATTGTCAGGCTTTACAACGACGGAGCTGCCAGTGACTCGCTGGAGTACCATTTAGCCGCGAAGCTCTTCTTCACTTGGTGCAGGAAGTGAACATATCTAACTACTTTGTCATTTTTTTTTTTTGCATTTTTTGCAAAAGTGCATGCATAGAAAAACACATGCACACATCATCTTACTAAAATCTACTTGATTTGGAAAAAAATCTTTAAGTTAAGGAATATTATGCCTCCCCTGTGTCATTGCCCTTACATATGCATGCCTGTAGTGGTTCCTCCTTAGGGACCTGCCAGTTACTGACATTTGTGACTTGAGATGATTAAAAACTATTACCTGGCCTGTCACCATATAACCTACAATTGTCATTTGTTGCATCTTTTCTCTTTCCTCTGATAGGGTTGTCTCTAATGAGTGACTATTTGGTAAATATGAAATCTCTCTTATAAATTAAAGCTGAATCTCAGATCCTTACTCAGTGTAAAGAATCCAGAACCCTAGAAGTTTGTTTATTTCACAAGCCTTGTGTTCAAAGTCATGTAAAAGTGGTTTTGTTATTGTCCAAACTTCTGTAAAATCTTCCAGAGTGGGAAGGATTGCACCCCATCAGTGGTCTGTGTGTTAGACTGATGATGTAGAAATATTGCACAGTTTATGGTTTTACTCATGTTCCCCTTTTTCATGCACGTACACAATGTGCTACCTTCCCTAACACAATACCATTATTATATGATCATGTTTGAATTACACAAAAAAATACTACAGCTGCACAATGAGAAAATCTGCAATATTATGGCATGTCAAAGAAACATCCCATGAGAAAGAAAAGAACCAGTGGGGCTTGACTTGGATGTGGTAAAGAACTGCTAAGGATGGGGATCAGCTACAAGAGGTGAAGGTGCAGGAGGTAACATCAAAACAGATGGTGTAATCTAGGTAGCAGAGGGTTTGTGAGGGTGCTGTGTTGCAGCAGTTAGAGCACCCTTACCATAAAAAGGCAAGTACTAGAGTAGAGTCATCATCTCTACCTTAAAGAAGACCTTAAAGAACCTCCTTTTCCTGGCACACTTCCCTTCATAGCAAATAGAATAGAATGCCTTTTATTGTGACTATACAAATGTACAATGATATTAAAAGCAGCTCCTTCCCCAGTGCAGACATGTATGTAGAATATTTACAACAAAGTACAAAATAAATAATAGTGCAAGAAAGTATACAAGAATAAAAAGGGTGGCAGGGTGCACAGTTCTGAGGTTCTATTTACATATGTAAAGAGTAAACAAGGTTTAATATACATTGTGATATGCAGTGTGGTTTATTTTATATTAATTAAATATTGCACATACAGTATATTATATAATGATGGTCCTATACTATGAGTAGTGAGTATTGGACAATGAGAGTAAAGCTAACATTCACTTAACAACACTGTCCTGTACCATGTATGCCCTGAAGTGTCTCATGTCGCCCAGAAACTCGGTCAGTATCCATCAGTTACAAATACAGATACAAATGCAGAACTCAGCATGGTTGAGAAATTGTCATCACCATGTATAACAAGGACAGCACTGCTGCTGATGCAAGATTAGGCCATTTCACCTGCAAGGGCGTATCTTACACAACATGTGAAGCGTGCCGCTTATTAAGCTGCTTGTCTCCCGGCACAGACAGAAAGCTGCCAACTGGGGTAGCGGAAAAGGTGAAAGCAGTCTGAACAACTCTCCCACCCAAGGCTGTCAGCAGTTGACAAAGTGCAGGTGGGAGACTGTGAATGCTTTGGAAGGTGCAAATGCTCTCACTTTGGCCTTAAGCCTGGTTTAGGGTATGCTGTTGTGTAACATCAGTGCTGTAACTGTTGCGCTTCTGGACTGACACATACTCGATTTAATAATAATAATAATAATTATAGTAATATTAATAATGAAAATAATAATAATAAAAGTACATTTTATTTATATTGTACCTTACACTTTTCAGATCTCTTTA
The DNA here is from genome assembly GCA_030347295.1 of Setipinna tenuifilis. NCBI lineage: Eukaryota > Metazoa > Chordata > Actinopteri > Clupeiformes > Engraulidae > Setipinna > Setipinna tenuifilis. Next base: position 30,209,445 of record CM059272.1, read on the forward strand.
GGCCCTGATGCTTTGCGTGCATCTTTGAAAATTCTCTCATGTCAAGCAATGCAGACCACAGGGGCTGTGATTGGTCAACTAGTCCTGTGTGTAGGCCACCACCATCCACAGCCTACTGTTGCTAAATAGTTACCAAACTCTATCCTCAAAACAGAAACAATGCAGTCAAAATGAAATCACAATGAAGTAATTAGTACATGCTACAAAATGAACAGCACAACATTCAGATGCATAAAATAGCATAATTCATTTTTTACAACACTGAAAATGCACTTTCAATTGAAAAAGCAAAGCTGAAACTGAAATAAAGTGTTAGTATAAGATTACGTGCTAAAATACTTACACATAATTAGCCAAGATAATTCAAAACAGATTTTCCAGTTACAATCAATTACAAAAAAGTATAGGCAAGGCAGCAATCTTGGAAAATGGTGACCATATTGTTTATTTTCATAGCTAACAAGCCTTTGGGAAAATTAGGTCTAAAGGATAACTTTGTGCCAAAGTTAATACTTGTTTCACAAAGCAAATTATTCCTTTGCCCTTCTGCTGCAGTAGAAGCCTTACTGAGAGATGGCATCAGCTTACTTTCCAGAAGGATCTCAAAATGTTATAATACCCAAAGAATATTATAATTATAACGTTGCAGTCTTCACTTTACTGGTCTGTGTCATCGGCTCCTTAACTATGAACCACCACAAGTACCTGAATCACAAATAAACCCCTTCAAAATTTAACTAGTATGTGAGGCGTTCATTTTTTGCCCCAAAATTAGTTAGGACAACTTAGGATAACGGAAAATTTCAAGTATGCCAGACCCAGCAGATGACAAATGTCTCCATCTAGTGGAGTAGAAAACTAGTGACAGCTGACAATGCCGTCAATGTACTGACTTACAGACTTACGTATAGAACATGGATGACAAATTGCAAGTTGTGTAATTTCAGCTTTGACAAAGTCTAGTGGACTGTCTGTAGTGGCTATAGTCTGGTCCCTGCATATGGATGTGAATACTGATGTTTTTCTACTGTCCACTTTTGGCCTGTAGAACTTTTTTTGATGTGATGTAGAGAAAATACAAGAGATTGTGTGTGGGGGGGTAAGAGACAGACAGACAGAGAGAGAGAGAGAGAGAGAGAGAGAGAGAGAGAGAGAGAGAGAGAGAAGGAGAGAGAGAGATGACTGAGCACCTGTATTGCAAACACACACACACACACACACACACACACACACACACACACACACACACACACACACACACACTGGATGGTAAACACCCATAAATACTATTGCCTTTTTATGACCGTTAATATTACTGTAAAGATATAGGAGATATACCTTTTTTACTGTGGCACATATCATTTATCTTTTTGCCACTACAACACTGCACACACACACACACACACACACACACACACACACACACACACACACACACACACACACACACTTTACAATTTATTGCTGTACTGTCACATCATCAGGCACAGCTGTGATAAATATATAATATATTATATGACTGTGGGACATGTGGGTGTGAGCTATGGATGCATAGTGAGATATGGATGGAGCCACGGACTCAGACAGAGGAAGAGAGCATGAGAGAGAGAGAAAGAGAGGGGGAGAGACAGAGAGGGAGAGAGAGAGAGAGGAAGTTCAAAATGAACTGCTTCAGGGCACAGAACATTCCCTCCAGACAGAATTACCGCAGTGCTTTGCATTACATGTGAACACACCACATCAGGCAAGAGGGCATGATGTCTTGCCACCGCTGTCAGACATGGAGACAGACTGACTGACTCACTCACAGTGACTGACTGATTGTTAAGTTCAGCCTTTTTTATTAAATTTTTTATCTTGCAACAAAGACTACCTAAATATTGTGCCTTGAAAAAATGAGGATGTGTCCATGAAAATATACCGTATTACCGTATTGTCAGATGCAGCCTGGATCAGACTGAGGTCAGAGGTTAGGCCCTATATTCCATTGTGGATCCACAGTATTCCCACAGACTTTTTATGAGGGTAGGTTCCAAACTTTGAGTGAAAAAGCGTAATGCCCTTTAATCCTTTCAGGGCAGACGAAATGCTCATTTGCTTGAATGCAACCCTATGGGAAAAATGCTAAGCTACCCTGAATCTAGTGCTATTTTGAGAAAACAAAACATATGTTACAAATTTGAGATACCCGTGTGATGGTCTTTAACCTCTTTTCTATAAACGAGCAAATTTTAACCCTTCCTGGTGATATTTTAAAGGAAATACTAAAATACATTGCAGGAAGATTGCATGCTATTTGTATTTGCAACATGACCTATGCTCAGAGTAAGTTGCAAGGTGACTGTAGTCATAGTAAGATAACATTGTATGATTATCAGAAACTACAGCAGGTAATTCAATGCATGTCTGCAGTCTTACAAATGAATAAAATACTGTATACTCTCTCACTTTTTCTCTATCACTGTCTTTTTTATGATTGTGTGTGTGTGTGTGTGTGTGTGTGTATGTGTGTGTGTGTGTGTGTGTGTGTGTGTGTGTGTGTGTGCGTGCGCGCGCATGCACACGCCTTTGGAGGGGGGCTGAGCCTGGATGCCAAGTAGATCGGTGCAACTGGTGTCGTGTGTCTGGAACATGCTCAGTGCAGTCTTACATAACAGCAACTGTGTGCTATGCTCTTACCCATATAGACCAGTAAGCCGTGTCCCCTGCATCTATCAGGGCTACTGTAAGAGTACTATTTCTGACAACACTAGGTAACTACATTGTGTGCTATCAACTGTCAACACACAGTGTGTATTCATTGGTCTGTTCTGTGATCTTATCTTAATTTCCAAAATGGTTACTAGATCATGCTAGTGTGAATGTTGGCGATGGTTGAGTGCATGTGAGATTGGTGTGTGTGTGTGTGTGTGTGTGTGTGTGTGTGTGTGTGTGTGTGTGTGTGTGTGATAGAGAGCGAGAGAGAGTGCAAATCTTTGCATGCACGCTCATAAGTCTGTCTATGTTTGTGTCTGTCTTTATTACTGTGCACTTGTGAGCCTGTGTGCATATGTGTGTGTGTATAACAGAGAGAGGGTGACAGAGAGTGTGTGTGTGTGTGTGAGAGAGGGAGAGAGAGAGAGAGAGAGAGAGAGAGAGAGAGAGCTAGAGGGAAAGACAGAAGGAAAGAGAGAGAGAAAGCAAGAGAAGTAATTGGGTCCAAAGCTTGTCCACAGCCGTGGCCACACATGCGATCTCACATAACCACCAGACCCCCCCCCCCACAACTGTTAGATGACACCCTGGGGGCAGCTGACACCAGCAGCCTGTAATGGATGCCTCCCGCCGCCTCTCTTTGTCCCCTCGGACTAGTGCACCACACGGCTCCAGCAGCTCCCAAGTTCTCCCAACTGATGGCAGATACACACTGTTTGTTTTATTTTTAATTTATCTTTAAATTACTTTATTTTCTCTGTTTAATCCTTTGAGCACTTTTATGTAAAGTGCAGTTTAAATAATATGTATTGCTATTATTTATTATTAATTGTGTGTTGTACTTATGTGTTGTAAAGTCTACCTACTATATCTGGTCAGTGTGATTCTCAACAACAGCCAACAGATCCTTTAGTGTGTATAAGAGGGTATGGAGACTAGTTTGTTTGTGGTTTGCCATGCTTTGATATCTGTTTATTATGACCACCGCTAGCAAAGCTAGCGAAAGCGGTCATTATAGTGTTGCCGAGACTTTTTTCCCTTTTTTTTTTTTTCTCCCTTTTCTCTTTTTCTCGATTTTTCGTCAATGATTCCCAGGACACTGGAACTCTGGGGAAGATGAATCTTTGTAGGCATGTAACCCTAGAAGTTTTTGAGCGAATAGGAGCTTTTGGCCCCCAAGGGCCACCCCCCCCGCTGTGCCAGTGTCCATCAAAGAGGGGGAGACGCCGAAAAGTTTTTGCTGAATAACTCAGTGAATGTTTCACCGAACAACATGATTTTTTTGTGATATGTCGGTGTTACAGGGGCGTATCGACCCAGCCCATAAACACTCACTTAAAGTGTAGCGCCACCTAGTGATATGGGTAAATGCGAAAAATGGGATTTTATATTGGCAATATCTTGGACAGAGAAGGTGGAAACTGCGCAAAATATGTCATGCATGATAAGCACAAAGACCTCTAAAAGCACAGCACATGCCATAAAATTTGTCCCATACGGGGCGCTGTAATTGTATAAAATGACGTTTTGCCTATTATCTAGAGAACGGTAATGTTTACAAGCAGTTCTTTTTTGTCGTGAGATCTACTGACCCTCCTGCATTGAAAACACTGGTCAATGCCCACTTCCAACAAAAAAAAATTCTGCAAAATTTTAACATTGTGAAAGTGAAACCAAACAAACTCTTGTCTGTGGCAGTTCATGTGAATCTCACCAAATTTGGTACATGTCATCTACAGACAATGATGACAAAATGTTATCAAAGGATTTGTCTTGAGATAAACCGTTTAAAAGTTACATGTAAATCAAAATTCAAAACATAGCTTAAAATTCTCCAAAAGTCCATATCTCGGCTTCTAATTGCTCATATTTGGTCAAAGTTGACATGACAACTCTGAACGGCTTTCTTTTCATGTGCACCAAATTTTGTGACATTTCATCACATGCTGCAATGTTTCCGGTCAAAGCTAGGTGTACAAAAACAGTTTTTGTTAAATAACTTATCAAAAATTTTGCCCAAGACAATGATTTTGTGTTAGTAAGCCAGTGTTAAAGAGCCGTATCAACCCATCCTATAAACACTCACTTGAAGAAATAGCACCACCTAGTGATATAGTTAAATACTATAAATAAAATAGAGATTTTGCATTGCCAATATCTTGGACCAAGGAGGTGACAACTACTCAAAATATACACAAACACACAGAATGTCATTCATTCAAAACCCACATCCATGCTAACTTCCAGCAAATCATTTCCACACAAACTCTCACCTCACAACACTGACCTACCACAAACTCACCATACCTATGATTCCCACACTTCAATACACTGCGGCGGTCATACCATGTACCGCTATGCGGTACATCTAGTTTTTAATGACAGTCCCTCCTACTGCATAGATTGTATAGACATTAGAGCACACACAAACAGACAAACATTTACTTTTTTATCTCCATGGGAAAATACAGTTGACTAAGAGCACGCACAATTAAGCTCCAGTGAAAGCAGAAGTAAAGCTGCTTTTAGGAAGAAACTAAATGGTAAGTAGGCTGCATTTATATAACGATTTCTCACACTCAGTAAAGTACCCAGAGTGCCTGTCAATTCAACGCCTTGCATTTACCCATTCACACACACACTCACACACTCATGGCAGAAGGCTGTCATGGAAGGTGCTAACAGGCACTTTGGGAGCAATATGAGATTCAATGTCTTGCACAAGGACACTGTGACCTAGTCAAGAAGAGCTGGAACCGAACCGGCAACCCAAATTAATAGTAGACCCCTTCACCTCTTGGGCCACTGTCGCTCATAAAACATATTTATATAACACTTTTCACCGACCAAAATCACAAGTGCTGCACGTGAAAATTCTTGTGAGACTAAACAGAAAAACTGGCGAAGCACACAATGATTGTACACGATACACATTTTAGGCTGGTGACTGAGATTGTAGATTTGGACTACTGCAGAGAGGAGTTGGGCGGTGGATTAGCTCTTCCAGAGTGGCTGTAGAATAGGGTGTCTCTATTCTGTTTATCCTCCACAAATAGAGCTTCAATGCCATTCTATAGCGGCAAAACAAAATTCAGATTCATCTGACAATAAAGCCCCCCTCTCTCTCCCTCTTTTTGAACAGTATACAGTAGCTCACAAGGAGGCAGTGGAGGGAACTGAGTAGAGAGGTACTGTGATAGTGTCTACTGGACCTTATGAGTAGTCCTGCACACCGCACTCAGATGACATTGAAGATAGGAGGATCAGACTTGGTAAGAGAAGACAAATGTGAATTGGAAGAGTCAATTAGGGAAGAAATTAAAGATTTCATTTTTCTGCAATATTGTAAAATGTTCTGACAGGCCCTCTCAGTTGTTCTCAAATTATTTGTTTTGTCTGTGTTTAGGAGAGTAAGAGCCTTGTGTGTATGTGTGTGTGTGTGTGTGTGTATGTGTGTGCGTGTGTGTGTGTGCGTGCGTGTGCATGCACATGTGTGCATTGACATAGAAGCTCACATACCTGATGTTCCGTAGTGGTAATTGATGTAAGGTGATCAATAAAGTAGATCTTTCTTGAGTGGTGACGATTCCCGCCGTTCTTCGGACTAGATGCTGTGGAGAGATGGATGGTGGAATCAGGAAATGTCCAAGGCTCCAATCCAAATCCTCCATGGGTGCATGTGCTGAATTTTGCATGAGATGCCAACTGTGCCTGAGCCGCAGCTAATCCCATGTAACTTTATATTTGATACAATCTTGAACATGCTAATAAAAATAAACAGTGACACAGTATATCAAGCGTCTAATTGTTGATCACATTACTGTTATGAGCTGATCCAGGAATGAGTGCTTTGAGCCTCATTAAATTTTTCCCCTTAATTAGAGAATGTGCTAATGTCTATGGTATAAATTTGAGATGAGCAGTTTATCAATCATGCACCATCTTTTCAAAGTCAACACCTCATTGCATTGTACACGTTCAAAAACAACCATTTGAGGTTAAGTAATATCTAGATGCAGTAAATGTTGAGTATTTATTTAGTTTTAGGCAATACCTGTATGCTAAAGTCTGTGCAGAGGATGTGAATGTTAGAACATGCAGTCTTGGTGCAGAATGTTGCAAATGTTACAACTTGTAGTCTGAAGTGAGAAGGTGGTTGTTTGAAATGTTAGAACATTTAAATTGCGGGTTTGTTGAATGTTAAAAAATCTTGTGATTGTAGGTGTTCTAAGTGTTAAAACATGCAGTCATGGAGGAGAATGTAGGTGTTCTAAGTGTTAGAACATAGAGTCTTGGTGGGGAATGTAGACGTCCTAAATGTTAGAACATGGAAAGGGAGCAGAGAATGTGGATGTTCCAAGGCCCAAGTGAGAAGGTGAACTGACCACCTGCACCGTAAATTTACACTGTAGTAGGCTGACTCAACGAAATTGGAGTAGCCCCAGCACAGGCTGGGGAGAGGCGGCAGCTAAAATTGCGCCTGCAAACCTCACAAGTGACACACACAAGGTTTCACTCACAGTGGATACCCTCGGTCTACAACATCTCTCTGTCAGAAAAAGTGCCAACAGAGACAACAATCACTCAATTCACATATGCTTGCATGTGACTCCTGTTCGTTTGCCTCGACATGTAATACAATACGGTGCAAGGTACAACTATGGTGTAATTGAGGAATTTTAAATGCTGTTTCTTCGCCCTTTGAAGCAGTGTTGCAGAGGTGTGAGCAGCAGGGAATCCTGTCAGAGGAATGTCTCTCCCTCTGTCCCACGTATGCTAGACCACTCTAAACACCTTCCAACGCTGAAATTGTCATTAGTGGCCAGGGTAAGATTTCATGCTTCTGTAAAGGCCATGGGTATTTTGGGCGAGCCCTGCTTACTCACGCGCCAAGGAACAGAGGGGGAGAAAGCTTGTGGGGAAGGCCACAGGCTTTCACACGGATTCCAGGAGACCTGTCCTCGAGACTTGTTCTAACTCCTTCCTGTGTATGTTCCTCACAGTAGCATGGACCAGAAGCATAGCTGCCCAACAGACAACACAGGCAACTGCTTCGAGCCCCAAGGCTACTAAAGGGCCAACCTTCAAACTGCAGTGATGCAGTTTTAAATAAAAGTGGTGGGTTTTTGCTTGAGGCCCCAACTGTGTCTAGAATCATCTCTGGTGTGGACCATAGATGAAACTCAAGTGCTAGATTATGCAACATATTGGTGAAAAAATGAAAATAAAGCTAAGCATCAGAGCATCAAATTTAAACCTGTCAGACTACAGTACATAGAGGTACTGCTACACATGAAAAGAAAAATAGACAAAAACTCACAAAACATTTCACTGTATCCTATATAATTTTAATGATTTTGATTGATGATTTGAATGATGATTTTACTGATGATATTGCATAAATTATTTCAAAAATGTCCCATATGACAAAGTAAGGATTGTTTCATATGACATGTTTAGGCAAGTTATATTAGTTATGGACATTTCACATTACATAAATTTAAAAGATTTTGTATGTGGTCGGCCATTCTATATTTTACTTCTGTCATTATCTTTACTTTTTTTTAAACAAAACATAACATTTACAATTCATCTATCTTCATGGGTATTGCCCTAGTGTCAGTCCTCTGACTAAAGCGAGACCAGGGTGGTACCCATGTTTGTGAGCTCATATGTCACACCCACAATGTGACAGAATTTCAATACATTTCAGTTCAATTCACTCTGGTTTAATTTACTTCAACATCATTCAATTCGAAGTAAATCAAATCAATTCGATTTAATTTAGTTTGCTTTATTGGCATAAACAACATACATTGTATTGCCAAAACATTCACAGGAAGTTACAAAAAAGCAAACATGCAGAGTATTTATAAACACATTATATGACATTCCATAAATGCATGTTATATATGTCTGAGGAGTCGATCTCTAGGTATGTACATTTTATGTATATACATATACACACGTTTGTGTGTGTGTGCATGGGTGTGCATATGCATGTATGTGTATGTTTAAACACATGTGCATGCATGCATGCTTGTTTGCATGTGTGTGTGTGCATGTGTGTTTGTGTGTGTGTGTGCATGTGGATGCATGTGTGCGCATACATTGGTGTGTGTGTGTGTGTTTATGTGTGTGGCACACAATTTGTCACACAAAGTATGATGGAGATGGTATGATTAGGTGGTTCCTCCAAAGCATCCGAGCCCTTGCCAGTGTCCCTGTGGGTTGTACATCTGTGGCTACACGTCATCGTGATACGTCACCAAAGCACCTTATTCTCCATGAGCAGCATGATCTGTTTATAGTTAACTACACAGATTAGCAGCTAATTATAAGTATTACCCACCACTGCTTGTTTACCTATGCCTCAGTTACTCTGTAGTAAATTTACTATAAGTCACCCTGTATAAGAGGGTCTGCTGAATGACATGTAATACAATGTCTAAACTCTTAATCTTGTCCATACATTTAGTTGTGGGGTTAGTCGTTGTGATAGACACTACTGTTGAGAAGTCCTGGTTGCATAACTGTCCTTCCTGTGAGCTGGATAACTGCCGAGGGAAAGCAGGCTTCATGTACTAATTCCGCCTCTCTTAGCTCCTCTGGGGTGGGGCGATGTCTGTGTGTGTTGGGGGGTGGGTTGGGGGGTGAGTTGGAGGGTGGGGGGTGTATTGGGGGGTGGGTTGGAGGGTGGGGAGTGTATTGGGGGGGCAGCTGATCCTGGAAGGCATCTGATCGCTCCCGGCCTATCACCTCATACGCCACTGCCTCTCTGAGCTGCCCACCCCCCCCCCACACACACACCTCCCAAACCACCCCTTTACCCAACCATCTAATCCCCAGCCCCCAACCAACCCTCCAACCTCCCCCCACCCCATCCACCCTTCCACCCAACACCCCGTCCTCATGCCACTGCCTTTCTGTGACCACCCCAACCCCCAACCAGCCCCCCACCCAACCTCTACCCCTGGCCTCTTATCTCAATCTGATGTAATATTATATAATGCACAGGGACAAAGATAGACAATTCCAGAGCACATGACTTGGGACATGGAACAGCTCTTGTGGCTCACGCATGAGATAACAGCTCAGTTCCCGGTGTGTTCAGTTGTCTTTACTGTCATTCCCATTGATAGTCTTTCATTAGCCTTAATTATCAAATTATTGAATATCAAATATGTGTGTGTGTTTTTGTCAAAGTTACATTCACTAAGAATGAGGTAGGAGAGCTCGTGGCTTGGAGTGGTCAGCTGAGACAGGGTGCGAGGGAGAGCCAGGGGCTAATTTGGGCTCTTCCCTCCCCCATTAAAGTGGGACTGGCAGCAGACAGCTGCGTAACAGTGTAAGAGGACACGCGGGGGGGTGTTCGCTCAGGGCAAAGATCACATCGACAGCGACACACACACACACACACACACACACACACACACACACACACACACGCACACACACACACACATACACACACACACCACACACACACACACACACACACAGAAATGCACACACACACACACACAGACACACACAGGCACCCCTCTACCCAAAGTGTCCACACCAAGATGAATACCTGACTTCAGAGACCTATTTAAACCAGTTCTCTTTCGAACTAAAAGTCCAATTCACTGTGTTTTTCATGGGCAAGTAGACATGTAAAAATATGCTCAAAATGTGTAATAATTATTTTTCTGTGATGACTTGTCAGATTAAAAAATGAATGCGATGAAAAAAATGTCAATGGAAAATTCACTTAAAGAAGTGTAAAAGTAATTGCTCTGTGCTCTCATCGAGCTGTGTGTGTATGTGTGTATATGTGTGTGTTTGTGTGTGTGTGTACCACAGATGGGGAGAAGAGGCTGATGGTAGAAGCTAACAGGTGTGAGCGGGGGGCAGGGGGAAGGTGGTAGTTTTCGGCCAGCTGACGAGCTCTTTCCTTGGGCTTACAAGAAGAAAAGTCAGAGCTCCACCAAAACATAGGTTTTCAAACAAACACAATTTCAAACAAAAACAAATGCTTGATCTGAAAAACAACATTCACATGCCATGTTGTTAGGCCACATCTGCCAAAACACATTTTTTGGCACAATATAAAAAATCAGACATTGTTATGTCTGGGAGTGGTATACCCATAACTATTTATGTAATATTTAAGTGTGTCAAGGTATTCATTGGCATGCACCACTTGCAAACTATATGTTTGCCACGCAAGGAATGCAAATCAGTAAAGAATTGTCTAAATTGTTTCTGACTGTCTATTTAGCATGTTTTGTGTGTAACAGGAAGTGATTTCAAGAAAGCAATAAAGTTTTGTAGTTACAGTTGTATTCCTCAGCACATTGTGTTTTCCCTTGAGTTTATGAAGATAGCTCCTGATATAAAAAATACAGAAAACAAGTGTCATTTTAAGAACGATACGGTTGCATTATGTTTTAGTGTTGTGATCTATTTTGAGGGAGGGAGGTCTTTCCCTGTAGCAGGAGGATCTGTGAGGTATATTAACAGGATACCCCAACATTCCCTCAAACTTGTAATGTGAGTCATCTGATTCAAGGCCACGCACAACACATGTCTGAGAGCAGCCAGCGGTCTGGGCTTAGCTGGGCTCTAATGTCAACGCCTATTGGGGCGAAGATGATGAAGATGAGGAGAACTAACCAAGCCCACTTCAGCTTAGAAAAAACTAAAAAACTAGCAGCTGAGGATGCTAGCAGATCTGACTCTGAATGGAGGGTGGCCCTGGTGGGGCCCAGACCTGCCCCGAATCGCAAATGTTCTCAGAGTTGCCAGCAGCATCTGTGACATGGTTCTGTGTCCAAAATTGTAGCCCATAAGGCATGTTTACACACACACAGACACACACACACACACATGCACGCACACACAGAGTCCATCTCAAATCACACTCTGCCAACAGTGCACTTCATTACAGCATACTGTATACACTATGTACATAGATACACAGTGTATAAAATTCATCTGTCAGTGCTGTCTCATATCAAACATAGGTTCATAGAACCACTTAAGTCAAAAATAGTTTTACTAATATTTGGAACATGTTACATTTGGTCGTATATCTCTGTTCTAGGACCTGCCAGCCCTTCCATGTGCAAACATGAAAAGTGTAAGGCAGGGAGAACAGCAAAAAGCTCCCCTACAGAGAATACACAACAGAGCAAGCATCAATGACAGCAGACAGTCAAAAACATAATGAGATGAGTCTGGGGTGGGAGTGGGTAGCAGAGTAGCTTGCAAAGTGGTGAGAACAGCCATGTTCTCAAAAAGTTCAAATAGCAGCACCTGGTGTCATCTCAGCCAATGAGTAGAAAGTAGTCACCTGATCAACTAGGTAAGACGGTCAGCTGACTTCATAGCTGATACATTCAATTAGCAATTAGCAGAAATGACAAACAAAACATTTGACTGTCATTCGACACCCAAAATTAGCATAGTGTTTAGAAGAATGGAGGTGGATGTCTAATGTTTGTAGGTTGTTGTGCCTTTTTTGTTTTTAGAAATATGATTGGTAGTCCTCCTCTTCAGTTACATAGCCAAGATGGCAACTACTGAGAGTGAGAAGTGTCCAGCATTCCACACTTCTACGCATCTAGTGACGCGGATGAGGCCGCCTATGTCAAGATGGAGTTAAGTCCTACTCTTTGAAGGGTCGAAACCATTGCTTTTCAGATGCAGTCGAGACCAAGTCAAGACCAAGTCTTTGATTAAGCAAGATGTTCAGAGTGTCTTTCAGGAGTTAAGACAGAGTCGAAACCAAGACCATAAAAACAAGCCAATTTTCAGTTTGCAATCTGGCATACACTTGTCAAATTAACCTCTTCATATGGACTTTTTAAAAATCATTAAAAAATCCGTACCATATGCATCATCTTCTGCCAATTTGTCAAAACTGCTTCAACAGTGCTTCTTTCTCATTCACATGTTAAGCCCAATCATAGTTAGGAGTTGCAGAGCAAATTCAAATTTTACATTACATTACACTTAGCAGACGCTTTTATCCAAAGCAACTTACAAAAGGAGGACAAACTTGCTAGTGGTATGTCTAGATTCGTAGTCTAACTACTACAAGATTTTTCCAATATTCCTAACATTTAATAACTTTGACAATACACTAGAACATAATATTTAATAAAACTTTATTCTTCCTTAATAAGTACATAAGTAAACAATGATCACAACTATACCCCCGCCCCACACACACAGAGACACTACAGTATAAACCACACAATCTGTTGCTTCATTGTTTTCTCCATTGCACAAACACTTTAAAACAGTGTAATGTCATTAACAACCATAACATAGAGTGGGATTTAAATGTATTTGTAATAATGGATCATTGTTTTTTTGTTAACATGAAGATTAAAAATCTGGGTTCTTCTACTGTGGTCTGAGACTTAGTCAAGACTGAGTCTTTGAAGGGTCAAGTCGAAGACGAGACAGAGAAAGCATAAAATGGCCTTGCGACTCGAGACCGGACTTGAGTACTACATCACTAAGTGCATCAGCCAAGTACTTAAAGTGCACTGCATGCTGCTGTGATTATCAGTATGTACGCACTTATGCGCCCAAAATTAGAAATGTAAGTGTGCAAGTATCTGATTTGAGACAAACTAACTGACTTGGCTAGGTGTCACCACTGGCTGTTTGAAGGAAAATATAAAATGAACACACAGACATGAGGAACTGTGTCTTTATTGTCTATTCCAGAGAAGGCTGTACTGTACATACAGTGATATTGGACTGCAGAAGATACACCATATACAATCTTTACATTTCCAAAGGAACTGTCTAGTGTGAACTTGCGGGTGGGTGAAGTTCCCAGCCATCCAAGGTAGTGCACTCTGTGTTCGTTGTTCAGGGAGTCCTTGAGCATCTGAGTGGTGCTATAGAATGACAGCTAATGGCACCGATGAGGAATGCTAGGTCCATTTATTCAGGTACACTACACACTCTCATAGAATAGTAGAAGGTGCAACAGGCCTTTATTGTCATCCAGACTACAGAAAATGCTACTGGTTTAACAGTAGTGTTTTAATGACTTCTAACAGGACAGATTCAATTCAAATTCAAAGAACTTTATTTTTCCATTAGAAACTTCATGCGTGGAGAAGCAATACACATACACACACCCACACCCACCCCACACGAATAAGAGCTGAAAAGAAGCTAAACCTCAATAAATGATACCTTCTTACTGGGCAGAAATAGAAAATGTTTGCTTAAAAAAAGACCCCAATATTTAAAATAATAGTTCACATGGGAGTTAGGTATTTAAAAGTCTGATGGATGTCTGCACAAAACTTGACAGATGTGATATATACAATGTGACAGCAGCGCAGCTGGCTCAAATCTAAATGCATGATACACAGCCACTGAGGAGGGTTTTAGAAGGTGTGATTAAGAATTTATGTTCTAATAAAGTGAGACAGAATGTGTGAGCAAGTGAGACAGTGCGAGTGTGAGAGACTGTGTGAGGGTGTGTGACTGCGGAGAGAGAGAGGAAGAGTGATTTTTCCAGCACCAACCACGACTGACGTGTGCTTGTGTGCTATCCGTGGCATGCTGGGCAAAAGCACCATTCAGCTTTTTTAGAGCCTGTTACCCAAGTCCCCACCCTGCAGCAGTGCTATGTATGGTGCTGGGCCACGTGGTGAGGTGTTGGGGCGATGGGGGGGCTCTGCTTCAGGGTGCAGCTGCCACCACCGCCATGGAGTCCTTTTGTAAAACTAAACTGGGCATCAGAGACAGCCAGGGGCCAATCCCTCAGCAGCAGGCACTAAAATGGATCCACCAATGGCAGAGGGAGTGTCTGGTATATAAGCTGAGGGCTGGCTAGTATCAAGCTGGGTGACCCCTATTTTGGCTCTGGTGAACAGGATCTGATCCCAAGGACTGTTACCGTTTCTGTTGTCTCGTGTAAAGGTAAAGAAAACATGTGTCTGTGCAACACCAGTAACTGCGGGATTTAAGGGGGAAAGGGAAAATCTCAAGGATTTCAGGAAACTTAAAATCTGACAGTCAAGACAGTGAAGTTGTGGTCCTGTCAGGCAGTTCAGAATACAAACAGGGGGCACTACCTCTACTGGGGTATTCACTGCTCTGAGTTTCCTGTATCTGATTTAGACTGTGCGGATTTGCCATCAATCTGCAGCTCTTTGGAATACACTCAGGTAGTTTAACTTTGGTGATCATGGCAGCGGTATGTGAAAAATCTTTTGTGACTAAAGAAGGCTTTTTGAGTAAGGGCTGCAACTAGATGCTTTTTTGGGTCGATTACACGGATGTAAATGAAGGCTCTATTATTATAAGTTATGGAAGAAAATAGTGCATGGACATGTGCCAATCCATTGCATGCAACGTGATAGCCATACCAGTTTGAGCTACAACATAAAAATACTAATTTGTGGTAACATTATCTGAAGGTAGTTTCTGAAATACTTCTGTTTGTGAGGTTGTGGTTATGTGGTCATGTTTTGTAAAGGTGTATTGTAGATTCAACTGTAATAGTAGCACTTAGTATGGATACTCTCACAAATACCTAGTTAATAAAACTGAAACTTGATTTTCTGGGGCGCCATTTTGTCATTGGCGACAGTCTGACTGGAGTAGGCTATGCAGTAAGACACGACCTCTGACTGTGGAGCACCTCAAAAGGAAGAAACAATAGCAATGCTGGATTATGACTTTAGCAGAGCAATTCTGAGTTGTAGTAGTTGAGTGTATCAGGAGGTTATGGCAGTACGATTGTGCAGGTTGTTCACGTTTTTGTTTGGAAGATTAGCATGTCACAAAGGACAAAAAAATGACTATCAAATGATTATCAAAAGCTCACCAATGCTTGCAGATTTGTACTGGCGATGTCCTTGTAGGAAACAAAATCTGGTCAAAGAGAGCAGAGTGAAGAAGGCTGGAGGGTACTTATTTTTAGCTCTGGCCTTCTTGCTGGTGCACTGACACCACCCTCTCACTAGAGGTACAGACACCATCACCTCTGAATCTTTTTTTTTCTTCTGCTTTCCCTGCACCTTTTCTCTGCAGTAAAGAAACGCAATCATGCCTTTCGGAAACACACACAACAACTTTAAGTTGAACTTCAAGCCGGAGGAGGAGTTCCCCGAGCTGTCCAAGCACAACAACCACATGGCCAAGGTGCTCACCAAGGAAATGTACGCCAAGCTCAGGGACAAGCAGACCCCCACTGGCTACACCTTGGATGATGTCATCCAGACCGGTGTTGACAACCCTGGTAAGTCCACCACCACTATGCTTAAGTTGCACCCGAAACTGGTACTGCAATGAAATTAAAAAATGCTGTAAAGCATTGTTTTCCCCTTCCAGGGGCAAGAGGCAAAACACTAAATCAAAACACAAATGCATTTAAATTAAGATTTTAAATGTGTCAATTGTTGTCAATTAAATCAGTATTTCAATTTAATATGCTACCTTGATCTCTAGTGGCATATTGGGACTAATTTATGATTACTTGCTGTACATGTACACAAAACAAACGAAAGTGGAGTTACCACCATTGCCCTCTGTATTCATTCAAGAGCCTCCTCTTATTCAACTTCCACTGTCTGATAAAGAACCATCATTCAGCCAAGGGACCTGGCTAAGGGGCTAGGGGATCCACTATTTAGCACAAGCTACACAGGTGGTAGACCTTGTTTAGACAAAGGCTTTCTTGATCTGTATGGTCAAAATTAATAGCAGGAACTACAGCTGTTGCTGTCTTATGTTTCTTTATTCTTTATACGTTTACAAGAGTAAATTGATGCCACAATAGTACAATTACACATTACATCATTTGTATTACATTACACATTACAATAATTATATTATTATTAGTATTATTATTTATAGTAGTAGTGATGGTAGTAGTGGTTTGTATGTATGTATTAATTACATTTATTTTTATAACGTGTTTGTCATCAGGTCACCCCTTCATCATGACTGTTGGCTGTGTTGCTGGTGATGAGGAGTCCTACGAGGTGTTCAAGGATCTCCTTGACCCCGTCATTTCCGACCGTCATGGTGGATACAAGCCCACTGACAAGCACAAGACCGACCTCAACTTCGAGAACCTGAAGGTAAGACTTTTGAAGGAGCTTTAAACTGTGTAAGATTAAAAGGCAGCAGAGACTTCTTTCAAAGTTTGATTCTTGAATACATTATCATTCAATTGAGGATACTATGTGACATTGGTCCTTTGTGATTAAGCACTTCATAATACCAAATATATTTATATAACAGTTTTATAACAGTTATCCCAAGATTTCAGTTAGATTTACAAAAACAGTAAAATAGAACCAATCCCAGGTAAATGCAAGTCATGGAGACCCATTTGCCAATTAAATATGGTTTCTCTAACACAAGTAAATGTACACTTGTGTTTTACTCAATAATTGAGTTTTTATTTCTAAAAATATAGGGTGGTGACGACCTGGACCCCAACTACGTCTTCTCCAGCCGTGTGCGTACTGGCCGTAGCATCAAGGGATATGCCCTGCCCCCCCACAACAGCCGTGCTGAGCGCAGAGCCGTCGAGAGACTGTCCGTGGAGGGTAAGTCAAGTAACGGCTCTGAGCTGCCATGTCTGTGGATGCCTTAGACACATTTATTTTACTTTCATTTAACTACTTTAGTCCCACTGAGACCTAAGATCTCTTTTACAAGGGAGACCTGTCCAATACAGCAGCAGCATGAATACATTTAAAATAGGTAAAAGGAAATAAAAGACATTACTTGTCTACTTCTATAGCCCTGAACAGCCTGGATGGAGAGTTCAAGGGCAAGTACTACCCCCTGAAGGCTATGACCGATGCTGAGCAGGAGCAGCTGATCGCTGACCACTTCCTGTTTGACAAGCCCGTGTCCCCCCTGCTGACCTGCGCTGGTATGGCCCGTGACTGGCCCGATGCTAGAGGCATCTGGTAAGCAGACTTTCAGTGCTCGGTGGGAAAAAGGGAGATGTATAAAGTTGGGGTTCAGTCAGCTTGAGTGTATTTTGTGTGGGAAGAAAACCCAGATAACAAAGTCCAGCACAAAACAGGCCTTCTGTGTCTTAAAAAAAACATTCAAATGCTTTCAGATTCAACTTAAATGATTCTGTGAACACAAAATAGTATTTCTGTACAGATCTTGAAATTTTTACATTTTTTTTTTACATTCTCAAAGCAAGTGGCCAACTTTGGAATATTTGTGTGCCAGAATAGGGCATCGGGTTAGTCCTGCTCATCAGACATAGGCTAGTGTTGGTCCTTGGGCCTCTTTGCTAACCTGCTCTTGTACACCCCCCTCAGGCACAACGACAACAAGACCTTCCTGGTCTGGGTCAACGAGGAGGACCATCTGCGTGTCATCTCCATGCAGAAGGGTGGCAACATGAAGGAGGTGTTCAGGCGTTTCTGCACCGGCCTGCAGAGGGTAGGAGTCATCTCGACTGGCACCACACGATGCCACTGCTAATGTGCATTTGTAATAGTGTAGACCGAAGAGAGTTCAATTATTAGTGTGTTAGCTGTTCACACAGGGTTTCCGTCTTCAACCTTCCCACCGATATGAATTTCCACCTCTGGAGATAGATAGTGCAGTGTAGAGTACAATGTCGTGTAGTTTATAACTGTCATGTCTCTCTTGATCCAGATTGAGGAGATCTTCAAGAAGCACAACCACGGCTTCATGTGGAACGAGCATCTGGGTTACATCCTGACCTGCCCCTCCAACCTGGGCACTGGCCTGCGTGGTGGTGTCCACGTCAAGCTGGAGAAGCTGAGCCAGCACCCCAAGTTCGAGGAGATCCTCACTAGACTGCGTCTGCAGAAGCGTGGCACAGGTGTGAAATACATATCAACAATCCACACACCCACACACACACACATACATACACATACATACACACACATACAATAGATTACACACAGAGGTGGACATCCTGGATTCAGAAAGTAAAATCCAGATACAGATATTTGCTCCAGTCACCAACTGAACCAACTCATCCAGATGGCAGGACTTTTTCTTTCTCAAGCTGGGATATCCATGTCTGATTGCACACTTAACATTTGGCACAGGACACCTGTTAACATACCAGTCCACACACCTGTGACAGTGTGATGGACTGCATGGGCTTAGAATTCTCTTTTTTCAGAAACAAGCATGATTAAGTTTTGATAAGTGTATTGTTTGTGTATTGTACGTTTTTGACACTTCTCCCTGTGCATCTGCTTGTCTTCTCTAGGTGGTGTGGACACTGCCTCCGTCGGTGGTGTGTTCGACATCTCCAACGCAGATCGTCTCGGTACCTCCGAGGTCGAGCAGGTGCAGTGTGTGGTCGATGGTGTCAAGCTGATGGTTGAGATGGAGAAGAAGCTGGAGAAGGGCGAGGCCATCGATAGCATGATCCCAGCCCAGAAGTAAACTGGGACCTGTGCGTGGCCATTTTTTTGCTTGTTTTCTACAATCAATCATGCAATCCGCCAGAATGCAGAGAAAACCACGCCTCCAGACAAGAGACTTGACTCTGCTCTGTTGCTGACACCCTTTTCCACTTGTTTTTTTTCTTTTCCTTTCTTTTCTCAATGCATCTCTTTTTGTCTCCTCCTTCTTCACATTTGTTCTCCTTTCAGTTGGTAACATCCTGGGATCAGACGCCACAGATACAGGGCATGCCTGATGTGGTTACTTCACCGTCAATTTGACCTTTAATCTTTGGTTGTAAAGTATTCAATCAAACTGTGAAACAATAAATTGAAACCCCATAAAAAATTTAAACAGCCATGATACTCTCCATTTTTGACCATAAGTATGCATGTCATCAGAGGAACACAGCAGAGAAGTAAAGACATTTAGGCTGGAAAAAATGATTTGCAACCCACAATTATGACCCCACATAAGCCACATGGAGACGTGGAGGCATAATATTTAAACATTTACAATATAATTCTCACAGACACAGTGTAGAGTAACATGAACAGCATAGCTATTCCAATCACTTACTGTACATTAAAAAAGACCAGGGTGACACCACATATTCCAACATTTGTGAAGTTTATTTCCCTTCTGCATTGTTTGTCATCCTTCCACAGTATGGGGCTGTAGGGACAGAGGGTCCCTGCGTTTACCTTGTGTCTACATACACACCACAATAGGATGGAGCAAGTCTGTTAGTGAACTCTCAACTACTTCATTCCCTCAAGCTTCTTATACTGTATTGCATATTAGAATTAATTTTTTTTTTCCCAAAAAGAGCATTGCAAACAGTGCACGTCACTTATAATACTAAGCCTCAAGGAAATAGACACTTGCTCCAAAGATTGGCCTCCCACATACATATTGGTTTTGCAGGGTGTACACTCAACAAATCTTTAGAAAGGCAATTGCTAAATCAAAATAATCGGTCTCATTCTCTCTCTTTCTCTCTCAAACACACACACGCACACATATGCGCGCACGCACACACACACACACACACACACACACACAAACAAGCACACACACACTTAAAGACACGCGTGCATGCATGGGATCAGCTTGCTCCAGGACAGGTATAGCTGCTACAGAGCTATAGGATTCACCCTTCTTCCTCATGCATGCACACAGCACAGGAGAGAGAAAGAGAGATAGAATAAACAAATGGGAAAGGGCAACTGTGACTGAAAGAGGAAAAGGGAGAAAGAGAGAAAGAGACACGAGAGAGAGAGATAGAGAGAGAGAGAGAGAGAGAGAGAGAGAGAGAGAGAGAGAGAGAGCGAGAGAGAGATAAAACATATCACTTTGGGTAGCTTGGGAGACAGCTTTAGGAAATTTCTTTTTGTGTTTGTTCATTTGCTTGTTCACTAGGTTTGCCCATACATGCCCTGTCTGACTATTGTGTGAGAGAAAAAAATTTACACTGCTTTGTCCCTGCCTGAACTGCACTCTGAAGTCATGCAAGATTGCAAATCAAGACCGCCTCCTTTTATTCACAGACAGAAACTGGATAGGAACTAGATGTACTTCCTCTGCACTAGCTAAGAGGATACCTGGAGTTCTAAATTACAGACTATAATCATATGTTTTTATATACAGCCTTATTTCGACTGATATAAATCATGTTCGTTAAAGACATTATTCTAGAAAATAAATTAAGTACCTGTGCAAATATCCACAACTTGAAGTGTTCACATTTAAGACAATGTCGCCCTCCGGTGGTAGCATCCGGGCAGTGCAGCCCATGACGTCGAGGAGTGCAGCAGATTCAAGTTAATGCAAGTGCATTGGGATCTAAGAATGAACAATATTTAAAGACGGGGGGAACCTTAAGGATTGGGTTAGGTGTATGCTGTGTGGAGGTGGCTTTGCGCAGAAGAAATCCCTTCTTTTGCAGAAGTCCAGACACAGAAGTCCCCAATGATCCAATAGGGTGCTGAGCAGAGCAGATGGGCGTGTCCGTGAGATTTCAGAGAGTAACATAAAGAAAAGGTGATAAAAAAGATGCATGGGTAAAGAAGAAACAACAGGGAAAAAACAAATAGTGCTGGACTGAGAGTGAAAAAGATCTCAGGGATGTGGTGGTTTGGGAATACAGTCCAAAAGATCTAGAAGACGACTCATCAATGTAGAACAGAAACATTACAAAATGTATAGCCTACACTTTCCCTATCAGGTAACCACACACACACACACACACACACACACACACACACACACACACACACACACACTGGATTACAAAGAGGTGGACTATCTCTGTACCTTTGTCAGACTGTGAAGCACATTGATTGCTTTACAAATGCAGATGATGATGATGATGATGATGATGATGATGATGATTATTATTATTATTATTATTATTATTATTATTATTATTATTATTATTATCTTGTGGCTGTGTTGTGTGAGTTGACAGCCCAGTTGCTCTTTGTAAATTGGACTGTAAGTCTGTATGTTTACTCCCAAACTTTAACATACTAAGGCAGAAAACTTTACTATATTGTATATTCACTGCACTGTGTCTAGACCAGATTGTCGTGAATACAGAAACTCATCCTATTTGGTGTCAGAATCTTTGTAATGACTTTTTAAGTTTTTTTTTTACTTCACAGAAAATTAAATATTTATTCTGACTTGACATAAAAATGTGGCAAACAAACAAAAAAGTCAACAAAAAAGCCAGGATGACCCGCCCCATATATTACTTCACTGATGATAGTTCACTAGTCTTTTCTTGTCATTTAAGTACATCTCTAACCACATGTACCCTCACTGCTGGGGAAGGCCTGTCTCCCTACCTGAGCAAGGGCTTGGATGGGGACACACAGAGAGGACCACAACCAGGCTCTTATTAGTGGGAAATCAATGACAACAAGCCAGTAAGGCCTTTTCTAGACCAAAGGAAAAAGAAAAACAGAGTTCTGTGACTGGAAGTAGATTCCAGTACAAATCAGAGATGCACTTGGGGTAAATCCTCTTGTGGTGTCTAAGGTGTATTGATAAACTGACCAACTTCAAATATTCTGATGCACATATAGTTTTAGCGTGGTAAGCTAGCCCCTCATACTACACTTCATTTCATACAGAGGGTCTGACTGTGCTGTACTGAAACATTTTGTGGTGTATACTCTGCTGTAGTTTGAAATTATTAGATCTGCCTTTACCCAATTGCTAACTTCTGGTCATGACATAAAATTAGCCTGGCTATAAGCCTGCCTACAATTCAAATGTAGCACACAAATTAGATGTTATCGCTCATGAACATTCCCTCGCTGACTGGTTCAACAAAATTTTGAGACAACCATGTCAATGAAACCTTAGCCAGACCTTCTGTGCAAAATGAAATAAAGTACAAAGGACTGGTTTATTAGACTAATATACTGTACCCCATGCACTGAATAAAAGATCTTTGGAGTTGGCTAGTTTATAAATACACTTTTCTAGAAGAATTCTGGGCCAGCAGCAAGTCTCCAGAACAGTGACTAAGGAACTGCAGCCAAAGGTAGGTGCTCTTTCATTGCTTTATCGTTCCTCTGTGATTGTAAATGAGTACTGTAGTGGCATATCAGGGCAAATTAACAAACAGGGCACATTCCACACAGACCAGAAATGCACTGATTCACAAGTACCCCCCCCCCCCCCCAAATCTACAGGTGATGCTTTCCTGTGTCCATGTGTTGGCCATTATTAGCCAGTGTGATGACATGAGGAAAGAGTTTGCATCATTAGGTAGAGATGGAATGGTAAAAGGGTGGAAATGAGACATAATTCATCATGACATATGGCTGTTTTGTTCTTTGCCATGACATTAGTTGATATGTCCTAGGACATTATGATGTTAGTTGTTTTGTTCTGACATTAGCTGTTCTGTTCTATGATGTTAGCTGTTTCTGTTAGCTGTTCTGTTTAATGACATTATCTGTTCCTCACTGTGTGTTAGCTGTGCCTTTTTAATGCTTTCTAATCCTCAATCCTCAACATGTTCTGTTTTGATGTCAACTTATACAACAATGCAGTTTTCAACAACATTTCTATATGGTTTGGATCATAAAAATGCATACAGTCCTGCAATGATGCTCCTGTACTGTAACTGAAGATAACTGGAATTGATCATTTTGGTGAAAAAGAAATCAACTAGTTAGTGTTTTCAGGACATTATGATGCTGATGAAAGAACACTGAAGTTCAAAGTTCAAAATAGTAACTGTAGTTAATGATACACATAAAATCAATCAGGCTTGTACGGGAATAGACTACTGTTAAGGTGTACTATGATATAATTAGGAGCATACTTAAGAATTACCCTGGCAAACAGACTGAATAAGACTGTCAAACTGTAGAGTATAGTTGTACAGAGGGTTGAAATTTAATACGGTATATCACATTTAAAATGTTGACTTCTTACAATATTTATAGTGTTGTATAAATGACATGCTTTTAAATCCTTTTTATTTGATATAATCTTTTTCTCTGATGTGCTGTGTTTTGTCAACCAATAAGACAAAAGTAGCTTAATATTACAAAAAAACTCTAGCCCTCTACAACAAAGGAAACTAAGTATTTCTCAAGGAGTCAAGGGAGCTAAGTTGTATTTCTCAAGGACAACTGAAAAAAAATGAAATGTATAGTACTCTGCTTATTGTGTGTGTGCATAGTGTAAGGCTTCAATATGGAACACACTAGGGTCTATATATGTGTATGTATGGTGTAAGGCTTCAAAACTGAACAGACTAGGGTTTATAAAATGAATAATTGGCCACTTGACCAATCCTGCCTTTTTTGTAAGAACAACACTTTTACTTTGACTCTGTGTGACTTTACTTCTGTATCATACACAGTGTAACGCCTTGAGGAAATATGTTTGGCAGAGCTAACATCGTGTGCACAATGTGTCAGTTTAATTTGTACTTCATTGTTCATTTTACAAATGTTAACACTTGAAACAGTACAGTAATGTCATTGGAGGACTGCATGCAGAGGTTGTCAGAAGCTGTCCTTGCTTTGGACACATACACTTTCTCTCGAGAACCTAAAGGCAAAGGAGTACTCTTTTGTAGTAAACCTTTAAATATATATAATGACCCTGCCAGGCTTCTTCCTCAGTGCTGGTCAGTCTATTTTCCACTCATAGATTAACACAGCAGTGAAATCCTAAATCTCAGTAACAGGTAGTAGGAAAGGTGGTATGAGTGACAATGAATTCTGAATTCTTAGGTGATGTTCTTACTAGTGTGTCTTGGCTGAGGATCACAGTAGTATTACCTGTTTAGGACAGTTCACTGCCATTCCCTCACTAAGCTGCATGGAGATGTTATATTCAGTAGTTAACATTTTGAAAATTCTCATCTACCATAAGGGCATCTTGAGTAGATAGATACAGCTGCAAAGTGTGACATCTGGACAAAATGGTTCTCTTAAAAACAGTAAGATAGCACATAATAAATATGATACCATACAAACACACCAATCTCTGTAAGGTGCACAAAAGAGATTAGTGCTAACCAAGACACTCTGGATATGACTTGCAAATCCCTATCACATAAATAAAAACATTTTATGAAATCCATCTCTCATTTGAGGTTGTGGGCGAAGAGTTTTGCCAAAACAACCTGCCTTGACCTGGGGTGAAGTTCGTTGAAGTTAGCACAATGCTCAGGGCAAAGCATTGACAGGGGCCATATGAAGACACTATTAATATCATTAGTAAAGGATGGGAGCCCAAAATGTATTCTTTCCCAGGGTCCAATATTTCTAGCAGCACCGATACCTTGACCACAGACAACTGTCTTGAGTCAGTGTGTATTTTCCTTGTAGGTAAGTCCTCATGAACCTGTGCACTTTCCCCTGTCTTTCCCCTGTTGTTTGTTTCCTTGGAAGGAAAGCCCTCCACTCAGAGCCCAGAGGACTGTCAAAAGAATCCTAAACCAGGACAATGCCAGGCCCGGGCCAGATTACAGCCAGAGAAGCCAGGCCAGGACCACATGTCTAGCTTCCTGCCATATAATCGGTTAATCCAGTTCATTTACTGTATATGCTGGGCCCTGATAGCGATAATAGACCTTGCTAGGACGATCCAGCATAGGCCCTGTATTTGTAACCAGAGTGACTCTGGCATCATGTGGATGCAACAAAGGCCGACATAGAGGAGGCAAAGTGAGTGGGTGAGGGGGTGGGGACTGGCTTGGTCTTCAATGGATTTGCATAATCTGAAGGCTGAGTGGATTGTCTGTATTGTCTAGAGTGGTTGCCATGGAGAGAGAGCACTATGGTGGAATGCGGGAATGGGGCTGTGGTTGAGGAAGTGAGGCCTACACATTCTGGAATGCTAAGCATGTTCCGGAATCTCAGACTCTCTGTGTTGCAAACTGTCATCAGTTACTCGGAAAAAAAGTGAATTCCTAATAAAAGGATCTAAGACTTCCATGACCTGGATGAATGGGAATCTCCACAGACAAATGAATTTCCAGTTTCCAATGCTGCAACTGAGATGATAGCCAGCAAATGCCACATTGGCACTGAATATACTGGATGAGAACATTTGTTTAAATTTAAATTTCAGATTGAAATTACTGTGTTGGTTGGATTTTTTCGACGCAAACCAGCCCTCTGTGACAATACCCTTCCCTGCTCTAGATGAATACAGTGGAAAAGTTTTACAAGTCTGAAAAACACAACAGTCCCATCAATCACAGAATTAAACGGCACCACAACATAAGTAATGGCATGTTAGTGCTCACTGATTTCAAATATTCTCAGATATCTTCTTTCTCATGTCTCCCTGACAGACTGTCAAGCAAAGCCTTTGCTCCTTATTTATACCACACTATGTCTGTCTCTGTACCTACATTCCAGCTTTTTTTACCACTTCATACAATCTGAAGACACAACATGACCCTGATGACTTGGAACCATATAAAAGCTGAAGAAAAAGGAGTAACCGATTACACAACACACACACATACACCAACTTAACACATCTTTAGTAAACGTTCAATCACTTACTTTCCAACCAACCAACTAGACACTTACTTTCCAAAAAACCAAATTGTGTCTAAGTTTCACTTTCTCTGACAACATTCATAAGCATCTCTCAGGTAATTTTACTTCATCAATTAACAGTATGACATTGCAATTTCACAAGTAAGGGTGATTAGTATTTCTACCACACTGGCAGATAAGATATTAGATGGTTGGCTAATGTTCATATAAACACATTGATCAAGGACGGCTCTACAACAGGAGGCTGTGAGTCCTCCAGCAGCCCCACATTCTACACCAACACTCTATGTACTGCAGAACAACCAT
Organism: Setipinna tenuifilis; assembly: GCA_030347295.1. Classification (NCBI taxonomy): domain Eukaryota; kingdom Metazoa; phylum Chordata; class Actinopteri; order Clupeiformes; family Engraulidae; genus Setipinna; species Setipinna tenuifilis. Next base: position 30,235,934 of record CM059272.1, read on the forward strand.
TCAAAGCCTCTCTGAGATACTACTAAAAAAAACCTAAATTTAATGCCCCCCAACCCCACCAGAAAAGGACAAAATGTATAAAAATATATATCCTTGTTGGGTCTTAGCATGATGAGGTTATTTACACACACACACACACACACACACACACACACACACACACACACACACACACACACACACACACACACACACATACACACACACACACACACACCCTCAGTGCACTGTCTCCCTGTGGCATTATGTATGCATATTAGTATCCACAGACTGTAGTGAGGGTGGAGCTGTCAGTGTTACAACATAAGAAGAGAAAAACGCAACATAAATCCACAGGAACAGGAATGAGGATGACCAAGATGACAACAGTGGAAGAAATTATAAATAGAGGTGGTAAAAACATGTTATCACTAACAAGGGTCTTAATAATTATGAATAAATTAATAAAATTATAAAAAAGAAGAGACTGGATCTCAGTCCAGCAGATGAGGTTGCTCAGAGGCATGTTTTCTTTAGTGTGTGTGTGTGTGCGTGTGCGTGTGTGTGTGTGTGTGTGTGTGTGTGTGTAACTTGAGTATCTAAGTGCAGAAACACAGGATAAAGGGAGTGTGTCTGTGTGTGTGCATGTATGTGTGTGTGTGTGAACCAGTGCAGCATGTCAAACAGAGAATCATGTGGACAAGTGTAAGCTCTCTATGTGTGGCATGTACACTAGTGAAGTTTCTCTCTAGAATGAGAGAGAGAGAGTGTGTGTGTGTGTGTGTGTGTGTGTGTGTGAAAGAGAGAGAGAAAGTGTTCAAGTGTGTGTGTGTGTGTGTGTGTGTGTGTGTGTGTGTGTGTGTGTTTGGACAAGAGGGGGATTGTAAGGAGCGTAAGGGAAAGTAGGAGGACGTCTTAAAAAGTCTATATACCCTTGAGGTGGTTTGGTAGGGATGGGGGATCGGTGTGGTGTTTGGGGTGTTGTCAATTTTGAGAAGTTTGGGGGGGGGGATAGTTCTCTACAACGAAACGGACTTGGGATGGGGAGGGGGGAGCAGGATGGGGCGGGATTACCAGTGAGGCCTGCTTTGTAGTCAGTCTGGCCTCAGTGTGTTGACCGCCCGCTCCCAGAATGCACCTCTCCCCACCCCACTTCCTCCATCTCTCCATGATCTCTCTCTCTCTTTCCCTTCCTCTCTCTCCCTCTCTCTCTCTCAGAGCTCCACCTCCTTGGAGATCTGTGTGGCGAGGTGACGGAAGGCCAGCGGTGCCCCCCACAGGCGGGTGTAGCGCACGCCGTTGGCCTCCGGGGCGGCGCCGGACGACAGCTGGCACACCTCCGCCTGGAAGGCCACGGTGGCGCCGCCCTCGGCCTGGCGGCTGCAGCACAGCAGGAAGGGCCCCGTGTGGCGCACCTGGCAGCCGCAGCCCCGCGCCGCCTCCCGCACCGCCAGCACCACCTCCGCCGGCGCGCGGGGGGGGGGCACGGCCCCTCGGCCCCTCACATCCCCCCCCCACCAACGCCCGCCCCCGCCTCCGAAGCACCGGGACTCGGACGCTTTCGAATGCCCAGGTAGATGGCCACTGTGGAAGGGGAGGGGGTGGCGGGAGGGAGAGAGGAACAAAGAGAGAGGGAGGGAGAGAGAGACAAGGCAATTTTAGAGACAACACTGGAAAAGACAAACGTTGTACATCTTCATTGAACCTTTATGAGTGTGAGTGACCCCAATATTCTTTAGAATATCCTGCTGACATTCGCACACCCTCAGCCTAAACTGTGTTGTCACTGGTTGGCTCACAAACTCTTAATTTGATTGGCTATAAAAACAGCCCACTAAGACTAAAAAAGGAAGGCTTAGTTTGAAAACACATCCTTCCTTTACACTTTAGCATTGTTTTTTAATGGTAAAAATTAGGTAAGGGACTACAGTACAAGATGGTGTCATCTTGCATTGGAAGAACAGTGAGAAAAAATGAACTGCAATGACACCTAGGCAAGTGAGAAATGTAAAAATGAAAAATGGTTTCTGTGAAATACTGTTACTTCCTCAGGTGTGCATACTGGGTTTAACCAACTAGACAAAATACACTAAATACACAAAAACACCTGGGAAAGTATTTCAAGAACCCTTTTAGTAGTTATGCTGCTGACTACAACCAAAGCTAACTGTTTCCTTAGATGGTTAAGACTATCAAACACATATATACTCAAAGAGAGCTTTGTTGATGAGAGAGTCAAATGCTTGTGTGTGTCAGCTGCATAATTATTCATCTGATCGTCTACATGAATGAGGACAAATACTGACCCTGTGACCGAAGGTCTGCTGACTCCCTCAGGTTCATTTGCGACCCTGAGAGGAAGAAAAAGAAGAAAAAGAAATAGAAAAAGGAAGTAAAAAGAGAAAAAGAAAATAAAATCATTACATTATGTTGCAGAAAATCAACATAAAATGGCACAGTGAAGACTTGATCTTCTGTGCTAGCATGCTTTCACTATCATGCAAATGAAGTTCAATCTCAATGACTGAAACACATACTATACACTCGCACATACCAGACAACCCTCTATGACAACACAGTCACCTGGGGAGTGTTGTGACAATTACTACTGCTGCCAATCGACACACACATAATACAATGCACATGGCCTGAAAAGGGAATAAGGGAACCATCAGCTTTTCGAACCAATGAGCTGAGCAAAGACGCCATCATTCTCTCCACGCATGCCTGATGTAAAACTGTTAGTGTACATTTACTGTTTATAGTATAGGTGTGACTGTAGTACCACAGAGTTCCTCCCAGGATGCTAATACATTTTCTGAGAGGTTCGGGTTTTAAGGTGAGATCTGTTGTTTTTTGCTATCTGATGTATGAACCAATGGACTGCCATTGTATACTTTCATGACATCATAGGTTTTATCTAGCATGAACAGTAGATGGTCCTCTGAGCCTCTGTACTACTGGACTGAAGGATTCTCCACAGGACTGAATAAATGTCTTGTGCTAAATGACTCACTGTTTGGGACATACATGCATGTGGAACAGCCCTCCCACTGAAATAGTGGCACAGACAGGGTCATTAGGAGCTCTTTGTTCATTCCTGGTTATTTGGGCTCGTTCCTTTGTCCCTCATTGTTCATTCAGATCAGTTTGTAGGTCTGTTCATTTAGACCTTCATTCATTTGGACCTTTTGGTCTGGGACTGTGCATTTGGGCCTGTTTATTTAGGCCTGTGCTTTTGGATCTTTATTTTTCAGGTCTGTTTGTTTTGGCCAGTCCATTCAGGCCTTTTTGTATGGGCCTGTTCATTCTCTGCTCAGCTCAGTGGAAGAATGTCTTTTAAATTAAGATATCTCACTGCAGTCAAAACAATGCACAAACTGACAATCCAACCAACAAACAAATAACTAAATAAACCTATGAATGCACGACTCATTCAACAACAGTCCTTCTTCATACAAAGTACACTCCACTTAGTCAGGTAGTCACAACGGATTTTCACTACTTGCATGCACGCTAGCAGGTAGGCAGACAGACAACCATTTGGCTAGCAGTGAAATGGAAACGCATGCAACCAGAGACAGCAAGCAGGAAGCAGACAGGGCAGGCAGACAGGCAAGTAGTCAGACTGGCAGGCAGGCAGGCAGGCAGACAGACAGGCAAAGAAGCAAGAGACAGGGGAAGACTTACTAACTGTTTTTGATCCCTGGGGGAGAGTGCAACCCGACACTGACTTGTTTGAGCCCTGGCGTTTAGAAGGGTCAAGATTGACCCTGACACATACAGACAGGACAGAGAAGGAGAGAAGATGAGAGAGGGAGAAAGAGAGAGGGGAGGGGTGAGTGATAGGGAGAGAGCAAGAGAAGGTGAAAGGCAATGTGTGTGTGTGTGTGTGTGTGTGTGTGTGAGAGAGAGAGAGAGAGAGAGAGAGAGAGAGAGAGAGAGGGAGAGAGAAAGACAAAGAGGGTGAATTATAGTGAGAGTGATAGTGAGAGAGAATGACAGAATTGAAGATTAAGAATGAGAGCCGTACGAACAGACAGGGAGAAGGTGAGACATGAATGAGAGAGAATTGTGAGAAAGTAAGAAAGAAATGAACAAAAAGAGAAAGAAAGAAAGAAAGGAAGGAAGGGTAGAAAAACAGCAAAGGAGGAAAAGCCAAAGAGGTGCAGTGTATGTCAGAGAGGGTGAGACAGAGCATGTGAGCGAGACAAACAAGACAAGAAGAGGAAGGAAAGAGGAGAGACACAAAAAGAAAGAAAGACAGGAAGTGAGTATTCCCAGGGAGGAGAAGCCAGAGATAGAGCAGCCATGAGAGCAGGACTGAGAGACGGGTAAATGGCATCAATGAGTTGAGAGCAAAGGGAAAAAGGAGGCAAGAGGCCCGGACTACATCTAGAAAAGCAGCTTTGCCTTCACACAGACTCCTACGAGGACCTAGAGAGGCTTAGACACACACGTCAGGTGAACGGGGTCTGGTGCTTGACTGAACCACCCCCAAAAGATCACAACTGCAAGGAAAAGAGAACACTGGAATTCAGACTGTCATAACAAGTACGGTGTCACATGTTTTATTGGACAGGATTTACATGGGAGTATTGTACAGTTTATACCACATCAGAAATCCTTCAAGTGTCACTAAAGCCCACCCAGGAGGGGGACCATTTACTCGTAAGGGGCAAGTTGCTATGGAAATGACAAACTCTGACACACAACTGTAGGAGCCAATCGTTTCCAGCTATCTGCTGTAGGTCAGGAGCCCCTGCTGTTCTAAATGTACCCTATTCTCTATGTTTACCCTAATTACTCACTGATTCTGATTAGCTGTCTATTTAGTCTTTATTCAGAATAACCCATCAAATACCCTTTATTCCAATTCCCCCACACCTTCTATTAACCCTTTATTTCCAGATATACCCTTTAATGGCCACAGAGAAGCCTTGCTGTGCATAGCAGATGTTGCTACCCAGCTTCCCCATGTCAGTAATCACATACATTATCCACATTACCAGTTGTCAGATAACCCTGTGCCTTCAGTCAACAAGTAAACACATATGAATCACCAGCCCCCCCCCCAGTTAATTAACACATGCGAGATCCTCTGCTTTACAAAGCCCTTCCTGAGGGCAGTCATGGGGGGGGGGGGGGGGGGCCCTCGGGTGAAATCCATGAGCTGCCCCTTCGTTGTTGGCACTCTTGGATATTGACATTGGCCTCAATCTCTTCTTCTCTCTCTTTCTCTCCATCATTATCTCTCTTTCTCTCTTTCTCTTTCTCTCTGTCTTTCTCACACACACACACATTAACACACACGTACACACACGTCAGAACACTTCCTACAACACCATACGATTTCCAATATGCCAATAATGCCGTGATGGTTTTTTTTTTCAGCATAAGGGCAGGTTTGTGTAAGTGTGTGTGTATGTATGTATGGGGGCTCTCAGTTCTCAGTCTCTGTGTGTGTGCCTGTGTGTGAGTTCTGTCTTTGCTGGGGGGCGCAGGGGTGGATGGAGTGGGGTGGAGGGGTTAGTCTGGTCTCGGCATGCCCCGTTACCTGCGCGTGAGTTTGGAGGTGAGTTTGCTGAAGAGGTTGGAGGTTGCGCGGCTGCGCGCGTGGGGGGGCAGGGCGGCGGCCTCGTGGTGGGGCAGCGTTGGGGAGGTGGGGGGCGGGCCGTAGGTGGGGGGCACGCGGTCGCGCAGCTGGCCCCCATGGAAGGTGCTGCGAATGGTGGAGCCGCGCGTCAGCCGACAGCGCTCCCCGGAGGATGAGGAGGAGGACGCTCCTGCGCCCGCCATGCTCAGGGTGGACGGAGAGGTGGGAGGCAGCCGGTGGGACAGAGAACTAAAGAGAGGAGGAGGAAGAAACAGAAGAGGAGAAAGAGAAGGAAAACAGAGGGATTCAGGGAAGGAAGACATGAGATGGGGATTGGTGTGAAAGACAGAAAGGGAAAAAGAGGTTCAGCGTTCAAGCTGTTGATGATAGTCTCTTACTGAGGAGAAAATGTAACTCACCTTAATATGCAGTTCTTATTATGTAATGGCTATATATTTACATTTGATGTCATTAACTTGCATGATATGTGTCACCAACAGAACAACAGAACAGAACAACAGACCCTTTGTTAATATTTCAAAACGTTGATTAATTTTTTTAATCAGCACTAGTCTCTCTGATAAAATACTAGCACTGAGGGGTAAATCCAGTGTGTAACACTCCAGTGGCCCACCCGGTTCTTTTGCTGTACTGCTGTAGTGAGTTTTAATCAGTAGTAGTCACTGTAATGAAAACACTAGCACTAAAGTAATCTAGTGTGTGATAATGTGTAACTTCAGTGTGTGACTCACCTGTTCTCTTTGCCGTTCTGCAGAAGTGAATGTCTGTCTGTGTTGGAACGGTCCGTGCACACGTACGTGTTTCGGCGAGTCATCGCACTGCCTGGGATGTTATTCTTTAGACACACATAGTCACACACATAGTCATAGTCACACACACACACACACACACACACACACACACACACACACACCAATGATAAGTTAGATTTTTCATCTTTTTCAGTACGGTGAACACATCAAAATAACAAAACATGATGTTTATTGGGTTCGGGCATGTACTGTAAGATATGGTGGGTACACTAGTACAGCTAATATGGCAGCTAATGGGGAAGATGCGAAAAAATATGAAGATCACATAAAGACAAAAAACAGCTTAAGTGAACCTTAGGAGTACTGCTTTTTGCATAAATGTAAGACAGAGCTGCACTTTATATATCAACCAGTTCTAATAGAATATCACAGAAAAAGATGCAAGAAGTGTTTTGGACGACTTCCTGGAAATGAGTCATCAAAGCAGGAACAGAAGTGTGGGGGGAAGCTTTTAACTGCTGCACACCTCCTGACCCCCTGCCACACTCAGTAGCCATTTATGTAACCAAACAGGCTGTTGCGCAGTCTCGTGTACATGTAATTTAAATGTATCTTTAACATACACACACATTCTAACACATTCAGCACGTCCTGCATGGGCCCCTGTCTGGGATACTGTCCTAGAAAACAGCGTCTGAGCCAACATGCGTCGCATCGCCGTATTGCCACTTTAGCAGAGACGCAACTATGGCCAGCTGGCACACATGCGTCATGGCAACACCTGTGAAGTTCTAGAGGATGGCGACGGTGCCAGGGTTGAAAGCGCTGAGGTTAAAATAGCTAGAATATTCTCACACATGTATTAAATGTGCCTCCTTCTCCTTTGCCTTCTCTCTCCATTTATTTGTGTCTAATGAAATTGTTCTCTTTCACTCGTACAGTATGTCACAAAAGTGAGTACATCCCTAACATTTTTGTACATTTTTTTAATATCTTTCCATGGGAGAAGTCTAAAGATATAATACTTTTCTACAACGTAAAGTAGGCAGTGTACAGCTTATATAACAGTGCAAATTTGCTGTTTCCTCAAAATAACTCAACACACAACCATTAATGTCTAAACCACTGGCAACAAAAGTGAGTACACCCCTACGTGAAACCAAACCAAACCTACGTGTCCAAATTGTGCCCTCACTTTTGTGACATACTGTATTTCTCTTCCTCTCACAAAGGCTTTCTTCATCATTTGTTTTTTCTCTATCCCTCTTGTACTCCTCTATCCCATTTTCTTTGTCATTCTCTCTCTGTCTGTCTCTTTTTGCTTTTATGCAAGGTACTTTTCTCATCTCTCTCTCTTCCTCCTTCTCTCTCGTTGTCCCTTTCTCTCTACCTGTCTCTGTCTGTCTGCACTCTGTCTGTCCTTAGGTTCATACAAATTCTGGGCCCCTTGTCCTCAATCCTTCTCATCCCCTCTACTGATACTCATGGTGGTGGCGGTCATCTCCAGCTCTCCATTACACACACACACACACACACACACACACGCACACACACGTCCTCTCCATCCCCACTCCTTCCCATTCACTGATACTCACAGTAGTGGCGGTCATCTCCTTGCGGCGATCGGGGATCTCGGCCTTGTTGGGGTTGTTGGCACTGCTGACCATGGGGCTGGAGGGGGGCAGGCTGCGGCTGCCCATCACGCTACAGCTGGCCTTGCGCGGGGGCATGCGGTTCTCACGCAGGTCGCGGTCCCCACCTGTGGTCGGGCTCCGCTTTGGGTGCATCACTGGCATACTGGGCCCACCTGTCAGACCACACACACACACACACACATGAAACACAGACACACACATGCATGCAAACAGACAGACAGACAGACAGACACACACACACACACACACACACACACACACACACACACACACAGAAGAAGGCTTAGGATATGGCCATAAAATACATTAGCAGGGAGTTCTTAATCAAGAAAATACACATTGGATCTACCTGCCTATTCAGGCTAGCACCTCCACTTAATAATGTATTCCACTACAGTACTACGTCAGCATACTCGCCACAGGCTTCGGATTCCGCAACTACAAGTTCTAGTCAGGAAATAAGCTTATTTCCAACATGTGTCTTTTTTTCCTTTTAAGCATCACAAGGATGCAAGTCTGTCCCCTGCACTCACAGAAGTCACTGTGCCGTCTCTGCCGGTGGTAGGTGGAACTGCTGCGCTGCGTCTTGCTGTGGGAGGAGGAGGAGGAGGATGAAGAGGAGCCGGTGGCGGAGGAGTGCTTATTGGTTCCATTGGTGATAGGGCTGGGCCGCACACGGGGCAGGGTCATGCTGCCGGATCGTGTCTCAGCGCCATCCTAAACAAAAAAAGGATTGCTATCAATTACTATATCATCCATGTATAATATGTTTGCATGTCTTTCTTTATGCAAAGCATATTACAACTTAGAAATAACTTTGCCAGAAGCATCTGCCACTGGTAGAGCTGTTCACATTAAACCCAAACCTCTGTCAGCCAGACTACATTTGGTGCATGAATGAAGCATTTCCGTTTGGGAGCATGTTGTAAAATGTTTTTCGAAGAGTGGTGTATTTTTTCAAATGCGCACAGTACTGTCACGTCTGGTGTGGTCACTTCCATTAATTGAAAATGTATTGTTCAGTGTGTTGGTGAAGCCAGCCAGTATGACTGGACATGTATATGTGCATTTTGAAAATCAAGTCTTTCTCTGTGGGAATGGCTTCACTTGTAGTATTTTCAGTCGGGAATGCTTGCTGTAACCGAGAGATTAGGCCTAAACTCTTGCGCCACATTCTGACAGCTTTAAGCATTACCTCAGTCTTGATCCCCAGCAGCAGGTAGGTGGCAGACACCTCATTGTATTTCTGATTGAGCAAAGAGTCCTTGATCTCCTCTGGAGTAAAGCCCATTCCCACCATCACCTCTGCAGGGGGGAAAGTGAGAGAAGAGGAGAGTAAGAGAGAGAGAGGAGAGGCAGACAATGAGACAGAGAAAGAGAAACAATGGCCATGAGTCACAAATCTTGATAAAGCTCATCTTCATAAAGTGTGTAAATAAAGGCCATATCACCTGAAATGCACACTAGATTCATATTTCTTTACACTGACATCTGCAGTATACAAAGAAGATGTATAGCAAACCACCAGGTGGTGGTAGTAGATGTGGCGATGGTATACTCACCGATGCGGGTGGCGTCACTGTAGTCGGCCACAGGCTCTGGGGGTATTCCAGAAAGCAGGTTTAGTCACTTACCTGAGTATGTTAACTCTGAGCAAGTGGCAAACCTCCTTAAAGGAGAGCCATGTGGTTTAGCTTTTTCTGGTGAAACTTAAGGCAGATTTCCATATTTGTGTATAATGGCATTTTTGCATTTGTGTTCATATTCATATTCATATTCATATTCATATTCATAGGAGAATAAAGCCACAAGATTTTTCTATTAGGAGGTTTACAACTCACTCAGAGTTAACTTATCTGTTTTAGTCACTAAAACACTTACTTGGAATACCCCCTGTGTGTGTGTGTGTGTGTCTGTAGTGTGAGTAGTAAGTATGCTCACCAATGCAGGTGACATTGTGTCTGTATTATGAGTAATATGGGTAGTGAGTATGCTCACCAATGCGGGTGGCGTCGCTGTAGTCGGCCACAGGCTCTGTGTGAGGCTTCAGTTCATCGCCCTCATAACCAGCATTGATCCATTTGTCCTTCATTATTTGCTAAGGAGTTCAGATAATTCACAGATAAATATCTTAATAGTAATAATAATAATAACAATAATATTGTAGAAGAAAAAAACTTCAATAATAGTAATATATAGAGTACATAAAACATGTTTGCCTTACATTTCAATTAATGCCATAAACAAACAAGAATATTGTACAGACTTTGAAATCAACATTTAGTCAAGAACACTAGTTTGTTGACTAATTTGCTGACTGCTTTAAAAAAGCCAGCTTTTGGAATGCATCACTGCTCTGTCACTCTACGTATGTACACAACATATGTAGAGTGACAAGCTCCTCGAACTTTACACAAACTGAATGGTGACATTAAGACAATGGCATCTTTGAGCCTAAACCATGAACTAATACAAAATAGTGCAGTATGTTCCTCCCACCTCCAGGGTGCAGCGTTTTGTTGGGTTGAGCACTAGGAAGCGACGAAGTATGCCCTCACAGTCAGTGGACATGTAAAAGGGCACACGGTACTTTCCTCTCAACACACGCTCACGCAACTCCTGGAAAACACACAAACACACACACACACACATACACACACACACAAACACAAACATCCACACAAACAGACACACGCATGCATGCACGTAGACACACAAACACAAACAGAAAAACATTATTGAACAACATGACTCATGACTTGCAATCTTCACTAAAGGTAATTGAGCTCCTGATTGAGTTACTAAGTATGAGACCAGATTGTCAGTGCCTCCAGGTCCTGCTCATAGACACAACTACTATAACACCCACACACACACATGCACAAACAGCACAAACACACACAAATGCACGCACGCACGCGTGCACACACACACACACACACACAAACACACATCCTGTCTATACAAGCTATAGAAGGGCAGCACTACATGGACCAGCACATGATGCTTATAGTACAGATAGCTATTTTGGGTTTGTCTCAATCTCTTTTTGTCACTTACACACACAAAGACACAACACACACACACACACACACACACACACACACACACAAGCAAGATGGATGTCTCGAGTCTTTTACATGGTCTCAGCCTTGTCTTGGTCTTGACTGTCTTTGGTCTTCATCTTGTCTTGGTCTCAGGTCACTCAGATCGCTCAGTCTCATCTTGGTCTCGCTGTCTATGTTTAGTTAGCCGTGATATTGTCATTTTGCCTCTCTGTATTGTTGATTACAGTATTTTATTTGAAGTGGTGTTTTACTCAATAAATGTAATTATTGAATTTTAAATATCACGTTGTTTTGACCTCACAAGCCTAATCCATTTCAGGCAAGTTTATAATTGTGTCTCTTCAATTTAATCTAAAACCAAAGTATAATTGATTTCCAACAGTTGTTGGAGGTGTTAGCTGTTTTATCAGATGACTTTTTGGACCTGTCAGTACCAGTCATATCAGTCCTCAACAGCACACAAAAGTTAGGAGAATCTTAATCCTCTAATAGTGCAGTAACAGCCGTCATGCAATTGCTACACATAGTTTATCTCACCCAGGCCACGAAAACATTTACAGTGAGTGAACTAACAATCACACACATTAATGACATGCTCTATCTCTGTATTGTTCTGTCTGAAATTGAAATAATACCTTCTAATATTGAATGTACACTGGGACTGAACTTCTGACCTCAGTATGCTGCTCTTATTCAATTGATACAAGTTATGGTGTAACACCAACACTAGCTGTTTTTTTCCTAGTCTTGGTCTCGCTCTCGTCTCTTGACTACAAGTGTAATACACACACACACACACACACACACACACACACACACACACACACACACACACACACACCTTCCACTTGATAAAAAAGAACCTTGAACCTTGACCTGTTGAAAAGGATGTCCAACATGGGCCTGTGACACCTCTCTTTCTCTTTCTGTCTGTCTGTACACACACACACACACACACACACACACACACACACGCACACACACACCTTTAGGTTCTGTCCATCGAAGGGTAGTGAGCCACTGACAAGGGTGTAAAGGATGACCCCCAGGCTCCAGATGTCCACCTCAGGCCCGTCATACTTCTTGCCCTGGAAGAGCTCTGGGGCAGCGTAGGGGGGCGACCCGCAGAATGTGTCTAGCTTGTTGCCCAGCGTAAACTCGTTGCTGAAGCCGAAGTCGGCGATCTTGATGTTGGCATCAGCGTCCAGCAGAAGGTTCTCAGCCTAGAGCCACCACACATAGATCAGAGCCTTGTGTGTGTGTGTGTGTGGAAGTGTGGCGGGGGTTACTGTGTGCTGTGCTATTTGTGTGCAAAATATGTGTCACACACCAAGCACAGATCAAATCAGAGCCTCGGGTGTAGTATGTGTGTGTGTGGTGTGTGTGTGTGTGCTGCGATATATGTGTACAACATTTTATTTGGGCTGCTGCAGACTTTCCATCCACAAGGGTGGGTAATCCAGAGGTGTGTGTGTGACAAATAAATAACAATACAGACAACAGACACAGTAGTTTTTTCCTGGCTAGATAAGAATTAATTAAAATTTGGCATCTAAATTAAATAAAGATTTGGCATCGGCATAAACAATTATGGGCTTAACAGTATATTAGAAAAAAACCTCAAAGTAATGGTGACTCATTTCAATATCTTTTGGCGTTTGTGCTTGGTGGTGGTGAATGTGCCTCACCTTCAGATCTCTGTGGACTATGTTTTTCTGGTGGCAGTAGTGAACAGCAGACACAATCTGAAACAAACATCAGTGAAGCAGGATTAAGGTTAAGGACTTGGTCCTGGGTTTGATTTCCAGTAGAAAAATATGGGTGAAACAAGTGACCTGTACTTTTCTGCACCCTCATCCACAGCTGACGTGCCCTTGAGTAATGCATCTAACGGCACATTGCTGCAGGGGAACTGTCCCTCTAACGATTTCATTGTAAGTTACTATGGACATGGAGCGTCAGCTAAATTACATGTAATGTAATATAAAGTAATGTAATGTAATGTAATGTTAATGTTTTCAAATAGCCCTTTTCCGTATTTGGAAATGTGATCAAAAGATAATCGTAAATAACACTTCTGCCAACAGAATGTGAATTGCGATTGCTCAGCATGATGCCACCAAAACTGCTTTTTCTTTAATCTATCTACTTTTCCTGATACAAGGACTTATTCCAAGTAACTAATTTCCCTTTTGTCTGAAATAAAGGCTAAATACTGAGTGTTACTGTCGGTGTGTGTACAGGTGTGGGTGTATATGAAGTAATAACTAGTGTGCCTTGAAGAATATTTTTGTTTTTTCATATGCTACCTATCTTAATGTTCCATTGTTAAGGACAGGCCTTCCTGTAACATCTTTTTTAATCAAAATTAGGAATCAGAAAGTGTCTTACCTGCCGGAATTTGGCTCTGGCTTCTATTTCCTTCATTCTCCCATGTGACACGAGGTAGTCAAATACTTCACCTGGTGGACACACGCGCACACACACATACACAAACACACAGACACACACACACACACACACAGACACACACACACACACACACACACACCAAGAGTCAGTCACACACCAGGGAGGACACACACACATACAGGTCATATGCTTAGGCTTCATTTTAACAAGTTAAACAACACTGATATTGCTGTCGACAGCCATATTCGCTATATTGATGTAGCACCTTAATCAGCGATTGATGAAAGTGATTTTAAATGGGGATGATTATAATGACCAGTGCTATAAAAACAATAATATTGAATTAATTAAAAGTCCAGTAAATATTATCCTAGAGGTACTGTGACCTGGTGAGCATACAACTGCATGGCAAGCAGCCAGACACAAATGGGAACAAGAGAACATAAGCATTATTCATTATTAGGTATATGACCAAATGGAATGATGCTCAGCCACATCACAGGTGTTTGTCAGCTGTGGAATTCTTACTGGATTTTGGTCGTCATGTTAACTGTTAGGGGGCATACTTTTAGTTTCTCCTACTTATGGTTTGTGACAGTAGTCTAATTGGAGATATTTTTTCATGTGGGTATGTGTTATCTCATATTATGCTGTGTTAAGATGTCTAAAGGTGACACTTACCTCCACTGGCATACTCCATAATTAGATAAAGTGTTTTTTCTGTCTCGATCACCTCAAACAGTTGCACTGCAATGCAAGGAGGACAACACATGGTTACAATCGCATCCCTGGGTAGTCTGGTAGGTGGCATTTAGGTGGCATAAATAATGAATAAGCATTGAAATAAGCAGCACATGCTGCTGGTGCTGCTTGGTGATATTCACGGTAATGGAGCTCAGGTAGACTCACCAATGTTTGGGTGATGTAAGCTTTTCATGATTCTCACTTCTCGAAAGAGCTGTAGGGACAAAAAAAAATTGTGTTATGACCCAAAGTTACACCGCTGACTCGTGAAGTGTAAGAACATAAAAGGGCTCAACTGGTCAAGCATTTGATTGAGAAAGCCTCTAGCAGTGCTGAGGTTAAGAGTTTTACATGAGGAGTTAAGTTATTTAAAATGGGAAGACTGGTAGCATCCCTTTTATGGGTGGTCTTAGGAGCTAGCCCGTACTAGGAAGGATCCAGGGGGCTTCTTCAAGAACATGGCAAAATGACCTGGGTAAACCTGGGTAAGGTTGCTCAAGAGTATGTGGTAAAGCCCTTAAATGAAGGAGCTCCAAGGCTTCATTTTCTCCAAGGCTTTGTTGTCAGACTATGTACCTCGAAACAAGGCCACTGGTTTGATTCCAAGGAAAGATAGATCATGCGTTTAATGGCCAAGGAAGATCGACTGTGTGAAAACCAGGCAGCTCACACATCCATCTTAGCTGCATGATATTCACAGGAATTTGCTGTTCCGTCTTACAAAACTGTCAGCTGAACTTATAAGTGCAGGAATACGTGACATTTCAAAACATCAGGCCCGCCAGCTCTTACAAACTCCCTACAGTCACAACAGCTGTCTACTGCACATGCCGTGGCAGGGTTTAGCTGGGACAAGACAGCTTTATCCACACCATAGGAAAAAGCAATTAAACATTTACTAATGTTATTACATTTCTGAAACAGAATTATTTACATGCACAGTGCATTTTGTTTGCACAGCAATGGAAAAAATGACCTCATTCCATTTTGAGGGAAAATATGTTACTCCCATTACAGTGCAATCCAAACTAGACATGTAATGCAGCTTGTTCTTTACATGGGATTAAAGTAAAAAAAAAAATTGTGAGTGCAGAATAAATGTTCTGTTCCTGATCTGGGTAATAACAGCCTGAACATGTATTCAAAATGTGGTCTAGCTATTTTGGGCTATTTCCATTTGCTTATCTGTAAAGAGATATTTTATTTTTTTATTTGACATACACACACATTCTGATGCCCTCTCTGTTCCTTGTCTGCACATGCACTCACTCTCTCTCTTTGTTTCTGTCTGCTGCTGCAATATGTGATCTCTCTCTTTCGCTCTGTCTCTCTTTCTCTCTCTCCTTTTCTCTCGCTCTCTTCCTGTCCCTCTTTTTCTGTCTCTCTTTCTCTCTCTCGGTCTATCACTCTCTCCCCCTCAGCCCCCGCCCACACACACATCCATACTGAGTGTGATAAAAGGCTCTTTCCCTCTTTACTCCATCAGTCCCCTCCTCTCTTCCCTCCTCATACTCCCTTGGTCCCCTCCTCCCCTCTTCTCTTGGGGCTCGTCTGTGTCATTCTCTAACCAATGGCATTTTAAAGCCACTCTTGCTGCCCTACCTCACTGTTGAGTGCAGGCCTGCCTCAACAAATCATGCAGTCAAAATAAAACCCAACCAATCTATACAGTAAAATTACAATACTCCACTACACCACATTACAGTGTACTACACTGCCCTGTACTATACTGTGCTGAAATATACTATGGCATATGTCAAACTACACTATGGCATAGTGTAATATAGTTCTATATGTCATGTTACTGTACTAAACTATACTATTACATACTAAACAATACTACATTATGGGACACACTATATGATACTACACTATGTGCTGCACTACACTATATTAAATTACACTACACTGTACTATACTATAATACTATACTATACTATATTGTAACTATACTTATAGCTGCCAACCTTCCAGTCTTTTCAGGATTTCTCCAATATTGAGACCTATTTCCACCCCCTCTCATTTTGAGTAATTTACCATAATTTAGAAGATCCAAACGTCATTATTAATCATTGAATTAATAAGGCTGACTGCCATCTCTTAGATTAAGGCACTCAAATGTTGCCAAGAATGACTATACTGTATGCTATGCTATGCTATTAATGCCCAGCCTTTCCACCAGTGGATTAACTAGTGCACAGAGGTGACCATGGTCATACTCCACAAAGATGCATTTCAATTACAGTGGACACTTGCGGTTAAAGCCCTAAGCCAGATTAGTTTGATCTGGAAGGTACCATAATAACCTGATTAGTTCTAGTGAAACCCAGAGCAAGTAACATAACGCCTGTAATTCTCACTAGTCTGAAAGCCCAAAACAAATAGACAAGCATTCATCATTAATGATGCTTATATAAGACAGAGGTTCCCCCAAAAAGTAAATAACAAAACCCATCTCACAGTGAAAAAAAAACTAGTAACCCTAGCAGGCCATACATACCCTACTGACATTAGGGCCCTATTTTGCCGCGGCGCATTGTGTATTCGCGACATGCTGTCATTGCTATTCTGTGCCAGCGCAGGAAAAACATTTTTCAGGAAAAAAATCACGATGTGTAGATAGCAGATGACATTGCGCCGTGACGGGCGGGTCAGCGAAAAGAAGAGGTGTGGTCTGGCAAAGCCCACCAGATGCTAATATGAGAACGCATAAACAATTTGCGCTTTTGATCAATAAAAAGGTCCTTTTTCGTCACTGATGCATTGTTGAAAAGCTATTTTAGAGGCGCACAACGCTTTGAACCCCGATGTACCTGCTGCTGCGCCAGAGAGGCGAGCTGAACTGGCAGAAAAGTTGCAACATGTATAGCCATGTATTTTTATGTTTTAGTAAGCAAACAGGCACAACTAATGAGAATAATAATGCTGTGCAGTTTATAGCAATGTTCTGCAGTTTATTTACATTTTCTTTTGTCGTTTTAAATAAACAGCGATTGCAATGTTCTGCAGTTTATTTACGATTTCTTTTGTCGTTTTAAATAAACAGCGTGGCAAGTTGTAAGAAATAATATGGACAAATCATCAAAAAGAAAACTAGTGGACTTATGGTTTGATAGACCTATACCTTCCGTTTATTTTTGATGTTTCCTTTGAGTTTAAGGCTTTGTTTCCCGTCTTCTAACGTTGTTGTACCGCTTTCGGCGCACAGCGCGTTGAACCCCGATGTACCTGCTGCTGCGCCAGAGAGGCGAGCTGAACTGGCAGAAAAGTTGCAACATGTATAGCCTGTATAGCCATGTATTTTTATGTTTTAGTAAGCAAACAGGCACAAATAATAAGAGTATAGCAATGTTTTGCAGTTTATAGCAATGTTCTGCAGTTTCTTTTGTCGTTTTAAATAAACAGCGATTGCAATGTTCTGCAGTTTATTTAATAAACAGCGTGGCAAGTTGTAAGAAATGAAATGGACTAATGGACCTCCACCTTTTATTTTTGATGTTTCCTTTGAGTTTAAAGCTTTTGTTTCACGTCTTCTAACGTTGTTGTACCGCTTTGGGCACTGTTCGAAAGTTCTCTTCTTGCCAAATGAGGACACAATTATTGAAGATATTTCCTCCCATACTTCTATGACCCGCGGAGGTTTGGGGGGATTCTTTCCATCCCCGAATATTAACTACTCACGCGCTTTTACTTCACGCACGAGCAGATCGGTCTCCTCCACCGAAAAGCTCCTCCCGTCCAGGTAAATCCGCTATCGTAATAGCAACAGGCTATGGACAATGCGCCAGCTGGCTCTTAAAGGGAATGAGAGTATAAATTCTTCTTGGTTAATTGTATGTTACGCCCAAAACACACCCATAACTTAACCCAACCCTTTTGAACGATGCGCCTGGTGCAATGTTCGCTTTTTCCGCCGTGAAAATACCAAATTGTGTCAGGAACGCCCCCAAAACAACTTGCGCTACAGACTTTAAACAATGCGCGTATGATCGTGAAAATAGAGCCCTATGACTTACTTTAAGCCTCTCTCTTATATTAAACTAAAGTATGTCACAGGAAAATGTCTGTATGTGAAATCTACAAGCCAGCTAAAAATGAAAACAACATAAAATACACACATACATATGACACATATTTGTTGAAGGAAAAACATGTCCCTCTTAAATCATTAGACATCAGAGTGTTGGCCAAATGTTAACACAACCGAAAGACAGGAAAAGAGGGCTGCACTATGCATATACACGACACAAATGCGTTTTGGCGTTCTTCCTTCCTTCCTCCCTAAAAAAGGTCGTAAATACCCACACCTATTACACTCCCCCATCATCAACCAATGACATTTGAACATGATTTCATTTACTCCAACAACCCTTTCAAGCAACATTTAAAACTGTGGTATAGAGTAGGTACATCGATGACATATTTTATATCGCAAGGCCCCAGGGATGAATTAGATGCTTTTAGTGACTATGTGAACACCAGATTGACATTGATTAAATTTACACTGAACTGTGATGACAGGGTTATGCCTTTCTTGGCTGTGCTAGTAAAAAAGTGGGATAACTCACTGTGCACAGAGATGAATAAAAAATGGACCATAATGCCTATTTGAATTATGTTTTGGTGCTTTGCATGAAGCAGCATAAAGACCAATATGGCATATATACTAACAGAAGAATTCTCCTCTGTGGTGCATCAAACATGGGAAGACAAACATAAGTACCTAAAGGCAGACATCCGTCATGACAGTATTTTGACTTATACACAGCGGCACACATATAACTTCAGTAAATCCCTTTGTGAAAAGAGAAGTGTCATGTCGGCCACACAATAAAAGTTTCTGTTAGGGAGAATCTACACAGTCTAGTACTGCAGCAGAGGCCTGCTCTTGGCTGGGACCTCATCAGTTAGCATAGTCTAAAAACCCACTTTAATACGGACAAGAGGAGTGAGCACTCTCGTCTCGGTGGACCTCACTCTGATTAAGCTTAACCCTCCAAAGCTTTGTGAGGTCGCTCTGGCTATGACAAATAAATATCTCTGCTCCTCTCCTCCTATTTTCAGCTTGCTACAGACAGCTCTCAGCAGCGACATGGCCCCTGTCAGGACGGATGCTCAGCACCAGTGTGAGACCCAGCGTAAAAGCCTGTGTGTTCTGAGTGGAGTTCTAACCCCCCCCCCTCCCACACACACACACACACACACATCCACTAAGGGCCAGGGAGCAGAGAACAGATGAGGTCCTGCGGATCATGTGATAATCTTCACTGGCCATCTCTTCTCCTCTCGCTGTCTCTCTCTCTCCCTATCCCTTTCTCCCTCTGTCTCTCTGTTTCCCTCTACCTTCCCGCTTTCTTCCTCTTATATTCTACCTCTTTGTTTTTATCCCTCTCCTTCTCTCTTCTTTCACTCTTCATCTCTATTCCTCCTCTTTACCCCCCATCTCCTTTCCTTTAGTTTCTCTCAGTCCTTCTTCATCTCTCTCTCCCTCTATGTCATTTTTGCTTTGCCAACCAACCCCCACCCTTTTTGTCCCTCTTCTGTGCCTCTCTCTCTCTCTCTCTCTCTCTCTCTCTCTTTCTCTCTCTCTCTCATGCGTAAAGGGTCACATTGTGGTAATGTCATCAGTGTGGCAGTTCCTCTCATGCCCCCGGGTTAGCCAAAGCATCTTTACTCTGCACCAGCCAACCGCATGTCCCTCTTACCCCGAGCCCACCAATCAAATCGCTCCTCTCCCGCCAAACCATCCATTCGGCACTACTCCCGCCCCCTTTCCCTCATTGTTAAACTGCAGCGCCCTGTCACCTGTCTGTACCAAATACAAGTGTAGATGCTTGAATACTTTTCATCCACATATCAATGCAACTCAGACATGCAAGAAGTGCCATGTTTGCTGCAGAGGCAGCTGCCTCCTGTATGCACTGTGCTGTCGCATGCAGACAGACCACACACAAACACACATACGTGTGTGCGCACACACATGCACACAAACAAACATGCACACAAACACACACACACAAGCACACACACATGCACACATACAAATGCACACAAACACACACACACACACACACGCACACACACAAACATACGAACACACACACACAAACATACGAACACACAGAAGCGCATCCACACAGACTCATCAGCGTGTGCATGCCCCTCCCTCTGTCCCTCCCCTCTAAAGCCCTCTTAATCTGCTATTCAGCCACAGCACTGGCCCACCCCACTGCAGCTACCCAGCTTTGGGGCAACAACACAACTCATCTTCGTGTGTCTATACTGTGTGTGTGTGTGTGTGCGTGCGTGTGTGTGTGTGTGTGTGTGTGTGTGTGTGTGTGTGTGTGTGTGTGTGTGTGTTTGACTCCGGAAGGGGGATGACAACAAGTTGATCATGATCTATAAATCCTGCAGTCACATTACTTTTTTATCCTTTTCTTTGTCAGATTTTGTCACGTGATCCACAAATACTTGATGATTTTTCTGAATTAAAATAAAAAAGACTGCCAAATCTGGCTTGATAAATAGGCTACAGTGTCAGTGCACTACTATATATACAAGGAAATGTGCAGTGAATATCCAGAGTAGCTTCTTTGCTTTTGTGCAAAAATAAAAATGCTATTTGACCAGTGACTGTAATATGAAGTAACTGAAAAGCAAAGAGCAGAAGCTCGCATGTGTAAACCGTGTCAGGCTTTTTGTTTGTTTAACATATCCGCTTGTCTGCTAGTTTGCCTCACATGGTACCCATGCGGAAGCAATGAACTACTTAATTATTGTGTGTGTATGTGTGTGTGTGCGTGAGAGAGAGAGAGGAAGAGAGAGAAAGATAGAGAGCATGACACAGAGAAAGAGAAAAAAAGATAGAGAGAAGGAGAAAGAGAGAGAGAAGAAAAAAAGAGGGACTGTGTGCTTACTCTTATTGAACTATAAAAACAAAGGATGCTTTGTACCGAATGGCATCACTATAATGTTTAATTATTTATATATTTCTGTTTAAGCTCTTCTAACCAAGTTGGCCTCTGAGCCATTTGTCATGATTTGTCACTGAGACCAACTTACATCAGACTAAAGCCAGCAGCAAAGGAAATCATCTCTAGATAACAACATAACAAAAAACATCACAGCAAACATTTCTCCAAGTAAAATATGTCCATGCTTTACTGTTGTTTTTTGCTTAAGAAAACAAAACATTGATCTAATCCTGCAATGTAAAGTTGGTTTGTGAACTATTTCTTTGGAGCCATAAAAACGCTCCCTCAACCAGTTTAGCCCAAACAGTGTGCACTGTCACAAGACTAATGTCCTGCAATCGCATCCCAGAAGTACCACACGCTGGGAATGCCACGGAGGTTCCTGGGTAACGGCCTTATAAAATAAAGAAGCACCAGTGGACATATAGGTAAAGGAGGCTAGCCAAATCTCTGTAACAATACAAGCCCTGTGCTACGTTACACAGAACATGTTAAAACCACCGACCAAGTCTGTGACAGAATACAGCAAACACATTAAGTACACTGAGTATTATTTACTATAGGCCTACCCAACACATTGAGACTGCTGACTGAATGCCATACAATAATATATTGCTGGATATATTGAACACAATAAACTACTCAACACAATGAAACAACTAAACATTAGCGGGAGTAAATAGGTTGGGTCACTGATCATTTGTGAGCTGTATCATCACACCCAATGTGTCAGTGAGATATAATAAGTAGCAAGTTGTTAGCATGTTTGCATATTAGCTAGATGTACAGTTGAATGGACATGTGGGAGAACAGAAAAATAGGCGTAGATTCAAAGATTCAAGATTCAAGATTCAAAAAGCTTTATTGTGTAATATGTTGCCATATTAGAAAATCTTCTTTTGATTGAAGGCTTGGATATGTGTATTTGTGTGTGTGTGTGTGTGTGTGTGTGTGTGTGTGTGTGTGTGTGTGTGTGTGTGTGTGTGTGTGTGTGTGTGTGTGTGTGTGTTATTTGTGTGAGTCATTTGAGGAATTAGTGTTCTGTGTGTGAATAGCTATGGGGATGAATGATTTTTTGTAGATAGCTTTCTTTGCCAAAGGCATTCTGAATCTTCTGCCAGAAGGAAGTAGATCAAAACAAGGATGGAGTGGATGGAAGGGATCTAAGAGGATTGAGTTGGTCTTTCTTTCCACTGTCTGGATATATAGATGGTTCAGCTCTTTCTGGGGAATTCCTATTAGCTTGCTTGCTTGCTTAGTTATTCTATTAAGTTTGCTTTTGCTTGTGTTTGAGAGGAAGCCATACCAGGACGTAATGTTGCAGGTGATGATGGATTCCGCCCTGAGATTGATAGGCAGTTGACAAAATATGTTTACTGACATTGAAGGTGTTAAGTTTCCTCAGGAGACACATGCGTTGTTGTTCTTTCTTGTAAACCCCATCTGCATGCTGGCTAAAGGACAGGCGTTGGTCGATCTCTGTGCCAAGGTATTTGAACTTCTCCACCTGTTCAACTACTTGCCCTTCCAGAATCAAAGGTGAGGAAAGTGGATGAGGGGTGTCAGGTGCCCTCCTCCTATGGCAACACAGTTCTTTAGTTTTGCTGATGTGCAACTGCAGTGAGCTTTCTTTGAACCACAGGGCCATTTCATTTATGTATTGTGTGTACTTGGAGAGGGTGCTTTGATCCGTCAGTTTGGCCACCAAGGCCAGATCATCTGCATATTTAAATAGCTTGAATCCATTGATGTTGCATGTAATGTCATTGGTGTATATTGAGAACAAGATGGGAGACAAGACACAACCCTGTGGCACCCCAGTGTTAAGGATGATGTTGGAAGATGTTACACCCTGGACCTTTACATGCTGGGGTCTGTCCTTTAAAAACTCCTTGATCCATAGTGTCAGTGCTGGGTTGACCTGAAGCTGCTGAAGGCGATGCAGGAGTGTGTTGATGTTAACAGTATTAAATGCTGATGAGAAGTCCATGAATAGGATCCTGACCAAGGAGTTCTGGGAGTCCAGGTGCTTTGTGACGGTATCTAGTAGATGTAGTGTAGCGTCCTCCACACCTCGTTTTGGTTTGTAGGCAAACTGCAGTGGATCCAGACTCTCACCGATGTTGGTGGTGAGCTCTCCTGCAACAACTCTCTCCATGCATTTGCAGAGGATAGAGGTGAGTGCCACTGGTCTGAAGTCATTCAGGGCTTTAGCCCGGGGCTTTTTGGGAACAGGGATGATGGTAGTCTCCTTCCACGCCCTGGGAAGAAAACTGGCATCCAGGATAAGCAACACTCTTTTGTTCAGAAGAATTCCACTTTTGCTGGGCACCTCATAACATGCTTGTTGCCATGGATACTCACATGCACACAGCAGCACACTTTACAGCCAGAAATTAGTAAACAACTATTAGATGGTCAATAATGAATATAACATATTATTATAATGACCACTGGTGTCCACAATTGGCATGACATACAGCGTGACTATTACTACTGTACTATTGATGAGCTGCATCTTGTATGTATAAACTGTGCTATACAAGTAAAGGTTATTATTATTATTATTATTATTATTATTATTATTATTATTATTTTAGCACAGATCTTCAAGTGTGTGTTACTAGAGTCAGTAATGTTTTGCTGTGTTTCTATAGCGTACATAGTTAGCACTATCTAAAGACTTGTGGCTCATAGTTAGCTTATAGTAGTAGCTAATAGTTCTTTTCAGGGTGTCTGTGTAATGAAGTAGCCAACACTGCTAGAAGACACATACTCAACTCTACGGACTGGGTCACCCTGTTGATCCCTGTCAGCCCTATGACACCTTGTGTAATACATTTCTGCAGTGGTGTGTGACCTACTGATCTGTAATTCTCTAGCAGTGCACGTGTGTAGTATACATGTGGAGCTCTGTGTAAAAGTGGGTCTATGGGTAGTGCTGTGACGCACTTAAGATGTTTAAAGCAGCAGTCTTGTAATAAACTTATGTTTACATCTGTAGTGCTTTCGCACTGTGTACTGTGCGAATGGACATACAATGCTAATGTGGTAAAAAAGCACCATATACAGTATGTAAAAATGCCCATTGGGAGTTTTCCTTGCCCCTGTGCCTTTGTGCTTCCTCCTAGAGTGCCCACAATTGAGGTTCTATGATTTAAATTTTCCATTATGACACTGTATAACTGAAACACACTGTGTCTTTGAGCTACATCTACTGCATGAAAAGTTCTTTATAAATGTAGGTTATTACTGTTCTTATTGTTGTTGTTGCTCATGTTAATGTTCATGTTCATGTTCATACAATACAGCAACCTGCCAGCAGTTCTGTTTTAGACATTTGGTTTAAAAAGTCAAGCACAGATCTGTTTAACTGGCCAATGTATAGTAATGCAGTGAGTATTTGCAGTGCACCTACATCATTGTACAAATATGTGTCGGGTGAGTAGTAACGCAGTAGTATTTGTAGCATACACATGCAACTCTCTATGGTCCCTCTGTGGTCAAGGCTAGCGAAGCATACATGAGTAGTATGGGTAGTCTAATGTGATTGGCCAGTCAGGGATGACAGCTGCAGTCCTCCACAGGTCCAGCATGCCCCACTGCGTGTCAATCTGAACCCTGCTGCTGACCGAGAGGCAGCACCACACCAACACTAGATCACGCAAACACTGCTGCTCAGAGCCAAGCACACTGAAAATATGCAGCATCATTAGGTACCACAGTCAAACACTGTGCCACAGCTCCCACACACAGATAGACAGGCAGGAATAGACAGGCAGACAAACAAACACACACAAGCACACATACCCACACACATACACACACAAGCACACATACCACATTAGACTGTTTTCTTTACAAATGCATGTGGAGTGGATGCAAGAATATTCCAATATTATATAAAATAGAATATAGGAAAATAAAGCCGCAAAGAGCAATGACGGGCCCTCACACCTTCGGTCCCGCAACCCATGACATTTCGCCTGTTCTGTTCGCCTAAATCCCGTTTGTGCTGTTTTTCTCACTTCAACTTGATTTTGTTTTTGCATTTCGATCATTCATGTTTTTACAATTTCATCATTGAAGTGGACATGAACAGGTGATTTTCATGCAAGAGGTTTCACTGAATACAAGGGAAAAGAATTTTGCTTTTAAACCATGGTGTTTTACAGATAATAGCCAAAATGTGATTTTGTAAAATTACAGCACCTATGCATTAACTGGCATGGTACTTGGCATGCTTCCAGAGATTGTTTTGCTGATTGTACATGACAAATTGTGTGCAGTTCCTGCCCTCTCAGTCCAAGATATTGGCAATTCAAAATTACTTTTTTACATTTACCTATTTCACTGATGCTATGCTATGAACAAGTGGGCTGGGTTGATCTCTGTGACACAAACATACGTTATTTAATGAAAACCTTTTCCGGACTTCTAGCTTTGAGGGGAACACTGTCCCCTATGATGACATTTCATGAAATGTAGTGTGCATGCTAAGAATGCTGTGTAGATAATGTGTCAAGTTTTATGAAATGCGGGTGATTAGAAGCCAATATATTAACTCTCAAGCTATTTTAATCTATGTGTTCAATTTTGATTGTGTTGTAACTTTAAAATGTTTCATCTCAGATATATCCTTTTTGTTACCATTGTCTGCAGATGATGTACACTAAATTTGGTGGGATTTGGATGACACCTTATGACGAGTTTGTTTACTTTCATTTTCATTGTTCATTGGGAAATTATTTTTGCTGGAAGTGGGCATGGACGGATGTTTTTTAACGCATGAGATTCAATGAAATTTGAGTTTAAAAAACCTTTTTAACATAGCGTTCTCCAGATAATAGCCAAAATGTCCTTTTATTAAATTTGTAATTCCAGTTTTTACATTTACCCATTTCACTAAGTGGTGCTATGCTACAAATAAGTGTTTATGGGCTGGTAAAAAACTTTGTTTTGTACAGAGGGTCTGGAACTGCTGTACTGAGAAGCTCTTTACTTCCTGGAGGTGTGGACTCTGCTGAAATTTAAAACGACTGGATCTGTCTTTACCCAAAGGTTAACGCCTAATCGTGATGTATGCAATGCGCTGGATTGTGAAGGAAGTTACGAAGTTTCACGGAAAGTAAAAAACTAACAATTAACGGAGGAAGCTGGAAGATTAAACGTTTCCCAAACCCCCTGGGGAGTAAGGCCACAACGTCTCTTCCACAAATGAAACTCAAAACAACTCAAACATTCTTCTTGCTCTGACTTTAACCCCTCGATATTCTGAAGTGTTGCCACAACAGACTGAATGGCCTTGGTTACTTCGCTCTCCGCTGCCATTGCCGGGTTACATCCAGAGCAGAGGAGATTACTCTAAGACTGCAAGGGAAGCTCTGCTTCCCCTAAAATGTAAAAAAATGTAATGGTCAAATGTTTACAAAATGCCTTAAAACATGTTCATTTCAAACACCAGTTTGTTAATAATAGGTCCATTTTCACAAATCAACAGAGTTGGTGTTGTTAACTTAGCATTCCACTTTGTTCTCATGGCCTATGGCCAACGCATTTCCTCATAGACGTCCAGCGTCAATGCACTTCTATGGGCCAGCACGGACCCCTAGTTTTCTATGCATGGAAACTGGATAGTCATTGGAGAAATGCCATTTTTTTCTCCCACCCCCAGACGCAGAGCGTCTCTGGGGGTGAATGGAATGTTGGGCGGAATTTTGCTGGTGTTGATTGGTGAACCTCTGAATCCAGTTTTAATTGGCTGGCGTTTTTGATACATAGACACTTGGCTGCTGGAGGATGGAGCTCAGTCCCATCGCGGATGTTGCATGCGAACTCGTAAGACAAGCAGTGACCAATTTGTTAGCATTTTCTCAGCGAAAATACTTGTTCATTCCTTACACTGTATATAAATCACACTCACACTTATTTCCGTTTTGGTTACAATTTTCTTGTTCATTTTTAATTTCGTTTTGTTAGAATCATACTGTTAGGTAGGTTGGCTCTAGTGCTACTTAACTAGCCCACTAGCTCTCCTGAACTAGCCCGCTAGCGCACCTGCACTAGCCCGCTAGAAGAGCACTATGGCAGACCATTTTCTAGAGAAGGAACGAAGGGTAGAATTAACGTAATAAGTAAATGGACAATTTTTATGATTAAGTTGGCAGTGAGCTTCCTCTCTTTGAAATACCAGCATCGGCCACTGATCCAGAGAT
Organism: Setipinna tenuifilis; assembly: GCA_030347295.1. Taxonomy (NCBI): domain Eukaryota; kingdom Metazoa; phylum Chordata; class Actinopteri; order Clupeiformes; family Engraulidae; genus Setipinna; species Setipinna tenuifilis. The sequence continues at coordinate 30,263,350 of CM059272.1, forward strand.
AGACTACACGTGAACAAGTGAAATAGTGCACAATCAACGTCATTGCTCACGAACACCCTCTGTTCGCTGATTGGCCCGATAAGAATTCTACCAGAAAGTGCCTCTCAATACAGTAGTTCCACAACTCCTGTACAAAATGAAGTAAAGTACGAGGGGGTGGTTTACCAGGTTAGGACCCCCCCCCGCCCCCCCTCCCGTGATGAAATGTCACACATAAAAAAAAAGCTGTGTAGAGTTTGCATGAGATTACACCTCTGTCAGCTTATGTCCTCCTTTTTGTAAGTCGCTTTAGATAAAAGCATCTGCCAAATGCAATGTAGTGTAATGTAATGTCAATGGACTTTAATGAAATGTCATTTTGTACAATTACATTGCCCCTATAGGCCGAATTTTATGGTACTTGCCGTGCTTTTCGAGGTTGTTGTGCTGATGGTACATGACATATTTTATACAGTTCCCCCCTTCTTGGTCCAAGATATTGGCAACTCAAAACATCATTTTTTGCATTTACCCATTTCACTAGCTGGTGGTGTTCTACAAGTGAGTTTGCATGGCCTGGGTTGATATTCCTCCTGGTAAAACATTTAAAAAACAGTCTCATGGCTTCATTATCCTAACAAAACAAAGCCATGGGGCTCTCGTGTTAAAGGGCTCCTTCCGCTAAAAACCACTTTGAGTAGCTCTATTTACAAGGTGGTGGGTCACAACAAGCAGTATATGCACGCAGCACTCCAAAACGTGAAATTCATGGTTTTACTGGTCATTGAAGGGTCAAGCTAACCAGAACGAGCGGACCAGAGCAGGCTAAACCTATCTACGTCACTAGGTCGTAAGCCCCGCCCAAAGCCATGTATGGCACGTCCACATCCCAGAGGAAGAACAGTGGACAGAAGCTAGGTGAGCGAAAGACAGCGAATTTCAGAGGTGCCTTATTGACACGTCATGGATATTCACGAGGGACACGGAAAAGCCAGTCGTTCCACCACTAGACCTGTTCTAGCTTACAGAAAATAGCGTCAAGCAAGAGAACTAGGACATAATTTTTCACAGAAATGACGCACAATGCATTCAACCATAGTGGCGACACAGCAATATAAATAAAAATAACGATAGAAGTTGACCTTTAAAAAAACTACTCTTTCTATGGCCAGCTGGTGGTGCTAGGCCAAATAGGCATATTGGGTGCCTGGATTTCATCATAACCATAGTATCTAGTAGCCTGAGAATGTTCAGACAAATTCCTCCTGCACCAAGGACTTAATTACACATTGGCTGTTTATGTGGCGAGATATTAAAATTCATCATCTCGCCATTTCAACATATTACAACATATCAAAAATCCTTTCTAATTTAACATCAGCAATATCTTGGCATCGTATATGCCAGACTGATATGAACCTGATGAACCCTCCAGGAGGAGTATGTTAAAATCATGTATCCAAAAATTGGTCATTTTGGTGAGCCCAACACACTTACCGAATTTGGTGAATGTAACTGACCACCACATGGCTCTGAGAAATAAGGTGGCACTATGAAGTCTCTGGGTCATACCCACAGCTAAGCCTTTATCCCTCAGAGCCCATCATCAGTTCTGATGTGTGTACAAAATTTCATGAGTTTTTGTGCATAGGAAGTGCCTCAAAAAAGGCAGTTTGTGAGAGGAAACGGTGCTGGGGCCCTAAATATATAAATATATAGTACGGTCACTATCATTTATTTACAGCAAAGCTGAAAATGATTTAATAGTGAAGCAAGTCACAAATTTGAGCATCACTTAGGATTAGGAGAGATCATAAGGTCAATATGTAGAGGACTTATATAGGATATATACAGGTAATCTCTGATAACTGTTAACATTTTCAATCTATTAAACAAATCTATTATAGATTCATAGGTTATTACGTGGCACCTTTTAAAACTCTACAAATAAACAAATTGATTACCTGGGATTTTTCTTTCGAAATATTTACAACTGATATGACAACAGACTGCCCTTGTAAGCTCACAGAGTGTGTATGTATGTGTTAATGTATGTGTGTGTGTGTGTGTGTGTGTGTGTGTGTGTGTGTGTTTGTATATCTGTGTGTAAATTAGTGTGAGTATACACCCTGGTTGTGGACGAGCCCTGACAGAAGTAAAACTGGCCTGGGATACCATCACACTGATGACTCACAGTCCAGCAACCTCCACTACCATCACCACACACACAGTTACACACACACACACAAACAAACACACATGCACGCACACACACACACACACACACACACACACACACACACACACACACACACACACACACACCCACACCAACCAACCAAGCTGAAAAACCTTGAATACCAGCTCCTTCTCCCCCCTCTACCCAACTGAGTGCACACAGCGCCCTCCGCTATGTGACATAATTCCTGGGATATCATGGTGCTAGCGAGCCAACTCAGACCGGCCACGAGACGCTGGCCATATGCAGGCCTACGTGTGTGCAAGGTAGGGTCCTCTTCCTCTAAAAATAACTGCCAGGAGCAAAACAATAGTACCTAGGCAGTACGCAGGCAATATACTGTATATTGCATTCTTAGATTAATAAAAGCCATCTTTAAACTATTAATTTCAGATATTTTAATAACATTCCCTAGCATACCATCTTTAGGCTTGAGATATAGAATCACACAAAACAGTCCACTTAAAAATTCACAATTTATGCTTTTCATTATGCTGCATTGTCAGATAAATTTCACAAAAATGTCTGTCTCACCTTTTGTAGGCTGGTTGGGTTCAGCTGAGTTTTGTCAATAATCTTTATTGCGACCTGACAAACAAAGTTGCATCCATAGTGTTAATATAAGCTTTGAAATTCCATGAAGATTCTTCAAGGATTCTTCATTTTCACTGTCTTCTCAAATGCAACATTTCAAACATTATTAAAGTCTGGTGTATGCAGTATGTTTATGTGTACATGTACGCATGTGTGAGTAAGTGTGTTTGCCTATTTATATGTACCATTCCCAGGTTTGCATGTAAAGATGTAAGTCTTATAGTCTTTTAGTTATAGTTACACACTTCTAGTTACGGCATGGAGTTGTGTTGGACTAGGTAGGAGTGTGTGTAAGTGTTTCTAGATCTGACCTGTCTGCTAACAGACAATGGCAGATATACGCATGGGTGTACTATGTCTGTGGCGTGTGTACTTGTGCATGTGTGTGTGTGTGTGAGTGTGTGTGTGTGTGTGTGTGTGTGTGTCTACAAGTCTTACCTCTCTGCACGTAAGGATGTGGCGTGCCAGCTTTACTTTGGCGAAGTTGCCCTTGCCAATTGTCTTTAGGAGCCGGTAGTTCCCGATGTGTGGCTGCTCGTCTGAACAGGAGGCCATGGAATTCCGACAGCGGGCGCCCAGCGAGCGGCTAGACACACTCGTGCCCTTCTCGGAGCGACTCACCGCCAGCGAGGCATGCTGGGTAACAGGGAAGAGAATCACCAGATGGACGCAGTTAGAGAAGGAGTCAAGTCGTGGCATTCTTGACCTACTATTGCAAATTTGAGTAACTTCATATGCAGCTACATTTTGAAGCTGAAGAATACTACTGTGCAGACTTTTTTGGAGAATTTAGTCCGTTTCCCTCAGACTGCCTTTTTAAAATGTCTACAGTAAGGACTAGGTGTGCCACAGATTTTTTTATTCCAGTGGTTATTAGGTACCTTGACCTACTGCAGCGATACCTAGACTTGCTTATTAATTAATGATTTTTTCAGCCTACTTGATTATCTGTTGTTGTATTGTGTACTGTAATTATTGTCATTTGATAAAACTCAACTGATAATTACAGCTTATCTATCCTAGAGGCTTTGTTACTGGCCCAGGGGGAGGGAGTCTCTCCATTTTGGCCATGTGTCTGTGAACTGATGAGCTTGTTGAAAGCTAAAAAGTTGAAATTGATCAACTCAACTTTATTCCAAACTGATATTTCTTACTCATATTTCCTCATACATTCTGGTTTAAAAATGTGACTTTCTGGCTAATCATTTGAAACACTGTATAATTAAAAGGAACACTACAAATCCCAGAATTCATGTATGGGTACATCTTGGATTGATGGAACAAACACTGTGCTCATGCGCAACTACATAAAATGGATGGTCTGAACTTGACCAAATGCAAATCAAAGTAAAGGCACACATATTCCACTCTTTACCCAATGCCTGGGGTTAGGAACCAGTACTTTATAAAAAAGAAAAAGAGCAGGGGCCCAGTTTGGGCCTGTCCTCTCTACACCTAAGTGTCGATATTATCTAGGTCTTGTTTTGAGGCCACTCTCTTCACACACAGTTAAGGGCACAAGCTTTGAAACCTCTGTGACTGTAGCTAAATAGAAGTGCATTGGGGACTGTAGGGTCAGTCAACAGGCCTGGCTCACTGACTGGCTATTGGACCACAGCCTTGCCATAGTCCACTGCCTGGTCTATATATGATTATGTGTGGATCTGTTGACTCGACCCAGTCCAGATTATGTATGAATTTATTGATTTAACCTAGTTCAGATTATGTATATTTGTTGATTATGCATATTTGTTGATTTAACCCAGTTCAGATTACGTATGCAGCTGTTGACTTAACCCAGTCTTGTCATCCTGTGGCTTTGACTGGGTTGTCTTAAAGAAAGAGTATGACATGACAGTAAGTACAATTTTCTACAGGGCAGCAAGGTTATGAAAGAAATAGAGGATTGGGGATGTGGGATAATCAGGTTGTTTAGACCCAGTTAATCACAAACCTACTGTTTTTTTCACAGTAATAATTATATTAATAAGTAAACAAAAATTAAGGCTTAGTTTAGTTCTATGGCACAATTTGTTCACATTTGGTAGCTTCATGTGCTTTTCAAATGAGCAGATGATAGAAAGCAGAGATGTTGTATAGAGATAAAATGGGGATGGAAACCATGATGAACAGTGGGGCCGTAGACTACAAACCCCTGATGTAAGGAACTACTCAATAAGACACTCCGTACTTGCCAGGCACAGAACACTGCAGGTGAGTCACATCTATGTCACCTATCTATGGGTTCCCACCACCATGCAGGGGTTCTAAAGACTGGGGAAGCTCTCTGCAAGCTGGCTTTGCATTGGAAGCCCAGGGCAATGTACCAGTAGTGTGGTAAAGTGATAAACCTGGGTGAGTTAACTCACAGAAGAGTGGTTACATTTCTAAAAGAAGAGCCATACGTCTTTATTCTCCTAGCAAAACGCCACAGGAGTCCTTTATTAGGAGGTTTACCACTACCTCTGAATGACCTTAATCAGGTTTTGGACTAGGACTTGTTTGTAGCACTCCCCTCAGCAATACAGATGACTCAAAACCAAGGTGTGATCAGCCATTTTGATTTACGTCAAGTCAAACAACTAATCTCTGGGTTCAATTATCATTACATCAGGCAAAGCACTTAAAACAAACAGATGGTTCCTTGGCTTAAACTAACACTATATATATATATATTACTGTCATAAGGATCTCATGATGACTAGCCTGGTTAGCCCAAGAACATCTGCAACCTATTTGTCTTTTGTCCTCTCATTTCATATGCATTATGACGTGATTGTGTTGCAATTGGAGCCATTACATGTTTTAGCCTTTACTTTCAAAATGGCATTATGCCAAGCTGCTGCATAAAACAAAATATGTGTGTAGGGCCCTGCAGCTATTTTATAAAGTGTCATTCTTCAAGCCAGCATACAGGGTCACTAGTGGTTAGGCACATAATATGTAAAGCTATCACATACCAAGCACAAGAACAAATTGCATTGTGTACATTATGTTTAAAAACAATACAGTGCTATTTTGTTTGCCCCAATCATTGCAGGAAAGTTGCCCTAAAACATTAAATAATACTAGTATACACGACTCTTTCTCTCTGCCTTAGTACCTCTTAGTATTATTTAGTGTAGGTATTAGTAACCTAGATATTATGTAGGTAAGTGCCACAAACTCGCCACAGCAGCATCAGAGGTCTGACGTTAGCTCACGAGGCCCGGTTTAGCTGAAGTAGACCCACTTATGCATTAGGCTGGGTTGGAGAGTGCAGTGGTATAGGTTTAACTACTTAGCCACTTAAATGGTTGTCTGGATTAAAGGCTGATGATATCCCTGGCAGAGGACAGGAGGCTCTGGCCCACACCTGTGCCTCACATGGGCCACACCTGTCCTGGACTGAGCCACACGTCACTAAACAGATGGATGGAGTCTTTAGAGTAGGGCTGGTGTCAGATCTCACGGATATAGGCTACCTGAATGCAGGTGTTGGATACAACTAAGATGAGGAGGGTGGGTATGTAATACTAGGGGTAGGACCTGAATAAAAGATTAAATAAAAAAGGGGTCTAACCACATAAAACTACAAGAAAAAACAGTCTGTTGTTTAGCAGAGATGTTCAGCAGCATGCTGTATATGTCATCAGAAATGTGTTATTAATGATATCTTATTAATACTTTACTGTTAAACATGATTACTACTATTTCATGAATGTGCTAAAAAAAATCCACTGATTATGAGGTGAACATCATGGATGTGCCATGAGAACAAATGGTTCTGATAGAAATCAGACATAAATTCTGATGAATGCTCCCAGACCATAAAAACCAGAATATAGTAACACAACAACACAGTAGGTGGGCAAATCAATACAGATAACTTCCATGTAATTAATCTGTTCCAGATCTCTTACGTCTCGAAGGTAATCCAAGATTAAGCAAACGGTGGCCTATGCCTACCTGGCACAGCTCCTCTGCCACAGCCAACAAAGCTGAATATTATACTACCAACAACAGGGAACATCTGAGGATTTTAAACACTACTAGACTGGGAAACATTTTCATTGTTTTAAAAAAAATTCTTTAGCACTTTCAAATACCATTTCATAATAATGTTGGTGAGTTTACTTATAATACTCTTACTAGATGATTTAGCGAGATGTCAGATAGCAAAAAAATGTGAGACAGATTCTCCACAGCCCATCTGTGTGGCCTGTTCTCACATTTTCCACCGCACTTTCCATGGCAAAAGCAGGCGCATCCCTCCTCAGAGTGCAGAGAGAAAGTGCTAAATTTGGGTGCGGGAATGGCTGCCTTCAGGGCTGGGTATTGCCTACATCCTCATGACATGATATGTGTGACACAAAGGCCATAATGTAATATGCGCTGCAATATACACTGATATTGAATGATGACCATGTCCTACACAGGATTTACTAACACACATCAGCACCTGTTCTATACTATTACGATAGTCATACACTGTAAAACACTTTAAATTCAAGTCTACAGAGACTGTGGAAAGTAAAAAGACAAAATGATGCTTAATCAGTAAGACGCCATCTGTATTGTTTGTATCAGTTAAGTCAGGTAAACATCCAAGATATAATGCAATATCAAGGCATAGTGATAACTCCCACACATCCTTTAGGCAATGTTAAAGGTTTCTCTGACAGGTTCCTGTGATGGAGACTGATTTCAGAAGACATGCTGAAGGGAACCTTCAGACACTGGTGACTAAATGTTCTCTAATTTGGTTCTTTTCAGTCAGCACCCTGACCACTGGTCCCCTGAGCGAAGAAAAGACCAATGGCATTAAAAGTTCACTTATTTTATGTAATGCTATGATTAATCATTCTATGCAGCTGCAATAACATTACAATTAGCCTACTTCTCCTAGGTGTGGTGTTATAACCCTAAAATGGATACCTGCAGCTTGTTTTTGTATGTTCTTTACCGCCATAATCAACTACAAATCTTTATACTGGATTGAGACACATTTCAGTGGCCACTGAACATTTTATCGCCAATGTAAAAAATACAAACAACATCTGATTGGTTGAGTAGGGCTGCGCCATAACATTGTGCAGTCAAACCTGTGCAGTCCAAGTACAATGACTCTTGGTTCAGTGGCTAGCATGTAAGTCTGCCAGCCAAGCAATGAGCAGGATTCATACAAATGTTTAACTACACTTGCAAGAAAAGCAAATCCAGCTAGACTGGTCTCACTTCTTCAACTTACCCAAACGCTGACAAATGTACCACTCATCTTTACTGGTTCACACTAAAAAAATAATACTTGAGGCTCAGCCTACATTAACCATTAAATGCTTCTAATGTCTATAGTGCACAAAATGCATTAATAGTTTCCGTCCAAGACCGAATTCTATTGGCCACCATAATGGGGTTCAAAACTGCCTGGCCAGGCCACTATACTGGATGATTGACTGTAGCTGTTGGCAACCACTTAATGTGGAGAGGTGTGGAGCGGTGTGGAGCTCCAATGGGCAACACAACTGGCTAATGCTGAAGCAGCAAGTACAGTTCCTGATTTATAGTCTTTATTAAGTTATAGATTTGGTTCTGGTAAATAACCAAAGGTAGTCTAATGCTACGGTCAGGTTCATCAGTACTGTTCCATAACTCCACAACTACATCCTGGTTGCATGCATCCCTTACTCAACATCCTGTGCAACCACAGAGAAGACATTCTGCAGCAGTTTAATTTTCCCACCACCAGGTCATCTGCATCAGAGAGGTATGGACATGAACACTTAGACAACAGTGCTTAGGAAATGTTCATGTCATAAATGCTGATTTAGAACATTCCTGAGGTTTCTAGTTTCTACTCTACTAGGCTGTGCAGCTGTGCTTGTGTTGTGTGTGACGAACAGTCAATGACTAATGATCAAACCATTTCCCTGTTAAATACAAGGGTTACAAAGGTTAACACTGTTTTATAGCATATCTTATTGTAGTGCACTATACACAAAAAATGTATGTTTTTAATTTTGTTGTAATATTGCTGTGCTCACTGCCACGATAGCCAATGACTTGTTCATGCATGGCTCTCATAATATTGTGTGAAGTTTGGCATGATTAAGTCCACAATTGAATAAAAGCTATTTTAAAAAATGAGGCTAGGGAGACAAGAGCAAGAGTTTAATTAAGCAAATTCAGATGGCTTAGATCACAAGACGAGCCTTGTCCAATATTGGTTAGATCCGTTATATTTATGTACTTCATCAAGCAGAATGGTTTCGCTTTATCAGATTCTGAACGTCTGCCATATTGGATTTCCACCATTTTGGCTCTTTGGTTTCTATGGATTCTTTGCCTTGTAAATTGAAATCAGGCACACAGACCCACTTTGACTTCAGAGAAGATGTAACTACAATTCACCATTTGGTCAAATTGATATGGCAAAATAGTGTAACACTATTAAACCGCATTGTATCAGCTTTTCTTGCAGTTATAGTCTGGAGGTGTTCAATAAAGACAAATGTATTGGACCAGCATACTGGTGTACTGTGAGGAGTGGTTTGAGGCATGATGTAAGAAAAAGAGTCTTTATTTAAACTCTACCAACATTAACATGACTACTGCTGAACTTGGTGAAACCAGATTTCCCATTTGGAGGCATAATGTCAAAATGTATGTAGATTGTAGAAAAAAGATTAGGTAGTTGTTGGTGGATCCCTTCTATATATGATTGAAACATATTGTATATATGATTTACATGTATTGTATATATGAGTTACCTGTATGTATTTAGCCTTGTCTTCCAAGTGTGCTGTGAGATACAGTCTAATCTGCAGTCCTGCTCCATACTGTAGTTTGCATTTAAGTTTATGAAGACATATAGAAATCTACAGATCACAAAGAAGGCTATTAAAAACACTGATTACTGTAGACCTATACTAAATTATTGATGTTGCAGTGCGTTTTCACATTTATCACTCATAAACAGCAGTGCCTTTCTTTGAATTACATTAATGTATTGCAGCAGTTGCACTATATTTGACGTTTTAAACTTCCATTAACCACAGCTGACAATGGCATAATGGCCTTTACAGAGCTGTAGGTCTGCCAGTTAAATTAACCCTGCAGCTCCGTCTTCCCAAGACTGCAACTTCATCTTCAGCCTTCTGTTCCTCCACTTGATTCTATTCATTTTCCTGTTTTTTTCTGTTCTGCATTCTAAAACGTCTGGGCCACAATGCTTCTGATAATATACATCCACATTGCTACATTGCATATTTCATTGGGGCCCACCAGTTATAGAGGCCCATTGTTTAAATTATCAATGTAGCGACTATTAATCTGTAAATGTTACCTCACGTTGATATTTCAAAAATATGTAGGCTATACAAGGCCTATGTGTTTTTCAGGCTACCGTGTGCAGACTTACTCTGGGCTAGCCTCTTTTACAGGGAGTACAATACATAATAATATTAGGCTATTATTATTTGAGCCTGCAGCAGTTTACTGTTGCAGGCCAGTGATGGGGAGTTGCACCCTCAATCCGCGCTGACTGAGGGATCCTGTTCGCTGCTGTTGGTGCTGAACGCTATTCTGCAAACTGTAACCTATGGAAAATGTACGAATGATTAATTCAGTCGAATCTTTTAATAGGAGAGACATGAGGTAACGTCTTTAAATTATGCTGCTCACTTGCGGATGGCGCTGTTTGACCTGAGCAGCGTTTAGAACAGCACGACACGCATCGGGAAAATTCAGTCCTCTTTTGTCGAACATTTGACGGCTGAGATTTTTCGCCATGAAAGCGCCAGTGAGAGGCCTGAGCCACTGCTCGCTTCACTGTCCCGAAGCATGAGAGAAAACGGATGCAGCATGCCAGTCGAGCGAAAGCAAAACGGCCTCAAAAGCAGAACACACAATCAGAATGTGACATCATTATCTGCTTGGTGTTATAATGAGAAGTGACGGCTGTGAGGATGGCGCTTCTGCGCACATCCGCCGAGAGCCGTCAAATGCGGATGGGTTTAACCACGGCTGTTTGCCCAACGCTACCACCGTCAGCTCTGCACATACACATACACATACAGACACACAATCAAGAATATGGCCTTTTTGCAAAAGAACCTGCTGTAGCATAGCGCAGGTTTTGTCCAAGTCATCCCTCCTATCCCCCAAATTGTTGGATAAAACGCTGCAGAGTAATGATGGGCTTATACACAGTGCACACAATGTCTCATAATAAGACAGCCTCCAAAACAATAAGGATGCTATTTGTGTCTATGCAATTTAAGAATCCTTTTAATTTTGGTAAAAAGATTGCACTTACATGATCTGAGCTCCGTTCGTTCCCAGGTGGTAATGCAGACCGCGAGGACATTTTCCCTGAGGTTCTTGACTATTATTGATGATTATTGTGAGTGATATTTACAGAATCGAGCTCCTACGATGAGCCGTCGACATCGGCCTCTCCGCGGCTGCGACCACGACCCAGTCAATCTGCCTGAGAGGCGGCCGGCTGAGCCATGCCCGAGAGAAAGCCTGCGTTCGTCATAGCAGCGGCGAAGGCAGTCAGCGAATATCAAGGATGTCCTCAAGCTTGCTGCATCTTCTCTGACCGAAAAAAGCTGTGGTGTACAAAATGAAAATTCACCGAAGGAAATGAAATACAACCGAACAAGGCCGAGGACGAGCTAGAACAGGATGGTGTTTGGCCAGAAACCAGCGTTTCGGTGGCGATTGACCACCCCCTGCTTCATATCGCCTAGCAAAACAAATACGCATCCAAAAGCCTAGTCCCGCTTTCACATAACAGCGAAATATGAACTAAACTCGCCTATCTCTTCTTCCTCGTCCACGCAGTCTTGATTTAAGATGCGACTGCCGTGGCTGGCAAAAGAAAAGGCCGGATGGCTCACATGATAGAGAAGCCCCTTATTCCAGCGGCGGTCCGTGAGATGCGCCACTGCTCCCCTCGGAAACACGGACTGACACATCAACCCCACCACAATCGTAAAGCCAACCAGAGCGCTCGCCTGGAGTCGATAGAGAAATTAAAGGTCTCAGTTAACCAGCACTAGATATTCAGAAATCAGCGTTGTTACACTGTAAATAAGTGATGTGTGAACAAAATAAAAATAATAGCTTAAATAGTAGCTTTTATTTAAAGTATTTACAGTTGACTATTTTTGCATACTAAACAACACAATTGGTTTTTTTTTTTAAACACAGACTATATTATACTTAACCCTGCCTCATTAAAGCAAAAAAATTGTAGCCTATACTAGCCTATATTAATGCAATATGCATGTAGATATATAATGCTGTAGTTTTCTGTGATTATTCTTAATGTTTCATGTAATGTGTGTTTTATATAAATGTAAGGGTAGAACATAATAGTAACTGTGTCAGCAGTATGCCCCCTTACATCTTACATTTTGCTCAGGAACCAGGGACATCGCTACGAGTGCAGCACTGCAAGGGTCCAGAGCATGGATGAGAGACAGATCACCATCCCCATTCATTTCAGGGGCTGCCACTACTCTAGTAACAAGGAAGTACAAAAATGGTCACGCACATTTTGTTTGGTGATGCTAAGTTTGGGTACCAAAACTATGAATGACCTGAGAATCTCTCGTCTGATGACCACACTACACTCAGCCTTAGACGGCATGCCCACACTGGGAAACAAACTTCATGGCACCAACCATAGCTAATGCTATCAGTCAGTCTGAAGCTGTCTCTGCCGCTTAAGCCCTGCTTCAGATTCTTAAGACTGTGTGGATGTGGGGGATTATTTATCAGGGGACACACATATTCTAAATGCCACCCTGAAGCTCTCAGTCATACAATGGCATATGACCCTTATGGTGTCAAGCAAACTGCCAACTGCATACACAGCAGACGGCACACTGAGAGGTGTGACCAGGGGCTACGGGGCTAAGGGACTAAGGGATGATGCTAAGGGCCCAGCATTAACAGGGAGCCTTTCAAGAGGACACTATTAGTATTATTAATAATGGTGGTGGTGGGGGGCAGGGCTGTATTATTTTATAAGGCCCAACATTTCTATCACTATCCCTTTGTGCAACAATGCATGTTTATTTTTCTGTGTGGCAATAGATATGTGACACAGTGGCTATGATCAGACTCTGCCCCAGCCTCAATGATGAGATTTAGTTTAGTTTATTTTATTTAGTTTATTTTTCCCTACAGAGAATGTATGTACACTGTCCAAAATACATTAATTACCCAAATGAGAGAAGATGCTTTTTGCTGGATTTGTCATCTGTAGTCCCTAGGAAGGTGGGATAACATTACATTACTACATTACATTGCATTTAGCTGATGCTCTTATACAGAGCAACTTACAGTGAATTAGGTATGGGGACAGTCCCCCTGGCCCAATGTGGGTTTAGATGCCCTACTCAAGGGCACTTCAGCCATGGATGAGGAGAGCGCTGGTTATTCATGCCCCCCCACACACACACATTTTTTCCTACTGGTACTTGTAATAAAATCTGCGACTCTCTGATCCCAACACCAACTCATTAGGCCACAGCTGTCACACATATAACAAAATATCAAATTATCAAGAACAATACTATCCTGGCAGCCCCTCATACCGGCTAACAGCTAATAAAGGACATCTGATTGGAGTGATACTTGTGTTACTGCCTGGATGGACTGCAGCTGAGCCCTAAGCCCTGGCCTTTTCAGGTGTACTGGACCTTGTTGTGTGTTCTTGTCACCTGTGTGGTCAGGAGGGCTAATCCGCCATACTGACTACCTGAAAGCATGGGTTCATTGTAGAGATGGATGTCTTGAGACCAGTCTCGGACCATTTTTACGTGGTCTTGGTCTTGTCTTGGTCTCGACTGTCTTTGGTCTTCGTCTTGCTGTCTCAGATCGAGATTTGCAGGCAACAATATCCATGACACAAAACATGATTGCTGATGATAACAAATTATTAAACAGTTGAGAGAGTTTTTAGCAGGGGAGGCATTTGAATAAGACCCCACCGCGCACGGCTAGGTTGTAAGATGTTGCAGTCTTTAGTGAACTGTTTTGTCTCACTCCCTCGGCTCTAAAAGTATGCCTATGTTTAGTTAACTGTGATGTTCTTGTTCTGCCTCTGTGTTTATATTGTTGATTGCAGCATTTTATTTAAAGTGGTGCTTTTTTACTAAATAAATGTGACCACTGAGTTTTAAATAACATCTGGATATCACTTTCTTTTGACTTCACAGGTCTAATCCATTTCAGGCAAGTTTATAATTGTGTATCTTCAATTTCATCTAAAAACTAAGTATAATTGAAATCTGCTACATATTTCCAACAGTTCTTGGAGGTGGTAGCTGTCTTATCAGATGACTTTTGTACCAGTCAGTACTGGTCATATTAGTCCTCAACAGCACACAAACGTTAAGGGAGTCTCAATCCTCTAATAGTGCAGTAACAGCCATCATGCAATTGTTACACATAGTTTCTCACCCAGTCCGCGTAAACATTTACAGTGAGCTAACAATCACACACATTAATGACATGCTCTGTCTCTGCATTGTTCTGTCTGTAGTTGAAATAATACCTTCTAATATTGAATGTAAACTGGGACTGAACTTCTGACCTCAGTATACTGTTCTTATGAAATTGATACAAGTTATGGTGCAACATCAACACTAGCGTTTCTTTTCCCCAGTCTTGGTCTCGCCTCGACTTTTCTTGGTCTCGACTCAGTCCGTCTTGGTCTTGGTCAAGGCAGTCTTGACTACAAGTGTAGTTCATAGTCCCACTAAACCTTAATCTTGATTCCGGTTGTGGGCCAAGTTGTTAAGCTGAACTTTGAAAAGCACAGTCACACACCTTAACCCTAAGGCCAGGTGGCTATGCTAGAACAAAGACTAGAGACCAAAACACCAATATGTTATAGGATCTATTCCTAACACATCTGGAGTAAGGTTTCAGCAGACTCTGCTTCCCTCCATTAGACAAAGCAGCGAAAGGGTGTTTTTGCATGGAGCCGTGGGTTGCCCTGCATATCCAGCAAGAGTCATCCAGCACAGCCACACTGAAGTCACAGCTGGGCTCCTCAAAAGCTTCATTTTAGAATGCACATACTCAATGGCTTGGTGAGAAGGCATTGCATCATTATCCAAGGAGACATTCCCTTGTTCAGGTTCTGTCTGGTGGGTTGCCTGTGTGAAATAGAAAAAAAACTGAAATTGTATTGCCTTTTTTAAATCATAAAATCAAACAAACTAATAATTAAAAACCTTTCATCAAGATATGTGAGTATAACAACACCAATGCAGAGCTACTGAATGGAGCATCCTCACTAAGACACAGCCTCTGCATTTTAGGGATATATTTTATGAGACAAGCCAGAGCATTAACACAATTGACATGTCAATATGGCGTGACAATCAATGGGTAACAGCAGATGTACAGATGCAGTGACGTTGAACTCATCAGCCAACCAATAGTATTGCCACCAGGTGGTGGTATAAGCTGTGGAATATCATATGGTGCGCCTTACAAAAACGCTTTTAACGTGGGAAGTGGATATTTACATTTGGACCTATCTTTTTGTTTTTCACTTAAGACTGTTAAACTCCTAATAGGCTAGTTTAGTCAGGCCACTGAGTGGGTATTTAGATCAGGTAGTTGTTAAACACACACAAATACATGAATCAATAAACAGTTTCTTGATGGTACACCCATATGAACATAAAGGCTGAGCAATTCAATTCTATTTGCACAAACAGAGCAGTCATGAGCAAATAATTGCCGTCATCCTCCAAACATTTATTTGAACGACTGGGTTGTTACCGTGGAATCGCTAGCCCGTCAGGACTAGAAATTGACAATAGGCGGAGCCAGAGAGCTGGATGCGCAGCTATGGGGCTCAGGTGGCCTGGAAAGCCTTTGCTAATAATTTTGTTTAACGGACACTGAGAAACGTGCATGCATTAACCCTCGGTGGCCTCCATTGTTCAGTTCCACCCCCCAGGTGTCGTACACTCATAAAATACCCTGCTCCTCCTCGCATAGCCTATATACAAAATTGGGTATTGTAAAATGAGTATGCCTAGAAAGAGCACAGAGAGATCCGTCACTTTGAAATGGAACGTGTTAAATGGGTTATGGACTTTTCATTTCATTCGTATACATTTTATTTGTTTTTTTTAAGAACACACAATGTATTGTAGTCATGACCCAGTCTGACAGGGAGTGGTCTGGCTTGTTTGCGGCTATTGAGCGCCCTCTAGTGACTATTGTGAATGAAAATATGCAACTGCAAGTCGTTGCACAGAAACTGCCATCTGTCATTTTGCTCTTTATATCAGCATTCTTGAAAAGTCGTTAGCATTGTTACAGACACAGAAAGACTGTAACAGAACAACTTTCTTTTGTGTGCGTGTTTTTTGTTGCTAGTCACATCACAGATCATCGAAGTAGTTAGTGCTTATATTAATATGACAATTATGTTCACTTTGACAACAGAAAACACATACAACTTAAACAACTAAAATAGTGCATACGTTTAAAATACTTCATTTTTAGGTACCTTACTTGCTGTTCCAGAATCCCGTGGTCTAAAATCCTGGCTTCTATAAGTAGCCTATAAAAGTTCTCCTACATTTGTTCAATGCAGTCACTAAACAAACATCTGATTACATTTTTTTGCCAGAAAGATATATGCATTAATGGCTTAACTCTTTTAATCAGGGTTATTTCTCACATGTTTATCATTTTTCTACTACTTACGCTGAACTGAGTTTCATTGTACTGTGTATAAAAACAATAAATGGTTAATTCACAATTAAAACAACCCTTCTGCCAGAATCCTTTTTTCGTTTAAGTCACTTTTTTAAGTGGATAGGTAGGATACTGTAGGATGTTTATACTGGGAAGGCCATTCCCATCTTTGCTGAAATGCTTCCCTGTCCACATGGTGCCCCATTACCACTGCACACCTGGGCCAGGGGCCAGCTCTAATTAGCTCTGCCACTCTTACTCCAGCAAACAACACAGTGCATGGGGAGCAGCCACAGGGACATGTATGGGAAATGAACAACCTATCAAGCCAGTCAGGGAAGGAGTGAGTTAGTGTGTGTGTGTGTCTGTGTGCACATGTATGTTTGCATGCATGAACACGTGTCTGTGTGCATGAGGGTAACGGTGAATGTGTGTGTCTGCATGTCATGTAATTGTACAACTGAATTCAATGACACTGAGTGATCGAAAAAATACAATCTTAAGTCACAAAAAAGAAAGGTAAATGCTTTCTTGGGTAAAAAAATAGTTAAAATAAGCAAAAATACATGATGATGCTTAAAAACCTCAAACCAAAACCAATGCAAACCAAAAAGACTTTGAGGTGCTCCTGTTTATAGATAAAGAGTCTTTATAAAGTACAAACACCATCTTAAGTGCTAAGTTTTATTAAAAAAAAACATTTCCAGTATTTTGTGGATACACATAATTAAGATACTTTATGATTTAATCAGAAACAAAACATTCCTATTCATTAACAGTTAATCTACTTTCAAACCACCATTTAAAAAGAAAACATGAGTTTATAAGTTATAAGTTTATTTTTCATTTTGCACAGTTGGGCACATGGATGGAGAAATTCACTTTCAAACAACACTGCTTAAAGTGTGTTGGCATGTTATAAATGGGATTAAAATGACACTTATGGTGCAGGAGGATTGATGTGTATGACTTTTATTAGGTGTCTGTGTGTGTGTGCGTGTGTTTGTGTGTGTGCAAGGCTGTACTTGTAGCTAATTGGTTGAGGCTGCTATGTCTGAGTTGTACTGTTTTGTAGAGGATGCACACATGCGTACGTGTGCCCTCTCTCTTTCACACACACACACACACACACACACACACACACACACACACACACACACACACACACACACACACACACAGCACACACACACACACTATTCTTGGCTCACTGCATCTACAAAAGAAGCTGTGTGTGTATGCATGCCTGATTTAAGGCCTGTGAATGTGACCCCTTTAACCCCCAACTAAAATGCATCATTGTGGCCTCATTTCCTATTTCAGCTGCAAATGTACTAGCTTGCTTCACACAAACACACCTTCCCTTGAGTTCATACTTCTAGAGACACAAATGACAAAACACACATGAGTTTTAAAAAGTATTCTTGACTTCTCTAGAGTTTGGACTGCTGCAGAACAAATATGGTGGACAGATACTGTTGTCTATGGACTAACACATCACATTGGCAGGAGCATGCTAGAAAATGCTAAGTCCATTAAGTCTTACTAGCTTATATAATAACATAATCATAGTGGCTGTATTTGAGGAGCAGAAGCATTAAAGAGTGATAAAGTGAAATTCAAGGGGGGACATTAAGGAACGTCACAAACTGTAAAGACTTTATTGCCTCAGATCTCCTACTCTCTTTAGAAAAAAAGAAATCATTACAAAAATCACCATGTTTTGTAAACTAAAACAATAAAAGAGAAAAATAAAATGGAAGGTTAACAGATTAGTTGGGGTAGATGCCAGACTCACAGTAGCTAGTTGAACAACAAAGACTACCATCAGCAGAGCCCTTGTCACTGAACACACACACAGACTACACACACTTGCAAACAACCTCAGGGCACAGACAAATGGGTCACACGCGTACACAATCCACTTTCAGTCAAAAGCCACCACAAAGCATGGGGTGACCATTACTGTTGTCCACCTTTAGAAATGGCAATGGCTGCTTTAGTAGTGCATGAATGTCACCACATTACTCGCAAAGGAGTCTAATAACAGCATAGGAGTCTAATAGTAGCATAATTGCACATTTCCAGAAAAGGAAATTCAGCACTCAAACGCTTAACTGCACTCTTGAGGATCAGAGCCTATGGGATGACGAGTCCATATACCTCTGACGTGCACTCTTTGGGTGCTTGGAAATGAAGACTAATTTTAGTACAGAATCTAGCATGGGTGTATACTCCTGGTAAATACACACAAAACCACTGCCATAAAAATATAAGTGTCATTTTCATTTTCCAGACATCGGATGAGGAACCTCTTATACCACTTAACTGAAGTAAATGTAAGATGTTTTAACCAGTTTTGAAAATAGAGGTCCAAATATCAGTGTTGTCAGAATACTTCTCTAGTCAATTCAGAGTAACTCTAGCACTGTCATACTCATCAGCTATGATTCCCCAGAATTCTTTGGAACCAACATTTGTAACTCACCCAGAGTACATCATCATACTCTATCTTTTAAAGGGGTCCTTTCATCGTTTATTTTATTTTTGGTTAGCTCGACCCTTCAACGACCAGTAAAACCATGAGGGTCGAATTTCACTTCTTGGAATGCTGCATGCATATACTGCTTGTTGTGACCCACCACATTGTAAATAGAGCTACTCAAAGTGGGTTTTAGCGAAAGGACCCCTTTAAGTTTTATTGTTTTCATTCGAAGGATATGTGAAAACTGCACAAGAACAAAATCTTCACTATCCTTCAAAGTTTAAAAAGTCAGCTGTTGTTTTTTTATTGTGTCCTTTATTGTTATGCAGACACTTTGACTGGTCAAAACCTTAAGCATGTCATAGATGTGTTTGTTTGTGGTGAGTGACCTTGTACTGGCACGATTGCTTAAGATTCTTTCTTAAGACTTACTCATTAGTTATTATTCTCAATATTACATCTAACATTAAGCAGAATCAAATGCTCAAATCAATATTCACGTATTTTTTTAAATTTTAATCATTAAAAACAACCACCATGATATATGGTGGTCGGTCAGAGAATTAAAAACCAAATGGCTACAGTTTCAGCATTACAGACACCAGATTCATCTTGGGATGAATGCTTGCATGTCTGTATGTTCACCATCAGGCTCTACCTTTACACAAATGAAACGTTTTAAAAAGAACAATTTACACTCTTTTGTTTGTAAGCAAAAGAGACTAGTCTGTCAGAACCCACTGTAACTTAAAGTGGAATACGATGCTGCGCGGTCAGGCAAAACTACAATCAATTGCTTCAACTTCAATCACTCAAAGTGGTTTGGTGTAAAACTACCATAAAGATGGCTGCAGAAAAACATATTATTAAGCGTCAAACATGGTTTAGGACCGGTGATGCTGTTTCTCCTCTAAGCCCTGGAAGTATTTGCTGACCTCCCCTTTCTCCTAAATTCTCATTTCCACAGGACATTACTTCTTTTTTGCTTAAGGGGACTGTATAAAGACATACCGATTAACAGTAAGGGGCCTTCTGTAAAGAATAACGACTTTTCAGTAATGTTGGATGATGGAACTAATAATTGTGGAGGGAGGGCAGTGTGTGTGTGTGTGTGTAACTGAAGCATGTGTCATTTTCGAGGTGTGTGTGTAACTGGAGCATGCGTCATGTTCGAGATGCCTGGGTTCTGGATCTGCAGGGTCTTTACACTCACTCATGCGTGCGATAAGAGCACATTGGCCTGTCAACACACACACACACACACACACACACACACACACACACACACACACACACACACACACACACACACACACACACACACACACACACACACACACACACGCATGTGTACATCTCTAGATAGACACAGTCACACATATGCTTAAAAATATGTTGTGATTTAATTCAGAAAATTGAGATTGAGTCTTCCGTCATTAAAATCTTATGATTTACCTGTGTAACTGTGTAACTTTACCACTGGTGTACTAGCAAAGAAGCAAAAATATATATACATAAAATACATAAATGAAATAGTCTGGTCTGACTTGAACACTGGATTTTGTACTGTTAAAAATCTAACAGGTGGATGTATATATAGTTTTCAAAAGACATGGGCAGACAAATTTGTCAATCATTTCTGACTTGTATACACCCATTACCTATTAGCAAAGAGACAGGCTATCAGTTTTACAAACACTGAAACTTTTGTTTACTACCGACTGTTACTACAAGTATATCTCAAAGCTGGTGTGACACAGAATAATGGAATAAAAACCTCACTGGTGGGTGATGTAGATAGGGATGAGAGTGTTAGGGTGCACACATCAAAAAAGAATCTACAGGTGCCAGACAAACACAACCAGCTAGAAAAAAGACAAAGTCTGCACACTGTATATGCTCCAAAACATTAATTGAACAATAACAAGGCAATGTTTCAGCCACAAGATGCATGATTGAGAGAATGACCAATGTGTGATTCTGCTAAGGTGCGTCACTGACGAGAACGCAGTGTGTCACTGACGAGAACGCAGTGTGTCACTGAGAGGCTCCAACAGCCCTGAAGGAGGCCCTGGGATGCATATGTGGGCAACACCGACAGGTTCCAGATGTGAGGAGGTGCATGAGTAAACATGGGAGCCAATTTGACAAGTCTGTTCCTAATGAGAAAGCACAATTCTCTATCTCTCGCTCTCTTTCTCTCTGTGTATCTCTTACTCTCTCTGTTCTCTAAGGTTTTAGATGTTGGTAAACATCACTTACTCTTCATTAAATGGCTGAACATCTTGTGGAAAACATTAATAAGCATTATCTTTGTGTCTGCTCTGCCGTGTACCATTTTTGGTGATATTCTGATAAATACACACAAGGCTGACTAAATTAGTGGATGGGCAGCCAACAAGAGGCAGATTAAGGACCAAAAACATATGACCAAGACACAGCACATACGCACACTTTTGACAAACATCACAGAGCCGTACAGCCTGCACACACTCAGTATGAGGTCCACATGACATCGATCTGTCAGTCTCTACCTCAGCCTACAACCAATCTCACCTTCTATGGATCTGTTTGAGAATCAGACGGCCATGTTAGCGGTGCAGTGTGGCGCCCTAAGGTCAGGATGTCATGTAAGTGTAGTAATTCAGAGGCTGTGTTGATGAGGCTGGTGACTAAGCTGCTGAAAGGCATCCCCCTGCTGCCCCCACACCCCACCGCCACCCCCCCATCTCCTTCGGACCAGATGCCCAAAGGTGTCTGCTGATTTAGGATCTCTGGGGCAGTATGTAAAGCAGCTGCCACAGGAATGCATACGCAGTACAACACTATGCACAGAGAAGAGAGGGAAGCAACCCCTATGCAAAGACATGTGCAAGGGAAAAAGCAACGCAACCCTATGCAAAGAAAAAGAGGGGAAAGCCATTCATCTAATCCGGTCTCCTTTACCATCTCTATTACACCATTACACCACTCTGGTTCAGTTTACAGTATCTCTCCTGACAAACTTTCCATCTTCAAATACATTGGAAAAGCGATGGCGCTCCCCCAGAGAACATACACCAGGGGCTCAGCAAAACACACTCTGGAACAGAGGTTACTCACAGTGTTTATTCCGTGTTAAGACTGTGTTGCGGGGCAAAGGATTTAGGTTAGTAGCTGGACCTTAATTTTAAAAGGGGCCTTTAGTGGCTTATGTTCCCTGTTTTGGGGTGTACTGAACTGGACAAACAGCTTCAATGATGCAAAACACAAAGTCAATGGTCCAAAACCCTTTAAAGCAGTATCGTTCTGTTACAGAATAAAAGCAACGGTCGATTAAAATGGGCAAGCTGTAACATAGACAAGCTGATTTATGTTGTTTTAATGGTAGTCTAAGACCTGTAGCCCACGATGATCCCACTTTGCACTGAAGTAAAACTGAGAAAAGAGGACTGGAATTGCAACACAGTGTTTGATACTATTATGAACTAAATATCATTCCCGTTTCTAAGTAACACAAAATCATGGGTTCAGTGCAGGGCAAACCTACTGACATCTGTGCTAGGTCACTGGGCAGCCTAACCTGGGCACGCCCATACTTCCTTCAATGCTGCATTTCAATTTCGCCTTGAAAGTCAGTCTGGCCAAGCTGCCTGTCTACACCGTTTCTACATTAACAGAGAAACTGGGACCAATGAAAATCTAGCATTTCAAAAAGGTAATGACGTAGTTCAGCGACCGGAAATCTACCTCAGTCACTGTCAACATGGCGAACGTGGAGCAACGGCAAGATTTAGTGCCGTTAAGCCCGCCCTCTGAGAAATGGGTTTACAACACAGCTTGGCCAGACCAATGTTCGCAGAGCATTGATAAGTCGCTCAGCAGTTTGTTCCTTCATACGGACTTCCTAACACAGCAGAATGCACAACACGTACACAAATGCGTCAAACTCCTGGATCACCATCTTTGTATGCCGCCAGAAAGTTGGTTTATTGTCTTTATTTAGTAGGAACAGTGCAGAGCCCATAGAAGATGTGCCAGAGTATTACATTTTTGTTTAGACCACCTTATTGTTTAAGTGGGTAATAATATCAGGTGAAAGGAGGAGGCTATGTAAATACATTTGCACTGACTGACTTGTAAGATTTTCTTTAGCCACTGTTTTGCGATGTGGAATAACCGGAATGAGAGGTGAAAAGTTCAGTCTCCTCTACGTGTCGTCTGTATGCACTGTAGGCATATGTGTGCAGTGCTGTAGTTTGCTGTTGCGTATCTTACCTACGTAGCAGCTTTGTTGTGGGCAAATGTTTACTTGTGTTATGTCCATTATTGTAGTTATGTGTCGTTAGTCGTGTTATGTCCAACATTGTAGCAGCTAGCGTTGTAAATCTTACCAGCCTGGGTCGCCATGGCTGGGTCGGCACGGTTTGACCGATATCTTTGGCATTTTTTGCCCAAACAACACGAAACTTGGCACTGCACACACTGGTAACATTATGATGACGCCCTCCAAATTTGAGATCAAGCGGATGAGTGGTTCAAGAGTTATGCGTGAAACAGATGTTCCTTGCATTAAAAGATAATAATAGAAAGACAGAAGTTGACTACAGCGCCCCCCACCTAGTGTAGTGGAAAGGGTCTCTGACCGAATCCGCTTAGACGAACTGCATGTGAACAAGGATTTGGGGACAGACCACCCGTTGGGAAGCAACACCCAAACCAATCATGTGAACGCAGTCAATGTATCAGCTATATGAATTTATGAGTTTACAAACATCCTTTACCACAAGTCTTTGTTGATGAGATGCAAACAATGTAATCAGAGGTTATCTTGAGCTGGTCTTTTCAGACAGCTATACACAGGTAAGGATTTAATGAACACTGTTCAATGATGCCTAACTACATTCCAGAGGTCAACAGGTCACTTGACAGATACATACACACAAGAGCAGGAATGAGATTGCCCAGACAGAAGGCAAGAGACATACGGGGGGGGGGGGGGGGGGGGGGGACTGGTGGGAAACAGCAACAGAGTTTGATAGAGTGGGAAAGTGGGAGAGAGGGAGGAAAGGAAAGAGATTTGACTGCATTCGCTTGGATGACTATCTTGAGACTGGGAAGTGTACATTGAGTGATGACGCAAGCAACATGCTCCAGAGATGAGTACAAACTCTGTGGGGTTCCTCTCCCTCTCTCTCTCTCACACGCACTCACACACAGACCTGGATCTCGTCTTACTCCTGGCTGTCACATTCATACCATATGACATCACAATTGTTCTTGAATATCAAGTGGTCTCCAAAATGTAAATAGATGGTCTTCAAATGACCAACATATTAGATTGATTCTATTTTATTTTTATCCTATTAGAATCCATCTTAAACTAATAGGCATCAAACAAACAAAAAAAAATTACAATTTGACATCCAAAGTAGTTAATAACTTGGTGTCATATTCAACCATATTTGACACTTTTGTAAGTCAGTGACAGTCAGATCATCCACTGAAAACTTTAAAAGAGTTTAAACCATTTTTGAATGACAGAGACAGAAATAATGACATCATTTAAAGCCTTTAGTGTAGGGTGTAGAGATGACCTGGCTGATGACCTGGCATAAAACAGGAACTGGAGCACATGGTCACAGAAGATGTAACAAGAAAAAAATTGGCAACATATCAAGTGACATCATATTTAAATATCTGAATTGAACACTTTCCGTGAACTAAGACCATACTAACTAAAAAAGTACTAGACAAGAGCTACTTGGTAAATAGCTTACTAACTTACCACCAATGGCGAATGCACATATTCTTTGACCATATATCCACAAGGAATCAATTACAATTGATAGGCTACATAGCTATGGCAAAGTTGCAGACATAAGTAACTGAAATAAGTAACTGAAAATATTTAGGTGAATAAAGCTTAAAATCAGTAATTACTGCCTACAATGTTACATTTCTATTCTTCTGCCATTTTCCCATAATAATAATAATATTAATAAACCCCTCAAGCAACAAATACAATCAAAAACAAAAATGGTTCTTGACGCTAGGTCTTGTGGCCAACTGACTGAGTTACACAGTGCGACATGATTAAAATATTATTATGATTATGATTATTATAATAGTAAGTATTATTAGGCTATTATTAGTATGTTAGCTTATTGCAGTTGTTTGTGGGACGAGTAAAACAGGCTGCAGAATGTTCAAATTAATAACTTTAAAATGAAACTTACAGGAACAGTTATTAACACGAGTTGACAAAGATATGCTTTCCACCTAATTATTTCTGGAGCTCTAATGGCCTAAAAACACAAAACAGCATTGCTTAAATCAGCCAAGCCTAATCCCCACCCTGTTTGCGTCGTCTGACCTATCGCAATAGTCAAGATCAACAACAGGCAACTCTCCAGAAGTCTGGTTGGCTCTGCATTAGCTACTTCCAATAGCAGCCTGATAGGGCCTATCAAACAGTCTAAATTTAGGTTGTGATATACAATATCCAAGGTATGTAAGCCTAAGTTGATTACTGTGGACCACCGTAGGATTCTTCTTTTACATAGGACTCCCTCACAAAGGAGCAGGCTACCCTTCTTAATTCCTGGACTACCTCTCCAAAATGAACCTCATCGGAAGCCATCACCCTCACCACCTGATGCACGAGACGTTTTCCTTCACGCAACGATGCCACCAAAATAATCCCTACCTCTGTAGGTGGTTGATGAACGGCGAGCACCATTCAGATCTTCAATTACACACGTCAAACTGGATAGAATTTGGAGAACCTGCGTCGGTTAACGGGGACCAGCAAGACTCTTTTGCAGCCAGGGTGGTCAAAAGGCGAACAACTGCTCCCAAAAAGGAGCGGCGCAGGACAGAGAACATTAATATTGCATTTGCTGAACTGAGAGACTGCATCCCAAACGTTCCCTCTGATACCAAACTGTCAAAGATAAAAACTCTAAGGCTTGCAACAAGTTACATTGCTTACCTCATGAGCGTTTTAGCCAATGGAAATGCAACTGAGGGGTTCAAGGCTGAATTACAGAATAAAGACAATACATATTCAAAAAGGAAACGAGAGCTAAGAGACATTATAAAGGTAAGTTTTGTGGATTAATTCGTTAGCCGTTCCGCAGCTGACGCACAGATGAAGTCCTCTGAGAAAATGATAAAACAACCAGTGAAATCGTTTTTTTTTTTTAGGCCTGTATTGTGTAATAATATAGGGTATCTGAGAGGACTAAAAGTCGACTGGACATCTATACATGCAATATATTTTTTGGATTTTTCAGAATGAAGACAAGCCAGGTGAATGTTGTCGAGAAAAGAAGTTAAAAGGACGAACCGGCTGGCCGCAGCAAGTTTGGGCACTTGAGTTAAATCCGTGAGGGCTTATGGAAACATACTTCCACTGCCCAAATTGCCTACTTACAATCAACAATTATTTATATTATTCAATATTTGTTTAAGACTTTGTTGTTCTGCCTTCTGCCGAATTTTATAAATGTTGTGAAATGTTTTCCAAGTCTCGCTTTTTTGGCACAACACCTCACAAGGAACTAGGCCATAAAATAAAATGTTCAATTAATTTTGAAGGCGTCACCAACTACCGACGACTTTGGCCAACCAAATTCGTTGAAATCAAAATGAATGATGCCAAATTCTAAACTTTTGAATTCAGCAGAAAACGCAGATTGTATCATCTACCGTTTGTGAATATTCCAGATTACATTATGTCAATCATTTTAGAAATAACTTGAAATCATTGTAGGCCAACTCCGACGTAGAGTTTTACACACAAAACTATTAGGCATATGTAAAGGCTTAAAATTATTTTCTGTAGGCCAACTTTGAATTATTGATTCCATCTGCTAGAAACGTGATTGATGACAATCACAGAAGAAATTAACGTCCACGAAATCAATTTTACATGAAATCCATGGTAGACAAAGTCAGCAGCTTTTAAAAGCAACCTCATCCAAGTGTAAACTTCATGTTCCAAGGAGAAATCTAGATTTTGGTCATATTGACCTATAAATCCAGTTAGGAAAGTCTTCCTCTACTGTTGTCTGTGCATTAAGGAAGGGAACCCCACATTTAGTTTTGAAACAGTCATGAGGAATGAAAAAAAAACTGCTTCAAGACTAGCCTTAATTCCTTTGGGCTAAGAAAATTTGGGCACACTTAGCCCAGACAAGAAAACCAACATCACTGAAAATGTGATAACTGGACTGTCTATTTATCACATTTGTTGCATAATTAACTATTAGGTTATAAAAATAATTTTGAGGCCCCCTAATTAGGTTGGTGAATAATCGCTGCCCCCGACACATTTCACCTTCTCTCACTGGCACCCTCTAGTGGACAGGAGGCAAACAACTAAATGGCAAACAGTACATTTCAAGAGTGACAATGAAACACCAAAGAAATGAATTCAGTGTTTTACATAGATATCTATGCCAGGAAATAAACACATGGCCATTGTGATACACCTCACAATGACACTGTGGCATGAATACTATTATTGGGAGTCTCTTATAGACCCATGATTCAAAGGGCACAAACAGCTATTAACTGTAGGGAGGTAGAGCAGTAGCACCTACAGGGCATGGAACCGAACAGCTAACAAGTAACATCAATACAATTATTTCTGAAAGAGTTAAAGATGATCACTGACAAAAGGAAATTAACTTTGAAAATCAATGCCAAATAAAGATCAACTTAACAAAGGGTGCAGTTCAAAATAGACTATTAGAGAGCCTAAAAATATAAACCACAGCACATGCTTCACTATGTACTTCAAAAAAACAAACAAACAAACAAACAAAAACAAACAAACAAACCACAATGAAAACAAGAGACAAACTGCCAGCCGTGTGTACAATCAGTTTATTCAAACCAATGCACAGACATGTACATACAGGTGCCCTACTTTCAAGGAAGTCAACATAGCACAATCATTGTGTTAAAAAGATGAATAAAAAGTAGCTGCTGGAAAAAAAGGTCACGATGCCACTACACTATCTATGAAATGTTAGCACTGTCGTCAGAGACTTTTTATATAGGAGGACTGCTGCAGTGTGTGTCATGGAAAATAGAATATGTGAAAGCAAAGATGAATTAACAGTACTAGGGCACTGACTGCTTAGCCAGTGTGCAGGATGTGGTCTATGTAAAGAGGAATTGGGAAGGGGGGGGGGGGGGGGCAGGCAGCTACCATTTTAGGGGGTTTTCCATGATTATACCCACTTCTGTAATCAACATGATCATAACCCAAGAGCAACTGCTTCTAAGACAGACCCTGTGCAAATAGATCTGGTGTCAGGGGGTATACTACAGAGGTGAAGAAAGAACAAACCAGGTTTATTTAACAAATAGTACGCTGTAAACCTGATAGTAGAGGATCCTGTTGGCTTTTGTTTAGTTAAGAGAGTGAAGCCCTCAGCTCTTCTACTAACAGGTTTACAACTACCTCTGGGTTAACTAAACAAAGTTTATCGCTTGACCACCTGTGCAGTATACTCCTAGCTCAGTGTCCAGTTACCAACTTTGAAGGTACATAAATAGTGCCCTGCATCTCCACTGTGAATTGTAGGTTTTTAATTTATTTTAGGTTTTATTTATTTTTGTCTTCTTAAGGAAAGCTGTATAGATTTTAAATTGCATTAACAAAAGCTCATCTTTGTGACATAAGGTCTATTTTACAGCTGAAAACACAATGATAAATTATGATACACATCAGTATTAAATTTCGTCTGACTGAAAATCAGTTCTACAGCAATTCTAGTTTGCCTAAAAAAAGTAACTCATCATACAGAGGTATTAACGTTCCATGAAGACAAAGCAATAGATATATAACTCATGCTGCTACTTCCTATGCAAATAAAAGACAAATTAGAAAAGGACATATCTGGTGCAGGTATGTGCGCGCGCACACACACACAAACATACACACACTCATTCTGCTTCCCTTACACACACTTACAGAAGCACACTTGTTATAGTGTAGAAGAGCATGTAGCTCTCCGAGCTAGCCAGTGCTCAATGAACCCAGTTCTACATCTCCCTTTAGTTTGTGTGTGTATATATAATATATATGTATATGTAAAACCTTAAGTGTCCACTGACATTTCACTCTGCTTTCCCTATGGTTTGACACAGGAAATTACACTCCGATAACAGTCAAAACTAAATAGGAAATAATATTGATATTCTTAAGGCAGTACTTCTAGACTGCTGCACCCTAATGGATCTGGATTGTTTTTTCCTTTTCGTTCTTTGTTATATTTAGGCCTTCATATTCATTTGCAGACCATAACCCATCTCTGTAGACTGTAAGTTAAAGGCAGCTGTCTCTTAAAAGAGCTGTATTTTGGTAGATTGTTGCGGGCTGGGACTCTCATTCCAGCTGCTTGCTGCCGTCTGGCTTCTGGTCTAGTCGGCTCTTGCTGCTCTTGACCATGTAAATGAAGTAGGTGAGCGTCTCCTTCTCATTGACAGGAATATTCCGGAAATGACGGCTCACAGTCTGAAACACACACACATAGCACATGACAAAGAGCTAACTGCAGAAACGGGTGTTTTTGCAACTGAGTCTCAACGAGTATGCTGGGGCCATTAGGAGCGGGCAGTAATTGGCTGCGATTATTAGGTTGTGGGTTATTAACGATGTGTTGGGCTCATTTAAAGGGATTGCATCGTCACCTGGGGATACCACTACCTTCACTGAGCCAATTCATGGCCTCACCAACCAAAACACAGTCCCCCACAAACACTACACATGGTCCCTTTTTGCGCCTGGTGCCACGAACCAGTCCTAACACACAGCTCAAAGTACTTCCTTCCAGCAAGACAGGCCAAGTCAGTGTTATACTTATACAAGTCACACTTTAAGTGACTCCATTTGTTTGCGTGACATTAACATTAACAACCTGACACCATTTTTCATCAATACCAAAGTATCTTTGTGTATGTATATGCACATACACATATACACACACACACACACTTAAACACCTTCCTTAAAACCTCTCATGCAGTTTGTAACTTCAAAATGGTAATAGTTCTGTATACACTCTGCTGTAGGACATTTCCTTAAGCTGTAATATACTGCCCCCTAGCAATGCTATGTTAGTGTATTTTGATTTGATGTAAACCAGTGAAAGCTACCAGTACTTGAAATAACTTTCAGTTTCAGCAGCGCAAATTTTGTTTAGGACAATCACACATTTCAACTTTTTTTAGCTTTATTTAAGAAGTACATAAAAAAGGTGTCTCATTAAGTGGGGAAATGGTTGGTCAGATATAATGTATACTTGTATGTGTTGGTATGATGCGTCTCTGCCAGTGAAACTTGGCTGGTAGATTACAAAACACAAAAGATCAACCCTGTTTAAGTTTTCTTTTTTTCTTCAAAGGATTGAAAAAAAAACAAACATACATACATACATACATACATATACACATTAATGACCACATGGCCAAAATTAATTTCTAACCTGTGGTCTGTAATGGACAAACTGCTATATACCGCTTTTGTAAGTCAAAATGGCTGCTAAGGCTATGGTCTTGTAAAAGATACCCGTTACATGGCCTTGTAGCAGTGTCCAGCGAATTTCCTAATACTGTGCTCTCCCTCTCTGCTACGGCAATAATTGGTGCACCTACTGATTAAACGCAGGCTGGATTGAGAGCTGGCTGAATAGATGGGCGTATAAAAACCGCCCCTTTCCAAGATGGAGGCAGCTCATCCCTTTCTGTCGACGCGCAGGGAGCTCATCCTCGACAAGCGCCATTTTTTCCCCAGCTTTGGCATTTTTCCTGGCAACTTTTCAACTGCTTTATTTTACCATTTTGACTTGTGTTTTTGTATGGTGATGGGATGGTGTTTTGTTTTTTTTTCTGTTTTAGTGCACTTAGCGCAAGTAAGACCAGCATAGCAGATTAGCCCTGCAGAAGATGCACGTTTTACTTTCGAGGAGGGAGGTAGTTGTGTTTTTTCCTTGTTAAAAAAAATATATATCTCTTCCGATTAAACACTGTTTGGTTATATTTTCATCTCCTGGTTTTCTTTATGTTGCGATCCCATATTTCTTTCCCTATTTTTTCTTATGGGGTCGTAACACTACCAGAAAATAGAAACAAGAATAACTAAAACTACCTCTGCCAGCTGAGCTTTGTTGAGTCCTGGTCGGGTCTGAAGTTTATAGTGCCTCTTGTAGCGTCGCAGTGTGTTCACCTGCAGCTGAAACAGGTCCACCTACAAAACAAAAACATTTTCCCCTTAATTCACTCAACTTTTTTAGTGCAGCCAAAATCAAACACTTAGTCAGGGGTGTGCAAGTTCGCTTTAGTTAAATGTAATTGAAATTTAAATCTGATGCAATTTATATGCACTTTAAAACGATATGGCGGAAACGAGGGCTTTCAGAGCATGGCATGGTTAATAAGGAGTTGTGACTAGTGATCATAGGTGCCATTCCTTTATGGCAATAAACAGGGTTGGACCTTGGTGTCTGCAGTCCATTGGCTACATGAACCATTCACTGAATCAAATCAAGGCTCTGGCTATGCAAGGCACCGACCCATCCAAAGGAATTTCACCACTGACCACTCTGCTGGGTGCTCACTAGCCTCACGTGCTTGGCTGGCTCACCTCGGGCACCTCGACGTCATGGTCTGGGGACTCTCCCCCGTCGTCGCTGGTTTTCCTCTTTCTTTTGTTGCGCACACTCTGAATGAAGTTCTTGTGGAAGTCACAAATGTAGAGATGGCGGACCTGAAAACGCATGAAATTACGTACAGATGACAAATCAATTTAGGGACATGAGTATAATCTTTCCTAAGACGGAGCAAAACTCACTAGACTGTATATTAAGCAACAAAACACGGCAACTGACCACACAACAACCAACTGCCTGATTTTTTTTAAATCACTGATATTGTACTTATTACGCCACCTCTCGAGACACGTGTGTAGCAGTGTTGCATTGAGCTAAATACTGTTCCTAGCATAGACTGTGTAGTCGTACCTACAGTCTATGAGTCGTACCCATAGGTCGTACCTAATGGAACATAGATGCAATGCGCTGTTTGCGATGATTTCACAACCTCGACCAGCAGGTAAAAAAAATACATCGATAAGTGATTGGACTTGAGTCAAACACAGCAAGTACACCATAGCTTGTGCGTTTCACACTTTAATAATCTAGCTCTCTATTCAACTTAGTACATGGAGTCTCCATGCTTTTCTGCCGAACAAGGTTTCGATGTGAACTTGCAATGATGTTAACGTTCAAACAAAATCAAGACTGAGTTATCTATTTATTGGTTGACACACATACATACCAACTTCAATTTGCCACGTGTACCTACAATGGTTAGCTAGCTAGCGACATTATCGAGTACTAAGGTTAAGTTATGTAGTCGCTTTCTTGACAAAAAACCCACCGGCAGCTGGACTTCAAAATAGGTTAGCTTAGCAAGCTAACTACTAGGTGCCTTGCTGCGGTCGTTGTCTGTCACCCGCATTCTCATATGTTTGTCGGTGGCAACACCAAGTATTGAAGGACATACTTCAAATACTTCAGAATTAACGTTACTTGCAGCAATATCCCAAGTTTAATGTTCCTTTTAGTTAATCGAGATGGTTGGCTCACTCAGTTAAAATGCGTATTTACACAGCACATGTTGACGTAGGTAGTCTATTAAGTTAAACTACTGAATGATTAGTGCACAACATGTAGTGTGAGACAATGTAATGTCCGCCACTTACACTCTTGTCGATGTCCAACTTCAGTTTCTTCTGGGATATGCTTTTCTGAATCCTCTTGCTGAAGGAGGCGTTTCCAGCTGATCGGCCGCAACGTTCACCATCCTCAATCAAACAACAGCTCTGGCCATAGAACGGCGGAGCTGGAGGACCATCGTGGCTGTCTTCTTCTGTACTGAACCCATTCATAATGGATGTCTTTAGGTGTTTGCTCCTTCCCTAAATTAACTCTGATGTCTAGGCTGATAAAACTGAAGATGGGAAATGGCTTACTATCTTACAAGTAACACAAACGTTAATCCTTTGAATGGCGGAAAATGTGCAGCGGAGACAGAAAATCTCAAAATGCGTTCCTTCAATCTTGCATTTTTATAGTTCGTCGCAGGTAGTCATCGTTATTAACAAATATGCCATCGAGAAACGCACTGACTGGCTGCCAACTGCCTACTCTCATAAACTAGGACTAACTTTGCTACCGTTTGTAAATAGTTGCACTGTAGCGAACGTTAGCTATGTACTTGCTAGCTAACTATCTAGTAGTAAGCAAACATTTCCATGCAGGTTGGTACTGCGAGAAACACATTAGCTACGAAATTGCTGTCATACAGAACAGCAGATTTAACGTTACATAAGTTGTCATCAGTTCGAGTTTCTGGATTTTACCAAGTCGCAATAAATAACTTTCCTAAAATGCGTAAAAGCGTGCACTTGCCACCAGCAGGCAGGGTGAATGTATGGTATTCGACGAAAGCTCTCCCTTCCCTCGAACGAATTGTACATACAATGGAACACGTTCGGAAGTCCTGGCGGAAGTTGCTCTGCTTGTCGTGTATTGGCCAGTTTTGTGAGTAGGCGGACCTCTGCGTGTTACTTTTAACTGTGATTGCACATTCAATATGTCACTCTGTAATACTGGTGTACTTCCGTGCTGCCGAACTGGTTCTGTCCGTATATCGCTGTCCAAACAAACCCCCACAGCCCTTGCTTGTCAGGAAGTTGCTTTGCCAACACCGTGTAAACAAGAATAATATTTTTGTATTGTGAGCAAGAAGTATAATCCAGAGAAGGTTCAAAAGGCTCTGGAGAAATCCTTACAATGACGATTGGCACACAGGGTTACAATGTGTTTTGCTGTTGACGATCTGTCGAGTAAGTGGCTGCCAAGTGAGCTGTCCTAGGTCATTACATTAACATTTTTCAAGCACACAGTGCCGAAATGCATTTTTTCAAAAAAAAAAAAAGAAAAACGATAGCCGGGGGCAGGATAGTCAGTCCTGTAATAATAATCCACGTTTGAGTAAATAACACGTTCACATGGCTGTTGACCGGCCACTTACCGAATGACGTAATCTTTAAATCCTTCCTCAACAGACTTTAGGGCCCAGGTTTTTTGTTTTTTTTTTTAACAGGGAAAAATAAAGGCTGATTTGGAAATTTACAAATACAAATAAATATAAATACAAAAGCGTAATAGGCCCTCATTAAATAAAAAAATATATGTTCAAAACTTCAGAGAAAAATCTCAGAATTTCTGAAATTAAAGTGTCTTTTTGAAAAAAAGTGTCTTCTGCCGAGAATAACTGTCTACATGGCCTCGGCAAATTCCTGATTTTTTCCTCAGAAACTCTGACTTTATTTTCAGAGGACATTTTTGTCTTTTTTCTTA
This sequence comes from Setipinna tenuifilis, assembly GCA_030347295.1. Taxonomy (NCBI): domain Eukaryota; kingdom Metazoa; phylum Chordata; class Actinopteri; order Clupeiformes; family Engraulidae; genus Setipinna; species Setipinna tenuifilis. The sequence goes on from CM059272.1 coordinate 30,297,794, forward strand.
AAAATTCTGACTTTAATCTCAGAGGGCATTTTTGCCTTTTTTCCCTCAGAAATTGTGACTTTAACCTCAGAAATTCTGAGATTTTATATATGTTATCTTAATGTGGCTCTATTACACATCTGCAGGGCTAGACTTAGATCAGCCTGCCAGATGTTAGATATATTTTAAAAAAAATCTTAATTTATTACACACACAGGTTGCATGCTACAATGCAGGCTGCTATTTTTGTAGACAGTGGGTAGCCTAATTGTGCTAGGGGGCAAGTCGTATTATTGTAAATTACAGTCAGGTTGCTGACCTGAACTCTACATACCTGGAAAAGGCACAGATCAAGTGGAAAATATAAATCTAAGCAAATCTAAATACAAATGCAGTTCAATATTTGGGCCCAGTAGAGTTTAAATGCAGTGTAATTTCACCATGCAGCTTCATCCAGACAGGCTTCTGCAGGTCACTTGAAGCCATTAATCAGCTAAATAAACCTAACACATTTTAACAAGATTAACACTGCCATTGTTACTGTTTATTGTTGTCATACATATACATACATCTCCTATTGTCCCCTGTTGTAATTTAACTGAAATGATTTCACAAAAGAAACAAAAACATCAGAAAACAGTTTTGAGAAAATGCAACACACTTTGGAAGAGTACCTTTGGGAGAAGAGATTTAAGCCTTCCTGACCAAAACTGTATTCTAACATAGTATTGTTTGGGAGAACACCTACTATTTACTTATTTCATGAGTCCTGAGTCAATCTTCCTATTGCTGGGTTTGTTTGCGAAGTCGCAGGGTCTAGTTGGTCTGTGAAAATTTCAGGACACCTCATCAGCAGTGCAGGGCAATATGCCTACAGCACATATAGCACAAACAACTAAATGGGAAGAAATTACTGGATTTGCATGCAGTTGACTTTCACCATGCATAAATGCAAAGAAAAGCTGAAGGCTACCAAAATGTTTGTATGTTTTGTGGGGTGGAGAGGGTTGACAGAGGATTGAACAGGATATATTCTGGGGAGTCCCCTACTGGTGTGGTGTTGGTATTGCATTAGCGACACATATCCTGGTTGTCCTATGAAAAATCAAAACTGACTGTTCACCAGTGGGGTGCTACAGAAAACAGATCCAGTACTTCCCTGAGGACGTTAACTTGGAGAAAGTGGGGAGCCCAGCTCATATGCATTTGTTTGACTCGAGAATGAAAACACAAGACAACAGTTAGGATATTTACTACCTACTTTAAGTACCTTCTTTGGGTTTAGTCACTCTCACCACCTATTTTAAACACCCCCCTGCATGGACATGTTGATCAGCGTTCTCCCTATTAGGTAAACAACTGCCTCAATGTGGTAAACAAAAGCACGCAATGTAAAGTTTATTCTTAGTCAAACCACAGACAACTACATCACAATGATGAATGAAGTCTTCAAGCAATGTTTATTTTTTATTTTTCAAAGCAAATCGTCAAACTCTTACAAAAATACTTTTTGAACAAAAAGATCACATGGGTTGTTTTGTGCGGTCAGTACAATGTTTTCAGTGGTCAACAATGCCCTTTAAAATTAAAATTTTTTCAGATTAGAAAAAGCTGGTTTTCTTTACTATTAATGTACATGATTTTGAGCATTATGAAAACATATATACATTTTCCGATCACTTGGATCTTCATTGAAAATTCTTAATTTTAAAATACTTTACATGTGCAATTAAAATGTATAAAACCGCAGCAGGTAATACCCTACTTCTTTATTTTGAAGAGAGCATCAAGACAATGTACAAAAAAAGAATTCCTTCATAGCAAACAATTACCAAAAAGGATATAACCCTGTTTCAAGATTCCCATGTCATACAATTCACACGTAACCTATACGGTTCCTTAAGTCCGTCATCTGGCATCTTTCTGTCTCATCAATCTATTGGTGAATGCTCATCAAAAACACAGAACCTGCCTCAAAAAGTGGCACTGACTCCTGTAGTGATGAGTACTTTATGAAAATAAAATACAAACGACCCACAAAACATACATATGTGCCACAAAACATACATATGACCCACAAAAGACTACCAGGGTGGGAGACCACAAGCTCTTTGCCCATTCTCGTTCTCTTGTGAAGAATTCGACTGGGGACTTTTGTCAGACTTTTCACTTGAGACCCTAGTTTGAGTGAACATTCCAAATAAATAAAAAACGTGTCTAACCTTCATTCAGACCTTGGGCTCAAATCTCCATACAGCATTTCAGTCTGATATTACACAACAGTTGTACACATCATTAGTGATGAGCCTTCAGCACTTTATCTTGTTCCCATTCAAATTAGGCAGTTGTAATGCTTCCATAAATGTGTGGGGCACTTTTAAAATAGGCATAACAATGTCTGTTTTGTTAGAGTTAAGAAAATCAGTATTTTGGTGCTGGCGTATAATTATGTAGGTTTGACTTAAGTGGTTACTCGGAAGTGCTTCAGATCCTGAGCAAAGGAGTATGAATAAAGGCTGCATACTTAATGTCTCTTTACCTCTGTCACAGTAGTCCCTCCTGTGGTAGTAACTGAGGGGGAGAGTAATACACCTTAAGTGTAGGAGTAGCGAGCAAGATGATCAATTCGAGACCAGAACACACAACTTCAGTTGTTTGTATAATATTGTAAACGTCTATGACAAATCCCCATCTAAAGTACAAATCGGAACAAAAATGCTTACTGTATTTAGCAGCCTTGTATGTAGCTATGAGGATGATAGTCCTTCAACGGGGGAACCACTGTGCACGTGGTTGTAAAATAGCTAATACAGTATGTATAATATTTGAAATCACCTTTTCACCTGTAAATACCCTGCACATCATGTTTACCATGGAGTAAAGTATCCTTTACGTATTGTTATGACTAGTACAAAAACCCACAAATAATGATAATGAATTCATCATATCATTGTCAGGCACTCTTTAAATTAAAGACCAAAACACAAATGCATAACATAACTATACAGTGACTAGCAGTAAACTGGTTTCAAGGTGAAATCCCCAGTTCACAGATGTGAGCAAAGGTTTTGCAAAAGGATAATATTGCATATCACTGAAAAGAACAGAAAATCATAAACATGAATGCTGGATGCAAGTCAATAACCATACGGCAAATTACATTATTTACTGCCATTTATCCAATTCCTTTACAGAGCAAAGAAAATGCCCAGACATCCCAGTGATTCACAAACCACTGTTCTTTCATCTCAATTCCTGACTGTGGTAAAAATCATCAGAGACTTTAATAGCTTGTAAAAGGATCTCTATTTCTTTCCCAGCTGAAAGCAATCGTTTGCCATTTCCAAAGTCTCACCTCCTATGTTGTCATGTTGAATAAACAAAATGAAACTATTTATACAAAATGATAATTGTATCAATATTGTTTTTTTATTCTGATGCATTAAGTCATAACAATTTCTTGTGCGTTCCAAAACTTAGGGGCTTATGTTATGAAAAAAATAATAAAATTAATTTGAATTCTGATAGCAATGTATCAGTGTCTATTGTTTGTGAGATGCCATTACATGATCCAGCATGTCATGAACTGTCTTGTCCTGCAACTGAAATTACTGTTATTGACTCTGTGCTTGCTTCAAGGAAATGTTACCTTGGGTAGCATAAAGTGCCTTACCACAATAATAATTTCATCATGTCTAGCTCACACTGTGCTGTAAACACACTAAAACAAATTTGAGATAGTACAGAAGAATTTAGGATAGACACAATAGTTAATTCTATTTGTCTACAGTTGGAGAATGTCATAGAAAGATAAATAATTGAAAAAACTATTTTTTTCTTCTCAAATTACAAAACATATCAAATAATAATAATTGCAGGACGCAAAAAAGGTATGACCGGGGGGTGGGGGTTGTTACAATATGACTCATCAGGGGGCATTTGAAGCCATTTTTGTTACGGACAACATCTTCATCTCTGCAAGGCTGTTTGGGTTGCCTCGCAATCTCTTTCCATAACCAATGTGGTTCCTATGAGGAGATGCAGCCAGTGTTTTCTTTTTCTCTTACTAAAACAAGAGAGTAAGGAAACATACACATGAATGGCTTCTGTATTACACAAAAAAAGACTGTGTGCTAAACTTCACAAGAAGTAATTGTTGTAAGGCACTGTAGCTTCAATCTGCCTTATTGGTCAAATTTATTATCTCTGGTTGTTTTAATCTACACATTTCTTTAGTAATAGGTTACCACAGCACAACACATTCCTTCTGAAATTCTCAGAAACACATGGACACAGATGTGGGTGGACGGGAGCATTCTTCAAGCTCTGGGACTGCATCGTCTAAACATGGCGCAGAAATAAGTACCCATGCCCTGACAGAGTTATGACTGACATGCCTCCTCTCTGCTTTCTAGACTTTTCTCTACCCTGGCTTCTGTGGCTATTACTCTCATGTTGTGTTCTGTGTAAAATATAGGGTCACAGGGAAAAAACAAAACAAACAGGAACAAAAAGGAAGGAAGGCCAGAAGGCAAGGAGAACAAAGGGAGAAACAATACACACCCTTTGCAGCCTGATCCAAGTCTGCCAACAGAGAATGGTGGGCTTACATTCATGTGCTTTCATGTTGGCTCTAGCTACAGTACGGCAAGGGACACATTACAAAAGTAAAAGACAGAGGAAAAACATGTTTGTCAGAAGAACATGGACAACTTTGACATACACTGTACACAACATCAACTCTCTCTAAGCTCAATCCTTACTGACACACTAGGACAGACAATCCTGCACACGATGACTAAAACATTGAATGACGATCTTGGGGGGCATGAAGGACACAGTGAAAAAGGGCATCTAGTTCTTCATGACTGGGAAAGAAACGGCAGGAACATGTTTGTGGGTCACACATCCACAAACTAAAGTGAGGCCAAGGAACCAATCCGTCGTGTGTTACAAACCCCAGTGTAAAGACCACAGCCAATCGGCACAGAGGGTAGGCGGGAGTGTCTGCTGGGAAGAGCAGAGTTCATTTGCCCCTTATATCTCCAGGGATCGTCTACCATCAGAAGTCCTGCCATCGCTCCCACACCCTGCCACTACTCCCTACCCACCTTGTGCTTTGCATGCGCTCAGTCAGGGCTACTAGCCCTCAGCAGTGCTGGCAGTGGTCGGTCAGTCCTGGTTGAGGTTGAAGTGGTCGAGCACGGTGGAGTTGGTCCTCTCAAACTGCCACTGCTGGCTGGGGGAGTTGGGGTTGCACGTGTTCATGAAGATGCGCTTGTCGCCCGCGCTGCCGTCCATGCAGCTGTTGCTGACTGGGTGGTACAGGCTTTTATCCTGAAAGGAGGAAGCAGAGACACTGGTACAGAATCCTTAAAACAATACATTCCATAATACCATAAACACAACAACAAACACAAAAAAACAGATACATTTTAAAACACAGAACAAGCCTATACTGATATGCTGCAACACTTATTTCTTTCTGTACTATGAACTACCCATTACATTGACTGGTCACAGACATAGCACCAGAATGTGATAACTTCAGGAGGAGTTTAACCTTTAAGTATATTGAGCTTCATCATTCTCAACTATGTTGGTGGCCAGGCTCGCGTTACTACAAGCAACAACATGTAAAGTTAGGTACATATAAATAAGCTCATATATAAATAAGTAAGTACAATTCAATGTAGTAGGTTTAAGCATACAGTGCCTGAGGACATATGAATGCAATAAAGACTACATGTCATGTATGAATAAAACAAGATAATGTTTACAATAACAAACATCATTACAAGGATTACAGAAGTAAGCATGGACTACCTTTCTGTAGCGCCACAGCTGGTTGCCCTTCATGCCGTGGCAGTCATAAAGCGTGACAGGGCTGTTGTGGGAGATGGCGTCAAAACACACCTTCTTGGTGTGCAGTGGCTCACCCACCCGAATATCCTCCCTCCAGCCAAACGTGAACACCTGCCAGTCACACACGACATCTCTTAAACACAGACAACAACACTTCCTGGGATCCCTTTAATAAACAGGTAACCTACTTCAAGCAACAAAAAAATACACTTTCTATGGAAAAAGGGGGCCGTTTTAGTTGTGTTGGCTGATATAGTTTACTATGGTCACATATTTCAATTAACATCTGTTGTAAAAAAGTGATTTGATACTGTGATGCTTCATGTACTGCTCAGAGCCCCCTGGTGGAAGACTAGCAAACAGTCATATGCAGGCTCCCTTCAGACATGTCCCAGATTTATCCTTCTGGATGCTCTTACTGAGATACTTTCCATACAGTAAATGTGGTATGATGTGAGTGACATAATAAATCTATTGGAAAAATTTCCTGAGTGCTCTCACCTGTCCATGCGTCCAGCCAGTGTCGTCAGAGCTTTGTCGACACGCCTCCAGATAGACAGGAGAGCCAGAGCCAAAGTTCTTTGTCTCGATACATAAACCAGTGCCAACATTCTGTAGCTACACACACACACACACACACAGTTTTCAAACATACCCGTCATGCTTTCATGTCAGTCCTACATTGCTATGATGAATAAATAAGTGAGACCTGCAATAACACTTGTCAGAGCCAGTATCTAGTAGTAAATAATTATGTCATGATGAATATGACAAGTACAATAACAATTTAATGACATAACATGAACTAGTCACTAGCAGTTCTGTCAGTTGTATGTGGCTAGTGGGGTGGCCGGGTGTACCTTTCCCCAGGCACCGGCAGGGGGCTCCACTGGAGGGTAGTGGAGGGCCAGGTCCCAGGCCACCTTGGTCATGAACCACTTAAAGCTGTTGCAATGCAGTCGGGCGCGCAGGTCCCTCTGGGCGGCAGTGTCACCTGCCGATAGGTGGCGGTACTCCGGGCGCCGCTGGTAGATGTACTCGGCATACTCGTCCATCCACACCTCTGCCACACGCTTTAGATTCTAGAGATAGGGGCACAGACACAAACAAACACACACACACACACACACAAAAAGAATAATCAGCAATTTTATGATACTCAATATATTGAGCGACAATCATCTATAATAATACCCATGTAAATCAAGAAAATAAAATCTCCTTTTAAACGAAAAAAAGGTCACATTCCTACTATTTAACAGCCACGTCACAAACACTACTCTTGCAGTAGAGATGTATACCATACCTTAGCCAGACTGACACCTCCGGGAACCTTGTAAGGCACATACTTTCTATATATGTGCCCGACTCTGGAGCAAGGGATGTCCTCCATTCGGCCCCCACACATCCACACCTTACATGACCAGAGATGAGGGGTGAGAGAATGCAAACGTGGGAGAGAACAGCCAAATTAAAGGTACAATCAACCAAAGCTTACATACATGTAGCTGCAAATATTTGAGGCAAAATAATTTGTCAATTTATGCACTGTTCAAGGTCATTGTAAACAATGCTTTGTGACTCCACACCCCATGGAGTGTGTGTGTGTGTGTGTTACCTTAAATGAGATTTCATACTGCTCCCCTCCCCAGATTTCCAGCCCTGTGTCATATCCTCCCAGTTCCCAGAACCACTTCCTGTCCACCGCAAACAGACCACCAGCCATTACAGGAGACCTACAGGCATGAGACATGACCAGATATTCATTTCTGTCTTTCACACAGACACAGACAGACACAAACACACACATACACAGCTGTGCAGTGCTTAAACACAAGATTTTCACCATATTTGAAACAGTTAACTGAAGATATCAACACATGAAACGCAATTATCAAACGCATTCCTGCCGACAAACAGTAACAAACAGAAACCCTTTTATACTGCACCAAGTATTTCATTGGCACTATATGGTAGTTATATGACGGTAAGTGAGTTTTTTTGTTAAAAACAAAAAACCCTCTCTCAACCACTCCCTTGCACCACAGAGGCAACAGGTTAAGTCCTGCACACTATCTCACTCACCTGTGCAGGCGGGTAAAGTACCCACATGAATCCCACAAGCCTAGATAAGAGATCATAATGATGTACCGTGCTTTGTTTATAGTGGAAACAAGGGATAGTCTGTCAGGCATTCTGTTTCACAAGTTTGCCACAGCAGCATTTATTTTTATTTTTCATGCTGCCTGAAGGGGGCAGAAACACAGTTGACAAAGTAAAAATCACAGCCTATGGGAACCAAAAAAAAACCCCCACCACTTTCATTGAAAACTGCACTGCCCCCGTTGTAATTTATAGGACGTTACCTCCGAGGCCCTGCAGTGGCCTGAGGACCCCAAACAGTTGCCTGTGTTGCCTGTTGGCTGCAACTCTGCTACTAGGTGCCTTACTCACTCGAAGGGCTCGCTAGGGTCGGTCTTCTGGAGCTGTGCAGGGATGGGGATGCGCTTGTAGTACATCTCCCAGTCAAAAGCCCCCCGCATGGCATCGCCTGCCTGCGTCTCATAGCCGAAGTTATCGTGGTCGATCACATCGATCATGGGACACACAATTGTCTTCCGGTTCTGGGCGATACGGTCTGGCGGCAGAAAGACACAGAGGGAAATGAGCATTGAGGAGAACCTGAGGGTGAAGATCACGCAGCAGAGACACACGTACACCACATTTGCTTATGTCATTTAGCAATGAATAAACCAATATGGGAGAAGTCTAAAGATATAATAATTTTCTACAACGTAAAGTAGGCAGTGTACAGCTTATATAACAGTGCAAATTTGCTGTTCCCTCAAAATAACTCAACACACAACCATTAATGTCTACACCACTGGCAACAAAAGTGAGTACACCCCTAAGTGAAAATGTCCAAATTGTGCCCAAAGTGTCAATATTTTGTGTGGCCACCATTATTTTCCAGCACTGCCTTAACTCTCTTGAGCATGGAGTTCACTAGAGCGTCACAAGTGGTCACTGGAATCCTCTTCCACTCATACATGACGACATCACGGAGCTGACCTTCAGCTTGAGACCTTGAGCTCCTCCACCTTCCATTTGAGGATGCCCCACAGATGCTGAACAGGGTTCAGGTCTGGGACATGCTAGGCCGGTCCATCACCTTCACCCTCACCCAAGGTGTGGTTATCTTGGAGGTGTGCTTGGGGTCGTTACCATGTTGAAATACCGCCCTGCGGCCCAGTTTCAAAGGGGGGGCATCATGCTCTGCTTCAGTATGTCACAGTACATATTGACATTCATGGTTCCCTTAATGAAGTGTAGGTCCCCAGTGCCGGCAGCACTCATACAGCCCCAAACCATGACACTTTCTCCACCATGCTTGACTGTTAGCAGGACACAGTTGTCTTTGTAATCCTCACCTGGTTGCCGACACACACCTGACACCATCTGAACCAAATTCCAATAATCCATGCAAACTGTTTGCAGGCTGTCTTGTGCATCATCTTCAGAAGAGGGGACGACAGCCATGCAGACCAGTTTGATGCAGTGTGCAGTGTATGGTCTGCGCACTGACAGGCGGTCCCCCTACCCCTTCAACCTCTGCCGCAATGCTGGCAGCACTCCTACCTCCTCTTGAAGCGCTGTATGGTCTTGGCCACTGTGCTACAGCTCAGTTTCAGGGTGTTGGCAATCTTCTTATAACCTAGGCCATCTTCATGTAAAGCAACAATTTTCTTTTTTAAATCCTCAGAGAGTTCTTTTCCATGAGGTGCCATGTTGAACTTCCAATGACCAGTAGGAGAGAGTGTGAGAGTGATAACACCAAATTTAACACAACTTCTACCCATTTACACCTGAGACCTTGTAACACTAATGGATCACATGATACCAGGGAGAAAAAATGGCTAACTGGGCACAATTTCGACATTTTCACGTAGGGGTGTACTCACTTTTGTTGGCAGTGGTTTAGACATTAATGGTTGCGTGTTGAGTTATTTTGAGGGAACAGCAAATTTGCACTGTTATATAAGCTGTACACTGCCTACGTTACGCTGTGGAAAAGTATTATATCTTTAGACTTCTCCCATGGAAAGACATAATAAAAAAAGTACAAAAATGTTAGGGGTGTACTCACTTTTGTGACATACTGTATATGTTTTGAAGCCAAAAGTGGTCCGTAACAATCACACTATATACTACAGTGCCTGACAAAAGTCTTTTTTTCAGATTTTGGCAAGACAAAAGTTTTGTCGCCTACAGAAAATTGAACAAATAATTTACTTCAAATACAAAAATATGTTGCATAACATCAGTGAATCAAGTAATAGTGCTGTGAGATTCATATTTAATATCTTGTATGACTTCCATGAGCTTGAAGGACTGCATCCATGCAGTTCGACAATGATTCATACAATTTATTGATGAAGTCATCAGGAATAGCAAAGAAAGCAGTCTTACATGCCTCCCAAAGTCCATAAAGATTTTTTCATTTTGCCTTCCATGCTTCGTCTTTCATTCTACCCCAGACATGCTCAATGATGTTCATGTCTGGTGACTGGGCTGGCCAGTCCTGAAGCACCTTGATCTTCTTCGGCTTGAAGAACTTTGATGTAGAGGTGGAAGTATGCGATGGAGCACCATCCTGCTGCAAAATTTGTGGTTGGGAATGTAAGAGGTTGCTAATACTTCTTGATATTTTAGGCTATTGATATTGCCTTCCACCCTGATATTGTCTTACACCCCCATACTGAATGGAACCCCAGACCATGATTTTTCCGCCACCAAACTTAACTGTTTTCTGTGTGAATCTTGGATCCATGCGGGCTCCAGTAAGTCTCCTGCAATATTTGCGATGGCTGTGATGTAATTCAACCGAAGATTTATCTGAGAAATCTTCTGCCACTTTTCCAGCGTCCATCCTTTTAGCAGGCTGTGGGCCTTGCCAAATGTTTTTTAATTGCCTTTTGTTTAGTGCTGGTTTCTGTGCACTGATTCAACCATGGAGGACATTTCGAGACAGAATTCTACTAACTGTTCTGGTTGACACAGGGATTTGAGTGGACCAGGCCTGGTGGAGCTCTGCTGCAGTGGAAAAGGGGCTGGCCTTGGAACAAACGGTCATCCCGAGCAGTTGTCTAGCGGGGTCTGCCGGACCACGGCTTGTCAAAAACATCTCCAGTCTATTCAGATCATTTTCTTATTCTTTGTACTTGACGCTGAGACACATTGAAGGTGTCAGCCACCTCAGCAGTGGATCTGGTCTCCACCCTCTTGATCATTAATGCTTTGGTCTAAGGGTGCATCGTAGGCATGTTGTCAGAGGGCAAGTTGGAGTTGATGTGAAGGTCTGGTATGCTGGGGTTCTTTTTATACACATCCACTAATTGATTGATCAATAACTGATCACAGGTGAGGCTGTAATCTAGGATTGGGTGCATCATATGACAAGGCGACAAGACTTTTGTCTTGCCAAAATCTGACCTTTCTGTGTTCATTAAATTATCAATCTTTCTTCAGTAAAGCAAATTTATTTTCAGTATATTAACATAATTTAGGAGGGTTTTAGCTTTCATATGAGGCATTTCTAAAACCAATGGATTAATTAAAGGTAAGGTTATACACTTTTGTTTTTACAAAATGGATAAGCGACAAGACTTTTGTCAGGCACTGTATATATACTATACACTATATACTATATATACAGAAACAGTTTATGATCAACACTATTTAATGACTTATTTCAATTTGATAAAACTATCAAGATTAGCTTACTTGTTTTTTTTCCTGCTATGTGCAGTTCACACTAAAAACCAACACCATGGTACACATTAACATCTAAAATACACCACTGAGAGTGTCTGAATGATGGGCATCGGGCACACACCGAGCAGTGGAGGCAGCCAGTTGATGTTGGCCTCACAGTGTGAGTCCAGGAAGGTGATGACCTCGCCCTTGGCAGCCGCTGCCCCAAGCAGCCGCGTCCGAATAAGCCCCTCCCTCTTGTTGGTGCGCAGGATGCGAACTTTGGGAAGTCGCGCCATGTAGTCCTCCAGAGAAGACTTCAGGTGCTCTAGAGCCGCAAACAAGGCAACATATAAGGTAGAAGACACAGGGATGACAGAAGAGTACCATGTAGCCCTCCAGAGAAGACTTCAGGTGATTTAGAGACGACTGTTTGTGTTCTCTGTGCTGTTTGTCCCTTTTCCTTCTCTATTCCCTCTACCTGCTCAGGTAATCATGTGAATGACTCAATTAGGATGACATGGCTATATGAACAAGCACTGCTTAAAAGCCCCTTGTTCCTGATTCTGTGGAGAGGCTTCTGGCGTGGGGACTGCTGCCTGTGTTGCTGCCTCTTAGCCTGCAATTTTTGTTGTACAATGTCTTGGGATTTGTTTTGTAGTCTTATTTTAGTGTCTTGTCTTTTTGTCTCAAAGTTGATAACGTGGCTATGTTGTATCACTTTGTGCGGGTTATTGTTCAACCCACTAGGGCCACCCAAGGGTGGGAGGTAACATGGAACAGAGCAAGAAGTCTTAATTATCACTGTCGTTCGGAACTGCCAACAGATGCAAAAAGAAGAAGCAGTAGAAGAATAAGAATAAAAAGGGGATAAGAATAGCTAGGTAGCATTAGAATATTGGTTCTGCATGTATAACAATATATATAAAATGTATATACATTTTACAATATCAGGATATGGATACATAAATAAGGGGCAAAATTAGTGTGCATGAGTCATATTGCACAGAGTCCAATGTAATGCATGACAGCAGGGATTCAAGTGTTTTTTAGTGTGAAGGTACAGTTGTAAACAGATAATACCGTGTAACAGTGGAAGAGGGAACTCGCAAGTAGACTGACTGAAAGTACGTTTCCCGGAGAGTGGACACTTCAGACACAAACACACACGCACATGAAATCCATGCACACGATCATATTACAAGAGTACAAAGAAGACGTTGATTGTGAGCGTGAGTTTGTGTAAGCATAGAAGGTGCTAGGAGGGGTGAATGAACTGGGTGCTGCAAGTCCCAGGCTAGTCATGCGCAGACCTGACTGTAGAACCAATGGGATCTCAGGCATATTTATTTGTTTGTCAGATTGTTTGGATGTTAAAAAATGAATTTATGCAAATTGTTTTTTAACACTGTAGTTTTATGAGTCACTATAAAGTTGTGCATGCCACTTAACCCAGTGACTTTTCTGTGTCTTACACTGTTCTCTTCCAACACTAAGGAGTATGCCAAGATAACTCATGATGAGTCTAGGCACCAACTCTGATGCCTGCCTCATTTTTCAATACCACAAATTTCTGACCCACCCCCGGCAGCTCTTGAGACTCAACTGTTTGATTGATGAAAAAGCAATCATTTCCCACATTCGTGGGCCTCAGTCCTAATCCTTTACTTTACACTTCCATGTTCAGCCTTTTGACCCACTGAGGGCTATTGTCCCACATTGCCATTTTGTAATCAGCCCGAGCGTTATCCGCTTTCTCAGCTGACAACCTCATTGAGTCCCAGTTGGTTTTTCTCGGTATTAAGCTGCAGATTTGTGACATTCATTGATACACAATACTCTCTTCTTTATCTGCGCAGCCATCTACAGAATGTACAATGGTACTGTATGTATTCAGTTACAAACATTTGACCTACATTACCAAAACATTTCTATATCCAACATGAAACATACCTTTCGATATTGAAGATATTGATGTACTTTACAGTATTTAACTTTCTACAACTTTCTGTACCTTAATTGACAAGAGCTTGTGTGTGTGTTTGGTGTGTGTGTGTGTGTGAGAGAGAGAGAGAGAGAGAGAGAGAGAGAGAGAGAGAGAGAGAGAGAAAGAACACATGTGTTTGTGAAGTGTGTCTGTTCTTTTGCTTTGGCCATCTGAGTTCCAACCTTTGTCGCTGAAGTCATCCACCAGTATGATCTCTGCGATGAGTTGGGGTGGAGAGCGGTTGAGAATGCTATGGACCGTCCTAAGCAGTGATGACCAACCCTCGTTATGGAAGGGAATAACCACACTGGTGTTTGGCAGTTTGTCAGAATACAGCTTATTCTGACAGCTGAAACACAAACACACATCATCTACTATTAAGCAGACCTATACCATAAGCTCTTAGGTTATTGAAATGATACATTGCTGATTAGGGATTATGGAAAACTGCTGATGTACTGAACTACAACACAATTCAAAGTAAATGTAGCTGAAGAAGATAAAGTAGTTTTCAGTTTCAACTGTAACTTTGGATATTTGGAACTCCAGCCAGGCATAAAACCATTGACGTTTCTCCTGTGCACTGTATTGTAAACTGTATAGTACAGTGGTGAGGAGGTCTACCCAGTGCAATAAATGATTAGTGAGAGAGCATGGTATCGGACTCACTTTGGATGCCTGATATCGGGCACGGATCTGTTGAGTGATATTCGGTCGCTGACGTAAATATTAAAGCCGTTCTCCCGGTACGCCATATCGACTCGATCTGCGTCAGTCAGCGGGAATGGCTTACCCTGCTCTCCGTTACCTACACTCACACATACACACACACACACACACACACACACACACACACACACACACACACACACACACATATACACACACGTGCACAGACACACACACACACACACACACAGCGCAAAGAACGCAAAAGGTGTTGACTAATGCCATGAAACTAAGTATATTCAACAGTGACATTCTCAGTGATTAGTATTTGTTAAAGAATTCTTTGTTGTTTGTTTTTATTAATGACATCTGGGTCAGATAAGCATCCACACTCTTATTAGCAGTAGTTGTCATTATACTAGAAGACAATGTAGTGTTCTACTTCCTGGGCATGAAGTTAGGCCTGTCCCAGCTTTGCTAATGATCCCACAGTTATGATGCATTAAACATGATGTCTTCTAAGTGTAATGTAATAATAATAACAAAGGGAGGAGATGGGCCAACCGCACATCCAGGCCAAGATCAGGACCAAGATGCAGACAGCTGTGTACACATCACCATACTCTAGGCCCATTAACAAACATGTGAATCTCCATGTCAACACCACTAGCTACTCTTACCGTGTTGGCAACTCATTCACTTTCACTATATGTTCACTATATTAGAACATGGAAAACACCAACCGCACTACATTTTGCAAAAGAACATCATGACACAAAACATAGCTAAGGCCATCTATACTGGCTTTTACAAATGCTTTGTAATGTTTAGAACCAAATTATTAAAAAACAGACATGTGGCATTCTTATTTTATTTAGGGAAATATTCTAACAATTACACCATGGTTGGCTACAGTTATTTCCTTTTATTCCATGACAAAATTCAAAGGAGAATAACTGCCCTTTGTCAAATGCTTGCATTTTACACATGAAAAGAACAAAAAAAGGTTATAAAAATAGCGAGTGGAGGTGTGATGCCCACCTGTACGTGCTGCATCTCTTCTGATGGCTTCGTAGTCATGCCAGTCTTTCTTCCGCGGGCCGTCCGCTCTCAACACTTGCTGCTGCCAAAGCAAAGCACACACGATCTAACACAAATATTTGCAGATAGGCAGCCATGTCAAACATACACCCCTCAATATAAGTGCCAGAAACCCGCAACACACACACCCACAAAACACACAGATACAGGTCATCAGCTTACTATTATCCACAGTAGCCAACGTGTCGAAAAAGGGAAAATACTGCTTTTTATTGAGCTACATGTTGGATTTATTTGATGTTTAAAAAATATGATAATAATGGACAGTGTATGCTTAATCAACATTGAAGTCAGTTTAAGGTACTAAAAACTGGTGGTGATTTAACCAAATATGGTTTGGATGGGCCTGGCCAGTCTTCTGTTCAGCACACATGCTCTGGCATTAAAATCACTGACTCTGCAGTCTGTGGCTCTAATTCTGCCAATATGGCCAACCAATTTTGGCTTCATTTCATCAGAGAGCAAGTCCATGACCCTGTACTGTCCACTTTTGATTTTTTACAGTCAATAAATTTCAATGAACAACAAAAAAGGCTCACTATTCAAACTATAAGCTACTTAAAGCCCCCAAGAATGCACATGTTTACACAGCCTCTGTTCCTATCTCATTAAACCTGTCTTTATTGGTAATTTACAAATGACGTATGTAACTTTGACAGAAGCCAACACTATTTCATATAGTCTACATGAAGCTATATTTGCTTCACTACAGTCATGGCTACAGTAAGTCTTCTAAACTGCATGATTTTAAAATACCAAACTTGTTTGAATAACCTCTTATTACATTGAGCCCACATTAACTTAAGCATATAAACATAAAATGGGAAATTATGTTTAAGCCCATCTGATATAAGCTATCCATCTTACATAAATTAGCTGATACCTTCCTACTGTTTTCTTATCAGGGCCCCTATATTTACAGTCACACATATCTTCTTTCTGAAGTGCACTCACTCCAAAGTCTGTATATATACATCTCCTGTTAAACTAGGCAACTGCCCCCAAAAAAATGCATGTTATGGGCACTTTTCAAGTTGTTTATGTCAACCTCATTAGTAAACAATAGATGGCGAATTGCTGCCTTAATCTCTTCACACACCTCACTAAAGCTTTAGCAATTCAGTCATGCACTCCATAAGCCAAAGACCAAAGTTCATTAGCCATCTCTGTTGGTCTTCTCCGCATGCTGTGAATTAGTCTGTTGTGTCACTACTGGAACACACCCTTTCTGTAAACCTGGGCAAAAGGCAGACAAAGGCGGACGTAGGCACACTTACGTTGTGATTAGAATTGTGGAAACCTCTAATAGTGGTTGCACCAATGACAAGTCAGTAAAACACTACAAGACGGCCACTCAATGGTATGTTGAAAAGAATGAACTAATAACAAGTCAAATAATAATAATAATAATAACCTTTACTTGTATAGCACAGTTCATGCATACAAGATGCAGCTCAAAGTGCTTTACAGTTTGGCAAGGTCACAAACAAAACAGCATTTCTTGCAGTCCAATGGCGTCGGAGTAATTGAAGTAGTGTTTTAACAATGCAATGTCACAGCAACGCAATGCCCTGCTGATGCTGGCTCTTGCGTGAACACAGATAAAGCATTTGTTGTATCTTGGTGGTGCAGGGGGGTTGTTCAGGCACTGTTGACAGTTCCTGCTTGTGTCCGTAGGGGCAACAGGGGTGAGGAAAAACTCCCTGAATTGTATGTGGTTGAATCGAACCGGAAATAAAAAAAAAGGAAGAAACCTCAGGCAGAACCGCGTCCCCTAGGGAAGTCCTTCTGCTGGGGCTGTGGTTGACTGGGGCTGGGTTGTAGTCAGGTGGTTGATTAGGTGAATCGTGGATAATAAATATCATTATTGTTATACTCCAGTCTATAATCAATTGTTACATTTTCTTTTCCACAATGTCTCAATGTGGACCAAATTAAGTGGACAACATTACATTCATTCTGTTCAACATTTGCCCTTGAAATGTTTTTTTTTTTTTATTTCACTTTAATATAGTGTTAATATTAAATACTGTTTTAGGTCAATTATGGCTCACAGGAAACACAGTTTCATCGAAACCAACAGGCCACATGTAATAGCTTGGCAGCTAGCAGTACAAGCATGGCAGACAACATGGTGAACTTCCCAGTCAGATGACCCCTCGGCATAATGTCATGTTTGAAAGCCCTATAAATGACATGCCCTCCACACTCAATTACACTGCAAAGATGTGGGTCAGTGTGGATGCCCATGGCAAGCAAATCCCAGGCACACCATCAGACAGAAAGCTACACTGAAACAGACTCTTTCTGTTGTATCATTTGTTTATGTGGTATTTCATGCCACCGTCTACAAAGTACCACTGATTCTGTGTGTGTCCGTGTCTGTGTGTACGTGTGCATGTAAGGCAAGAGAAAGAGAAAAAGAAAGAGAAAGAGAAGAGAAGAGAGAGAGAGAGAGAGAAAGAGAGAGAGAGTGTGTGTGTGTGTGTGTGCAAGTATTTACTCGCCATGTTATCAAAAGGCATAGTACGCTATGCATTAATCTTAGTGTGCCAGATTAAGCCTGTCTGACAGCTTGACGGGAGCAAGGTTAGATGATCTATTTTTGAGTCTGTGTAATCTCTAATCCCTCCAGTTATCCTTGCTGCAGAGGTCTGCAGCCCCCAGCTGTTGCATTAAATGTACTGTCAGAGCAGAGCTGCGTTAGTCTCTCACCTAGGCCCCTCAGCTGCATCAGGGCCCCAGATGTACATTTGCTCACATTCCTTTCTGAAGGACTAACAGTACTTTGTCTCTTCAAACACAGACTAGTATAAAGTGATGGGCCATTTAAACATAAATGTAGTCACACTTATCACAATATTTCCTTGATTTTTGGGGATAATGATATACTTCACTCCCTAGATGTTACAATAATACTATTCATCACTGTTTTCCTAACCATGTAACGTAAGCTTAGGGCAAAAGCACGCGCACACACGCACACACATACAATCCTGTCACCATCGGGAGTAAACTCTCACTTCCTCATCTACAGCCATGCTTGTTATTGTGTTGCAGGTGAGTTGCCAACCTTGCTGTACATAATAGTAAGTATTCATCATTAACTGTGTCAAGAGCATCACAATATGATGTTTTCTTTTGTCATGGGAGGGATTTTTTTCGGTACATCGCTAACAACCCAATAGAACACCTTCCCATCAGTGAAACCGTATAACATTACAGTATGTTAGTGCCAAACGAGGCTGTGCCAAATTATGTCCATTTACAGGAGGAAGGAGGTGATATTTTGAGCAATTGACATATTTTATAGTTAAAATGACACCTTTTCCCCCAAGTGTCAGACCATAAAACTTTGTGATGTCCCGGTAACACACTTTTATTAGAGTATAGCTGACAATTTACTAAATGCAGACAAGAAGTTGAAAGACAATTAAGAGAGAGAGAGAGAGAGAGAGAGAGTGTCAATAAAAGAAGGCTTCTTTCATCAATACTTTTCATTGTGCTTCTTTCTGATGGAGAGGCTGCCATAATGTTTACATAAAGGCTAAGCTGAAGTATGATGTGATTAAACCAAAGCTTGGCCTGAACATCTATAATCTAGTCCATATTAACTTGTTGAGGGAACGGATTATTTCACATATTGGAGGGGACTGTAGCATGAAGTTCATACATGTTTCTCATCATAACGTAGGCTAAGAGGTATGTTGCAAAGCTTAAATAAAAGATCTTGGATGCCTCCCTCAACATTCTCTGCTTAAATCGCACAAATTTGTAACATCTACACAAACCTTTAACTTTTTTTGCTTGTTATATTAGATTCAATGTTCAAATCATTTAGCAGCCATCTTGTGTCTGAAGTGGGCTATGACCATGCTGATCAGACATCTTCACTCTGCACTGTAAATGATCATTTTGATTTCGATCCATTGCATTTGTGGTAATGACACAAATGTTTACGGTCACCAACAAAGCATGACTAGATCCTATATCCAACATTTAAAAGGTATATATTTTTACAAATATACTAATCATACAAAATGTATAAACCTATCTACCTTCATTTACAGAGAGATCTACTAATAACTTTTCAGATCACAGTTTTGCTGTCTAGTTTAAATATGGCTGTGGTCATATGATTGAGTGCGAGTGTGCATGGGGGACAGAATGACAGAAGGCGTTTTGTCTCCATTAATTATGGTAATGGAGAAAAACAGTTCGCCTAAATGTGTGTGTGTGTGTGAGTGTGTGTGAGTGTGACGAGTGTGAGTGTGACGAGTGTGAGTGTGACGAGTGCGAGTGTGTGAGTGTGTGTGACGAGTGTGTGAGTGATGTTTGTATATGTTGAGGGGGTGGTGGTCGTTTAGTGTGGACGAATTTATACATGTTCAGAATCAGATAATGAGGTGTGACAAGAAGACATGGACTGAAACCACACAAATATAAAGACAGCACTGTAATAAATAAGCTCAGCATTGTCTAATTTTTATTTCATTTTAGATAAAAGGGGCAGCTAAGGTCTCTATTAATTAATTCCCTTTGAAGCCATGCACTGCTTCAGCTTTATGACCAAAGTCAGCTGAGGCCATTTTACAATGACAGACAGCTCAAGGATAGGTGTTGGTGTGCAATAAAAAAACATCTATTTTAATGACATGGTGTGGAAAGACACAGGAGAGCAGGCATGTGAGAAAGAGAGAGCAAATTTGCATCACCATCCACAAGTACTGCACCTGCCTCATTTGGACTCACTAGTTTCTCAAGTGGAACGTGCCTGCTCAGAGGCATACAGAGAAGCTCACACATTCATGTACACACAGAGGTCCCTGTCTTTGGTGCGCGTGCACACACACGCGCACACACACAACAGTGCTAGCCTAAGGCACATGACTGTATACTTGCCCTGTCTGACAATCTGGCCAGAAAAAGCAACTAAGTGTAAGTGTGAACAAATGGCCCTTCATACAGCTGGGAGAATAAGTATTTGACACATCAGCATTTATTTCAGTACAGTTATTTCTAATGGATTTATTGACAAAGTATCCCATACATACAAATACATCTAAACATTCAAGTGCATAAATAAAGTTATGTGTAATAAAGTGAAATGACACAGGAAGAAAGTGTTGAACAGGAAATCAACTGAAATCTGTCTGCTTCGAGAGAGAATCCCCCCAATTAGTGCTAATAAATATCAGTTGGTTTAGTCCTAACTGATGGCCTATAAAGGCTTCTTATTACTCAGGACAGTCAGCAGTCACACAAAAAAGATTTCATGATGGAATGAAAAAGAGCAAAGAGTTCTCTCAAGACCTTTGTGATCTTATTGTTGAAAAGCATTCTGGTGGCATTGGTGATAGGCACATTTGCAGAATTCTGAATGTTTCTGTGAGCACTGTGGGGTGCTCATCCAGAAATGGAAAAAGCATAGTTTCACCATAAATCGCCCACAATCAGGTGCTCCATTTAAGATTTCTGATCAAGCTTCAGACAAACCTTGCATACGTGGGTACTGCTGTTTTAAAGAAAATCATAAGCAATCCACTGAAATGCCACAGCATCCATGCACGCACACCACACAAGACTCCACTGCTAAATAAAAAGCATGTTCACGCTCATTTAAAGTTTGCAAAAACAACATTTGGAAAAGGCTGTGGATTACTGGGAGACTATAGTATGGTCCGATGATACCAAAACTAAACTTTTTGGCTGTCATTCTACACACCATTTTGGAGAGAAAAATGGCACTGCCAACCACCATACCAACAGTTAAGTTTGGGGATTGAAGCATCATGGTGTTGGACTGCTTTTCAGCAAATGGTACTGGGACACATCATATTATTGAAGACAGATGAATTAAGAAATGTACTGGGACATTCTTAATAAAAAAGCTGAAAAAACGAAAAGAGGGTGGACATTTCATCAAGACAATGATCCCAAGCACAAGGCCAAGGAAACAATTTAATAGGTTTCAAAGAAAGAAATTCAAGTTGCTAGAATGGCTCAATCACCGACCCAACTTCAATCCAATTGAAAATCTACAGAAAGAATTGAAGATCAGAGTTCAAAAAAGAGGCCCCCAGAACCTTAAAGGCAGTTTGTGTGGAAGAATGGACCAGAATCACTTCTAAGCAGGAGGCATCTAGAAGCTATAATTATTAACAAAGGCTTTTCTACAAAGTATTTTTAAAAAGTGTATTTAATACTTATCCACTGTCATTTCACTTTATTTCTTCTAAATGTGTCAAAAGAGCCATTAGAAATACCTTTACTGGAAAAAGAGGTTGATGTGCCAAATACTTAAATGCTCCCTGCTGTACATACTCCACTTCTGTTACACACTGCCACTGGCTGCTCCAGATGAGAGATTCTGCTCAATCCTCCTATTACTTTAATTTTTAACTACCCTTTGTATAAGTCAAATAGATTAGGCTACATTTAGCCTACTACTAAGGAAAATTTTGTCATTTTCTTTGGTGGGCGGTAAAATGTTCGGAAATAGGCTACAGTATGCGTTATCAACAAATCAGAGACAAGTTCCTGAAGTAGTCTATGAAGACGTGGCCCTATTTGGCTATTGTTACACATATGAGATCCTACAAAAAACATCAACAGGTGACAACTTCATAAAGAATACATATTCCACATACTGCCTTTACATGCGACTGGAGGAGAGCTCCTACCCGGAACCAGCATTAGATTTAGAATGTTTGGTTTTCTTACGTGGGCTTTTCCATGCTGTAATTTACATAGGTCTGTTTACATGCTTCCGCAAAACAAACATCTCAATATGCGTGTGAAGCAAGCAGCTTGATTTTACAACATCGAACAAGGCCATGTCGAGTTGGCCAGATACGATTTGACAGACAAGGGTTGTCATGTAGCCTGCGTTTACGACTTCCAGCACTGACTTCATTGCATGGTGAATTGCACAATTTCAGTCCTTCAACAATCCCTCATTCGGATGAGAAGTAGACTTCACAAATATATTTGCTAGCCGATTTACAACCAAATTATATGCAACATTAGTACGTAGGGGAAGATAATACACAGAACGGTCAACTGTTCAAAGAGGACAGCTAGCCTATACTTACTCTTAAGAACAAGCTGACTAAACACACTGAAACTTCAGGCTTAAGATGAAAGCGATGCATCTAGCATCAGCTCACGCCAGTTTATTGATCACTAAAGCACAGCGTTAGCTTCATAGCTGCCATAGTAAAACAAACCGAGGACTGACACCCGGTAAAAGACTTCAGGAACAAACATAATTGCAATACTATGCTAGTTATCCTCTACATACATCACAGCGTGAAAGGCATTCCATGCATAATACTACCTACCTGCAGTTGTTGTTGGGAGCTGCCGCCCGGTCCTTCCACTAATTCGGGCGAGTTTTCAAACATTCGATCTCGATATAGGGACCACAGACCCACGTTAGGTAAGAACAGAAGGGCTGCTATTAGTAAACCCGCAAACTGTAACAACCTCTTCTCTTTCCGCCTCATTTTCAGATCGAATTCAGTTCTCTCTGAATGTTGACAAGTCACGTCAAGTTGCTCCAGGTAGAATCAACTTTCTTGCTTTCCCCCTCGAAATCCAGCAGGGTGAGCTTGAGTCATAGGCTTGAGTGCACGCACTTCCGCTAGAGGGAGCGGACCACTGTGTCACATATGGGGGAGGTTTAGGGTGAAACTATTTCCTAGCAGTTGAGTAGTTATCTTGCCAACAAAACAATGCAAGAGCGCATTGTTTCTGGATTGTACTTCAGATGATAAGCTGAAGTTGATGATGAAAATGTCAACTATGTTTATTAAAATACTTAGGTCGCCACTATAATTTCCGCATTTAAACTTTCTAAGCTGTTTTCACGGTCCTGTCTAAAAAAGAGCTGATGTACAAATTAACTCACACGCCCATTTGACAGGCGTTATAAGACTTGAACTTTATCCGTAGCAGAGATATTTGTGATAACAATGCCCCTATCTTTGGCCTTGCACTCCTGTTCAAAGAGCTAATTAATGAATGAATACATCTAGAAATAATAAAAAAGTCACTTAAGCAGCCCATAGCACTAGTTAAAAGCATATAAAGCAGCACAATAATACCATGCAAATGTACTGTCTGAGCACGGCATGTGTTCTGCTGACCACTGCAGAGACAAAATCAACATTCAGGGCAGAAACTGCCATTAAGCCATTTCAGGTTGAGGCATCACCCCCTCTTGTCAGTATGACCAGCTGTGACCAGGTGTCTATTACCCCTAATATCTGGCTACAGCCCGGAGGTCATAGCTCAATTTCCAAAGAACTCACATAACAATGGAATGCCTGTTCTGGTAATGATTACCTGTGTTCTGTAATTGCTTGTTGGTGAAGGTAAATACAGATTCAGGCAGAACCTTTGCTAAAACATTGTAGGCCCTAGGAAATCACATAATGACCTCTCCTAATAATGTCGGTCATTACGTCCTGTTTCCTTGTAACTGTCCTGAGTCTCTCCGTCTTGTGGTTTTCCTGTGATATATACAAATGGACAGAACCACAGCTGTAGTCTACGCAAGTATATGCTGTATGTGTTGTACTAACACCTAAAGAAGCTTTTGGATTTGCATATATTCATATGTGGAAAAATGCAGACTATGTATCAACAGGTTTGTATAGCATGGTGGTTTTGAATGCAGGGTGTCTGTCTTTAGCAGTGTGGTGACATACTGTACAAGGTTACCACAATGCTAACAAGGCCAAGTGTCATTAATATAGGCTGTGGGTAAAAATCATACAAAATGGAAATGCCAAATGAAGCATATGTGTATTATTAAAGTCATGATATGATAAGAATTTTATTATCACGATTGCATTCATATACAATATATATGTACTAAAAGTGTGCAGCATTTTTCTTTTCTTGTCAATAAAAAATTGACATTTTACATGTCAGTCAACTTTATCATAAGATAATTACAGGAAATGGAACGTATCTGCATTGCCTTCAGCTTTGTATGTTACAGCTTCATAAAAATACACACAAAAAGTCCTTTTTCTCTTCTCATGACTGATTTTAAAAGCATTTACAACGTAAATTCAACTGCCAAACATGAGGCACTGGCAGTGGTGAACGCCAAACAAAACAAAACAAAACAAACAAACAAACAAAAAAGTCCAGTCCTTCCTTTCTTGAGTGACCTTCCATTCCTAAAGCCATTATAGCTCTCTTGCAAAACAGCTTCACACATACCCATCTCTCTGTCTTTCAAAACATCTGCAATTGTTTACAGAGCAATCAGATAATGGGTCAAAATGGTACAAGACAATGTTGTCATTTTTGATATTTTCAACAATCTGATATATAATTGTGCCAATAAAGTTTCCGTAAGTCATTTTATAATCGAATTTAACCAGAAACAGAGACTTGAGAGTTGCTGGTATAGACCAGGAACAGAGGAGTTAGGAAATGGCTAAACACCAAGGCCCGTGGCTCTGGAGTCCTCAGAAAGCCCCTCTGTCTGTGTGCACTTTTAGACACCAGTAATTACTGCTGGATGTTCTACTGTTGGTGGAGAACTTGATCAATATTTAACAGACAATTTTTAAAAATCTGAAAAGAAAATCACCAACTAAAGGACAAGGAGAATAAACAGAAACAATCAAATATAACATTGCAACAAGAAATGTATATTCCTTTTCAAAGTTAAAGTGAAAAAAAATTATATATATATATATATATATATATATATATATATATATTTGGCAACATTTTTGGGACTTCTACTGATGAAGGCACTGCAAAATAAGTGGACAACCAGCCTGAAAACATACTAATGTTTGGGGGGAAAACACATCAAAATACTTCTAAGTGTATAGACATAAACTATACTGTATAAATAGAGCTGTGCAAACGTTTTCCTGATAGTATTTGAAAGCACAGTGCGCTGTGCTCTAAAATGTGTACTAAATAAAGATAGCAAAAAGAATCCTCTGTGCGTTGTGACTTTCTGTTAAAGCGTGGGATGCTGCTGGGCTGTGAAACCATATACTGCAAATGTGGGAAACCTGTGACAATGGTACCAACATGGCCCATGCTACATTAAGGATGGCTTACGCAATGCTAGAGAAAGGCTGCTGATATGTAAATGCAACCGCCAAACAATCACACCCCCTCCTTCTCCTCAGCTCTCCACCTCTCTGTCCTCTGCACCAACACAGCATCCCCTCTGTGCAGGGCTGTAGCACTTCACTCTGGGCCCTACACAAGGGCCCCCTTCCTTTCTCTATTTTTCATGCATCTGGCACAATTGTGGCGTGCGGTGGTCAGTTTCCACTAAGCCACCCAGGGAAGGAAACAGTTTTTTCTAGTGCTCACACAGTGGAGAGCTGGTGAACTATGAGGAGATGTTTACTAAATTTGCAAAAAAGTAACATCACTTACAATACATTTAACAAATCAAGAAATGTAGAGAATTTATTTATTTTCTCTGTACCTGTGACAATAGGTATGAATTTTAATGTCTACATTTTGTGGAAGAGTTAGCAGGAAGTAGTTAACACTACACTGCAGCATCCTCAAGAGTGTACAAGATTACTGATGCCATCTTTTTTGTCACAACGTATGAAACTAATAGTTCCTTACAGTTTTTAACTTTATGATTCTTCATGTTCCAAAGACATAGAGTTACATATAAAAAGTGAAGACTGGAATACAGACTGGAAAAAGCCATGTCCTAACTTAAAGTTATTGCGGGGAAGCATTTCTGCCATTTTCTCTACATCTTGTAATTTTTGTGCTGGAGACAAATGCCTTGTCAGTTTTCACGGATTTAAACATCTAATTAAAATGCATAATGCACACAGAAGTTTTTTGCAGCTGTGGTTTACATTCCTTTCTTTCTTGTTACTTAGGGTAAGATTTGGATTGGGGTGAGGGTTAAGGATATTGAAGAAAACACATAGAACGGTGTGCTCTAAATATATTTGCCAAAATCTGGAGAGTTCCATTTGTTAGCTGACTATAGTGCTTCTGGTTGATCCTAGCAGTGCCAATAGACTTAGGTCTTCACATATGACACCATTTAAATATGGATATTGTCTTGACTTGGAAATGGGTTTAATATAAGTATCTAACTTGGAGGAGTCTGTCTTTGTACAATTCTTTCCTTTTAAAGAGCAACAGAAAGTGGGATAGAGGCTCAATGCCCAAAGTCAACATTGTCATAACATGAAAACAAACAAACAAAAAATGAAAGAATATAACTGTAAATATGATCCCACTCATGTAACAGCAATATTGATCATACAACAAATACTGTGCAAATAGTCAAAGGTGGAAGCAAAACAAGGTATCTGTAAATAGAATCACATCTTTCCTTCAATGTGAATATTCAATACGGTCTTACGAGAGGAACACAAAACAATCACTATTTCAGTTATTCTTGAATGTGTACGATTCTTCTCTAAGCTGCATGATACAATTTTTTACATATGAGTCATGCGCGGACCGAAGGATTATAAATACATCTTTACGTCACAGTCAAGATGGGGAAAAGAAGAACAACTCGCTGTGATATTTCCAATGTGTGATCCTCAAGACTACACATAATACCAGGAGTCAGGTAAATTGAAATATTACACTTTTCTAATCCCTGATTCCCTCTTCTCAAGTACCCAGAATTCCCTGACTGTGAGGCGAGATTTCCAAAACCTGGTCCTTGGGTAACCCCCCTCCTAAGAGAGCTAGCGTATCCTCTCCACTGAATCCATGTCACCTTCGCCTTACTGCGAAACCCAATGCTAAAACGTAGGGGGTGACACGTAGAGAACAACCTTATGTCTAAAACTGTGCTCAACGATTGGGACATTCGCGACTATGAAAGACTGCCAAGCAAAGCTAAGCCACTGAGCCAAGAGCTTGGCATTGACCTGGCTCATGTATATATTTATGTTTTTATATATTCACATACTGTACATGTATAAAACAAACACACAGGTATAGCGGCCTTTACCTCTTGAATTGATCATTTCCTCACTGTCTGATTTCTGAAGAACATATTTAATTAGCTTCTGGACTTTGTATTGATAGACCTCTTTGGACCATGCTAGGTACAGCTGTTGCCAGTGCAACAGAGGACATTCTCTGAAGTCCATGAGGACAGGAACACAATTTTTTATACCAGTGAGCAGCCCCATTCTCTAACACTATGAGGAAAAGCCACACAACTCACGCCCAACTCGAAAATGTCAGTTATGATTAATCCTGAAGAGAACTAATGTCTAATCTGTGATCCAACCAGACACCATCCATCTTATGTCCCACTGTAGGATTCCCAGACAAAAAGTGTATATGACATTAAGTGCCATGACACTCATGATACAGGCCCTACATTACATTACTGTGTCACACTACTTGGGATGTAACCAGGGAAACATCTTGTGTGATTTCTGATATCTCCATATATTCTACATCTTTAAAACACTGTAGCAAAGGGAGAGAGCAGTCACCCCACCAGGGATTTGAACCAAGGACCAGGGGGTACCAAACATGCACTCTGACTGCAATACCAAGTAACCTGGCTCTATGACATTCTAGTTAGGGTGTATGTTGGTTACCAGACCTGAGTTCAAGGCCCAGGTGGGAGGACTGCTCTCTCCTTTCGCTACAAAAACCATCTCTTTTACTCTTAGGCACATCACTGATTCTACTAAGGCTGTTAGGAAAAGGTAAGTGTCCAAAATAACTTTATAACTTTGAGAGCATTGTGCTGAATGTAAAGACTGCGATGGTCTAGAACACTGATTGCCAGAATTGGGGTGAAGTCTTCGCACCAATGTGATGCCCGAGCAGAGACCGCAGCTCTGACGTCAGGTCAGCATATCGCTCAGGTGACCCTAAATACCCTGCTGCAGGTCCACACATGCCATCTTGGGACTGGTGGGCTGAACACACGCCTAGAGCCCCTAGTGGCTGGGGTGGTGGGGGGAGAAGGGAGGCGGAGGAGAAAGGGATATAGGGCTGTTCTGGGGGCCTGTACAGACAGGAAGCCCTCCTGTGGAGGATTCGTCTCCCTGGGAAACACTGCGGACACAACAAAACAGTATTGTTTTGTATTGTTGTTGTAGCAGTAAATGGAATGCATTCTAGAACAAAGTAGAGAAGAATGCAGGTTAAACAAACAGTGTTTGCTTTGATGTAAATCCATACCTGACCGTGTAACTTGTTACATGAGCTGGTTCGGTCACTCCGGCGACAAAGAGCTTTTTGGGCGGTCCGTCAGACTCCACACCTCCTGAAATAAACAAAAAAGTAATAGCATCCAGTCATTAATGAACAAGTAGGACATTAGTAAAAAACAGCATTTTTATCAAAGGTATATTTATAATCAGTCCTACCTTTTCTTTTCAGTGGAGTCAGTGCAGGCCACCTCACTGCTGAGCTGACTGAGCCTCTGTCAATGTAAACAAGCATACAGTCACACAGGGCCTCATGAGACATTTGAGGAGTCCACAGGAAAATAAATGGTCACAAAATGCAGAAACGGTCATGCCTGGTTTAATAAGTAAATGCTATTTTTAAATGCTTCTAGCTCGAAACTATGCTCATTTATTCACAGAATTACTGTGGAAAAAGCTGGGGTTTCAATGCAATTACCGATAAAGAAATTAGCTTGAAAATTTTGATTTTGTGACCATGCCTGTTTTTCCCATGGACTCTTCATTTGTGAACAAGGCGAGAACACGGTCAGTACTGTAAATCCTATGTCAATATTGTCAGTACTGTGACATTTTTATATGAACTGTTATTATAATTCATGGATCCTCAAGCCCTTCGTTACTAAACCTGTTTTGATCTCAAACCTTGGTATAATGTATGTTATTTCTTTAAATATGTACACTCTTTAAAAATTATTAATTTTAAAACTAAAAAATATTAAAATACTGAATGCCAAATGCATAACACCTTTCCTGGTCACATCTGGTCAAAGCACCACAGGTACAGTGGCTCGGCAGTGGCTGAGAATTTTGCCACCTGCTTGTCAAGTATGCATGGTCTCTCAAACCTGAGATTACCCAGAAGTCTTTGCATGGATGTTTACAAAGATGTGAGGAGCACTTGAGACACAGGACAGCCTTGGGGCTTACTAGAGGTGCACGATAAATCAATATTTAATCAAAATGAATCATTTTCAGACAAGACTGTCTTAAGACTGTGGTCACGATGAAAGACCAACTTAAAACTGCTCTGATTATCATCTTACGCTAAACAAATAAGACGACTGGCAATTGTATTTTGATCTTGGAAAAGTAGCCTAATTTTTGGAAAATCCATGGTGTAAGGCCAGCATAAGGCAGTCATCTAATAGTAACTCACAACAGCTAAGATGAACTGGGCAGCTTGCAGCCATGCCCCAATGGTTAATGTTGTCATATTTATTATATTTAAAGTTCATGTCTTCCTTTTGTGTGACGATAAAGCTCACCTATCAGGAATGCTATGCCCGTTACACCCTAAGCATGCTGATCAATTATAAGTATTAAACTGAAACTTAAACTGAAATTTGGAATACTAAACTAAAGACTTGGATAAATAATACACTGTCCTCTCCTACAATTCAAAGCTTCTTCTGACTTGGTACTCCCGGCTGTTTTGGGAGTACCATTGTGCCAGTGTAAAACAGTCAGAAAAGCAGTCAAGTGTCTGTGCTTGTTACAGTTTGTCTTACCCTCTGAACCGTCTGGTTGGACTGGGAGAAGAATTGGGTGTCACCCCACTGTCTTGGTTATGGAAACCCTTACAGAGAAAAAACACACTGTGGTTATGACCAAATAAGTATCGGTGGGAACCTTTGGTAATGCAAGTATATGTGCATTGACTCAACTTACATCTAACAGTTGTTTACTTACAACACTTAAGCCAGAAGATTTAATGGGAACGTGCAGCAGTACAGTGGTCCTAGTCAATGACAGCTAGTGCATACTGAACACTACTCAATGACATTGATATCATACTGAACACTACCCAATGATGGCTATGCCATACTGGACACTGCCCAATGGCTATA
This sequence comes from Setipinna tenuifilis, assembly GCA_030347295.1. Taxonomy (NCBI): domain Eukaryota; kingdom Metazoa; phylum Chordata; class Actinopteri; order Clupeiformes; family Engraulidae; genus Setipinna; species Setipinna tenuifilis. The sequence continues at coordinate 30,328,201 of CM059272.1, forward strand.
TTATACAAACCACTAGTCAATGATGACTATATCAGATGGTGTATAGCATATTGAACACTCACCACGGGTATGTGGTCATGCCAGTGGCTTGCCGTGGGCACAGGGACCAGCTGGGAGGCACTTTAAAGAGAAAAGGAGAGACAGAGGCCATCATCAGTCTCTGGGGCCAAAAATGTTTTGCACCACACTGGATAACACTCTGCAATTGTTCCATTTTTATGAATTAGATGTGTTTACTTTTGCACTGGCAGTAATGCTGTGAGTGTGAGGGTGCGGCTACATGACTAGCTGTGCTGTGCTGCACTGTCCTCACCTTAGTCTTTGCAGACTCCCCCTGAGTGTCAGCTCCATGTGCTCTGCCTAAGGTGAACACAAACAAAGAAATAAACAAAATGTAATGCCAATACCTCACTATGCACATTTTTTATACACAAATGAAATCTCGGATCACATTTCTTCAGGGAGAATATATGCAACAGCATGTTAATAGTTGATATTTCAACAATACTAGAAACAATCCAACAGTGCTCATCAGGTTGACCAGCTTGGCTTTTGTTCCTAACAGCTGGCTACAGCGCTACAATTAGAAAGAAGTGGCAATAACGCAGAGGTCACTGGTTCAATTCCCTATTGAACCACACTTATTGATGGAATGTCTATAATTACCGGTGTTGTTAATCTCTTTGTTGATGTAAATGCAGATATCCACATCAGTGTATACACTAAGAGTGGACTTTGCTTGTTAATTTTTCCTCTTCATAGTATTTATATTGTGGGTACAATAAAATAAAAATGTTTTGTTAAAAAGAACACAGCCTTTCTTATACTGCGTATCTCTATTGAGCCTCAGTCTGAAATGCCTTGTCATGGTTTCGCTCACGCACACTGTGCAGGCTATACATGAAAGCAATGTCCTGCTACAAAATTGATGAGATACATTATCATAGGTGAACTATTGTTTCAGCAAAAAATTAAATTCCACACTGTAAACATATACATTGTAGTACAAAGTGACATTACCCTGCACCAAAATAATTTCATTAATTACTAGTGGGTACACAAAAATGTTAAGTATTATCTTAAAAACTGTAACTTTGTTTGTATTCTCACTGATATAATACTGAACTCACAGTCTTGGACACACTCTCCAGGAAGGATATTATCCTTGGCCCGCAAGACTAATAATTGCCTAGCAGTTAAACCCACCTGCCTCTTTTGTTCTGATCGGTCATTTGCTGATGAAAAGGGATGAGACAGAGAAAGCACCTAGGACCAAAAAGACATGTTAGCAAACCCATGAAAAGCCCTCAGGAAAATTTGGTGATTAGTCATTTTTTGCATGCACTTCAAAGTTAGATGTAATGTTACTTCTGATGGCGAAGCCTAAAACCTATCATGAAAAGTATGAATTAATGCTTACTCGTGGAGGGCAACTTGGGTTGACTGACACACTACTCCTTCGATACCGAGCTGAAGAAGTAGGGCTGAATACTGTCATGCCATCACTGTAATGAGAAATTACAATGGATTTCAGAGGAGGTAAATATTTTATTTAAATAATGAGTATGATATTACATTGCAGAATGTTGTCTGCACATCGTATCAATTACATATCATTACAGTAATATTTTTATGTGGTGTTGTATATAAGTGTCGGAGGGCACATTGTAGCCAATTTGATAGTGTACATTCAGCAAGGCGCAAGGTGGATAGGCAAACCTGACGCTGGTGATCATAGGAGCGCTATTCGACCTCCGAAGAGCCCCTCCTCCGCTCCCACAAGTTGCGCCTGCGCACTGGTCAACTTCCATTCTCTCCATTTCAGATCTTCGGGCCTTAGGGCAAGCTGTAGTGCTTCCTGGACACGACGTCCCCTACACGGCTTGACTTCGTAATCAAACCCGGCAGAAGCCTGACCAGCAGGCCCTACGCCTAGTGTCCGGGGCAACTTGCAGCCACTTATTCAATGGGAAATAGTCCCTTCTTACTTTCCGTTCTACAACATTTCTGTTCTTTAGTAAATAAACGACTAGTTGACTCCTAGGGCGTTGTTTTAACCTTTGGGAACAAAGTTAAGATTTCTGTTTTGCCCGTGTTTGATGAATTTCAACCAGCTAACGTCACAAGGCAAGTTTATGTAGCTGGTAAGCCAGTTAGCGTATCATGTCAAGTTCACAGTGACTTAAGCAGAGCTAGCAAACTGCATGTCTGCGAGACCAACCACCTTGAAAAAATCTTTTAATGGGCATATCGCCCAACGACGTTTAGTTGGGGAAATGACAACAACACTGTAATGAGCACAGTCAAAAGATGGCTTTTTAGCAATGTACTTAAACTTGTCGTTGCAGCAGCCAGTCCGTCAACGTTACCTTTCTAGCTAAGTCAGTATCGCTAGTCAACGCTGATCAGTTGTTTTCATGAAAGCCAGCCAAACAGCTGCGTACCTCCAGAACACTGACCTAACGAATACCAAAATTCCAACAACCTTGTTTGCGCAACTTCGAAGAGTACTCCAGGCTTACTCAGCAAGCAAATCGCTTGCAGTTACCAGTTTTAAAATGCTGAAATATCACACTGTCCTTCAGAAATACTCCGTGATCAGGTCTTTAAGTAGGTGTCAATATTTTCATCCGAACCCAAAGGGTTTCTTCTCGAAGCCAGCTAGTCATATTTCACATGGTCCAAAGATTGCATCGAAATTCACTTATAACGAAAAAAATGTATCGACATAGTTCGCAACGAAATAGTGGTGACTCGTCACACATGCAACAACACCTCGCACAGGCTAGAGAAGGTACTACCTTTCAAAGTTGCTTAAAAAGCCAAATGTTTAGACAGCACATCCAAGACTCGGGAACTTGTGCCCCCACTGAGTACAGAATACAATTGCAGGATCAGTGTGCGCTACATGTAAGACATCTTATTTTCATGCTTTTGATGTCCTTTAAAGGAGCATCATGGTAGATTTATCTGACTTTCAGTCCAGTAACAGTAGGCCTAACTGTAAGCTGGTGTGGGTCTTTTAGTCTGGAAGGGTAGGCCATGCAACAACAACTAGACTGCATTCCCGTAGAAAATGCAAAAAGTGTGCTTGCATTTTAGCATAGTTAGCAATGTTAGCATAACTGCTAAATAGCTTCAGCTAATATAGCTACACAACACTGTAAGCACAGTTAATTACTTCACATTTTTAACATAGTTAGCATAATTAGCATTGTTACATATATAGCATTGTTAGCATAATTGTTACCAAATAATAGCTGAGTTAACTAAGTAACACTGTTAACCCAGTTAATTGCTTTGCATTTTAGCATAGTTAGCATTGCTAGCATTGTTACAATAACGGCTAACGAACGTTTGCTAAGTTAACAGAGCAGCACTGACTACATAGATAACTACTAGAGATAACTACTATAGGCTGCAATACACTCCCATGGCAGAACATTATGCAGGCCATGGCATGGGGATTATGACATCACTCAAGAGTTCTATTCCTGAACATTCCACGTTTAAAAAATGGCAGTTGGTCCAGGTGCAACTGCCACAGTATTGTCTGCCTCTCTTTCACCATTTTTAAACTGTCCTGTTTCAAACAGTTTAAGTAGTTGCCGCATCAAAATTTCACAGCTCACAGTCAGATCCCAGACCTCTCTTACAAAGTTTAAATCAAGTTTATAGGTTAAACGGTTAAGTTAAGCACAGTTAATTACTTCACATTTTAACATAGTTAGCATAATTAACATTGTTAGCATAATTAGCGTTATTAGCACAACTGTTAACGAATACTAGCTGAGTTAACCAAGTAACACTGTTAACCCAGTTAATTACTTTGCATTTTAGCATAGTTAGCATTGTTAGCATAATGGCTAAATAGCCTCAGCTAATATAGCTACATAACAATGTTATCACAGTTACTTACTTCACATTTTAGCATAGTTAGCATAATTACCATTGTTAGCATTATTAGCATAACTGCTAACAAGTACAAGCTGAGTCAACCGAGTAACACTTTTAACCCAGTTAATTATTTTGCATTTTAGCATAGCTAGCATTGTTAACATAACGGCTAACAAACGTTTGCTAGGTTAACAGAGCACCACTGACTACATAGATAACTACTATAGGCTGCAATACACTCCCATGGCAGAACATTATGCAGGCCATGGCATGGGGATTATGACATCACTCAAGAGTTCTATTCCTGAACATTCCACATTTAAAAAATGGCAGTTGGTCCAGGTGCAACTGCCACAGTATTGTCTGCCTCTCTTTCACCATTTTTAAACTGTCCTGTTTCAAACAGTTTAAGTAGTTGCCACATGAATTTTACACAGCTCACAGTCAGATCCCAGACCTCTCTTACAAAGTTTAAATCAAGTTTATAGGTTAAACGGTTGAGTTTTGATCATTTAAAACTTCAGACATGCACCCTGACCTGTTTACAGTAAGATGATGAAATGTATGGCAAAATCCCATAGACTGTCTGACACCATTTTTAAACTGTCCTGCCTCAAACAGTTTAAGTAGTTGCCACATGAATTTTACACAGGTCACAGTCAGATCCCAGACCTCTCTTACAAACTTTAAATGAAGTTTATAGGTTAAGTGGTTAAGTTTTAATCATTAAAAAACGAAGTGGAGGTTAGAGTGAGGGCAGAGCTCACTCTGGCTGCTACAGTGGACCAGTGTACTATGACATCATCAGCCTGAACATTCCGCCATTCATTTTCAATGGGCCACAAAGTTGCAGAAAAATGACAATAACGGACGAACGACAAGAGGTACGGTATACAGAAATGTAGGCGGTCTTGTCCAAACCGGGCCGGTCGTTTTAGAGTTGGAACGGTGTCTCTATCTCGAAAGCCTGAGAAATAGTAACGTCTTCAAGAGCTGGTTCAGGAGAAGAAGAAGAAGAAACGGTGGGATAACAATAAGTGTGCTTTTTGCAAGCACACTTAATAAACGGTGGGATAACAATAAGTGTGCTTTTTGCAAGCACACTTAACTAGACTGCATTCCCGCAGAAAATGCAAAAAGTGTGCTTGCATTTTACCAAAGTTAGCATTGTCAGTAATGTTAGCATAACTGCTAAATAGCTTCAACTAATATAGCTACACAACACTGTAAGCACAGTTAATTACTTCACATTTTAACATAGTTAGCATAATTAACATTGTTAGCATAATTAGCGTTATTAGCACAACTGTTAACGAATACTAGCTGAGTTAACCAAGTAACACTGTTAACCCAGTTAATTACTTTGCATTTTAGCATAGTTAGCATTGTTAGCATAATGGCTAAATAGCCTCAGCTAATATAGCTACATAACAATGTTATCACAGTTACTTACTTCACATTTTAGCATAGTTAGCATAATTACCATTGTTAGCATTATTAGCATAACTGCTAACAAGTACAAGCTGAGTCAACCGAGTAACACTTTTAACCCAGTTAATTATTTTGCATTTTAGCATAGCTAGCATTGTTAACATAACGGCTAACAAACGTTTGCTAGGTTAACAGAGCACCACTGACTACATAGATAACTACTATAGGCTGCAATACACTCCCATGGCAGAACATTATGCAGGCCATGGCATGGGGATTATGACATCACTCAAGAGTTCTATTCCTGAACATTCCACATTTAAAAAATGGCAGTTGGTCCAGGTGCAACTGCCACAGTATTGTCTGCCTCTCTTTCACCATTTTTAAACTGTCCTGTTTCAAACAGTTTAAGTAGTTGCCACATGAATTTTACACAGCTCACAGTCAGATCCCAGACCTCTCTTACAAAGTTTAAATCAAGTTTATAGGTTAAACGGTTGAGTTTTGATCATTTAAAACTTCAGACATGCACCCTGACCTGTTTACAGTAAGATGATGAAATGTATGGCAAAATCCCATAGACTGTCTGACACCATTTTTAAACTGTCCTGCCTCAAACAGTTTAAGTAGTTGCCACATGAATTTTACACAGGTCACAGTCAGATCCCAGACCTCTCTTACAAACTTTAAATGAAGTTTATAGGTTAAGTGGTTAAGTTTTAATCATTAAAAAACGAAGTGGAGGTTAGAGTGAGGGCAGAGCTCACTCTGGCTGCTACAGTGGACCAGTGTACTATGACATCATCAGCCTGAACATTCCGCCATTCATTTTCAATGGGCCACAAAGTTGCAGAAAAATGACAATAACGGACGAACGACAAGAGGTACGGTATACAGAAATGTAGGCGGTCTTGTCCAAACCGGGCCGGTCGTTTTAGAGTTGGAACGGTGTCTCTATCTCGAAAGCCTGAGAAATAGTAACGTCTTCAAGAGCTGGTTCAGGAGAAGAAGAAGAAGAAACGGTGGGATAACAATAAGTGTGCTTTTTGCAAGCACACTTAATAAACGGTGGGATAACAATAAGTGTGCTTTTTGCAAGCACACTTAACTAGACTGCATTCCCGCAGAAAATGCAAAAAGTGTGCTTGCATTTTACCAAAGTTAGCATTGTCAGTAATGTTAGCATAACTGCTAAATAGCTTCAACTAATATAGCTACACAACACTGTAAGCACAGTTAATTACTTCACATTTTAACATAGTTAGCATAATTAACATTGTTAGCATAATTAGCGTTATTAGCACAACTGTTAACGAATACTAGCTGAGTTAACCAAGTAACACTGTTAACCCAGTTAATTACTTTGCATTTTAGCATAGTTAGCATTGTTAGCATAATGGCTAAATAGCCTCAGCTAATATAGCTACATAACAATGTTATCACAGTTACTTACTTCACATTTTAGCATAGTTAGCATAATTACCATTGTTAGCATTATTAGCATAACTGCTAACAAGTACAAGCTGAGTCAACCGAGTAACACTTTTAACCCAGTTAATTATTTTGCATTTTAGCATAGCTAGCATTGTTAACATAACGGCTAACAAACGTTTGCTAGGTTAACAGAGCACCACTGACTACATAGATAACTACTATAGGCTGCAATACACTCCCATGGCAGAACATTATGCAGGCCATGGCATGGGGATTATGACATCACTCAAGAGTTCTATTCCTGAACATTCCACATTTAAAAAATGGCAGTTGGTCCAGGTGCAACTGCCACAGTATTGTCTGCCTCTCTTTCACCATTTTTAAACTGTCCTGTTTCAAACAGTTTAAGTAGTTGCCACATGAATTTTACACAGCTCACAGTCAGATCCCAGACCTCTCTTACAAAGTTTAAATCAAGTTTATAGGTTAAACGGTTGAGTTTTGATCATTTAAAACTTCAGACATGCACCCTGACCTGTTTACAGTAAGATGATGAAATGTATGGCAAAATCCCATAGACTGTCTGACACCATTTTTAAACTGTCCTGCCTCAAACAGTTTAAGTAGTTGCCACATGAATTTTACACAGGTCACAGTCAGATCCCAGACCTCTCTTACAAACTTTAATTGAAGTTTATAGGTTAAGTGGTTAAGTTTTAATCATTAAAAAACGAAGTGGAGGTTAGAGTGAGGGCAGAGCTCACTCTGGCTGCTACAGTGGACCAGTTTACTATGACATCATCAGCCTGAACATTCCGCCATTCATTTTCAATGGGCCAAAAAGTTGCAGAAAAACGACAATAACGGACGAACGACAAGAGGTACGGTATACAGAAATGTGGGCGGTCTTGTCCAAACCGGGCCGGTCGTTTTAGAGTTGGAACGGTGTCTCTATCTCGAAAGCCTGAGGAGTAGTAACGTCTGAAAGATCTGGTTCAGGAGAAGAAGAAGAAGAAGAACTAGACTGCATTCCCGCAGAAAATGCAAAAAGTGTGCTTGCATTTTAGCATAGTTAGCATTGCTAACAATGTTAGCATAACTGCTAAATAGCTTCAACTAATATAGCTACACAACACTGTAAGCACAGTTAATTACTTCACATTTTTAGCATAGTTAGCATAATTAGCATTGTTAGCATAACTGGTAACAAATACTAGCTGAGTTAACTAAGTAACACTGTTAACTCAGTTGACTACTTAGCATTTTTTCATTGTTAGCATTGCTAGCATTGTTAGCATAACGGCTAAATAGCCTCAGCTAATATAGGTACACAACACTGTTAGCACAGTTAATTACTTCATATTTTAGCATAGTTAGCATTGTTAGCATAAATACCATTATTAGCATTACTGCTAACGAATACTAGCTGAGTCAACCAAGTGACACTTTTAACCCAGTTAATTATTTTGCATTTTTGCATAGTTAGGATTGCTAGCATTGTTAGCATAACGGCTAACAAACGTTTGCTAGGTTAACAGAGTAGCACTGACTACATAGATAACTACTAGAGATAACTACTATAGGCTGCAATACACTCCCATGGCAGAACATTATGCAGGCCATGGCATGGGGATTATGACATCACTCAAGAGTTCTATTCCTGAACATTCCACATTTAAAAAATGGCAGTTGGTCCAGGTGCAACTGCCACAGTATTGTCTGCCTCTCTTTCACCATTTTTAAACTGTCCTGTTTCAAAAAGTTTAAGTAGTTGCCACATCAAAATTTCACAGCTCACAGTCAGATCCCAGACCTCTCTTACAAAGTTTAAATCAAGTTTATAGGTTAAACGGTTGAATTCTGATCATTTAAAACTTCAGACATGCACCCTGACCTGTTTACAGTAAGATGATGAAATGTATGGCAAAATCCCATAGACTGTCTGACACCTATTTTAAACTGTCCTGCCTCAAACAGTTTAAGTAGTTGCCACATGAATTTTACACAAGTCACAGTCAGATCCCAGACCTCTCTTACAAACTTTAAATCAAGTTTATAGGTTAAGTGGTTAAGTTTTAATCATTAAAAAACGAAGTGGAGGTTAGAGTGAGGGCAGAGCTCACTGTAGCTGCTAGAGTAGAGCAGTGTACTGTGACATCATCAGCCTGAACATTCCGCCATTCATTTTCAATGGCGGAAAAGTTGCAGAAAAACGACAATAACGGACGAACGACAAGAGGTACGGTATACAGAATTGTGGGCGGTCTGGTCCAAACCGGGCCGGTCGTTTTAGACTTGGAACGGTGTCTCTATCTCGAAAGCCTGAGGAGTAGTAACGTCTGAAAAATCCAGGACAGGAGAATAATAATAACTAGACTGCATTCCCGCAGAAAATGCAAAAAGTGTGCTTGCAAATATGTGTGCCAACATTCCGCCATTCATTTTCAATGGGCCAAAAAGTTGCAGAAAAACGACAATAACGGACGAACGACAAGAGGTACGGTATACCGAAATGTAGGCGGTCATGTCCAAACCGGGCCGGTCGTTTTAGAGTTGGAACGGTGTCTCTATCTCAAAAGCCTGAGGACTAGTAACGTCTTCAAGATCTGGTTCAGGAGAAGAAGAATAATAAACGGGGAGATAACAATAAGTGTGCTCTGCAAGCACACTTAACTAGACTGCATTCCTGCAGAAAATGCAAAAAGTGTGCTTGCATTTTAGCATTGTTAACAATGTTAGCATAGCTGCTAAATAGCTTCAACTAATATAGCTACACAACACTGTAAGCACAGTTAATTACTTCACATTTTAGCATAGTTAGCATAATTAACATTGTTAGCATAATTAGCGTTATTAGCACAACTGTTAACGAATACTAGCTGAGTTAACCAAGTAACACTGTTAACCCAGTTAATTACTTTGCATTTTAGCATAGTTAGCATTGTTAGCATTGTTAACATAATGGCTAAATAGCCTCAGCTAATATAGCTACACAACAATGTTATCACAGTTACTTACTTCACATTTTAGCATAGTTAGCATAATTAGCATTGTTAGCATTATTAACATAACTGCTAACAAGTACAAGCTGAGTCAACCGAGTAACACTTTTAACCCAGTTAATTATTTTTCATTTTAGCATAGTTAGCATAGCTAGCATTGTTAACATAACGGCTAACAAACGTTTGCTAGGTTAACAGAGCAGCACTGACTACATAGATAACTACTAGAGATAACTACTATAGGCTGCAATACACTTCCATGGCCGAACATTATGCAGGCCATGGCATGGGGATTATGACATCACTCAAGAGTTCTATTCCTGAACATTCCACATTTAAAAAATGGCAGTTGGTCCAGGTGCAACTGCCACAGTATTGTCTGCCTCTCTTTCACCATTTTTAAACTGTCCTGTTTCAAAAAGTTTAAGTAGTTGCCACATCAAAATTTCACAGCTCACAGTCAGATCCCAGACCTCTCTTACAAAGTTTAAATCAAGTTTATAGGTTAAACGGTTGAGTTTTGATCATTTAAAACTTCAGACATGCACCCTGACCTGTTTACAGTAAGATGATGAAATGTATGGCAAAATCCCATAGACTGTCTGACACCATTTTTAAACTGTCCTGCCTCAAACAGTTTAAGTAGTTGCCACATGAATTTTACACAGGTCACAGTCAGATCCCAGACCTCTCTTACAAACTTTAAATGAAGTTTATAGGTTAAGTGGTTAAGTTTTAATCATTAAAAAACGAAGTGGAGGTTAGAGTGAGGGCAGAGCTCACTCTGGCTGCTACAGTGGACCAGAGTACTATGACATCATCAGCCTGAACATTCCGCCATTCATTTTCAATGGCGGAAAAGTTGCAGAAAAACGACAATAACAGACGAACGACAAGAGGTACGGTATACAGAAATGTAGGCGGTCTTGTCCAAACCGGGCCGGTCGTTTTAGAGTTGGAACGGTGTCTCTATCTCGAAAGCCTGAGGAATAGTAACGTCTGAAAGATCTGGTTCAGGAGAAGAGGGAAGAAGAATAAACGGTGGGATAACAATAAGTGTGCTTTTTGCAAGCACACTTAACTAGACTGCATTCCCGCAGAAAATGCAAAAAGTGTGCTTGCATTTTAGCATAGTTAGCATTGCTAGCATTGTTAACATAATGGCTAAATAGCCCCAGCTAATATAGGTACACAACACTGTTAGCACAGTTAATTACTTCATATTTTAGCATAGTTAGCATGATTAGCATTTTTAGCAATACTACTGATGAATACCAGCTGAGTCAACCAAGTAACACTTTTAACCCAGTGAATTATTTTGCATTTTAGCATAGTTAGCATTGCTAGCATTGTTAGCATAATGGCTAAATAGCCTCAGGTAATATAGGTACACAACACTGTTAGCACAGTTAATTACTTCATATTTTAGCATAGTTAGCATAATTAGCATTCTTAGCATTATTACCATTATTAGCATTACTGGTAACGAATACTAGCTGAGTCAACCAAGTGACACTTTTAACCCAGTTAATTATTTTGCATTTTAGCATAGTTAGCATAGCTAACATTGTTAGCATAACGGCTAACAAACGTTTGCTAGGTTAACAGAGTAGCACTGACTACATAGATAACTACTAGAGATAACTACTATAGGCTGCAATACACTCCCATGGCAGAACATTAAGCAGGCCTGGCATAGGGATTATGACATCACTCGAGTTCTATTCCTGAACATTCCACGTTTAAAAAATGGCAGTTGGTCCAGGTGCAACTGCCACAGTATTGTCTGCCTCTCTTTCACCATTTTTAAACTGTCCTGTTTCAAAAAGTTTAAGTAGTTGCCACATCAAAATTTCACAGCTCACAGTCAGATCCCAGACCTCTCTTACAAAGTTGAAATCAAGTTTATAGGTTAAACGGTTGAGTTTTGATCATTTAAAACTTCAGACATGCACCCTGACCTGTTTACAGTAAGATGATGAAATGTATGGCAAAATCCCATAGACTGTCTGACACTATTTTTAAACTGTCCTGCCTCAAACAGTTTAAGTAGTTGCCACATGAATTTTACACAGGTCACAGTCAGATCCCAGACCTCTCTTACAAACTTCAAATCAAGTTTATAGGTTAAGTGGTTAAGTTTTAATCATTAAAAAACGAAGAGGAGGTTAGAGTGAGGGCAGAGCTCACTGTAGCTGCTAGACTAGAGCAGTGTACTGTGACATCATCAGCCTGAACATTCCGCCATTCATTTTCAATGGCGGAAAAGTTGCAGAAAAACGACAATAACGGACGAACGACAAGAGGTACGGTATACAGAATTGTAGGCGGTCTGGTCCAAACCGGGCCGGTCGTTTTAAAGTTGGAACGGTGTCTTTATCTCGAAAGCCTGAGGAGTAGTAATGTCTGAAAGATCTGGGTGAAAAATTTTGTGTTGAAGAATCAGCAAAATAATAATAATCATAATAATAAACGGTGGGATAACAATAAGTGTGCTCTGCAAGCACACTTAACTAGACTGCATTCCCGCAGAAAATGCAAAAAGTGTGCTTGCAAATATGCGTGCCAACATTCCGCCATTCATTTTCAATGGGCCAAAAAGTTGCAGAAAAACGACAATAACGGACGAACGACAAGAGGTACGGTATACCGAAATGTAGGCGGTCATGTCCAAACCGGGCCTGATGTTTTAGAGTTGGAACGGTGTCTCTATCTCCAAAGCCTGAGGACTAGTAGCGTCTTCAAAATCTGGTCTAGGAGAATAATAATAACTAGACTGCATTCCCGCAGAAAATGCAAAAAGTGTGCTTGCAAATATGTGTGCCAACATTCCGCCATTCATTTTCAATGGGCCAAAAAGTTGCAGAAAAACGACAATAACGGACGAACGACAAGAGGTACGGTATACCGAAATGTAGGCGGTCATGTCCAAACCGGGCCGGTCGTTTTAGAGTTGGAACGGTGTCTCTATCTCAAAAGCCTGAGGACTAGTAACGTCTTCAAGATCTGGTTCAGGAGAAGAAGAATAATAAACGGGGAGATAACAATAAGTGTGCTCTGCAAGCACACTTAATAATAATAATAAACGGGGAGATAACAATAAGTGTGCTCTGCAAGCACACTTAACTAGACTGCATTCCCGCAGAAAATGCAAAAAGTGTGCTTGCAAATATGCGTGACAACATTCCGCCATTCATTTTCAATGGGCCAAAAAGTTGCAGAAAAACAACAATAACGGACGAACGACAAGAGGTACGGTATACCGAAATGTAGGCGGTCATGTCCAAACTGGGCCGGTCGTTTTAGAGTTGGAACGGTGTCTCTATCTCCAAAGCCTGAGGACTAGTAGCGTCTTCAAGATCTGGTTCAGGAGAAGAAGAATAAACGGGGAGATAACAATAAGTGTGCTCTGCAAGCACACTTAATAAACGGTGGGATAACAATAAGTGTGCTCTCCAAGCACACTTAATAAATGGTGGGATAACAATAAGTGTGCTTTTTGCAAGCACACTTAATAAATGGGGAGATAACAATAAGTGTGCTCTGCAAGCACACTTAATAAACGGTGGGATAACAATAAGTGTGCTCTCCAAGCACACTTAATAATAAACGGGGAGATAACAATAAGTGTGCTCTCCAAGCACACTTAATAAACGGTGGGATAACAATAAGTGTGCTCTGCAAGCACACTTAATAATAAACGGTGGGATAACAATAAGTGTTCTCTGCAAGCACACTTAACAAACGGTGGGATAATAAATGTGCTCTGCAAGCACACTTAATAAACGGTGGGATAACAATAAGTGTGCTCTGCAAGCACACTTAATAATAATAATAACAACAACAACAACAACAACAACAACAATAATAATAATAAACAGTTAAGTACATGTGTTTTACCATTTTAAGTGTTTTTCCAATGTTATCTAACCTGGACCTGGCTGACTGTTTTATTTCTAGGGGTATGATTAGAATAAAAACAATTTTGTGGATATGTAGTTGAGCTTCTTCAAATATTGTTGCTTAATAGCTCAATAGTATCCAAAACCTTTATCAGCTGAGTTTGGATTACAACAGACCTGGCTGCACAAACGTGGAAGGATTTAAAAGTACACAAGCTTATCTCAGGAGTATACAAACACTGCCATTATGTAGACTGAACTTTCATATTCAAGAGTGAATCTTTGACTCGGCAAACTAATAATGTCAGTCATCATCATCATCGTCACCACTTGTGCTTTGAAGACCTTTCATGTTGCAGAATCTTATCTGCCAGAGAAAATTGACTGTGTGTTTGCACAGCAGTGTATTGTCTTCACAGCTGTGAATTCAAACTGACCTTCTGTGCCACACTGTGTTAACTGAATGGCAGATTTCAGATGAAGCACTATTTGCATCACCTTCAAGCTGTACAGCTGCGTTGGATTTGTGTGAAACCATCCCCATGTACTCCTTGTCACGGAATCATTCTGTGAGTTTTGCGATATAAGCCTGGTCATTGTACTGGGGGGTAAAGATTGGTGACAAATTTCAGGGCCTCCTGTTGTTGATGGAACTGAGAGTGCTATATTTTTTCATTTTCTGGGCCCATAATTCTTCATCCTTGTGCTCGCCTTGTTTTCAGCCCCAAGGGGGGCGCAACCACTTATAAATAACCAAGTGAGTCTTGATGAGATGTAAGTTGAAGGCATGTGTTTTTCCATCGAAACACCATTAGCTGTTTTCATGCTGTGCAAAAACAGCATGCAATATGTGTAAACACACATCGCTTAATACTGCAATTTGTTTTACCTGCAGTATAGCAATTAACACGATGACAAACAATCAAGTACCTTAATAGAAATTTTAATTTATTAAATGCAAATATGCAGAAAATATTGGACATGAATATAGTAATAATGTTATCCTTAATAAGGACAACTGTGATAGTCTATGAGCATTTGCAGCATTTTGTCATACCACAACGACACTGATTGACCAAAACATCAGTTATACTATTACAAGGCAGCTTGTTTGTCTTTTGACAAAGTCACTAAAACAGCGATTTAATTCACTTTTAGGGTCCTCCGTAATATAAATTAAACACTTTTAGAAACAACAGGGCACACAATAAAATACACAATAAAACTTGTGACAATATAATAATTAAGAAGTGTATGTACACATAGCACCACTATAAACCTCCTGTAATATACACCTTCTCATGCCCAATCAAAGCTTTCTTTCACAAACAGGAAATGGTTTTGAAGATGATTATGTCCTCTTGTATTAGAGTATGTGGAATGCTACAATTAATCAGATGACTTGGCAAGTCTTGTGAAACACAGCCAGACTTGGAAGAGGCGTGGGAGTGTAAGGCGATAAGTCGCCACAGACAGTAAACTGTTTGGGTTAGGGTTCTGTCCAACGTGTTCCTTTGTCATGATGTCATATCCTGTACATCCAGAAGCATGGCATCTTGCTTTGTCTGTAAATGATCTCGGACTAGGAGTTGAGCAACCAGCTGGGAACTCAGGTCTGAAAGTTTATAATCAACAAGTTTAAAAGAGTAACAGACTGTAGTAGAGTGGACTAACACACTGGCATTCAAAAAAAACACACACACAATTAATACATAAATGTTTCAGTGGCATCAGATTCCACTTTCATTTGCATTACTCTGTGATTTTCACGCAACTCACACACGCATATAAATAAAAAGCATATTACACACAATCATGATAAATCCATACACTACACAGGAACACTGCAGTGTTTATTTTGAGCCATACACAACTGCCACATACCCATCATGCCTGCAGAGTTACATCATTGCCATAAGTTGGGACTGCAGTCTAAAAATGCAAGCTTACCGTGGATATCATGGTAAAGGGACTCCCTGAGCGAGTCTAGCTGTTCCATAGAGCACGTCTGGAGGTCGTCGCGGTCAAGTATCTTTCTCCTCATGGCAGATTCACTGCAAGTCAGGCGCTGGAAAAGAGTTCCCGCAGGTGATTATCTCAGACAGCTGCACACCACTCTCACAGGGTAGGTGAATAAAGGCTACACATACTGTGGCAAATAAATCAGTCTCATAAACACCTACCTTGTAAATGCGTTATGTGTTATTAATTTAGGGTTATGACTAGTGCTATGGTAGTACCTGACTAAAAAGGGAAAACCATAAACTGTATATAAGAGAACTGGACACTGTGACGTCACGCATAGACTTTCTCACAGACCAGATGAAATCTAAACTAAAGATTCCAAACGCTGTCATTTTGCTAATTCATTTTATGAATGTCAATGTAAATTACCTGGGGATTAAACTAATAAATTCTACAAAATTCAACCCCCCTTTACAGTCATCATGGACAGCACACCAAAATCGTTTTTTGAACTAGGCTGTAAATATGTTTAATTTTCCTGTAAAAATTAACTTTTTAACATGGGAGTCTATTGGAAGTTGTTTGCTTCTGCAGCCAGCCCCCAATGGACATGTGAGGTATTGCAACTTTAGAGCATTCAGATTTGGCTTCATTGTTTAGCCTGGAACGTTGCCGCCTGGGGAAAACTGGTAGCTATTTCCATGTGTGTTAAAGGCATACTAGGGAGTCTCAGACTCATGTTCAGACTCATACGTCATGTGGGGTAAAGGCACAGACCATTTGAGAAACATCAAGAGTATTGGAAAGAAGCCAACAGGAAATGCTGCAGATAAAATCGTGGCATAAGATAGAGACACATAAAAAATCAAGGAAGGTCTTGGAAATAATGGACAAAAGCTTTTGTTTTGTCATTATCATTTTGTCAGGCGAAAAAAATAAAGATGGAAACATGAGAGGAAATGGTGATTTTGTATGTCACATCACACTACTAATCATGGCATATAAGGAGGTGACACCTACCTCCTTCTCCTTCTGCTCAGCTAAAAGCTGATCACGGAGAGTTCTTAATGCAGCCTGGACCTCCTGCTTTAACCCTGAAGACTGGCCTCCACGTGCCTCACAGTCTTTGGAACACTGGATGAGAGAACATTCCAGAACCACACAGGACAGAGCAAAATTCAACTAGAGTTGCACTTGAAATATTATATATTATTAATATATTATAATCATATATTAGAAATAAATTATTTTTATTAAGAATCAGATAATGCATGCTGAAAAACAGACACAAGTAAGGAATGCAGAGAGAGAGGTTTAGGAAAGATAGAGCCAAGGGTACAAAAGAAATGATAGATAGATAGATAGATAGATAGATAGATAGATAGATAGATAGATACACACACACACACACATACATACATACATACACACACATACATATACATACTAATTATTATTTGTGAGACTGAATGAAGTTTCTGAATTACCAGTTCTAACAGGTTAGAAAACTAGGCCTATGCAGTTGTCTTCGACTGCTAAAGGTATATCCCCGAAACGCGATGCTTCAAAGCCCCCAACATTCATACTGTATTTCATATTAAGTATAAAATTCTCCATGCTAGGGCCTATGTAATCGAACACTCCCCCTCCCTTCAATAGATAATGGACCGCATCATTGTGTGCTTCACAAAGCCAACAAAGTACATGAGAGCAAAACTACCCCAATATTTGGATCATTGACAATATTGTAATAGGAAAGCAGAATTTGGAGGGACATGCATATTTTGTGCTAACAATGTAGAGCCAATGATTTTAAAAGTATTTAGTAGTTTAAACACCAAATCTGGGACAAATCCATCCAACTGGTCAGAAGTTATGGGCCAAACCAAAATTCAGCCATCTTGAATTCAGCCATCTTGAAAGTGTTGGCCTCCAAACTCGAATAAGTTCATGAACCTACCCTAGAGCATTAACACACCAAATCTGGGAGAAATCCATCCACCCAGTCAGAAGTTATGGGCCAAACAAAAATTCGCCCATCTTGAATTCAGCCATCTTGAAAGTGTTGACCTCCAAACTCGAATCAGTTCATGAACCTGCCCTAGAGCATTCACCCAAAAAATCTGGGACAAATCCAAACATCCGTTCAAAAGTTATCGCGTTAACACGAAAGACCTTACGCGGCGGCGGACACGGCGGCGGCCGCGGACGCGCACGCAAAACCATTACATCCCCGACGCTCCGCGTTTCGGGGATATAATAATACAGCTGCCCAAGAGGAACAATACAGTGATTTGCATGCATTGTAAGAATAACAGGAATGTAGCTGTTTTGCATGCTCCGTACCTAATGAAGCAGTCACTAATTAAGCTTTTAGAGAACAGTTTTCTGTTATCTCATGGAAATGGCTGCTGTTCAGATATTTCTGAAATGAACAGTGCTGTCAACTGAATGGAATACCTAGCATGCAATGGAATAAAATTCTAAGAAATGGCTGATTTTTTTCGCACATGTCCCCTTAAATACATTTGCTTACCTCACTGCCAGATTTTTCATCCTCATCTTCATCACTCTCACTGTTATTGATGAAGCAGAGCTGAAGGTTTTTCTGACTGTTAAATCTGTAAAACAGGCAAATACACAACAAGCATTGAAACAGGCTGTGAGTAATTCTGAAAACACACACACATCAGAGAGAGAGAGAGAGAGAGAGAGAGAAAGAAAGAGACAGAGTCAAAACCAAAGAGACAAAGAGATAGATAGATAGATAGATAGATAGATAGATAGATAGATAGATAGATAGATAGATAGATAGATAGATACAGACACAGAGAGAGAGAGAAAGAGAGAGAGAGAGGGAGAGTGTGCTCAGGTAGCTTTTCCAAGTTTAATCAGTATCAGATGTCGATTCAGCCCTGATCTATTCAAGACTTAGGTGCTAATCACCATCTGATATATGGTCTGAGCTTTGTGGGCATCTCATAATTAATATTGGGGGCAGAGATAGGAAAAAAAAAAAACGTTACATGCCTGCATTCTTTCAGCAAGCCACTTCATTTCTCTTTTTGCAGAACAACAGTTTCCCACACTCACAGCAGCCTTTTTTAAAAAATGTTACACACCCCATACATGCAACAAATACTGCAGTTCAAGGTTGATTCTGAGAGGATATGTGTAATGATAATAAAAAACCCTTATTATATCCCCGAAATGCGGAGCGTCGGGGATGTAATGGTTTTGCGTGCGCCGCCGCCGCCGCCGCGTCCGCCGCGTCCGCCGCGTAAGGTCTTTCGTGTTAACGCGATAACTTTTGAACGGATGTTTGGATTTGTCCCAGATTTTTTGGGTGAATGCTCTAGGGCAGGTTCATGAACTGATTCGAGTTTGGAGGTCAACACTTTCAAGATGGCTGAATTCAAGATGGGCGAATTTTTGTTTGGCCCATAACTTCTGACTGGGTGGATGGATTTCTCCCAGATTTGGTGTGTTAATGCTCTAGGGTAGGTTCATGAACTTATTCGAGTTTGGAGGCCAACACTTTCAAGATGGCTGAATTCAAGATGGCTGAATTTTGGTTTGGCCCATAACTTCGGACCAGTTGGATGGATTTGTCCCAGATTTGGTGTTTCAATGTTCTAGGGTAGATTCATGAAATACAGTATGAATGTTGGGGGCTTTAAAGCATCGCGTTTCGGGGATATACCTTTAGCAGTCGAAGACGACTGCATAGGCCTAGTTTTCTATTACAATAATGGCTGTGGTTGGTCACATGCTGATGGCCCTGCACAGATATATGATCTAACAGTTTTTATGGGAGTTCATGGAATCTCAGTCACCTCCGGGTCTGACATAATTCAAACCCTACTGCCAGTCATCACAGAGGGCCCAAACAGAAGCTTACACCCAGTCAAAAATGGGGCAGAATCAGCATCTTTCTGCAGAAGGTCTAAAGCAAATCAGCATGTCAGCATTGAAGACAGTGAACAACACAGTCCCAACCACTACTTCTGATTTGTTAGATCATGTTGACAGTAATTCATGTCTGAATCTGTATAAAGATATAGAGAGTAAGAAGTCCCGACGGAAGCTGTTTCTCTGTCAGATTTCTGGTCCAATTTTTCTAGTCAAAAAACGACATTTGTTATCATATCGGCTGTTCAGATCCCTATTGGTTGAGTCCACACATGAAATGAAGCACAGATTGTCCACTACCGAGACTTGATGAGAGGCGATCGGCATCCTCCACAGTCGTCATCATCTGAGTCTGCCCACTGCCCCATGTGAAACACATGCTGTTTGTCCTCTGTCCAGCTCCCAAAGACTCTTGCTCTTTCTGGTATGTTCAAAGTCTGAAAAAAACAGGCCAGTATGGATGAATTATTTTACTGCATTTTGTGACCAAATTGTGAACATTTTTAAAGGGACAATCTGTGACCATGTGCCATCCAGCATTGACCCCATATTTACCTAGCCTATTTTCAATACACAAGTGGCAAGTAGGCTACATGGCAAGCTCACATTCTACTTGCCATTGACAGACCTTATTGCTTTTGTGTACATTACTGCAGCAGTTGTTCAATATCCCTGATGCAATCATGTATTTAAGGGTTAACTGTTGTTGTTTACCCACTTTTGCCCTTTCTCTCCTCTCCTCCTCTTGTTTTTCAAGTTCTGCAATTCGCAAGCTCAGTGCTTCCCAGTGCATAATGGGTAGAGACTGATCTTCTGTCGCGGAGCCCACGTCTTGGACAGCTGCTGAACCCCCCGCAGTAACCTCATGACCTGAAAGGTTGATGTCGTCACTATCCTGAACTTGAGTCCTCCGAGACTTCTCTATATCTCCCTCCATTCAGGGCTCCGACTCCCGACACCCTCTTCAGCGGGACTAAAATGATTGTGGGCAGAGTTAGTACAAGAAAACAGTAGGACAAAATTAAATATTGTCTAAACATGGCGTTGTAGATTTATGATAGGTAAAAATTGGTAAATTAAGACAACGGTACAAGCATAAAATAACTAACTTTGAAACTTATTGAAGTAGCAGCTGAATTGTTACATTGTCATCTCACAACAGCTGCATTTCCCTCTTCGCTAACAACGAGCGTAAATGCACACACCCCAAAATGTCTCCAGTGACCGAACTTTGAATCACACACACAAATAAATAAAAGCACGAAGCACATGAAGACCAGACTGCTGTCACGCGTTACACAATATGGGAAAAATCACTACTGTTTCAGTGTTTTCCGACGCGTATGATAACAAGTAAGAGAAGGCATTTACCTAGTTCGAGTGGCGATGAATTCCTGACATCTCAGCAGCAACAGTTGCGTTACGCCCAGTGCCTCAAGTCTGATAGCATGATATGTAATAGTAACCGTAAAATAAAAAGATGTTTTTGCCTTCCTCTGGAGCAAGGAAATACCCATACCCCCTTGCCTTTCCTCCCGCCCTGTGCGCCTTCCCACTTCCCAGACTGTTTTTTAACCTCTTTTTCAGACTGTGTAATTTCTGGGGACACCGTTAATTTATTGCATTTTTAAAAATAGAGTTGATAACCTACGAACATGTTTTAAGTGCTGTAATTACACTGCATGAGAGGGGTGTGTTGCGTTTATTTAAAACATAAAATATAAGACAGACAAACAAGATGGTATAAAGGGTTAAGAAACAGTTTAGGTGTCCAGTTTCACAATCCTTATGTCTACTCGAAACAGATGGGAAAACTGGGATTCTTGCGCAGGCTTTTGGAAGAGGTTCACATACGCATGCCTTGCTGAGAAGGAACGCCAACAGCCAATCTAGTTCAAATGACGGAACTCCTCAGTATGCCGTCTTCCATTATCGATGGTCATCAAACATTGGGCTTAAACTTCATTCACTCAGCTTTTCAACCCACGTCTGAAACGTGTGTGATACGGCAGTTGTTGCGCAAGACGTAGCCTATTTGTGCAGATAAGGCGCGCTGTGTGTGGCTATCTAATCAATCAATTTAAAACTACGCTTCTTTCTTAATCACGTTTACTTTAAATTATCTTACTTTTCCTTTCATTTTAAGTATTGCAGTAGGTGAAGAATTTTGGGGCACGTTTGGATAAAACTGCATGCATCCATTCATCAGACGCGATAAGCATACAGAAAACGTACTTTCAATACAGATATAAGCCAGGTTGCACTGAATTAGCTGGAATTGAATCTTCATTCCGGATTTAATACATTTCAGTTCAATGTGTTTTCTTAAAGGACTCCCACTGGGTGTCAGTAACGAGTCGATAGGTTGCATTCCTGTAATTCTGTGGGTGCTTCTTCCGTTGCCTTGCTACTTCCTCATACAGGCTCTGAATCACCGGAGGCAGTGGAGAAAACCCCCCACTCTCCGCCAGGCTTTGGTAGTAGCTCCACTGCTCGGATTCCATTCTCAGGAGGTGTCTCTCCAGGACACCCTGTGCTGTCTTCCTGTCCACAAAGTTTTGGACTTCCTGTTCCATCTTCTCTTGGGATGGCAAGTTCACTTTACCGTCAAGTACCGCCAAGGCAAACTGGACCTGTGGCCAGAGCAGAGCACCGTCTATGAAAATCTAGAGAAAATATTAAAGCCAGATGACAAAAGCACTACACACACATTCCCAGAGAGAGAGAGAGAGAGAGAGAGAGAGGGAGGGAGGGAGATAGCTACCTGGCAATGGAAATGTGGAAAGGGACATATAGTTTTGCAAACCCCAATAAAGAAGAGCGAGGGGAAGGCAGGGGGCAGTATGAACCTATACAGGGGGGTGACTAGATGGTCCCGAATGTTCAGGTGCAGTTCCTCAGGGTTCAGAAACGGAAAACTGAAATTGTATCCCGTGCAGAACATTAGGACCTCAGCCTCGGCCAGAGAGCCATCCAGGAACTGTACGCGACCATCTTCAAGGACCCTGGTCAAAGGAGGGGCCTGGAGGATGCCCTGGGGCAGAGGAAAGGTCAGCATGGACTTGCCATGGCTCAGAATCACCTGAAGAGCGGACAGACACCACAGACAAACAGATGGTGAGTGAGGTCAGACAGATAGTAAATGCAAAGGAATGTGGTTTGTGCAAGAATGATCTGCAGCACAATATGAATAGTCTTGGCGCTTCTGATAGAGAAAAAGGACAATGCTATTTATTACTTACTATTTAAATAATTGTGTGATAAAGGAAATTACTTGACAGTATACTCAGACAATGTATAATGAACATTATTGACTTAATTACCATACAGTATCTATAAAATAGCCAAGAGACACAGGCACTAACACATGTACTCATGACATTCTTTTGAAAAGGAAGACACACTCAGAACAGATCAATGAATTAATAATTATTTAACTAAATTTGCCGTCATACAAAAAACATACCTGTGCCTTTGCTTGCTGCAACTCGATCGATATGTCTATACCTGAGGCTCCAGCTCCGAAGACTATGACCGACTGACCGGCGAATGGCTCGGGGTAACGGTAACTGTGGCTATGCATGACCCTTCCTGTAGTGTGGTGGACAGGTCCAGCAGCAAGAATTAGGTCAATGTGTCAGATAAAAACAGATTTGAGAGCTGAGGTCTGTAAGGGTCTACCTTTAAAGTACTTCAGCCCTGGGATAGGAGGGGTGTGTGGATCAGAATAATGCCTAGAGATTGAGAATGATGACAGCCTAGATAAGGACACTTTGTCAGTCATTAAACACTTTTAACACAGTTAACAATATCAGTCCTTTTATTCACAGCCATTGCTACTAATCAGTGAAACATTTCAGCTGCACCTCTAAGGACAGGTCTACAAAGATACCAGTTCTGCCAATTCCTTCCTTATAATCCTATCCTAATCCTAATCGAAAACAAAATTATTCTTGGAGAAAATGTGTAAAGGTTTCCGTTTGTTTTATTGTGACAAAAAAACAACAGGACAATTACAATTCAGTGTACAGAGTGCTTGTCTTAAGTTATGCTTACCCTGTACAGATGAACACGGAGTCAAAGGTATTGGTGTTCTGTGTTCCATATTTGTCACATGAGGTCACTTCCCACGCCTGGGCATTCTTTCTGTTCTTTCTGTCCATCTCCATGGCGATGGGCTTCACCTCCGCCACAGCTGTGCTAAACTGGGAAACATGCAGTTTTACAAGACCAGCTTCCTATTTGACAGGCACACCATACTGCTGAGGAAGGATTACTGATTGCACAGGACATGTAGTCTGTCTGGGGAAGGGGGGGGGGCACTAAGCTAGATGTGCTGCACTACATATCAGCTCATTGCCAGTGGGATACAGAGGGTGTAGCCTGCACTGATAGGAAGCCAACAATTAAAGTTTGGAGCCTGCTAAGGTTCAAATCAGTAGAAGGGTTGGTATGTGTTGATATGGTATGTATAATGTTAACAACCATTATTGCTAAATGACAGAATATATTAAAATAAAATGCATTATATCAGAGGTTGAACCTCTTCTTGAATTGACCATGATGGGGAAATATTGAGAGGCAGATGCATTTCTTCATCACTAAATGTCTGCTAACCTTTAGCCAAATAGCAGTAACCATAAGCAAAGTACCATTTTGGACATAAAGTCAGCACCACCCAATTTATCTATTTAGGTAAAAACACCACATGTTAACATCTGACACACATCATTTTACCCTTTTAGTCTTTATATACCTCAACTGCTTTTTCAGCTTGTTCTCTAGGCTCTAGGCTAGGTTTTGCCCTGTTTTCATGGTCCTCTGAACAATCTCACACTTGGGTCGCTTACAAAAGTAAAACTTGAATATGGATTTACAGTACTTTAACCTCTGCCATCATATTATTTTTCCCTAACTGCATTTAATCTTTTACTGTATCATATTTCACTTCGATTAATGTATCCACACCACTACATGAATAAACCAATTTAAAAAATATCTTGAGTTTTTCTTGGATTGGGGGTCATCTCAATACCTTAATGTGTGGTATAATGGCAAACTTTTCACAGTATCTTTCAAGATAATTCTGAACATCCTGATGAGGCAGAAAAGAGGGCAGGTGGACCTCAAAGGGAAAGTCAGGAAACATCATCACCTCCTTGGGAAGATTCGTTCTGCAAAGAGAAAACGTACAAAACGTACAGAACTCATCGCTTATGTGTTACCTTAACCAAAATAAAATTCATTTACGAACCTGAAAACAAGAAGTCTTAAAAATCGAAAGTCTTTTAATAGAGCTGGGACCAAACCTTCACCTGAGATTTCTGTACATGCTGCTGTGAAAAGGACGTCCACTATCTGGGGTCTCGACCCAGTCTTCATAGAACCAGGTACCACCTACGTGCTCGGTCTGTTCGTACACCACTGGAGAAGCAAAGGTTTTAGGACGCGCCAGTATGTGTCGCGCTGCGCAGACACCTGCGGCCCCAGCTCCTACAATGGCCACTCGACACTTGCTCATCTCAGCGCTAAAACAAGTAAATAACAACAAATAGAGCTACACCGTACTCATAAAGTTGCATAAAAAAAATAATAATAATCTGGACCTTAGAACTGTAGTTACCTGTAAATACGGTGGTTTACACTATTGCCGACAAAGGAAGCCAGTTGAACTCTGGACTTGTTGAGGTATTGTGTGCCACACACCAGTTAATAAGTCCCGCTTTAGAGAGCAGCCTTCTCGTTTGGATGCATGTCCAATACACTGGGGTTAACTAAAGCAACAAATGGCGGATTTTCGTATAGATGTAAACAGCGTACATCCCAGGGTGATGGGAAAGGACAAACTAAATTGAATGTAAAACCAGACTCCGGGTTTCTGTGGCCATATCACACAGAGTTAGATTTAAGAATAAACTACTATTACGTTTCCATGACTGACAAGCGAGTCCTACAAAGCACATCACACTCACAATATGGGCTGTAGTTTATTAAGGCTACATAAACGCGTCGCTTACAGTGAGCAGACATTAATGCAAGGCAGATTACAGGATGTTCGTCGTTTAGTGTAGCCTCTATCAACATTTTAAGGGTGAAACAAACAGCAGGGTTGCTTTTATAAGCTATTTAAAAACTAAACGTTGTGATGCCGCAACCGGGCGTCACGACATCACGTGACTAACAAGGAAGTACTAAATAGCCACATTCGGTAAACGTTTGCAAACTGACGTAGCCCCACAAATATTCTAAGACGACCAGATATGCCACTCCCTATTAAGGCCCATTGTAACGGCTTTTTGGGCGCAGTTCCATCAGAATTCCACTGGGGGCGTCGGCAGAGACCAAAATGAATGGGGCCCAATGGAGCTAGATGCTAAAAATCACCATTTTCACCCAAGTCTCTTCAAGTGCGCTCAGATTTGAATGTAGTTTCTTTCAGCAAAAATGGGGTTTCAATAAAAAATCCACTGGATGAGTGCATATGTCCCTTTGATTTCTTACAGGTCGGCCTCTTGTTGTCTACAACGCGCTAGCATTATGCTAATGAGTGAGCTATGTATGACGTCATCGACACTTTAAGTAGCTTTTTAAAGAGAATGTATGACTATAAAAATCTACAACTCAGTCGGGAGCATTTTATAGACATTCTCTTTGAAATACAATATTCAAATTAGTAGACAAAAAATTATATCTCAAGATAAGGGCAGGTAAAGGGGTATTGCTCCATAGGACTCCATTCATTCTGGTCTCCAAAATGTGACAGCCCCCGCGTGGATGACGATGGAACTGCAAACAAAATCACGTGTTGTGAAACTGGTAATGCACCAGAGTGGCATATCTGGTCGTCTTAGAATATTTGTGGTAGCCCATAGACTGTATAGAAGAACTGGACAAACCCTCTGTGACGTCACGCATAGACTTTCCAACAGCTAAAATGAGGCTTAAATTGAAGGTTCAGGGCGCCGCCATCTTAACCAATGCGTTCTGCATTCTAAACCCGCCTTCTACCTGACATTCCATATGGATGAAAAGGTGGTGCTAGGAGGCCTGAAGACCGCCCCTACAGGCTAGGCCAGCTCCCGCAAATTACGTAGCGGAGAACTTTCACCATACACTTGACCGATGTTGACCAGACTGAACTCATCTATTTTGCTGGTAAGTACTTAAATCCAATATTATTTTGTACATGAGTAAATTTGATAATCATGCAGACCGTTTGCTACTATTCAGTGTAATGTAGTGAAAGAGCAGTTTTTAGTCATCAGTTATAGTTGCTAAATTATTGTAGGCTATTAGCGTAAGTTAGCAATCCATAGTAACCATGTCGTTTATGACTGCTCTAACTGACTACCAAAGATTTTAAAACCTCCCTCAATACTCTGTCACTACTGCTTCAAACTGATACTACGGTTTTCTTATGATTTTGGTCGTTAACGTTGCCCATTTGCACACGATTTAATAAGAGAGGTCTTAACTATAGTGCATGCTTTGTGGCATTAACATTCTCATGATATCTTGACATGGAATTTGTTCTGTCGTGTGATTGAAACCTTTCGACTAACCAACCCGTTTCACCCGTTTTCATGTATAAATCTGTAGTCGTTATTTTCATGTAGTCCTGCTAATTTATTCGGTGTACATTGTGGACTTTATAAATGAAGGTGTGCATCCCGGTGCTCTCACATTTTCTTATCAAGACCTGTCGTAGCTTGAATGCATAAAATGTTCAAATGTACATAAAATGGTTTCTGAGGCCATTTCAAAGCGACTGAAGACAATCCAACATAGTGGAAGACAACATGAGCAACTACATATTACTTATATAGCACATAGTTTCATATAGCAAATGCTCAAATGACATAATAATAAAACCTTAAGAAAATATACAAATACCGCCGTACCTCACGTTTTAAAAACTTTAGCAGCTAATAGTTATGACCACTTTGGTATTTCTATTACATTTTGCATGAAACTGGTGGTAGTTGTAAAATCTAATTCGTTGAATGTATGTTAATATTGTCTTTTCTCATTTTTGCTTTTACAGCTCCAACTTCATAAATTCTGGGGCACAGCTAGGTTGGCAGACCGGAAGAGGCTGCAAGGAGGTCCCTGGCCACCAACTTGGGACTTCATGCCCAGATGAGGTGATTTGGCCTGGGTGGACTAAGATGGTGTGACATCCTCTTGTTTTTCTCCCAGGCCCTACAAGAAGAAACAGTCCTATATGTCCTGCTCATCCACTGCGGCGGGAATGACCTTGGACAAGTGATCATCTTGTTGCTTGAAGCAGGGCTTGTGTGATCTGTAATGGCTAGCTTTGTCTTGGGGATATCAGTACTAATGATTTTGAATTCTTTACGCTAAAATCCCACTTCGAATGTACAGGAACTTGTAATATTTTTGCCTGGTGAATGAATGTCAAACTTGTGATAACTTTAAATATAAGGACAGCACATGTCTGAAACTGCTTCAACAAACAACATTTTCTACCACAAATCTGTTATTGATTTTGATTTGCACTGAAGTCACACTTGAAATGCATATGGAATTTGTAATATATTTATTAAACCACAAATGAATCAAAGCAAAATGTCTTATTTCAACAATTACTATTAATATATAAAAGGGAAAATCTTAATGTCATTGTAAACAAAAGCAGTGCATTAAACATACACTGCAGTCAATGAGCAAAGTGAAAACAAAAACAGTATATGGCATGTAAAGCAGGATGAATAAGTATCGAATGTGTCAACTTTTTTTTCAGTAGCATATTTTTCATTGGAATATTGACAAGACATTTTGACTAGACAATACATTTATATTTACCCATACATGTAAAGAAATCAGTACATTTAAGTGAATAAATAAAGTTATGTGTAATACAGTAAAGTGGCAGGTTGGTAAGTATCAAATGCAGCAAGAAAAGCAGTAAGCAAAAGTGATGCACAAGAACATTAAGATAGGAGCAAAGGGCATCTGTGGCCTAATGGAGTCAAGAATAAATGGGCATTGTGTGAATAAAAGCATGTGATAATTGTAATGTAATTGTATGTCACTACCATAAAACACTCAATCACTGTATAAAATAAATGTTTAAAGCATATTTAAAGTTTCCCAGACATTTGGACAAGCCATAGCATACTCTAAGCTTGTAGTCTGGTAGGATGTAGAAAACTTGTAGGAGGAGAAATAATAAGATATATATATTAAATATTTGCAACAAAAAGGTTGGTACTGTCCCTGGCATCCGTGGTGATGTCTCAAAGTGCTGACAGCACAGATGGGAGTTCTGGTGTGGAGTCCAGTTCTGTCTCAAGTTAACCATCCATCCCTTTGTCCAGCCTGTCTGAGTCACCTAAAGGAAAACTGATGAGATGTTTGAAATAAATATTAAACCGTCCCTCTCTCTCTCTCTCTCTCGTATTAACACAGTCTATGTTTTTAACACATGTACTTCCTCTTATAGCACAGATGAAGAACTGAGTCAGTGGACATAATTTGACGGAATTGTCACTTATGTCAACTTCATTACTAGCTGACGAACCTTAGCAGGCTGTAACGTAGCTTGCGCTAGCTGTGCGAGCTAAGACTGTATTGAACTTCAAAGACGGCCGGGACAAAACTCAAATCAAACTCTCCTTCAACGCTATTCTACTGACTTTCTACTATAGTCATTCTACTGACCGATTGTAGCAGTCAAATAAGCTTGATAATGGCAGATTGAGTAATATTATGTTGCAGTAGAGTCATTCGGGAGCTATTTAACATTTCTGAGGTGATTTCAGGCTACGGGGCTAACAGCGATGCTACATATTAGTAATGATGATAAACAGTAGTGTAATGTCACTTACCATAAAAATGT
The DNA here is from genome assembly GCA_030347295.1 of Setipinna tenuifilis. Taxonomy (NCBI): domain Eukaryota; kingdom Metazoa; phylum Chordata; class Actinopteri; order Clupeiformes; family Engraulidae; genus Setipinna; species Setipinna tenuifilis. Next base: position 30,357,606 of record CM059272.1, read on the forward strand.
AAAGAAACATTCTTTGATGGTCCTTTAGAACAATTATCAGCAACGTCAGACATCCTGGATGTAACATATCATTGAATATGCTGGAAATGATATAGTCGTGAAATATCCGATGACAGCCGAAGAGTCGACAGAGTTCTCTGGCTGAGAATCTCAGCCTCACGTCAGCAGCGGTGGCTGGCTGCTGTCAATCAAACTGACCACGCCCCTAATTATTCATAAAATTAAAACCTAACTGTGCTTAAAGCAAATGGATTCTAAAAAAATTCACCCCCCTCAGAGTTGTCATGGACCCCCAAACTATCGAAAGACACTAAAACCATTTTTTGAACCAGGCTGTAAATATTAGGGGTGTAACGGTATACAAAAATCATGGTTCGGTACGTACCTCGGTTTTGAGGTCACGGTTCGGTTCATTTTCGGTACAGTAGGGAAACAAAATGCGAAATCATTTCCTTCCTCAGCATGGTGTTGTTTATTTAACCAAAATGTCAATATAGAAATGAAAACAGTAAAAAAAATTAAAAGTGCTGCTTGGTACCAATAAGTTAAATGAAATATTCTCAAATTAACCAATGTTTGAAATAAAAAAATACATTCCTTTTTACAGTAAACTAAAGCAACATTTGAAGTGCAGCACTCAGTTCCAGTTACAATAAGGAATTCGTTGTAAATCTAAATCTTCATATTTTTTGCCAGGAAGATACGTTTATTTAAATGAGATAGATGTTATGACCAATTAGATCAGCGTGTGGTGTGTTTAGTGCGTGACGTTTGCTTAAGAGAGGGGAGTTACAAAAAATTCAGACCAACATGGGGGACACTTCTGGAATCTCTAACGTTAAAGTGTTTGTATGATTTAAAGTCTTTGAGTGACCACCGTCACGGATTGTTATTTAAATGTGCCACGAACTGACTTAAGACAAGCAGAGTACTCTAGATTACCATTTAATCACTCGAAGTTTTAAGCTAGCAAAGTTAGCTCACGACGGGGTCATCCCTATGTTCCCCGGGTCCTATGTTCCCCGGGTCCTATGTTCCCCGGTATCGGGGAACATCGGACCCTCTTTCCAAAAAAGGGTCCGATGTTCCCCGCTCAATCCAAATATACTGTGGCCACGCATAGGCGTTGCTTGTTGTTGTTGTTCTGTTTGTTCGACACTGTTTCGTCACATGCCTACATTTTATTCAGACAATGTATTGTTGTTGTATGTAGGCACCGATCTTAGCTTTTTTTATTTGGAGACAATTTGGTGACAAGGGTCCGACACACGGGGACTGTTTCTCCGAAGCCCATTTGATTTGACAATGTCAGTAATCCGACATTGGGTCTACAGCCCAATACTTAGATCTCTTTGTTCCAATAAAATGAAACCCACCCTTCCGACAGGTCAACCAAAGGCTATTTTAGATCACCTCATTCACATCGTGTAAATTCAGAATCAACAATGACAAGCCACGTTCAAAGACAACGACAATCCTGAGGCTGCAGCCATGCAGACTCGGCTAAACAAACACAGCCAGCTGTTGCATCACGCGGGCATACAATAGCCTACATAATTCAAATGTATAGCAATCTATAACTCATTCTTAATAAAACAATAGGGAAATTAAAAGAACTTCCCAAAACCGAAGCAGAAATGATCTGCTCGCCATGACGCCTCTCCAATAAGACGCGCAAATACCTGCTGTGCTGTGCGCTTTCCAGATTAGACTAGAGTTGATGGCTACAACTAACACAAGTCTGGGAAAGCATTTGTTTTATTCGAGCATATTGCAACGCTTAAAAGTAGCCATTGAACAACAACAACAAAAAAAACAATTAACAACAATAAAAGGCTTGCCGCATCTAGTTGCAGCGCTTGCTGTGTGAAGCGCAGCTTGTGTCTGTCGCTGTCCTCAACCTTGCTAAAGATGAAAGTGACATGTTAACCTTGAATGTTGACTTTTAAAAATATTTTTTTCAGTAAAGAAGCACTATACAAGTAAAAAATAATGTAGGCTATAAAATGTTTTGCATCCATTCTTTGACTCCGCCATCTCAACACCGAAGTTCGGGAAATAGCCCCTCTCAATAATGCACAATTGCCAAGCATCCCTTGTGGACAGGTATGCTTCTGCGCGCAAAATTGACATAAGGCAGGAAATATGCACGCACAAGCACATCCCCGTCCTGTTCCACGGTCAGATACCAGGCGGGGAACATAGGACCCTTTTTAAAGAAAAGGGTCCTATGTTCCCCGGTCCCATACAAATAGCGGGGAACATAGGACCCGGGGAACATTGATACGCTCCCCTTACGACTAGCTAACTATTAGTAAGCTGGCTAACAAATACGGTCACAAGCTTGTACTAGTACACTTCTTGCATTTGTAGAATGATATTACAACACTTAAATATCATCTAGGCAACACAACGATGCCCATGTAGCCCATGTAACCCCTGCAATATGCAATTTTGAATCAGTTGCTGCTGTTAGATGTAGGCTAGCTTGCGGGATAACTTATGTTGGCCAGCCAGGCTGGCATTTCGCCCTGTCGGGTCGAAACGAGGCGTAAAAGTTTTGAAGTGAAGTGGTAAGAATAGAAAGGCTCGTCTGTTTGGTTCGCCGTGTGACGTTACCTCCACGTGGTCGTAAGAGCACAAATCACAAACGAGTTTCTCTTAAGGACTTCCCTTACTAACAGGATAACAGGATTTTATTTGTCACATGTGTTCTTGTGCTGGCACTCCAATCATATACAGCTATCCTCGTGAATGTTAAAAAGAGCCAAATGTAGTGGTAGCAGCATGTAAAACACATACTGACTGTATTCGTTCGGTACAGCACTGTATTGAACCGAACGTCTGTTTTTCCAGCGGTTCGGTATGAATACACATACCGTTACAGGCCTAGTAAATATGTTTATTTTAGCTGTGAAAATGGACTTTTTAACATGGGAGTCTATGGGAAATTGCTCTGTTTTGGAGCCAGCCCCCAAAGGACAAAATAGGTACTGCAGCCTTACAACGTTTACTTCCGGCTTCATTTTTCAGCCTGGAACGTTGGCGCTTGATGTAGCCGCATGTAGTCAGCGATGCATTGTGGGCTGAAAATGTTGCATGATGGTTAGACTTTGTGTCAGAGTTGCCAGAAAGGCGTGGCGCTGTCACAAAAACGTCACAAGGTCAGATGACCTAAAAACCCACGTGATGTAGCCGCATGTAGACAAATCGTGCAAGCGCTTGCAGTTGCTTTCCCGTGGCTACAATCGTCTAACTAATGCCTCCGTGGTGACACAACTTTCCCCTGGTTCATTGATGTCTGGACACGTATGTTGTGTAGCGCTCTGTCAGGGAACTTCTCATCTTATATGTACGTTATTTTAGTCGGGTTGAAGACATATCTTTTCTCTCTCTTCTTAGCTTGTTCTGGGGCGTGTGTCTGATGCTGTCAAGCTCAATCTTTTATTTATTTATGTATTTGTTAATCTCGTTTTTATTTTATTGCTTTGTGTCAGTAGGCTATACCTATTAATGGTCTTTGGGTTATGGTTTTGCCGTGTTATTTTTCATCCTTGTGTTGTGCAGCACTTTGGGACATCTCTGTTGTTTTGTTTAAATGTGGTATTAAAAAAAAGACTCGACTTGACTTGAAGTCTCAATGCACCCTACTACAACCGCCCGCCCCCTCCTTGTCCCTCACACACAACACATGAACTCTCCGCCATCTACTACGAAGATCAGGTGGTGTAAACAAAAGACTTGTGTCCGACTTGATCGAAGCCCGCCCATGCTGCAAGGTGGAGTTCTTGCTGACGTATGTAGACGAAGTCAGACAAATGCAGACAGACCGGTTTGTTACTCTTACGCGGCTATTGTTGGTGAAGCCAGTAGACGTGAACAGACCTGTGTGGTAGACCTAAATCTCAGTGTGTGAGATATTTGCAATGTGTCATTGCTTCTTTAGCTATCATTGTTTTGTTTTGCCCAAGTTATCATTTGCATGTAGTTGTCTTTTGCATTTCTTTTTGTTTTGACCCTTGTGTCGTGTATTTTCCATTTCATAACATTTGCACTGTAAATATTGCACTTGGGTGCTTGTTCTACCAAAACATCACTGATTACTGCAAGTCTTGCCCTGAGTGTCAGTTGACCGCTCAAGCCAGTAAGCCTCATTAGTAAGCCTCCCCATAGTTGACATCCCTTTCACCCGCATTGCTATGGACATAGTTGGCCCACTGGAGAGAAGCAGAGCAAATCACAGATACATCTTAGTGATCTGTGATTATGCAACCAGATACCCAGATGCTTTTCCCCTCAGAAACACCAAGGCTAGGCAGATAGCTGCTTAATTCAGCTGTTTTCCAGTGTGGGTGTGCCTAGGGAGATCTTAGGTGAGCAGGGAAATAATTTCAGCATTCCTTTGTCAGATGTCCAGTCTCCTAGGTATAAGGGACCACACCTTACCACGCACAGAATGATGGCATTTTTACATTACATTACATTACATTGCATTTGGCAGACGCTTTTATCCAAAGCGACTTACAATCAAGGAGGACATAAGCAATAGAGGAGGACACAGAGTAAAGACACAACAGATATAAGTACTTCTGCATAGGGATAGAGAGAGAGAGAGAGTTTTAGATTAGTGTTTGTTAGTTATATTAGTTTTGTTAGGAAGGGAAGCAATCTCGGAAGAGAAGGGTTTTTACAAGCTTTTTAAAGATAGGGAGGGATGTTGCCGTTCTTGTTGCAACTGGTAGGTCGTTCCACCATTTGGGGACAACCACAGAGAAGAGCTTAGAGTGACCTCTCTTTGTGAGAAGTGAGGGTACCGATAGACGATTTGTGTGAGCGGAGCGCAGCGCCCTGGACGGGACGTGAGCCTGTAATAAGACATTGAGGTAGACGGGGGCGGAACCTGAAATTACTTTGTAGGCTAGTGTCAGAGCCTTGTGTTTAATTCTGGCAGCTATTGGCAGCCAGTGAAGATCTCTAAAGAGTGGGGTAACATGTGTTCTTTTGGGTTGGTTGAAGACCAGTCGCGCTGCTGCGTTCTGGACCATTTGCAATGGTTTGATCGCACAGGCAGGTAGACCGACTAGGAGAGAGTTACAGTAATCGAGCCGCGAGGTGATTGATGCCTGTATAAGCAATTGAGCAGCATATTGGGTCAGGTACGGTCTGATTTTTCTAATATTGTATAATGCATAGCGACATGATCTCGCTACAGAAGAAATGTGATCGGAGACAGATAGACGGTCGTCTAATATGACACCTAGGTTTCTAGCCACGTTGTTCGGGGCAACAGTGACATCGCCAATATTCAGGGTGATGTCGTGGCAGATTGACTCATGGGCAGGGATGACCAGGAGTTCGGTTTTAGACAGATTAAGCTGGAGATGATGATCTCTCATCCAGGAGGATAGGTCAGAGAGACAGGCGGAGATGCGTGTGGAGACCGTGGTATCGTCTGGTTGGAACGACAGGTACAGCTGTGTGTCGTCGGCATAGCAGTGGTAGGAGAATCCATGTGAGCGGATAACATGAGACAGCGAGGTGGTGTAGATAGCAAACAGAAGGGGGCCCAGAACTGACCCCTGGGGAACCCCTGTGGAGAGGGTGTGAGTCGATGACAGATGTCCTTGCCAGGCCACATTAAAGGAGCGCCCGGTGAGGTAAGATTTGAGCCAGGAGAGGGCAGTGCCTGCAATGCCCATGTTGGCGAGTGTGGATAGCAGAATGTCATGATTAACTGTATCAAAGGCAGCCGATAGGTCCAGGAGGATGAGCACTGATGACTGACCGTGTGATCTGGCTGTTTTGAGGGCTTCCGTGACTGATAATAGAGCCGTCTCAGTGGAGTGGCCGCTCCTGAAACCAGATTGTTTTGGGTCGAGTAGGTGGTTATGGGTGAGGAAGCTAGTGAGTTGTTTAGCTACCGCCCTCTCAATGGTTTTTGAGAGGAAGGGAAGCAATGAGACCGGTCGGTAATTTTCGACCTGGGCAGGGTTGAGCGTGGACTTCTTCAGCAGTGGCGTAACTCTGGCCTGTTTGAAGGCAGCAGGAAATACGCCGGAGGCATGGTGGAGCATTTTAATCAGATGCTCAAAGGCATGCTCTGCAAATTTGTCAATGACCCTGGAAGAGAGATGTGGGCCAATGTAGAGGGGTGGGGGTGTGGCCCAGGGGGACAGGAACAGACATGGAAGTTGAAACCTCATGGGCAAAAGGGCCCACCCGGAAAGGGCCCAGTAGACTTAGCATTCCATAGACTTCCATTCATTTTAGCGTCAATTTGACATTAAATAACTTTACATAGGAAGCGCGCCATACCTTGATGTTGGCATTGTTGGGCACTGCAGAGACCACTGCAAAAAAATTTGCCTTAATCGGAAATCTGTCATGTCATTGCCTTGTAAGAAATGTTTATCTCACACATTATGTCCAGTATTCCCAAAATATGGCACATGAGTGAATCAATTTGAAACAATAGGCTAGTTCTGCTAGGCTATTGTTACCTAACATTCCTTTTGACTAGGTATCATGTGAGGCATGAAATAACAGTTCGTAAGAGAGACGCAGAGAGATCATGCACATACACACACACAGTAGCGGTTTTAGGCACGGGCGAACAGGGCAGCCGCCCTGGGCGCCATTTCGTGGGGGGCGCCACGAGCGCTTGGGGGAAAAAAATAAAAAATATAAAGCTCCATGTATTCTATCGCTGCAATCGGCACATTGGCGCCCCCTAAGTGAACTGCAGGTGCCCTTCCTTGCTGAGTAGGTGCCATGCGCAGAAGCATGGGGTGGGGGGTGGGTGCTGAGAGGTGGTCTCGCCCGGGCCGTAAAACACTGTAGAACCGCTACTGCACACACATGAAAGAAGAGTTCTTTAGACTTGTTTTAGGAAAATTCTCTGTCAGCCTTGGCAGGGAATTGAGTTCTCAATTAAGAGGTTTCCTACTGTGGCATAGACATTTGAACTATTCTTCCTCAGTGCTTTGGCTGGAAATCCTGTGGATTAGAAGTAGTCCATTTCGTTCAAACTCAACGAAATGCTGCTTGTGGAACAGGTAGCCTAGAGGACTCTATCGCCCTATACTACACAACTGAGAAAGGCAAGCTGGTCACCTTTTCAGTAAACTTAACATACTCGAGTTAAAGTACTTTCTGAGCTTGTGCAAAGGCCCGTTCCTTGTCTATTTACCCGCGCATGTTGAGTCTCTTTAGGCCTGTGTGACCAATGGTCCACACAACAAAGAGGCTGAGCAATAGCGCACCAGTGGTTTTAAAGAAACTGAAATGTGAGATGGGTTTATCACCTGAGGTGTGGTTAAAAGGGTTAATGATGGGGAATGTAGTTCTTGTGTGATTGTACCTACATCATGTAGCTAGCACGTTGGCTTTTCATGGTGCTCTGATTTGCTGTGTAAGGGAATACAACCACCAAATTATTCACCGCTGGTGGAGCCTAATAACTTCACAACACAAAGGGGGGGACAATTACAACAAGCTCTGCAGAATAGCAGCACCTGCTATGCAGATTTAGGAAAAGTTAAGAGGCCACCTCTTCACGAGTACAACAATTTAACTACTGGGTGCAATCCTCCCAAAAATAAAATTAAACCACTATGAGGCTTGGGTAAAGGAAGTAAAAAAAATACATTTCTGTTCATTATCACATCCAAACACAGGACAACTGCCATGCTTTGCTTGTTTGAAAGCCATGATATCTCTACAGGAAAACCCAATGTGGCAGTACTATTACAGTTAGACAGAAAAAAGACGTAGCTCATTTTCTCATGGGGCGGGCCAAATTGAGAGAAATGGGGTGGAAACCTTTCCCCCTATGATGACATAAGGGGAAGATTCAAAATCAACGTGTCTGAGCTTTCATTTTTTTCAAAAGCAGAGGAGGATGCAAATTGCCTGCTATACACATTTGTCTAGCCATTTGGGGACCTTAAGCAGGTTAAGGAAACTCATATTAATGTTAAAACTCCCATAAAACCCCATGCCACGGGACCTCCCTGCACTCGGAGGCCATATTGGCAATGCCTTTGGGCATCTATTTCGGGTTAATAAGACCAGGCCCTACCTAAATTAATGGCAAGACATGAGTATATGAACTCTCCAATGACTGAGAGATGGACGAAATCATGGACGAAAACATGGTTGAAATCACAACAAAAACTTGATTGTAATGGCTGGAAATGTTTGCTGGTTTGTATCATTTGTAAAATAAGCCATAGAGGACCAAACAAGAATCCCATTGGTCCGACATCTCATAAGTCCGACAATAAGCCATAGAGGACCATAACAAGAATCCCATTACTTAATTATTTTTAATGATGAAGAAGTGTTGCACACCCCGAGTGCGTGATATGATGTGTATTTCTGTGAAAATATAACTTTCTTTCCTCTTCACGGACATAGGCTCAGCAGCGCGTCTTTTTGCAGCTGCCTCATTTAACGCGCATCTTGGTTAAATGAGAGCGCACTTTGCAAAAGTGCTCACAAGGTATATCACAACTGAATTACAGCAAGTACACGACAATAGTAGGTCGAGTACATGATTTAGCTAAGCGGACGCGAGTTTTGGTTAAATGAGGGTGCAAAGCGGGCGCACGCTTTCTTGACAAACCCCAAAAAATATTATGTGGGCTCTCCCAGTCACCGCAGTATACGATATTGCTTAATTATGAATTAGCCTAAAGCTCAGGATTGGCAGCGGATTCTAGTGCATGACAAAAGTGATTCATTAAAGTAGGCAAATACATCGCTTTTGTAAGTACTGTGAGGCGTTACGGTGGGTGTTGGGATGGGAGTTTTGCAAAGCTCAGAAGATGCACAGATGTCTACATTTGTGACAAGTTCAAGAGCTGTTCAAGGCTGTTCCAACAGTTTGTAGCAATTCATGGCAAATACCTGGACAGGGTGGTGTCCCTTGTGGTGTGCCTAATGGTACCTGATGACCCGATACAGGCATGTCTTGGCGCATGTGAAAGGCGAGAAGATCACTGGGCAATGGGCACGAATAGGTCCTTGCTACGAGCCATTGAGACATAAATGGCAGACACTGAAAAGTATGGGTGTTACTTCCATCTCTATCAGAGCCGGGACAAAAAAGTGCAGCACCTAGCTCCGTGGGGCTATTATGTTTATCCAACAAGTAATGCCGTGGGAGTCGGTGCGCCAGAATTTTAGTGCTGAAAAAGGTCACAACTCGACTCATTTGCTGTTATCACTGGCCACAGGGGTTATTTTTGTTGTTTGTGTTTCCATGTTAGAAAAATACGGAGCCCCTAAAGAGACATGGTGAAAGAAAAAAAAACGGAAGTGTTTCTGGTGCGCACCAGAAAGTTTCTAGTGTGCACCAGAAACTTTCTAGCGAGCACCAGAAAGTTTCTAGTGCGCACCAAAAAGTTTCTAGTGCGCACCAGAAACTTTCTTGTGCGCACCAGAAACTTTTCTGGTGCGCACTAGAAACTTTCTGGTCCTCAAACTGGAAGCAGTCGGCAGCACACATGAAACATGGCAGCAGAGGATGTGTTTGCTTTTCTCAGGAGTAGGGACATTGCTGAGAGTGTAATTAAACAACTCCAGGATGATAAGGTGAAGATTAACTGTTAACATTAGACATTCATTTAGTCTTAAAGCAAGCCTTAAAGTGGGCTACGTTACATTGCTAGTGTTGTCTATCTTATAGCCTACATTGCTATCTTTCTTTATAGGTATGTCATTTTAATGTAGTTTAAGTTTAATGTAGGTTGAGGTAAGATGTTTGCATTGCTTCTTACAGATCGACATCACCGTCATAGGCATCATGACCGATGAAGAATTAGGAAAGTATATCCAAAGATATGGGGACCGACTTGCACTGAGAACATTTTGTCGTCAAAGAGCAGTGGCAAATGAAACCTCTGGAGGAGTGGAGACAGTGAGGTCTGCTCTAATGCAGAAAGTAAGAGACAGGCTAGGGGAACAACAGAGAACTCCTGCCAGAACTCCAGACATGGAAGGCCACCGTATCGGCAATAAACATGCTGCCAAAGTTACTCGCCGAGTTGAAATGGGATGGCTCCACTTTTCTACACAGAGCGGCATATATCATCAAATCAGAACAAGAAATGGAGGTGGAACACGGAACTTAACAGTAGAAAAATCAGTAACTATGGGGGAATTGTTAGAGATTGGGAAAACCTTGTTCTTTCCAAATGGACGTTCGTCCAAAGGACCCATTGAAGATTTCGAGTTTGACATTCGTGACTACAGTCACAATATACTGCCCTCAGAGATCACTGTGGGCCAGCTCTATGATCAGACTAAACTTCGGATGATCCGTGTCTACACCACCTCCAAACTGTGATTGCTCTGTCTGACGCATCAGATGTCGAGTCCACAGATGAGAGAACGAAGGTAATGCATTATATCTTTGGTGTCAGTACATGCGGTTTTGATTTTAGACAGGTGAAAGTGTGTGTAAGTAGGCCTATGTGTTTCCTATATTCTTCATGGTAGCCCTGTAGGCTGCTTCAGTGGACAAAGAGCTTAATGGTGTCATATCCCAGACTATTAGGACATTTTTTGCCAGCTGTCAGTGTTGGTGAAATATACATTTTGTGACGACATTATAGCCTATTAAGCCTTTTCTCTTAGGTGCCTATGAAGGACGCTTAAGACATGGACTGTGTCCATGTAGAGTTCTCAATGAGATTTTCCTACGTTTATTTCAGTTAGATCTTCATATTACTGTAGCTACTGTGCATTTAGTGTTGATGTGTTGTTTCTATTAGTTAGCTTGTCGAGTGTCCTGTCAAACTAGCATCTTGTGTAGGAAAATGCGTACTGCAATATTTTATGGAGTACCACTGACCGCGAAATGATTTACCTCATCAAGTCAGTTCATCTTCTTTTGTCTAAATGTAGTTCCCTGTTAGTTGTTTCTTTAGATTAGGCTATATTTCTGCCCCTGGATGGTGGACACATGCATTTGTATAGATGCTACTTGGAGGTTTTATATGTGAAGGCATTTCCTTTATTCAGTTTGTTTATGTTGGTGTGTCTACATAGTGTTAGCCTTTTTCAGACTCATGTTTTTCACAGGGTATTAGCAGGACACATAGACTATCACTCAGAGCATTTCATTTAATTTGTTTGCCTAGTGTAGGCAATTCACGGCGCAGCAGAACAGTTGCACATGGTGTTATTCTTCTAGTTCACTTTTCAGCGTGTGCACGCAGCCAACCATGGAATGAAAAGGCTCTGCTCAGATTTTGTATATATGCTTAGATGTAAAGTGTTTTCTATACATTAATGCAATAGTTCACATGATTGCTTGAAGTTTGTTATGCATATAAAGAAGTATATAAAGATAAGATAATAATTATTATTTTTTTGTTTTCTGTCAACAGAGAGGAGAACCAATTAGCCATTCAAGACCAGCAACCCCTGACATCAGTATCACAGATGTCCTGCATCCCCCATCTAACAATGACCTTGGCAGTCATGATTCACAATCAGGAACTGAATGTTCGGCGTCTGTGTCAAGTCAAGAAACTGTGTTAAGTGGCGAGTCTGATGTTGCCCTTCCTATCCAAGTATCTCTTGAGGACTCTGAAGTGCAGTTTGGTCCTGGTTTTGGCGATGATGGTGATAACGAAGATGACACCCTTCCCTGGAATCCACATCACTTAAACAGTATTCAGGTATAGTAAGAAAAACATCACTGCCATTATTGATTTATGTTGATATTTTTTCCCATTCACTGTTCTCTCTATAAAATGTACCAAAACAGTGTCAAATTGTCACCTTAAATTCTGTCACCCCAAGCTCATGTTTTTGAATATATTTTGTTATTATTTTTTTATTCAAACATTTCAAAATGAAAATGTATGGTAATGCATGGTAGCTAATATATTGAGTAAATGTAAATATAAATACATTAATATAAATATATTTGGAAATAATTTTTTTTTGATTATTTTAATTGTTAAAAAATCAATTGTAACTGATTAACTGATTAATCCTTTTTAAAAAATCTTTCAGCATTCTACACTGAATGACGAATTGTCAAGCAGCCTTCCACCATCACCAGACCCTAAGGACAACAAACTATTTGTGACATTAAGACGAGTAAACATAGTGGATGACATGCTTCAGGTTTTCATGGAACCAACAGTACTACACAGTGATCTAAAAATTGCACACAAAGCTCTTCTTCAAGAGCCAAAATTCATAATTGACTGTTTCCACTCGGTTCTTCACAATGCTGTTCCAGAACTTAAAACAAAGGACAGTATAATCGAGGTCTACAAATCTAAAAGGCCAACAAACAGGAAAGTGGCCCAGATGATTAAGCCATCCTGTGAAAGCCCTACTCCCCAAGAGCAGACAGCCCTTAACCACCTGCTTCGGTATGTAAGAAGCATTGATCAAAGAAAGCTGGAGACCTTCTTGCGGTTCTGCACTGGATCCACTGTGCTGTGCGAAAACTAGGGCTGTCCTCGACCAAGGATTTTCTTGGTCGACCAGTGGTCGTGCATTCACTCCGACTAATCGATTAATCGCCCCGTCCCCTCCAAAAAAAAAACTCCTGTTATTACTGCGGTCCAATTTGTTTTTTAACTGGAGTAATCGCCCCTCCCCAAAAAAAAAAAAAAAAACGCACCACCACTTAAAACCTCATTCCGGCGCCTCTGTATGTACTATGTGCCACACTATCAGACTAACCTGAGTGTTAAGCTCTTAGGAGCAGAAGAATTTGTTTTGTACACTTTTGTATTTTTGTTTTAAAGACGTTTTTGAAATGCAATGCTAAGGTTAATTGGTTTCAGTATTGGGATGCATTAGCGGGTTTATAAATGTTTTTTACTGTTTGCAAATTGATTGAGTCCACGTTATATCAACCCTGTAGAGATTCCGTGTGAGTGCAAAAAATAAACAGCGACGATCCCAAACCCTTCTGTGTGTCTGTGTCCACCTTCCTGCCGGCTGCGCCCCCCGTCAGCCGTCCATTCACATACAAACACAACACATAGTAGCCACGGTGTGGAAGTGCTGGAAAGCCGGCTGGTGCACGGAAAAAGGGTTGCAATAACAAAACAGTAAGCATGATGGATACTTATTTAAAGTGCTAACATTTTGATGTGGAAGGCGCAATCACCGACAACCTCTTTGCTGTGATTTCCTCCGATTTGGGTATCGTAGCCCTCCACACGCACTCCACATCCGTGCGTGTGCAGTTTTTCTCTGCCCAAATCAGGAGGGCTGCTACATGGTGGCACTTGGCCGTTCCGATAGCACAAGAACATTTGCTCTTTTTTACCTCCTGTGAACATGTACCTGGGTGAAAACAACTTTGCTTACCCTCACACAAACACTAACACAAATTACTGCTACCCTGCTGAAACAGCAGGGACAGCCCCCTGTGTTTGTTTACTTCAGGCAACATAACCAAGTAGCGCTACCATCTACACTGTAGGCCTACAGTGTCACGTTGTCAACTAACCATGGTACCTATTCTGATATGACTTTACTTACTTACTAACATAGATAATAAAATAACTAACATTACTCAAGTACTTCTTTTTCACGGAAGCATGAACTTTCCCTTTCAGGCTGCCACCTGCCATTATACTAACATGTACAACTCTGTTTGAGTTGTACGAATTGAGTCCTTTTTTACTGAGTTCGGGTAACTCGCAAAATAAGATGTCACCGTGAAAAAGGTAACCGCTCGTTAACTGAAGACATTTTGTTTATATTCCCATCTGAGGCTTACGACCGACAGGCTCACGCTCACGACAGCTTAAACAACCCAGGGCCCTGCCTGGTCGCGTTGTATTTTGGAGTTCATAGCGTGAGATATAAAAGTCTGATCAACTTAATTTAAATGTGGATGAATCCTCACAGTTTCGCCTTTCAAAATGTGTTGTCCATGCCCTCATAGCATTAGCAGACGTTTTACAACCCAGCGGTAAAGATAGGCTGCAACCATTGCTGTTTATATTCGCAGCTGGGGTTGACCCGGAAGTGCGTTGTGACGTCACACTAGCCATCCCCATAGCTGGTATTGTTTACGTCATTTGGTTGGGCTTTAAAAATGGCGGTAAATCTTTTAATGGGCATATCGCCCAACGACGTTTAGTTGGGGAAATGACAACAACACTGTAATGAGCACAGTCAAAAGATGGCTTTTTAGCAATGTACTTAAACTTGCCGTTGCAGCAGCCAGTTCGTCAACGTAACCTTTCTAGCTAACCCGCTAAACCCGTGCTAATTTTCCTACTCGTTACCGCCCTCTAGAGGATTTTGTACGCAACATCCATATACGGACGGAGGCATAAATACAAGCTCCGGGAGCAACGTTTGGAACGGAACAACGAATTTCGTCCGGTTCCGGAGGTATAAAACAGGCTTTAGGCCATTTGATTTATCTGACTGATGTCTTTTCCCCTCGAGAGTGGAGAATCACGTTGTTGTAGCTGTAGGTCTACCATGAGAGTTTGTGTTATAAACAGTGTCGTAGCTCCGCACACGCACATAACGCACAGTGCGTAGGGCACCAAATGCTTGTGGGGGCACCACCAAAAAATTGGCTCGTGAAAAAATCATCACAATAGGCTAGGTACGTGCTAGTAAGGATATATTAAAAATGTGCAAATCATGTTAATATTTTTAAGCAATACAAAAGCAACATAGGTCAATTTGCTCCAGAAAAAGGTAAATCTCCTTCTCCATTCTCCTCCTGGTACCCCCCTCCCCCACCTTTCAGTGGTCTGGTCGATTATTGCTCAGTCTTAGTAACCCTTTGAGGCAGATGGCAAAAAATGACAATTTCCGCCTATATTTCATATTTAATGTTTACAGTAAAATATCTCTGGTTCTACATATGCCATTGTCATAATTTATGAACCAATTGAAAGAATACATATGGGCCATCAAGTTCAAAGAGCCAAAGTGGTTTATTGAGATCATTATGAATTCAATATTACAGTTGGCACAGCAATAAAACTCATAAAAAATCATAAAACGCCTATGATTTTAAAAATATTTCTAGTGTAAAATTATGTATGAGTGGCAGAAACTCACAAAATTACATAACATGATACACCAACATGTTGGTAACATGTGTAAAAAATTTGAAGACATTAGGCAAAGTTTTACAAGTGCTACAAAAGAATATCCATTACATTATATAGGCGTTCCCAAAGTGTCTACCCAAGCTCTCCAAACCTACCCAAATGCAAAAACAGGCATATCACTGAAAATCAAGTATGGTTACATTTACATTTACATTTTGTCCTATATAAACCATTTTTTTTTGTTGAATTGAGTAGCAAAGCTGCATTTTCTAGAAAGATGTATAGCAAGGGTCTATACCCTCTCCAAAATATACCCAAAACCTATCCAGACTTGTATAGTATATGTAGATAGATATACTAATGCATAAAGTTTACAGTATGCTTTGTGCTTTTGGTAGTTGCAATGGATATGGATGCATGGGTATGTTTTTCACAGATATGATCAATGTTCTAACTGTTCTAAAAGTGTCCATACCAGAGCCCCGTTGGCCAGAACACAAGGTACTGTTACCACCTCCTACGACGTGGACGTGGGGTGGGATTTAAGGAGGCAAAAAAGTAGGAACCGTGAACAGCCAAAAAAAAAAAAAAAAACTATATACAATATATACAAAAAATCAGCCGTCCTTTTTGTGCCACTGTGTAAAGCAGATCCTATCTGCCACAATGCACAGAGGTACACCACAGGCGTCGCACTTGAAGATGGTGCACCTCTGGCAGTGGACACACTTCCTCCGTCCCTTTGTGGCTTTCAGTGCGACATTGTCCGATAGTTCGCACACAGGGACGGGGAAGCAAGCGGCTGAAGGTGCTGCTGCTGCTGCTGCTGATGGCTGCTCAAGTGGCCGCTCGACTGACTGCTCTCTGCCAATAGCAGGCAGTTGCTTCATGAGTTGAAGGCCTTCTGGGTGAGTGGCCTCTGCCCATTTCCCAGCGCGATCTCCTTGTGGATAATGAAGCTATTCACAACTGCAATGTCAAGGAAGTGGAGGAACAGCTTCATATACCACCTGGTGGTCTTGCGGTCCACGGAGTAAAACTTTATGAGGGCGTCAGAAAGGTCCACGCCACCCATGTACTTGTTATACTCCTTCACTGAGTTGGGACGGAAATCGCTCTACGGCTCCACACCCCGTCACTGCGAACATTACGATGAACAACTTCACCATCGTACGCCCGGTGGATAGTAGAGCACATAGTGACCTCACGTGTGTCCATCCACTTTACATAAAGGAGCTTTCCGTCCCGTATCCAGCGTATGTCACCTCTGGCTGCATCTTTGGGGAGAGCATTGACCCGTGTCTTAGGGAACCCCTTTCTGTTGGGCCTAATGGTACCACAGGCCCCAAAGTTAATGCTGCTCAGGTGGCGAAACAGCATGGCACTGGTGTAAAAATTATCCACATACGTATATGTGGTAACCAGTGCCGAGAAAGGAGGGGTTCAAAAGGGAGACAACAGAGTCAAAGCTCAGCCCCATGCCACTGGGAGACTGTGCCTTTCCCTCGTAAATGCTGAAGTCGCAGGTATAGCCATTGCGACTGTCAGCAAGAACAAAAAGCTTGTAGCCCCACTTGGTTGGCTTGTTCCGCATATACTGCTTCATGCCAATCCGTGCCTTCGTCTTGACCATGCGCTCATCCACTGCCAACTGCTGGTAGGGCTGGTAATATGACCGGCACGACACTAGGATCTCATCTAAGAGAGGCCTAAGTCGGAATAGCCGGTCATAACCTGGCTGTCCACGGAGCTGGTCATTCTGGGCAGTGGCAGTGGGGTCGCTCATGTGCAGATTGGCACTGATGGCCTCGAAGCGATAGCCTGCCATCACTGTACAGGGAAAGGTGAAAGAGAAAACTGGGTCTCTGCTCCACAGATCCCTAATTCCTGACACCTTAACTAGCCCTAAATACAGCACCATGACCATCCAGTGCTGCAGCTCTTGTGGTGTGACTTCCTTCCACCGCATCTGTGAGCCTGATGCTACCCGCTGGGCAGCATAGCTGTTGGTGTGAGCACACAGAGTGCGAAGGACAGCCGGTGTAAAATAGAGCTGCAGAAGGTCCAGTGGAGAGTATGCGTGATGCAGATCCAACTGGACTCCAGGATGGCGCTTGGGGCAGAAATTAAATGGTGCGGGTTGAACATCCTGTACAGTGACATCATGCCAACCATGAAGGTCACCATCGGGCTGACTGGGCCTTACGCCCAGCTGGCCTTGCTGACGTGGGTGGGGGCTAACTGGAGGCAGCAGTCGTGTGGAGTGATGACGTGGCGCAGCAGTGTGACGACGTGGCGCAGACACAGAAGGAGAGGGTCCAGCGTGGCGTGGGGCAGAGGCAGAGGCCACTGGAGCAGCACCCAGAGGACGTGGCGCAGAGGAGCGGCGGCAGCAGCAGGCCGTGGCGGGGCAGCAGGAGGAGTGGTGGTGGCCCCCACAGGCCGTGGCAGAGCAGCAGGAGGAGTGGTGGTGGCCCCCACAGGCCGGCGTGGCGGGGCAGCAGGAGGAGTGGTGGTGGCCCCCACAGGCCGGCGTGGCGGGGCAGCAGGAGGAGTGGTGGTGGCCCCCACAGGCCGTGGCGGGGCAGCAGGAGGAGTGGCCTCAGCAGCAGGAACAGATGCCTTTAACTTCTCAATGGCAGCGGAGGCTGCAGCAAGCTGTGCCAGGGGAGCAGAAGCTCCCAATGCTGCTGCCACTTCCTGCAGTGCATCGGCAACTTCTGCGAGCTGCTGCACAATGGCTGCAGCTCCTACCAGCTCTGGCTCCGGCTCCATTCTTCTCCTTTTTGGAGATGGGGGTGCAGCAGAGGTGTACACAGCAGAGGTGTCCACAGCAGACTCCCCTCTAAGTAAAGACAAAAGACATTCAATAACTGTTTTACAATATATACTAAACATAGCATCTATGTTTTTTTATTTTTATTCAATTTTATTAACACTTTCAAAAACAACATGTAATTTAAATATGAACAATTAAGTTAATAGTTTTGTCCAGACTGTATGTGGTCTCTGCATCTAATACTAACAACCTTCATGCCACTGACAACACCATAATAAATGCAATTCTGTGCAGATGATAGGCTACTCTTAGAATATCTAGGGATAAATTATATGCATTATAACAGAATTTGCCTAGTTGTGCTTGCTAATAAAAAACATGATGCATTGATCAATTGGTAGTAACTGCTCTGATAGGGGATAAACAAAATAAATATATTGACAGCATATTTTATTTTATTTTTATTTATATTTTATTTATATATATATTTCAATACATACACTGACAGCATATTTTTAATTAAAAAAAGAGACGTCCATGGCATGTTCTACTCAAGTCTTAAGTTTGGCAGACAAATGTTTGGACATGGCCTTGAAAAGACATCTAAAGTCGGGAGCGGAAAAAGAATAGAAAGCGAGATGAAGCTCACGCTTGCAGATAAGACAGTGTTTTAAATAAATAAATCATAATAATAAAAAGTTCATTTTGTTGCCCTTGCTCCTTACCGTCAACAAACTTTGTAACGTTAGCTCCCAGGCTACTAGCAATGTTCAGACTGTGTTAACAAGTGTTGCAAATGATTAAAGTTGTAAATGATTGATGCTGGCTAGCTAGTTTAGGTTATGGATATGGATATTTGAAAGCAATTCATTATGGTCACTCAACTGTTTTCAGTTAACGTTCGGATAAGACTAGCACTTTCTTCCTTAGGTTGCTAGCTAGCTATGCTGCGGTTGCCCTCAGTCACAAGTACATAGTTCTCGTCTGTTTGCAGGTTCATAGGCCAAGGGCAACATCTGCTGGTGAAACTAATATGAAAAGAAACAATCTTACTGTTACGTAGATTTTCCCTTTTCGTATTTATTTCAAACTCTGTACACAACGTTTTTGTTCTCCCATATGAATTTTGAAATGTACCAGTGATTTACACGTAGGCCTACATACCATACAATTTATATATGCAGTTTTTTGTACTAAGTTTAAAACTGTATTTCAGTAGAATTCCTATATATTTTGTCTTTTATTTCTGAATGTAGAGCCGTCTGCAGTCATTGCACAAATCTTTGTTTAATAATGGTGGCGGTATTTATTTATTAACCATTTTAAATAATGTATTATTTTAACTTTAATGTTTGGTGTATTTGTTTCGGAAATAAAGTGAATCACATTGATAAATTCTAAATTATTATTCATTCTGGGCGAGGTGGGATGGTGTGATGAGGCACCACAAAGCATTTGTGCTTAGGGCACCCAAATGGCTAGCAACAGCCCTGGTTATAAACTTTGTCTTTTTAATAATAATAACAATAATAATAATAATAATAATAACAATAGCCTTAGATAATAAAACTAGATGTACCGCATACCGCAGTGTATTGAAGTGTGGGAATCATAAGTATGGTGAGTTTGTGGTAGGTCAGTGTTGTGAGGTGAGAGTTCGTGTGGAAATGATTTGCTGGAAGTGGGCATGGATGTGGGTTTTGAAGGAATGGCATTCTGTGTGTTTGTGTATATTTTGTGTAGTTCCCACCTCCTTGGTCCAAGATATTGGCAATGCAAAATGTCTATAACACTAGGTGGCACTATTTCTTCAAGTGAGTGTTTATAGGATGGGTTGATACGGCTCTTTAACAGTGGCTTACTAACACAAAATTATTGTCTTGGGCAAAATTTTTGATAAGTTATTTAACAAAAACTGTTTTTGTACACCTAGCTTGGACCGGAAACATTGCACCATGTGATGAAATGTCACAAAATTTGGTGCACATGAAAAGAAAGCCGTTCAGAGTTGTCATGTCAACTTTGACCAAATATGAGCAATTAGAAGCCCAGATATGGACTTTTGGAGAATTTTAAGCTATGTTTTGAATTTTGATTTACATGTAACTTTGAAACAGTTTATCTCAAGATTAATCCTTTGATAACTTTTTGTCAGCATTGTCTGTAGATGACATGTACCAAATTTGGTGAGATTCACATGAACGGCCTATGACGAGTTCGTTTGGTTTCGCTTTCACAATGTTAAAATTTCACGGAATTTTTTTTTGTTGGAAGTGGGCATCGACAAGTGTTTTCAATGCGGGAGGGTCAATAGATTTCAAGACAAAAAAAGAACTGCTTGTAAACATTACTGTTCTCTAGATAATAGGCAAAATTACATTTTGTACAATTACAGCGCCCCCTATGGGCCAAATTGTATGGCATGTGCTGTGCTTTTAGAGGTCTTTGTGCTGATTGTGCATGACATATTTTGTACAGTTCCCACCGTCCCAGTCCAAGACATTGGCAATACAAAATCCCAATTTTTGCATTTACCCCTATCACTAGGTGGCGCTATGCTTCAAGTGACAGCTTATGGGCTGGGTCAATGCGTCTTTGTAACCCCGACATACTACCACAAAACCACTGTCTTGGGAAAAAATGTTGATGAGTTTTAAAAAAAACCTGTTTTTGGACCCCTAGCTTTGACAAAATATCACAAAATTTGATGCACATGAACAGAAAGCTGTTTAGAGGTGGCATGTCAATTTTCACAACATTGGAGAAATTAGAAGCCAAGATATGGACTTTGGAAGAATTTTAAGCTATGTTTCAAATTTTCATTGACATATAACTTTTAAACGGTTTATCTGAAGACAAATCCTTTGATAACGTTTTGTCATTATTGTCTGTAGATGACATGTACCAAATTTGGTGAGATTCACATGAACGGCCCCAGACAAGAGTTTGTTTGGTTTCACTTTCACAATGTTAAAATTTCACGGAAATTCTTTTTGTTGGAAGTGGGCGTCGACCAGTGTTTTCAACGCGGGAGGTTCAATAGATTTCACGCCAAAAAAGAACTGCTTGTAAACATTACTCTTCTCTAGATAATAGACAAAACGACATTTTGTACAATTTTTGTACAATTACAGCGCCCCCTATGGGCCAAATTTGATGGCATGTGCTGTGCTTTTAGAGGTCTTTGTGCTGATCGTGCATGACATATTTTGTGCAGTTCCCACCTTCTCGGTCCAAGATATTGCCAATATAAAATCCCATTTTTCTCATTTACCCATATCACTAGGTGGCACTACACTTTAAGTGAGTGTTTATGGGCTGGGTCGATACGCCCCTGTAACACCGGCATATCACAAAAAATTCATGTTGTTCGGTGAAACATTCACTGAGTTATTTAGCAAAAACTTTTCGGCGTCTCCCCCTCTTTGATGGACACTGGCACAGCGGGGGGGGGGTGGCCCTTGGGGGCCAAAAGCTCCTATTCGCTCAAAAACTTCTAGGGCTACATGCCTACAAAGATTCATCTCCCCCAGAGTTACAGTGTCCTGGCAATCGTTGACGAAAAATCAGTGAAAAATAAATAAATAAACAGTAGCGGCTCGTGGGTAGAAAAAAAGGTAGGGCAGATAGGCTGATGATGACCGAGTTTATTACAATTAACTCATAACATGCACTAAAGAGCGCGTATGCCACTAACTTTAAAAAGCAACCTTGATGGGGAAAATGCGCGCACCTACACGCACCTCACCCATACCTACGCACAAAATAAAGGGAAAAGGAAAACTGTCACCTCAGAAACGCGAGCAGGGGGCAAAATTGGTTTACTGGTGGAAAGTAAATAATCAAAAACATTGTATATCATGCCTGAAGACGCTATTTTCCTGAAATATATGTGTGTGATTAAGTAAAACTTGGTTTTTAAGTGAATCGTGGTTACTTGTTTGCAAGTACAGGCATGCTTTTGGCAAAAATATCTTATAATTTATATTAATAAAGCCAAAGGAAATCTTGAAGTAACATAACTAAAACCCTGGCTTTTGTTATTAATGTACTGTATCACATTCGTGCATGATGTGACATTTATTGTCGCTACATGGGCAAAGAACCGTAGCAGTAAAGTAGAGTAACTTGTAATTCCTAAAGGGAAACTAACGTGAGACAAGCGGACTGTTTCGAACACACACACTAGCCCTAATGGAGCTGTGCTGCGATGTTAGCATTCTCTAGCATGGCTAGTTTTATAGCACAACTAAGATGTGACTTGCTAGGCTCGTGTTTTTCACCTTTTTTGAAAAAATGCTTTATGTCACACACACCTACACTGCTCCAAATACCCCCTTGTCCATCCATGACAGAAGAACGAAAGAACAGGCATGAAAAACAGAACATTTTATTTCGTTCTGGACAACCATAGAGCCAAGGCTTTGTATCATACCACGAACGTGAAAACGTCTGATTAAATGACCTACCCTTGTCCTTCGTTTGCTAAACGATATGTATGTCTGGCTTATAGGGTCCAGGACTTCATACTGTCAATTTAGTTCCTATATCGAGTCGCTCGAAAGAGTTCTCCAAGAGAAACTCCACGCTATTGCAAGCATGTTCGGTCGCCATGGTTTAAACTATACTACTGACTGGGTGACGTGCGGAGTAATATACATAGACAGAAGAAGGCTGACGTACAGTGAAGATCTTTTCCGGGTAGGGCAGAATAAATTCTGCCCCGTGGGCGTCTACAAACCCGCGCTTTTTCCTATGGCTTTTTCTGCAGTGTTCTCTGCGTCTGCGCACAGATTTACATAGACTGACAATAGGGAGCTGGGGCAGCGAGACCTCTGCCCCTCTAGCGATAGAAGTCAACGTAATAGCAGCTACAGTGTGGCGGTGATCAAGACAAGCAAGAAAATCGGCAAACTTTTCTTTGACAAATTATTAATAATGTTTAACAAAACATAACAAGATTCTCGTTCGCATTGCATTTATAAAACAACATGGTAACACTTTCTATGAACCTAGTGTTCATAATGCACTATAAACACATTCATTAAGAGTTATAACACATTTATGAGGCTTTATAATGATTGACATAAGTGTTCACAACTATTTATATATACTCATGACTGCATTCATAAGGCATTATAATGCTGTGCTATAGGCATTTACAACTTAAAGTGACACAGTGCATTATAAAGCATTATGAATGCAGTCATGAGTATATATAAATAGTTGTGAACACTTATGTCAATCATTATAAAGCCTCATAAATGTGTTATAATATTTAAGTTGTAAATGCCTATAGCACAGCATTATAATGCCTTATGAATGCAGTCATGAGTATATATAAATAGTAGTGAACACTTATGTCAATCATTATAAAGCCTCATAAATGTGTTATAACTCTTAATGAATGTGTTTATAGTGCATTATGAACACTAGGTTCATAGAAAGTGTTACCAACAACATTTTATTTACTATTAATCAATGGATCTAGTTTTCTTAGTGGAGGAATCTTTGGGAGGGCTCTGCCCCATCTGCCCCAATGAAGCAGCCGCGCCTGTAAATAAATAAATTTTAAAAAGGGGAAAAAGTCTCGGCGGTCATAAGGTAGATTTGTCGCAAGATCTAATTGGGCCCAAGGAACTGGACCAGGAAAAGGACCAGGAGTTGATATTCCTTGATTCCAATACTACCATGGCGTCTTCCCATTGGTGTTAAAAGCTATGTTGTTTTCTATGACTTAAATGTTGTAATTTATCGTCTTATCTTAGTTTGTTGATTGTAGACTACAGTAAGGAAATGAGAATTTGAGGAGGCTTGTGCATGGCAAGGTCAAGACTATTGTTGTCTGAGATCTAAACCGTTGAGGACTGACAAGCGCTTACTAAAGTGTTGCACTTTGCTGACCGCCAGTTCAGTCGGGATCACAAAATATCAATATGAAATCGATAACAGCACAATTCACTAAGCTAAAACTGACCGAAAATATATGGTCATATGTGATGTTGGTATACAAATACAAACCTTATTCTCGGAAGA
This sequence comes from Setipinna tenuifilis, assembly GCA_030347295.1. Classification (NCBI taxonomy): domain Eukaryota; kingdom Metazoa; phylum Chordata; class Actinopteri; order Clupeiformes; family Engraulidae; genus Setipinna; species Setipinna tenuifilis. Next base: position 30,381,489 of record CM059272.1, read on the forward strand.
TACCTTACCGGTATTTTAACCCAGGTACGGGGTCCTGCTTGTGATTGAATGACTTAGGACGAGGGTTAAAGGGACAGTCACCGGACAATGACTTAGGAAAAGGGTTAAAACACAATAGTATCCCAAAGCAGTGGTTTTAAAAAATGCAAAGTATTCAAGTGTGTGTGTGTGTGTGTGCACTTGTGCCTGTGTAGTCCAAAAATTAGTTATCGACAAAGTAGAGACAAAGCCAAGCCAAGTAGTGGTAGATGACAAAACCTTCGAGGTTTATTATAACGGATCCGGGAGCTAATACAGTGTGCACCTAAGGCTGTCACCATACAAACTCAATTATACGGGTGTCACGGCACACAGACACAGGACAAGTAGGAGTAGCCTTGCAGGGTAGTTTTATTGACAACTAAAAAGCACTCAGCAAAAAAGATCCAACACACAGGAGATATTCTTGAAAATACTAAAATTAGAGTTTAGAACAAAGGAGTAGAGTTCTTTAGGAACAGGAGTCCAAAAAACAAGAACTTAACTGAAGGCAATCCAATAGGCAGAGTTGAAGCCAAAAACTGGAACTTAACTGAAGGCGATCCAAAAAAGGCAGAGCTGAACGGGAGAGGTGGTGAAGAGTCCTTTCACAGACGAGGTCAGACAAGGAGTGAGTGTGGAAGTGACTATATATACTGTTGGTTAATTACTGTCAGGTGTGTGTAATCAGTAGGCAGGGGAGAGGGAATGAGCAAATGATTGAGTGGGTGTGGCTGTGGCATCAGGGGAACAAGGTGCTGCTGTAGAACCAGGCAGAGCTGTGACATCACCCCCTCCTCCAGGGGGCGCTTCCAAGGACGAGGGTGCCCGGCGATGTGGTCGGCCTCGGCGACGAGGGGCCGGTCGACTGGGATGGGTGCGATGGAAGTCAGCGAGCAAGGTGGGGTCCAGGACGTCATCGCGACTGACCCAGGAGCGGTCCTCAGGTCCATACCCCTCCCAGTCGACCAAGTATTCCAGACGGCCTCTGCGACGCCGAGAGTCAAGGATGGCGCGGACAGCGTAGATCGGACCCTCGTCCTGGAGAAGCGGCAATGGAGGACCAGCAGCGCTGCCCGGTTCTGTGGAGGAAGGAGAACATGGTGAGCGGTAGGGTTTCAGAAGAGAGACATGGAATGTGGGGTGTACCTTATAACTAGGTGGTAGTTGGAGGCGGAACGTGACCGGATTGATCTGATGCGTGATGGTGAAGGGGCCAATGTATTTAGGGCTGAGTTTTCGGGAGGGCAGCCGCATCCGAATATCACGGGTGGAGAGCCAAACCTTCTGCCCCACTTCATATCCCTGGGGAGAGGATCTCCGGGCATCGCCATGTCGCTTCTGCCGATGGATGGCTCGCTGGAGGTGGTGGTGGGCCTCAACCCAAACCCGTTCACTTTCTCGGAACCACGAGTTGACAGCAGGGACCTCAGAAGGTTCGGCCGACCAGGGCAAGAGTGGGGGTTGGTGACCGAGTACGCATTGGAATGGCGTCAAGCCAGTGGCTGGTTGGCGTAGGGAGTTTTGAGCATACTCGGCCCAGGGGAGGAAGCGGCTCCAGGAGTGCTGGTGACGATGGCAGTAGGTGCGGAGGAAGCGGCTGATTTCTTGGACCTTGCGTTCTGTTTGTCCATTACCTTGAGGATGATATCCTGACGTCAGACTCACGGTCACTCCCATTAAGTGGAGGAATGCCTTCCAGAAACGAGAGATGAATTGCGGTCCTCTGTCAGACACAATGTCTTCTGGGATGCCAAAGTTGCGGAAGACGTTGTTGAACAGGGCCTCCGCGGTCATGGCAGCAGTGGGTAGGCCTTTTAGGGGGGATCAGCTTGCATGCTTTGGAGAACCGATCGACAATTACCAGGATGCACGTGTTGCCTTCAGAAGAGGGGAGGTCTGTAATGTAATCCACCCCAAGGTGAGACCATGGTCGTTGGGGAACAGGCAAGGGGAGCCGCTTCCCGGCTGGGAGGTGACGTGGGCTCTTAGTCATGGCGCAGTCCTCACAGCTAGCTACGAACCTTCGGACATCCCTGGTTATCCCTGGCCACCAGTAGCGGTCCTGCAGGAGAGAGAGCGTAGCGGTGGTCCCTGGGTGCCCGGTACCTGGTGAAGAGTGGGCCATGGTTAGGAGTTGGGTTCGGAGACGTCGGGGAACATATGTACGATTAGGTGGAGTGTTGTCAGGGGCAGGATCAGTGATCGTGGCTCCTTGGATCTGGTCGTCCAGGGCCCACTGGATGGGGCTGATGACTAGGCCTGTCGGAAGGATTGTTTCTGGTGGTTCACAGTTCTCCTCAGGGTTATGCAAACGGGACAAGGCATCCGCTCTGTGGTTGCAGGATCCTTTACGGTAGGTTATGGAGAAGTTGAAGCGGGTGAAGAACAAGGCCCATCTTGCTTGACGTGGGTTGAGGCGCTTCGCCTCCTTCAGATACTGGAGGTTCTTGTGATCTGTAAGGACCAGAAAAGGATGTTTGGCCCCCTCAAGCCAATGGCGCCACTCCTCCAGAGCCAGTTTAATTGCCAACAATTCTCGGTTGCCAATATCATAGTTGCACTCGGCTGGGTTGAACTTCCGGGAGAAGTAAGCACAGGGATGGGGGCGGGGTGGACTACCAAAGTGTTGTGACAACACAGCTCCGACTCCAGTGGTCGAGGCATCAACTTCTACAACGAACGCACGGTTTGGGTCTGGGTGACACAGAACTGGTGCAGTGGTGAAGGCTTTCTTGAGCTTGAGGAAAGCCTGGCTGGCTTCATTATTCCAGGTTAGGGCCTTAGGTTTCCTGCGGAGCAAGGAGGTTAACGGGGAGGAGAGTCGACTGAAGTTGCCAATGAATCTCCGATAAAAATTTGCAAAGCCCAGAAAGCGCTGGAGGTCCTTGATAGATCTTGGAGTGGGCCAGGACATAACTGCTTTGACCTTTTCCTCATCCATGCTAACTCCCTGGGCGTTGATGTTGTAGCCCAGAAATTGTGTGGTAGTCTGGTGAAAGGTGCACTTTTCAGCCTTCAAGAAGAGTTGGAATTCACGCAATTTGGCTAGGACTAGGCGGACATGCTGTACATGAGCTGGAAGATTCGGGGAGTAGATGAGGATGTCATCTATAAAAACTATAACAAATTGGTGGAGGTACTCTCTTAAAACCTCATTCATAAAGCCCTGGAAGACTGAGGGGGCGTTTGACAGGCCATAAGGCATTACCAGATATTCATAGTGCCCTGTGGGTGTTATAAAGGCTGTCTTCCACTCATCACCTTGCCTTACGCGCACGAGGTTATAGGCACTCCTTAGGTCAAGCTTGGAAAACACTGAGGCACCCCGCAACTGCTCCAAGGCTGCGGGAACAAGTGGCAATGGGTAGCGGAATTTAACTGTGATCCGGTTAAGACCACGGTAGTCTATGCAGGGCCTGAGGCCCCCATCCTTCTTAGCCACAAAAAAGAAAGGAGAGGCAGCTGGGGACTTAGAAGGGCGGATATAGCCAAGCTCAAGGGCTTCCTTGATGTACTCCCTCATAGCCTCTTGTTTAGGGACAGAGAGAGGGTATACTTTCCCATGTGGCAGTGGCTCACCAGGTATTAAATCAATAGCACAGTCCCAGGGTCTGTGAGGGGGTAACTGGGCTGCACGTTGTGGGCAAAAAACATCCTGGTAGGCAGCATATTCCGGTGGAATGGCGATGTGGCGACTCTGCTCGCGGCTTTCTATAGAGGTGGCATTGAGGGGAATTACAGGTCGGGACTTGCGTGGAAGTGGGAGCTGAGGAAAGCAAGAAACCTGACATTGATCACTCCAGCGAAGAACCTCACTAGTAGACCAATCGATTGTGGGTGAGTGGTGCATGAGCCATGGCCGCCCCAAGATCACATCTACAGTTGACTCTTCAAGTACAAAAAGGGAGATGGTTTCGACATGGAGACTCCCCACTTGCATGGTTAGGGTGTGTGTGTGGTGCTGAACCCGCTTGCGTGCTAAAGGCCTACCTAGTATTGAGTGGACCTCGAAGGTGGCTGCACAGCGGGTCTTCGGGAGCCGGAGGCGCTGGCAGAGAGAACCTGAGATGAAGTTCCCTGCAGAACCTGAGTCAATCAGAGCAGAGACCGGGTGGGCAGACATAGAGTCACTCAGAGTTACAGGCAGGAGAGGGAGCTTTAGCTGAACACTAGGGGTGCACACGGTACTCACCACAGGTCGGTGTGGTCTTGTAGGGCAAACAGCAATGAGGTGGCCGGAGGTCCCACAGTAGAGGCATAACCCCTGAGTGAGGCGGCGATGGCGCTCAGCTGGTGTGAGGCGCATAGTATCTACTTGCATTGGCTCGTAGGACCTGGAGGAACTGGCTTCCAACCTGGGTGGTGTAGATACTTGGGATGGGCTGGTGCGGAGCTCTTGTAGGCAGTTTTCCCTTCGGTGAGCTACTCGAACTGCTAACTGGATGAATCGTTCCAATCCCATGGAGTCATCGTAGGTAGATAGCTGAAGACGTAGGGCCGGTTCCAGACCCTGTCTGAAGGCAGTGAGGAGTGCGGCTTCATTCCACCCACTAGAGGCAGCAAGGGTACGAAACTGGAGGGAGTATTCCATAACTGAACTTTTTCCCTGCCTCAAGGCATGTAGCTGGGCCTGAGCTGAGGAATCGCCTTCAGGAAGGCCAAAAACTTCCCCGAGATGCTCTAGAAAGTACTCCACGGACCGTGTAGCTGGGCCTTCGAGACTCCATAGGCTTTCAGCCCATTGCAGAGCGCGCCCAGAAAGCAGGGAGATTACGTACGCTATACGTGACCGTTCTGTTGGGAATCTGTGTGTTTGCATCTCAAGGGCCAGAGAGCACTGCAGGAGGAAGCCTTTACATCCCTCAGGCGAGCCGGAGTAGGGTGCAGGGTTGACTACTGGGCTGGTGGTGATGCCCGGGGGAGAAGCAGGGTCTGCATTTTGAGGCTGCATTGCCTGGTCTGACCTTCTGTCACGGCACACAGACACAGGACAAGTAGGAGTAGCCTTGCAGGGTAGTTTTATTGACAACTAAAAAGCACTCAGCAAAAAAGATCCAACACACAGGAGATATTCTTGAAAATACTAAAATTAGAGTTTAGAACAAAGGAGTAGAGTTCTTTAGGAACAGGAGTCCAAAAAACAAGAACTTAACTGAAGGCAATCCAATAGGCAGAGTTGAAGCCAAAAACTGGAACTTAACTGAAGGCGATCCAAAAAAGGCAGAGCTGAACGGGAGAGGTGGTGAAGAGTCCTTTCACAGACGAGGTCAGACAAGGAGTGAGTGTGGAAGTGACTATATATACTGTTGGTTAATTACTGTCAGGTGTGTGTAATCAGTAGGCAGGGGAGAGGGAACGAGCAAATGATTGAGTGGGTGTGGCTGTGGCATCAGGGGAACAAGGTGCTGCTGTAGAACCAGGCAGAGCTGTGACAACGGGGCACATCGTCTTGCTTTTATACAGGTATGAGGGTCTTTGTTTCGTGGTTGGCGGGAGATTCATCAACCCCTATGGAGTTCCTTATGGGGCTCGTGCATGTGGCGCGCGGGCGACCCCAGCCCCTACAGAGTCCCTTATGGAGCTTGTGCATGGGGCTCGCGGGCGACTCGGAGTCCCTGTAGAGTTGCTTATTGTGCCGGCGGTGTCACGGTGTTCCATTGGGGTTTTTTGGCAGTGCTGTGCTTTTCCTTTGTTTTCCCCTGATCACATTATTAGTTTGAACTATCCTCCCTGCACTGCCACAATAATCTCCTTCACCTGTGAATCCTGTCTCCTTGTTCCGTCCTGATTTAGTTCACCTGTCTGCCTCGTCTCCTTGTTTCTCTGATTATTCCCAGCACCTGCACTCCCTCGTTTACGCTCATTAACTCCTTAGTTTCTGCACTATTTAAACCCTGGTTTTTCAGTCACTCCTGGTCGGTTCGTTTGCTACTCACGGTATGTTCACCGGCACTCTGACTCTCGACCCTGTCTTGTCCTGTTTAGTCATGTTTCCGGTTCTCCTGATTGTTTTTCAGTTTCCTAGTCTAGTTCCTTGTTTGCCACGTATCATGTCATGTTTTTGTACCCTGGTTTTTGTCCTGCCTGTGCCTCGTCTCTCGTCCTGTTTTTGTCTGTCCTGCCTCCTGTGTGCTCTGTGTTCTGCTTGGACTGACTCCTGGCGTCAACGTGGACCTCATCCCGGACTACGCTCCGGTCTCCAGCCCACAGCCACCGATCCGGCTCACCGGCGATGATTCGAGCTGCCGGCGGCCTGCTGTCTACCACCCCCGGAGTTGCGGGTTCGATCCCCGCTCAAGCGAGCACCACCGAGTCCTGCCTGCCTTTGTCCCCTGTCTCTGTTCCGTGTCCCTGTCTACTCTGTTCCTGACCCGGCGGCCGACGGCGGCCGCTTCTGTTCCTGACCCGGCGGCCGACGGCGGCCGCTTCTGTTCCAGTCCTGTCCGCCCTGTACCCTGACTCTGTTCCTGTCTGCCCAGCTCTGTGTTTTGTTCCCTGACTCTGCCCCATGTGTGCCCTGTCCTGTGTACCCTGTCTACGTGTCTGCCAATAAAGGTCTCTGGGGCTACGTTAACGCAATTGGGTCCACTCCTGTTCTGTCTGGTTTTCCTGGTTCCTGTACCCATCCCGTGACAGGCGGCTTCGTCGCGGCTTTGTTGTCTGGCCGGAAGTTGAGATACACGTTTGTAATGGAGACACGTTTTAACATGCATGCATTCTTTGATTTTTCTACTACACCTGCCCCCCCCCCCTCCCCATACAACACAGGGTGTTCCTGACTCGCACTGTGGCGTTACTTTGTTGCTACTTTGTTGCCAATTTGTTGCCAATTTGTTGCTTTGTTGTCACAAATCTGTTGAGTTGCCATTATAAACTACTTTGGGCTTATTTATTTTACAGTAGTAGCTTCATATTTTGTGCAGTCACTGGTTCTGGGCAGAGCGCTTGTCACGGCCAGCGACAAGTCATTGGTTACGGCTCTCGCAAATTTGATATACACACAAATTACTGGGTTGAAATGACTCAGGGGCTGGGTAGAAGTGTGGGCTCAGTCAATAACCCAGCAACTGGGTACAGGAAATAACTCTATATGGGTTATTTTTAACCCAACCTAAAGAAGAAAAGCAGTTAACCCATACCACATAACCACATAACCCAGCATTTTTAAGAGTGTAATGAAGTCCTTTTTAAATGCATATTCTATTGAAATCAAATGACTTTTGAACAACAAATCATATTACCACATGAACTGATAATCTTAACATTTAATTATGAATTATTTAAATCAAAAGACTTTCTTTTCCACTGTTCTTTCAAAATAAACTGTTTCTTCTTAATAAATTCTTCTCAACAAATAAATTCTCAACACTGACATCAAAACAAAAGATTGCGCCAGTGCCGTGGGGGGTCCTGACATCAGTTTCCAAGTTTCATTCAATATATTTAAGCGTTCATTCAATATATTCAAGCATTCATTCAATATATTCAAGTTTCATTCCATATATTCGAACATTCATTCCATATATTCAAGTTTCATTCAATATATTCAGGTTTTATTCCATATATTCAAACATTCATTCCATATATTCAAGTTTCATTCAATATATTCAAGAGTTCATTCAATATATTCAAGCATCCATTCAATATATTCAAGTTTCATTCCATATATTCAAACATTCATTCCATATATTCAGGCTTCATTCAACATATTCAAGTTTCATTCAATATATTCAGGTTTCATTCCATATATTCAGGTTTCATTCAGTATATTCAAGTTTCATTCCATATATTCAAACATTCATTAAATATATTCAGGTTTCATTCAATATATTCAAACATTCATTCCATATATTCAGGTTTCATTCAATATATTCAAGTTTCATTCCATATATTCAAACATTCATTCCATATATTCAGGTTTCATTCCATATATTCAAACATTCATTTAATATATTCTTTAATTTCCTAAACGGCATGCCATATATATTGTATACACTGTATATATATCGCACTTGCTGCTCATGCACTTCTGATAAGATGCTAAGCCACATTTCGTTATCCTGTATTTATACATATGTAATGACAAAGTTACAGTTTTTCTCAGTCGCTTTGGTACATTTTTCACAACACTATTACAGTTTTTCTCAGTCGCTTTGGTGCTTTTCTCAGATCAGAAAGTAAATTCTCATTAGTTCAACCTCCACAACATTTAGTCATTTGTGCACCTCATAATAGCATTTTCTCCTTCCTCTGAACAAATTGCAAATGCTTTTGGACATGTGTCAGTTGCTTTTATACAATACAATGTTGTTTTTTAACATTATCATTTGCTTATGTCATGTCAGTCAAAATGAACTATACTTGTGGATGCTGAATAGTCATTCCCAATAAAACTAATAGTCTTAGTTTCATTGCTTGAATCATTACATACAAAATTGTTGAACTAGTTATCAAATTCTGTCAAGCAAATTGTATACCTTTCTTTATAATTTTTTTTGCTGGAAATGTCTCCTAAATTGAACAGTTGCTCTCAGGTGAACTTAAGCTTTCACTCACATGGAGGTGTGTGAAGTATTACAGTTTTTGTCAGTTGCTTTAGTGTTTTTCTCAGATCAGAATGTAAATTCTCATAACTATTAGTTCAACTTCCACAACATTTAGTCATTTGTGCACCCCATAATCACTTAAGCTGGTCGGAGGGTGCAACCAAATGTTGGAAGAACCACTGTGAATTCAATCATTCAAAAATTTTGTATGGAGAACAAAGTACAGTATTGGACAGTAATCCACTGTCTCATAATATCTTGTTTACTGTACATTACTGTAATTTTACTCTGCACGACATAGGACTTAAAGACAACCTCGAAGAAGTGGAAGAGGGTCCCTTTTTACCCCGTAGGAAGAGAAAGCCATTTGTGCAATGGTGATTGCAAACAATGCAATACGTTTGAAAAAAATTCAAAGCGTTGTCATAGAGGATAACAATGTATTTGTCAATATTGAATCTCTGTCAATTGCAACAACTGACAGAGTGCTCAAGAGAAATCAAATGTGCATAAAACAAATGTACAAAGTTCCATTTGAAAGGAACAGTGAAAGACTAAAGGAGATTCGTCACCAGTATGTACAGGTAAAACATGTCTTCTATGTATACTCTAATGTTCAGCACTGTAAATGGTCTGCTCTGCTGCAGCAGAGTCATGCAGATGGTGGATTCACCACTCCAGGAGACACTTTTTTCGCTGCATTGCAAGGGGTGATATCCATTGTGATGTAGATGAAAATATATGGCCAGACAGGAATGTCTGCATGTGCCAGAATGGTTTACCTATTTTCAGTTACAATACATACTGTAATGTTGTTCACATTTGTGCACAGCTCTACCAAAAGGGTGTTTCTTATGTTTGTTCTAAATATGTAAGTGCATGTAGTGTAAAATGGCTGTACAGGTAGTGTATAGTGCTTTTTTTAGGTAGTGTCAATGAGTTCTAAACTTTTTTTTGCATTGGAAAACACTGACACAAGTAACTGTCATAATGAAAACATGCCAAAGCCATTTGACTGTCTTGTTCATAAACATGGTGTCAAGACTTCTCATTTTGATGGCACTGGCAGTTTCATTGACATGAATACTTGCTTTTGAGGAATAGACTATCCATTTTGATCAAGTGACGTGCTTTTGCAGGTTATCCACTAGGTTTTGCAGTTTGCACTAACTGTTTTGAGAAATGCACTAACTGCTATGCAAATGTAAATAGTGATGTGAGAAAAGCACCAAAGCGACTGAGAAAAACTGTAAGACTAAGACTATTAGTTATATTGGGAATGACTATTCAGCATCCATAAGTATAGTTCATTTTGACTGACATGACATAAGCAAATGATAATGTTAAAAAACAACATTGTATTGTATAAAAGCAACTGACACATGTCCAAAAGCATTTGCAATTTGTTCAGAGGAAGGAGAAATTGCTATTATGTGGTGCACAAATGACTAAATGTTTTGGAGGTTGAACTAATAGTTATGAGAATTTACTTTCTGATCTGAGAAAAGCACCAAAGCAACTGAGAAAAACTGTAACCTTCATTGCTGCTGATTAGGTAACCAACTTTGTGTTCCCTGGAAAAGGCATTTTTTGTATAATTCTGAAATGTACACTATTCTTTGGTTTTAGGAAACCATTTTTTTTTACCTCTGGCTGTTCAGTACTTACCTTTGTACAATTTCAGGGTATTCATTGAACTTTCACTACTTACGTAACTGGAATAACTGGAAAAATGAGGGTGTTCTAAAACTTTTGACGGGTAGTGTATGGGCAGATATATTTTCCTGACATTTATTGCTTGTTTTCACATCTATGCTGTTATTTTATTCAGGAACAATTCAACAACAAACAACTTTCAGTAGGTTTGTGAAAAAAAACTAAATTTTCCAGGGAAAGGCAGTGTTAACTCGGGAACTTTATAACATTAAATTGCGTTTAGCTGACACTATTATCTAGAGCGGCTTAAAGTGAATTACGTACAGGGACAGTTCCCCTGGAGTAACACTGGCCTCAGATTCCTTGCTCAAGGACTGGTTATTCACTCCCCCACCCACATTTATTCTACTAGTGCGGAAATCAAACTGGCTACCTTCCAATCCAAAGACCAACTCCTCATTGTCAACTGCTGCATGGTACATCAATTTAGAAACTGCTTTGCCTTGCTTGTCATCAAAATACCTGAGAGGTTGATTGCACTGACTACCAAAAGCATGTGTTTGCTTAGATAGAAAGAACCCTTTTGTATGGGAATCTGATCTGTTCTCGGAGTCTGGAGTTAAATGTGTGTTCCCATTAGTCTATCAGGAGGCTCCAGTCATCAGGATGCCCATGGAGTAGAACTGTCTGTTGGTTTGTTTTCTAATTGGTACATTTCTTTGTGTCACAATAGAGCTTCTTCTCCACAGGGCTCAGGGAGAGCCCTGACCTGTGTGTGTGTGTGTGTGTGTGTGTGTGTGTGTGTGTGTGTGTGTGTGTGTGTGTGTGTGTGTGTGTGTGTGTGTGTGTGTGTGTTTGACTCACACAACAACATGTCCCTTATTGCCATTCCCCCAGTATCATCAGGCTGCTCCACGAGTCACACACAGGAAAACATCCATGATTGCCATCTCCCACAACCAGGCATACGGTGACATCAGCCATTTGGTGAAAAACACACTGGTATCTGGTGTGTGTGTGTGTGTGTGTGTGTGTGTGTGTGTGTTGGTGCGAAATAAATTAGCCCACATCACAAGGCTTTTGGAATGTAGTGGGAGATGTGTTTTATTAGGTAGTGAATTATTAAAAATGCAATGTACTGGTTTCATGTAGATTCATAGTTAGTTGTGCATAAATTTAGGATGTGGCTATTTAAATATGTGCCGTCTTACTTTCTTTCTAATGATAACTAAACTGCATTAGTCATTTTTTGATGTTAGATGCTGAAAGCACATATAGTCAACCTGATGTTGACAATGTTAGAGAAAATTGTGCATCTTAGCCATGATGGCACTGGAGCTCAGCATATATCCTTGTGGGCTTACTATGTCATCTCTGTCTGTTGGACTCTGATGAATTATAAGGATGCCTTATTGAAACTTGTACCACCAGGATGCTGCCAACAGATGGCAGTCATGCCCCTCGGCACATAAGACAGTTTTGTAAACTACTGAGAGGGTGTTGTGCTTGTGAATAACATCGCTTGAGGGCTTGGATGTGCTGAAATGTGCAGTGTCACTGACTGTTGCATAGGCTTAACAGCATTTTTTGAAATCTGAACCGACAGTGCAAATGTAAAAGGAATGTGGGTGGGGTGCGAACAGGAAGTTGCTGGCAAGCATACCCAGACTGACAAGGTATCAGCAGGGCAGATTAGTGCAGGTTGAGTGATTGATCACATTATAGACTAAAATGGCTCAACAGGGTAGCGTGACATCTATTTCAGTGATAGGGCTGTAGTTTAAACTGCTGTCATTTTCCTAATTTTACTGCAAACAGCAGGGAGACATGTAAGTAATCGTTGAAACATTGATTATGTAATAGCCTAATCACAATTCAACCATTAAGGTTGAGATACTCCCTGTTAGTGTAGTTGGCCTAGAGCCAGCCCTTATTTAATCACTTTCTTAGAGTTTCAAATTGTGATTAAAAGTATGCATAATTTGATCAGAAAGTACACAGTAAAACTTTTGCATAAATGTAATTCATTTTATTATATTTATTTTATTTGTCCTTTGTTTTACTAGCGCAGTCGTATTGAGACAGTAGTGTCTTTTACAAATGAGCCCTGGCCAAGAAAGTGATTAAAGCAATCTCCATAGCATGATCAATTGTTGTCCCCGATAACAACATTAACAGCTATGTTCAAAATGTCTTCTGGGTCCTTATTACAGTTTTTCTCAGTTGCTTTGGTGCTTTTCTCAGATCAGAAAGTAAATTCTCATAACTATTAGTTCAACCTCCACAACATTTAGTCATTTGTGCACCTCATAATAGCAATTTCTCCTTCCTCTGAACAAATTGCAAATGCTTTTGGACATGTGTCAGTTGCTTTCATACAATACAATGTTGTTTTTTAACATTTTCATTTGCTTATGTCATGTCAGTCAAAATGAACTATACTTGTGGATGCTGAATAGTCATTCCCAATAAAACTAATAGTCTTAGTTTTATTGCTTGAGTCATTACATACAAAATTGTTGAACTAGTTATCAAATTCTGTCAAGCAAATTTTATACCTTTCTTTATATTTTTTTTTTTGCTGGAAATGTCTCCTAAATTGAACAGTTGCTCTCAGGTGAACTTAAGCTTTTACTCACAAGGAGGTGTGTGAAGTATTACAGTTTTTCTCAGTTGCGTTGGTGCTTTTCTCAGATCAGAATGTAAATTCTCATAACTATTAGTTCAGCCGTTACCAGTATGTACAGGTAAAACATGTCTTGTATGTATACTCTAATGTTCAGCACTGTAAATGGTCTGCTTTGCTGCAGCAGAGTCATGCAGACGGTGGATTTACCACTCCAGGAGACACTTTTCTCACTGCATTGCACAGGAACGTCGGCATGTGCCAGAATGATTTACCTATTTTCAGTTACAATATGTACTGTTACGTATGTTGTTCACATTTGTGCACAGCTCTACCAAAAGGGTGTTTCTTATGTTTGTTCTAAATAAGTGACTGTATTGTATTTTTCTTTTGCACAATGCTGTAGAATTGCAAAGACCATATACAGTAAAAATAGGAAATGTACGTATTCAGTGTCTTGTACTCACTCCCCTACTTACAGCAACGTGTACTGTTTACTGTAGTTTTACGTAAAATGGCTGTACAGGTAGTATATAGTGCTGTCTTGAGCATTTTCAGGTAGTGTCAATGAGTTCTAACCTTTTTTTCCTGCATTGGAAAACACCAAGAGAAGTAATTGTCAAAATGAAAACATGACAAAGCCATTTGACTATCTTGTTCATAAACATGATGTCAAGACTTCTCATTTTGATGACACTGGCAGTTTCATTGACATGAATACTTGCTTTTGAGGAATTGACTATCTATTTTGAGCAAGTGACTTGCTTTTGCAGGTTATCCACTAGGTTTTGCAGTTTGCACTAACTGTTTTGAGAAATGCACTAAATGCTGCGCAAATGTTAATAGTGTTGTGAGAAAAGTACCAAAGCGACTGACAAAAACTGTAATGTGACCACATCTTAAAAGAAACGATAAATAAAAAAAAATGTATTAATGCACCCCATGAGGCAGCAGGGACTGTGCAAGAGAGGAGGGGCAGATGAGAGGTTCCAACTTGCCTGTGCATATCAGCCTCATATGTCTGTGCTCCTAAGATCTTTCTTTTGTGTCTGACTCATCTGCACTGGGATAGAAATACAGTCACTCAAAGTCTATGCCCAATTAAATCGATTCGTATGGAGGCTGCAGGATATAGTGAATACTGTGAATCCAGGGAATATGGGGAACATGGGGGATACATAGAACATGACAATAACTTCTGTCTGCTCATACTGCCCATAATACATGATATTGGGTGTTCTACTCCAAAGTTATTGTTGTTTAAAATGCGAATAACTCTGCTGTTCTGCTGTTGCAGTGCCATCATCTAAAACATATGGTGTGTGGGCTGTGAGACACCGTGAAATAACAGGTCGGCAGCTGAAAGGAATATGTAACATCTTGATATGTAACGGCCTGAATAACCTTGAAAAGCCACATCTTAGGCAACGGGGGACACACCATCTTCACAGCTAATTTGAAATTCAAAATAAGTAATTTACAGATGCACAAAGAGGCGACTACACCGTAATTCTTCTGTCTGTCTGTCAGGGTACTAGACATTTTGTCCAACAAAAGCAACATGGATAATTAAATAAATAAATCCACCCTTTTCTTCACTACATCATCTCTTACCAAGTAATGTTTGAAGGGCCCTTTGAATATATGACTGTCAAGGCCAACAATTCCAAAAACTAGTAAGTGAATTACATGCTATAAATCAATTTTATATGCATCCCCAAAACTCTTTATTAGATGAAGTACATGTTTACTGTGGTAAACAAGATAATCTACCTCACTCAAATACACACACTCAATAGTATTATTATTAGTATTGTTATTATTATTTTGTTCTCAAATGCATGGTGTGCCACACTTTCTGACTAATTTAATACTATTGTCTTTAATAGGAAATTGGTATTATATTAAGTGATGATATGGTTTCAGTAGCAGTTTAGAGATTATGTTGGCCTACTTTTTTATATGCCTTGCTTTTGCACACACACACACATAGGCCTACACACACACACACACACACACACACACACACACACACGCACGCACACACACACACACACACGCACACACAGCTTCTTGTCTATAATAGCTGGGGACAATGTATCCTCATCCAGGCAACTTTTCTTTCCTGTCTCTCAGTACATTCACAACACACACACACACTGTGTACAATATGAGATCCACCCTAAATAATTTTACAAATCCATGATCCATGCTGAATAATTTCAACAATCTACACTAAATAATTTTAACAATCATTTGAGGCTGCCTCGGTAGTCTTGTAAATAATGCTAAGGAGCTTGAAAGTCCAGCTTGAAAAATACTCCTAACAAAGATGTACATTGACTTTGTTATACCACCATCACAGTATACAGTGTGCTCATGGAATCTGACTCGGAATCTGAGTGTATGAAATATGTGCGATATCACAAATAACATTTATAGGCTCTAACCATCTAAAATAGTCCAAATCTATTGTGAGAAGTGGCCCCAATATGACTGTGTCCCAGTACACAAAGCAAGGACTATAGTTTGATGAATGTGATGTGAAAAAAGTCGACTGGACCACACAGAGCCCTGACCTCAACCCACTGAGCACCTTTGGAATGAACTGGAAGAGAGACTGCCAGCCAAGTCTTTTTTATTAAGTATTAGTGTTTGACCTCAACAATGCTACAGAATGAATGAGCACAAATTCCCACAGACGCAGTCTGAAAAGCTTTCCAAAAGAAGAGTGGAAACTCTGTTGTATATTAAATAACCTTATGTATTTGACATACCTCATGCATTTGAATTCAATGTCAATGCATCCCCTGTGGGTGTAATGGTCATAAACTTTTGTCCATAAAGTGTATATATTTAGTACTTTGGGTGTCTTAAAAAGCTCTTTATACAATGTCTTGTTGTTGTTGTTTGGAAGCACTTTGACATTTGTGTTTAAATTATAAGTGCATTTTAAATTAAATGTGTTATATGCTCTTGGTAAATGGATAGCTCACCTGGTAAAAAGATGTGCCGAAGGTCAGCTGCTTAAATTCCGGGTGATGCATTTCCAGTGTGGGCCCTCAGGCAAGGCTCTTAACGCTACTCACATCACCCAATAGATACATGCAGGGGGGAACTAGGACGCCAACGGAGGGGATTTATCACCACCCTCAACCCCTTAAGGTCTGAGACAAAGCCCCAACAAGCACTTGCTGCTGAACGCAAGAGCAGCTGACCTGAAATGGAGGATTGAGGAGAAACAAAGTTGCTGGCCTTTGAGAGAGAGATTTTGTGGGTGCGAGAAAAACGTATTACTATACTACATTAAAGAGCCAATAAATTCAATTTTGAGAAAATAAGTGTAACACTTGTGTCAAGTTTATAGGCGTAACACTTATGTCACAGGTATTTATGTTCTGGAGTATTTGGGCCAAGTGTAGGTTCGATGAGTGGTATTGTAAATATAAAAACATGCAGGACTACCTGGAACAAAAATTAGTAGAATATATTAGGAGTTAAAGACAGGATAAGACACAACAGAGTTGTTTTTACAGCTCAGATGCAAATTTGTGTAGATGTAATTGTAGATATGAACACACCCTAAATATCTTGCCTGTTAACCTGTCTCTGTCTGGTTTAGTTTCAAAAAAGAATCCAGAAAATTGGGAGGATTTAACAGCAATAACACAGGCAGAAACCTCATAATAATTTGTGAGCTTCTTTCGTGACTGTGTGAGAATGTGACAACAGAAGTCTTATCTTTTTGTCAGAAGCTGCAAAGTACAGTTCAGCAGAATCATGGGATGACGAAAGAAATTTTATTTCATTATACATGCTTGAAGTCGTCTTAAAGAAAGTATTAGATGTCCATTGACAATGGACTCCAATTACCATTTTAATCTGCTATCTACAGGCAACACAGCCGCATTCTGTTCCATCTGGCATCATAATGTAGTTCAGAAATGTGCTACGGAAACTAAGTCATAACTTACTCCACTATTTAAAAGTCTGCTCACCAAATTAAGCACGAGCGCCCCATTTGATAGACACGCTCCTTTGCTTCACTGATGCTCCTCTAATCAATGAAGATGAATAGCAAAATCAGATGCAGCAATGTTATATAGATCAAGTCAGCTATCTCCACATTTTTATGGATAAATTAATTGAAGTGAATTCATTGAAGGAGGTAGGTGAGGTGACTTAGTGACATGAAAGGAAAGAGTGAGCACGAGAAAGCCAGACAATGTTACAGAGATAGGACAAGAGAGAGAGAGACAGAGACAGAGAGCAACAGTGACATAGAGAGAGAGGGACAGATAGAGAGAGACAGTGACACAGACAGAGAGAGAGAGCGAGAGAGATGGGAGGGAAAGAAAGAGAAAGATGGCTCACATCTGATAAACATTTGGTTTAGATGTGGACTGTTGACAGGGATATTGAAATCATCAATCCTACAAAATGTCTTGGTGTGTTCACAGTGTTTGTTTTCTTTGTGAAGCAGGTCTTAGAATCTCAAAAGAGTGATCACAGGAGTGTTTTCCCATCTTTAGAACCCAGTATCCTTCCACAGACACAAGCTGTGCAGAAAAATTAGACAGACTGGGCATTTCTGAATGTAACTAAATAGTTACTTAGTTCTGAGGAATATTATTTTTCACTCTACCAATATAACAGATGTGACATGTGCAAAGAACTTCAGCAACAAAAGTAAAAGCCAGGCAAATATCCAAGCAGTATTACATTAACCTTGCAGCAGCATATTCAGTTACTCAGGCTTCTTTGTTTTAGGTTTTAGTAATATAGTTGCCAGTGCTTTGTTAGAATGCCCAATTCTTGTTTTTGAAAGTATTTTACCACAACTACTGAACAAATGTTACATGTGTAATATGTTTTAAGGATCTGGCATTTTATTGTCCTGGGCTATCAGGAGAATGAAAAGCTGTTAACATTGGGGGTTTTAGAATGTTCTATGAAATAATAAATTCTACAACAATGTAAGATTCTAAAATTCAGTATGTTCTATGGACCCCAACATCTTTAGAACTTTTAATGTCCCAACATTGCTGTCATACTGATTTTACCATACACCTTTAAAGGTTAGAGAGGTGATGATGCTATACTTAACTGATGTGGCACCTGGTAAAAGAGGAAATGCAGACTGTAAACTGTCAGGTAGCAGTGTGTCCCATGTGACTGGGCCTAGATGGAAGCATGTCACCTCCCAACCCCCATCAACCTCCACCATCCTCTCCCCATCACCATCAACCCCCAACCTCCACTGTCTACTCCACCAACCTCCACCCCCCTCTTCCCAGCCCTCCACCAGCCCCCTGTCCCCACTCAATCAACCCCCTTGCTTAATGGTGAGCACTATGCACCAGATGCTTAGAACATTTGATCACAATGGCAGGGTTTTCATTTCGGTAGAGTACTGTCTAATTCCAGACTAAATCTGTATGAACTGTGGATTGGCCACATCTAAAGCTGCTGTGTGACACAAAGGTGACTGCAATTTATCTGTTGAATTTTTCTGAGCTTACACATGCTTTTCCTCTTTGACACATTCGGATGAGACAGACATTTAAAGTATAATCAGGACACACATGCAGGCACATTTATCTTTCCCTTAGCTCAATCTGTTCATCCCATCATTTTTCAACTCACTTCTCTTCAAATGCAGAGCGGTGCCCCTGAGAATTACTTGTCTGACAACATGCAGTGAATTCAAGTTGTGGTGCCAACAGAATGAAAAATATGGAAAAATCCGATAGTTACCTGTTAAAACTGCTTTAGAGTGCCACAGCACAGGATCCACTTGTCCTGGTTACCCTACAAATGGAAGTGTACAGCCTGGATTTCAACTATATTAGATAGTACAAAAAATATTCAGGTTGAAATGCTTTGGAATGAGAGATATTGTATTTCAGTTGGACTGTCCTGGTAAAAAAATACATATATATATAACATACAATTTAATTATTAGAGTTTGAAGAAAGGTTGCAATATGCTTTATATGACTGATGTGCAAGACAACATAATGTGTCATACACAGATGGTCAGAGGAAAGCAACCCATATGACCATGCGAGGTCTCAGTTACAGATTTAGCTGCCTAGAGATCTTCTCAGACAGACTAAGATGGCCACTGGGGATGCTATCATAACACCCCTTTATACCCCGTTCTGCTTCAGAGTGTGCAAGCTGTCAATGTATTAAATACCACCTAAATATCTCTGTAATAGAAGAAAAGCATATTTTTATCGCTCTATAGGCCAACAAAATTGTGGCATTGAGTTCCGGTTACGTTCATTTTATTGGTTAAGTGAAACCTATTGATTTTATAAATAAGAGCAAGGTCGTTAATGTTTTACACCTGTTCATTTGTCCATGTCAATTAAAAGAGTGTGACATTTTCTGCTAGTCAATTGACACTGACCTGACTGTAAGACAAATGAGAAAGACAGCATGTACTTCTGAGCCAAGTTTATTTTGTCATTGCTCTCACTCACATACACCAAGTTAAATCAATACTTCTTTAATTCCAAATTACCATAAAAAATGAGCTAGTTATGCTCCACTTGCCAAGAAACCAAATTAAAATGTCAGATGAAATGTCTACAACACGCCATCAATGACATTTTCTGGGCTAAACTTCTTACAACTCTAATTGTTCTTTAATTAACAGGACAATTAATTGGAGAAAGAAACAATGAGTTGCAGTCTTCTTGTAAATGTTGCCAAAGCCCCATGCAACCTGATGTGAAACTTCTTACTTGTTGTGGTTGAATAATATCAGTTATGTCTACTACTGCATCAGATTAACTTTTTTGCAAAGATAACCAAGTAACAAATTCCCACTTTTACTTTAAACATTACTTAAAAAGTAGTATTTTTCAAATATGGTGCCTCTAATCAAGAAACAAGATAGTAAGCTCTTTTGTAGGCACTTTACAGTAGTGAGCAAATTTTGTGCAATATCATTTTTAGGGGTCAGGGTTTTTTTTTGTTTTCAAATCAGTCACTTGCACCATGTTTTATATTTTTTGGATTTTTTTGTCCATGTATGTTTGGGTTTAACATTTTAATATGATAACTCGCCGATCTGTGGTGGCATCACGGAATTCCCAACAATTTAATGAATGTCCCACGGAAGTCATACCAATGTAAGTCAATGACAGACTTCGTCCATGGTCCACAGATCCCTTGATTCAATAATAACTTTGTGATCACAGAAGTTAATCCAATGCAAGTCAATAGCGCATATTCCGACATAATTTCAATAATTCTGAGAGATCAGGTTTCACATTTCAGTATATTGTGGTATAATACTGTAGTATAGTTGTAGTATTATTACTGAAATTACCACTTTACTTTTTCTTAAACTGATGAAATGTTTGTCTGCTAAAACTGCCTAAGCAGTATTTTGCAATAACTTTGAACCCGGACACCTGCATGCAGTGGACATGTTGATGGCTAACTTTGTTTGTCTCCCCTCCATTATTCATTACTGTCAGGAAGGAGCTTGGGTTGACATTGATTAATGGCAAGTCTTTGCGAGACAGCTTGCCAAGATATAATTGCCAGACAAGATATTATTGCCAGACAGTCATGTATTATGCTTTAGAGAAACTAGGATATAAAATATCCACCAGTTTCACATAGGTTATATGACTAGATTAAGAAAGTAGTAAGCTGTAGTGCTACACTAGGGTACTTCTAGATTTGTAAGGCTACTGCCTCACCCTTTAGAAGCGAGCTTGGGTAATAATTTCTGCTGATATAGGCATGGGCACACTATATCTCCTTTCCTGTCTCCTGGATTTCCACCTGCTTTTCCTTCCTTTCCTTCCATCTTCCTAGTCTAGATATCTAGACATACCCTAGCAGTAGTAATTCAAATTCCTACATGGGTACCGGCTATCCCTGACCTATTGAAGACAAGTAGCTTGTCTCCCAAATCTGGACAGACCAATCCCATCAGTCTATCCTTGTGGACAGTCACTGGGTGGGCTTAACATGATGATGACAGGCCTGCAATGGTGCACTGGTGTAGTGCTATGTCAAACAAGTTCGTTGCTCTGATCC
This sequence comes from Setipinna tenuifilis, assembly GCA_030347295.1. Classification (NCBI taxonomy): domain Eukaryota; kingdom Metazoa; phylum Chordata; class Actinopteri; order Clupeiformes; family Engraulidae; genus Setipinna; species Setipinna tenuifilis. The sequence continues at coordinate 30,402,404 of CM059272.1, forward strand.
TATTGTGTGCAGAGACAGTTTGAAAAAAAAAAACGTTGATGCCATCCCTTGGATTGCGCCTGGCCTATTAATCATTGGATTGTCAGGCTATCATCTTGCTACACCTGCAAATTAAACATAAAGTCTGGCCTTTTTAATTTGTTGTCAAGGTATTCTGATTACTTAAATAATATATTAGGATTTGCAACATAATTACCCAAGGATAGAATCAGTGCTGAACAACATCTAAACTATCAAGGTAAACCAGTTGGTGTATTCAAACTAGATGTACCACATAGCGGTACATGGTATGACCGACGCAGTGTATTGAAGTGTGGGAATCATAGGTATAGTGAGTTTGTGGTAGGTCAGTGTTGTGAGGTGAGAGTTTGTGTGGAAATGATTTACTGGAAGTGGGCATGGATGTGGGTTTTGAATGAATGACATTCTGTGTGTTTGTGTATATTTTGTATAGTTCCCACCTCCTCGGTCCAAGATATTGGCAATGCAAAATCCCTATTTTTGCATTTAACTATATGACTAGGTGGCGCTATTTCTTCAAGTGAGTGTTTATGGGATGGGTTGATACACCGCTTTAAAACTGGCTTACTAGCACAAAATCATTGTCTTGGGCAAAATTTTTGATAAGTTATTTAACAAAAACTGTTTTTGTACACCTAGCTTTGACCGGAAAGATTGCACACTGTGGTGAAATGTCACAAAATTGGTGCACATGAAAAGAAAGCCGTTCAGAGTTGTCATGTCAACTTTGACCAAATATGAGCAATTAGAAGCCGAGATTTTGGAGAATTTTAAGCTATGTTTTGAATTTTAATTGACATGTAACTTTGAAACAGTCCTTCTCAAGATAAATCCTTTGATAACTTTTTGTCAGCATTGTCTGTAGATGACATGTACCAAATTTGGTGAGATTCACATGAACGGCCTATGACGAGTTCGTTTGGTTTCGCTTTCACAATGTTAAAATTTCACGGAAATTCTTTTTGTTGGAAGTGGGCGTCGACAAGTGTTTTCAATGTGGGAGGGTCAATAGATTTCACGACAAAAAAAACTGCTTGTAAACATTACTGTTCTCTAGATAATAGCCAAATTACATTTTGTACAGTTACAGCGCCCCCTATGGGCCAAATTGTATGGCATGTGCTGTGCTTTTAGAGGTCTTTGTGCTGATTGTGCATGACATATTTTGTGCAGTTCCCATATTCCCAGTCCAAGACATTGGCAATACAAAATCCCAATTTTTGCATTTACCCCTATCACTAGGTGGCGCTATGCTTCAAGTGACAGTTTATGGGCTGGGTCAATGCGGCTTTGTAACCCCGACATACTACCACAAAATCACTGTCTTGGGAAAAAATGTTGATGAGTTTTAAAAAAAAACTGTTTTTGCTTCGACAAAAAACATCGCCCCCTTTGACAAAATATCACAAAATTTGATGCACATGAACAGAAAGCTGTTTAGAGGTGGCATGTCAATTTTCACAACATTGGAGCAATTAGAAGCCAAGATATGGACTTTTGAAGAATTTTAAGCTATATTTCAAATTTTCATTGACATGTAACTTTTAAACGGTTTATCTCAGGACAAATCCTTTGATAACTTTTTGTCACCATTGTCTGTAGATGACATGTACCAAATTTGGTGAGATTCACATGAACGGCCTCTGACTAGAGTTCGTTTGGTTTCACTTTAACAATGTTAAAATTTCACGGAAATTGTTTTTGTTGGAAGTGGGCGTCGACCAGTGTTTTCAATGCATAGACAAAACGACATTTTGTACAATTACAGCCCCCCTATGGGCCAAATTTTATGTCATGTGCTGTGCTGTTAGAGGTCTTTGTGCTGATCGTGCATGACATATTTTGTGCAGTTCCCACCTTCTCGGTCCAAGATATTGCCAATATAAAATCCCATTTTTTGCACTTACCTATATCACTAGGTGGCGCTATACTTTAAGTGAGTGTTTATGGGCTGGGTCAATACGCCTCTGTAACACCGACATATCACAAAAAATTCATGTTGTTCGGTAAAACGTTCATTGAGTTATTCAGCAAAAACGTTTTGGCGTCTCCCCCTCTTTGATGGACACTGGCACAGTGGGGCGGTGGCCCTTGGGGCCCAAAAGCTTCTATTCGCTGAAAAACATCTAGGGCTATATGCCTACAAAGATTCATGTCACCCAGAGTTCCAGTTTCCTGGCAATCGTTGACGAAAAATCGGTGAAAAAAAAAAAAAAAGGGGAAAAACCTCGGCAACACTATCTTCGCTAGCGGCGGTCATAATTAGCTAAATCAGCTGGAATGACGATGTTTAATTTTTACTACCCCTTTGCTTATGATGTATTTAGAATGTAAATTATCTTAATGAGATGAATGAAATGCACCTGAAATCTAGGTTTTAGTGCCATTATGCTTAATATAGACTCAACCAAAGTGATGTTTCTGAGCTAGGCTCAACAGAACACTAGCTTGACTACAATGACTGGGCCCCATCCGGTCAATTTAAAATTTTGAATTGGTAATGACAGTCTTTCCAGTAAGCTAAAATACCCACTTAATAAATGACTATCATAAAGTAACATAATGCAGGTATGGTAACCATGGTATGAGCTGAATAATGGACTTGCTGGAATAGCAGAAATTAATGCACTTAGCAAATAGGCCTAATCAGAAGCTGGATGAAAATCTCCTCACTGAAGTCCATACTTAGTTCCCACTGGTTCTGAGTAGTTCTGGGCAGCTGTGGCCTAATAGTTAGGGAGTTGGTATTGGAGGATTGGAGGATTGCAGGTTTGATTCCTGCACCAGTAGGAAAAAATGTGGGTGGGGGAGTAACCAGTGCCCTCCTGCCCCCTCATCCATGACTGATGTTCACTTAAGAGCATGGTTTCTAACCCCTTATCTTGCTTAAGGTCCCTGTCCCTGTAGCTAACTCACTGTCAGTCTCTCATCAGCGAAATGTAATGTAATGAGTAATTCTTAAGGCCAGCACCCACTGGGCGGAAATCCAGCTTTTCCGACCTGAAATTGAGGCTCTCGTAAATCATGCAAATCCAATTTTTGGAGGTGGGGGTAAAAGAACAGGTCGGGTGTTGGTGAACATAATGACCGCTCCCCACTGTCAACCATTTTATGCCTCAGATTCATGTCTTCATGTTACTTTGCAAGTAGTTCATTCATTTGTCACAATGGAACTCCATCCAAAGCAGAGCTCCAACAAAGAGCCTGCAATCTTTGCGAAAGACTATCTAATGTGTTCTAAGAATTTTGGATGCATGGGGTGAACTATTTCTTTCTTAGCTGAAGCTGATGACACGACGGGACAAAATAAATTTAAAGACCGATATAGTGGGATAGTGGGACCAGGCAAGTGACATTATTCTAAAATGCATAACTCCCCCAACATGGTTAGAAAATACTACTTGTCGCAACCCGATCTACCTAACAGGAGTCACATATGTGCTTGTGCGCATCTCTGTCCTCCAAATAAATCTGCAATTTAGAAAATAATTCAAACACACATCATTACAATTTCTGCCTATTTTGCCATTTATCTATCAAATCCACTGTTTCGAAAATCCTCACATGCATTTCAACTTTTACATATACACCGCATGTGCATCCACATCAGGTAGGTACTTAGATCAGGTTGCGACACTACCTCTCCAGCCAGCTGCAGAACGAGAAAATGTCATAGTATGATCAAAATAGCCTAACCTGACAATACAATGAAGAAAAATAATTGTGTTTAAAATTTGGGGTTGGCTAATGCTTTGGATGGAATTAGATACTTTCATGCAGTAATGTTATGTGCGAGACTAGGGTTGCCAATTCTAGCCTATTGTAAATGAGCCAAAACTCACACCAACTTGTGTGGCGCTGGTTTAGTTTCGCCAAAGCGACAAAGAGAGAATCAAGGCGGTATGTAAGATATGTTGGTAGTCGGTACCTTCAAAGAGAGACAATACCATGAACGAACCTTTAAATCATTTTGCACAGAGTATTTAAATTACGACGATAAGCAACTTGTGGAATATAGTCCCCCATCTAAATGCCACTTGGTCAGTCGCTTCATGTTAATTTGCATTGTCATTTGTACTCAATCTGAATGCACAGGTCACAAAAAAATCGGGTGAATTGATTCACTTTTGCCACAATTGGCTAGTTGGCAACGCTAGATTACAGCGACTATGCTAAACTAAGCTAAGGTCAGTGCTGCCAGATTCAGACAATAGCTGGGTCTGCGGGAAAAAGGCTTCTGCTCACTTATCCAACTCTAGGGAGTGCGGGGATAGACAAAATTTCACCTAGGGGTGGTGTATTGTGGTTTTTAGACTCAGTTTGTTAATTTATTCCCTAAAAATTTATTACAAGTCACACACATTTTAGAGTGTTTTTCACAAAAATATCTCATGGGGGACATGCCCCAGGCCCAGATCCCCCTACAATGCCTAGGTTCCCACATTTCTGCTTACTACTATCATTCACCCCCCACCCGCTACTGAGTCATTTCCTGCTTTATACAGCTTCGGTCCAGATACACTCAAACTGACATACTTTTACACTGTGAAATGAGTAGGTTTATAGTGTGGCTAATAAGGCTGCAGGCATTGAAACAGCTTGTTACCTAGAACAGTAACAGTAGTTTTTAAAGTGCACGGTTGTGTACTGGGCATTATATTCTATATTTTCCTGCTTTTTGTTGTTATGGCCATGACACCTATGAATATTACAACATTAGCTACATTCCATAACCTGCATCTGGTGGGTGCAGGGCTTTATTCATGACAATGTTATTACAGTTGTGCTAATCTTCCATCAACAATAGCAGTGAAAATTGTATAATGAACAATGTAAACTGGTAACAACGCACAGTAAGCCTAGTTCTTTTTTATAAAATAAAGTTTGAACTTTAACAGAAGCTGAAGTGGAGACTAGGCCTATCTTTGTGGCAAGAAATTAAGAACTTTCCTGGTCATTCACGAGCAGTCAGCCATAATATCCAATCTGGTTCTCAGGTCGGTCATCTGGAGTCAGCAGCAAACATTCTTTTGCAGACATCGAGGACACATTCCTTTAGGTTTTTGGCTGCCACCTAATTAATGGTTGTGGCTGAGTGGATTGGAAAGAATTTCTGCTACTCTGCTACTTCTGCAAGCCTTTCTTTTGATAAACTTTGCTTTACTCCTACAAGGACCAGTCAAGACATGTATCATAAAAATATATTTTCTGGAAAAGTTAATTAATGCATTCCATTAGTTACAAAAAAATGTATGTTTAGCTTCATGAAATACCACACATGTCCTTATAGCTTATCTTATTGGAGAAATCTCTAACCTCTTTATTGGAGAAATACAAAGACAAAGGAGTTCTTCAAAACTAAGGAAAAACCAAGGCCTCCATAACCTGACCAGCCAATGTCTTCAAAGAAAGTGTCTGACAAAAATGTCCTTGAAAGGCTTATAGAGGTTCTTTTTCTAAAGTTGAGTCAGGCTTACTTATATGGCACATTTTAAGACCACAACTTGCACCAAAATGCTTTCCAGATAAAGTTAATCAATGTACAACATAAATAGGAATAAGATGGCAGAATGATTGAAGATTGAAATATTGAAAACACTTAAACATGAATCCTGAGGGACATTTGTGTAAATGTTGATATCTGTATCTAACTCTGTAGTATTATACCAACTGAACAAATAACTATGCAATTTTAATAATTGTATATATGTAAGAAATCTACTTTGTGGGTACAATCTTCAATCTCATGTTATACAGCAATTTTGTTAATTTTGTTGTTTAATTGGCTCTCTGCTATGGATAGTACACACATACTCAGATAGAGGGCCAGAAATTCACAACTCCTGTAAGGAAATACATAACTGTCACTCCTGTTTGTGATTGACTGAAGTTGCCAAATGTGCTGTTTCACACACATGCTGTTTTTAAATCTACTTTCTGTTTTGTCCTCTGACACAAAGGTTTATGTCAACTGAAAGAATGTGCAATTGTGTGGTAAAGACAAAGCTGGGAAATGTGGCTTGTAATTAAGGAATTCTGCATTAGAGATGGCCTTATCTGCACTTCCTCTTAAGGGCACACATGGAGAGTAGTGGTTTTACAACATGCCAGACACAAAGACCCAAAATCTCTTAGCTACATTGTCATCTCAGGGCAGCTAAGAGAAACTAATATGACTGGCATGCTCTATAATCAACCTTATTGAACTGCTCATGTCTACATCAGCACAAATTCTTAAAAATTCTTAAAATCATTTTCAACACAGTCAATCATTTATTTACTATGGTCTTAACTTATGTTGCCTTAATGAGATGGAGGGTTTAATACAACTTTTTTATATTGTAAATATAAATAAACATTGACAAGATGATTGGTGAGGATGAAATGATGATCTAATTTAAGAATCTCTTGAATCAATAACATGAGAAAATTAAAATCCCCACTAAAGCTAAGTAAGGATGTGGTGATGGTTGTCACAGCCACAATTTGCCCATACACACACAGTGTGACAGCCAGAGATGATGTCTGAGTGCTGGGTGTCTCTGTGTCTCTCGGGCTGTTTGCTGCGCTGTAATAGTGCAATCTGGTGTGTATGGGCGAACTATCCACAGAAGGGCTGGTGGCTGCTCTTTAGAAGCTAACACACACACAGAGAGAGAGAGAGAGAGAGAGAGAGAGAGAGAGAGAGACACATACAGACACACACACAGACACACACACGCACACACACACACACACACTGAAGCCGCTGTCTGCTGGTGTGTGACGCCGCCACTGCTGCGGAGTAGGAGCGCTACAGCACCATGTGTTAATGTCCCCAGGGGTTGCTCCACTCTCTGAGTCCATCATCCACTACACTGCACAGCTTGTCAATGATTAATGCATCTACTCTCACATGATGGATTAATACAATGAGTCTCTCTCTCTCTCTCTCTCTCTCTCTCTCTCTCGCTGTCTTCCTTGCTGTCTTTGTGTGTGGGATTGCATGCACATGTGTGTGTGTTTGTGATTGCATGTGTGTGTGTGTGTGTGTGTGTGTGTGTGTGTGTGTGTGTGTGTGTGTGTGTGTGTGTGTGTGTGTGTGCATGTGTGTGAAAGTAAGGGCCTGCCCTTTACATCCTGGATGAGCTGTGAGCTCAGTCTATCTCTTGGAGTTACAGGCAGTGAGGATGATGCCCCTCTCCATTTAACTTCTATAAATAATGCATGGGGCTCGCTCTCTCTCTCTCTCACTCTCTCGCTCGTGTGTGTGTGTGTGTGTGTGTGTGTGTCCTGGCTTTTGTTTTGTTCCAGCCTCTTGTAAAATACGCTTGAACCAGGGTCCTTTTGGGAGCACCAATAATCCCCCATCTCTTTCATGCTACTGGACTTCCTTTACCTTCTCTATGAATTTATGCTTGCTCCCCATTTTCAGTGTGCTGTCAAGATTGTTTGGTTTCCCATATAGTCTTTTTGATCAGGTTGAGAATGTCAGAAGCCTTTTGTTGAATTACCTGACTTCACAATGCAGCATGCACAATTTTTGTCACAACTTAGCATAACAAAATTAAATTTTGCTTCCATACAGTAAACACAAAGATGTCACAGTTTTTTGAATAACACATACAGTACAAGATATTTACTTCTTCTAACATATTTTCACATTTTAATTTATTCTAATCTCTGTTGTGTGCTAAATTGTGAGAAAATTAATTTTAGAGCATGGACCAGGCAGCTGTTACCAAGAATACTGAAGTAAAACAGAGTTGGAGAAACATATTACAGGATGAAGGATTTTCACAGAAACATCCACCATAAACAGGCTTCATGCAACAGCTTTAAAAATAGGCAAGGATATCAATGTTGGCAAATGTTATTGAATTACAGTAGCACACAGTCAAGCCTAAATGGCTTTAATGACAACAAACATTAATCAGTGGAAATACCCATCAGGTCATGCTTTTTAACCAATGACAAGGAGTACTTTACTGCCTTCCCATGACTCTCAGTTTTTCAATGCAGCAAACAGCCAATATCCCACTGTGAACTGACAAGTCTGATATGGGTCAAGTCAAGTCAAGTAGGTTTTACTGTCATTTATACATAGTACATAGTGAGATGAAACAACATGTCACACAATGTTACACACAACTGTTAAAACACAGCAGAGACAAGACTGCTACAGTACAGTATCACACACACACACACACACACACACACACACACACACACACACACACAGATACTTATGATTTCAAGCTGTGGCCTTAAAGAGTTTTTTTTTTCACTTGGGGAAATGAATTTTTAAAACTTGGCTATATGTATTGCTGTATTGAATAGCAAGATGCAATATCTGAAAAGTCAAGTGCCTCTGAACCTTTGAGGATTCAGCTATTCAAATTTCACACTAAGGCTGTCAACAACCATCATTCATTAAGAATATCCTCTTTAATGAAGAGAATCTTTGAGAGCAAGTCTCAAATGTAATGATGTTGAAAACATTCAAATAGTTAATATCTTGCTCAATATTTGGTCTTCTCAGCTTCACACCTGAAGAGTTTCCTCTCCAGAAACTAAATGTGTGTCACGAGGACTAGGACTAGGAACCAGGGAAACAAGACAGAACAGGAGAGAGGACCCAAATGCGTGGCGTAACCCCAAAAGACCTTTATTTAGGGATTCAGGGTACAGAGACATAGTCAAGGTAACAGGACAAGGACAAGGACAGGGACTGGGACAGAGTCAGGATAACAGGAACAGAGTCAGGGTAAACAGAACACAGTGGTGCTCGCTTGAGCATGTAGGCCAGAACAGAGACAGGGACAGATACTGGACAGGACCACAGTGGTGCTCACTTGAGTACATAGGCCGGGTAACGTGGGACTCAAACCCATGACTCTTGGGATCAGAGTCACTTGCTCGGTGCAGCTAGGTAGCGTGGGGATCGAACCCACGAATCTGGGGATCAGAGTTCCATGCTCGGTGCATGTGGGTTGCGTGGGGATCGAACCCACGACTCTGGGGACCAGAGTCTGACGCTCTACCACCTGAGCCGATGGTAGTCGAGTCGTTGCTGGCGAGCCGGATCAGTAGCCGTGGGCTGGAGATCGGAGCGTAGTTGGGGACGTGGTCCGAGTCGTAGCCATGGGCAGCAGACAAGGCGTAGTTGAGGTACAGGTCCAGGTCAAAGACGGGAATCGGTCCGAGCAGACACAGAACACACTAGAGGCAGGACTGACAAAAACAGGACGAGACACAAGGCACAGGCACGACAGAAACCGGGAAACAGAAACATGACTAGGAAAGGACTAGGAGACTAGGAAACACCGGAACTAGACTTGAAACCAACTGATAACAGGCAGGAGAACCAAAAACAAGACTGACAAGATCAAGACAGGCGTCGGGGGTCTGAATGCTAGTGGGGGGAAACACCGTGGGTAGCAAACAAACCGACGAGGAGGGACTGGAAAGTGAGGGTTTAAATAGTGCTGAAACTAAGGAGCTAAACGAGCGTGAACAAGAAAGGTGAGACCGATTAACAAGGGAACAAGGAGACAAGGCAAGCAGGTGGGGCAGATTTAACATGGAAACAAGGAAACAAGACCAGCAGGTGAGGAGGGTTAACATGGCAGTGCAGGGTGCAGAGTGAATGATTGAGACTAATAAAGTGATCAGGAGAAAACAAAGGAAAAACACAGCACTGCCAGAAAAACCCCAATGGAACACCGTGTGGTTGGAATATCAGACGTTCTCTTCAAAAAAGTCTTGAGATGTGTCTCTAATGTCTTGAATGAGAAGTGAAACATCATAATGGAATATCAAAATGTGATTTCACAATGTGTTTTAACACATTACGTAATACATATGCATGCCACTCTGTAATATGAAGGACAATACTACATTCACACATTGTGGCACAGAAAATACAATAACAAAAGAAATACTGTGTGCTTGGGAACCCCCCACACACACACACATTTTGCAGTGATAGAAAACTAATCAAGTACACCTTCTCAAATACTGTACTTTAGCTATGACATCAGCATGTCAGCGATGTGGGTGGCCAGGGTCACAATTCAGTGTTGTTGACAGCTCACCCAAATATGGAATCTCCATATTTCCATCCCTCCAATTAGTGCCTTTAATCTGCACATGCACAAAAAGGTGCAAAAGATAACAGTGAATAGGAAACAAGCACAATAGAGAGGGCATGGCTTGCAACAGAGCTATGGTTGCTAGTGGTTATGATTAGGTATGGCAGCAGAGACAAAAAGGGTTCTTGTGTGTTGTCTGCCTGACATAAGCCATTAACTTTTAGCCCTTTCACAGCAAGGTGTCTTTCCACTGAGTTATCCAGACATGATGCTGACCCATCTGTGTTTGTGTTTGCAGTTTGCTCACATCCAAAATAAAAGTAATGTAGTTAGTTTTACGTCATGCACATATGTTGATCATTGGCAGCCTCTATGCCGCAATAATAAGGCTCATTATGGCATGAGGTTTGGGGATTTCTGCACGATTTCTACACAAACTGTTGGTGTTCCTTTGTGTGTGTGTGTGTGTGTGTGTGTGTGTGTGTGTGTGTGTGTGTGTGTGTCTGTGTCTGTGTCTGTGTCTTGTATAGTGTATGTGTGTGGGGGCATGTGGCTCACTAGGATGTATTGCACTGGCAGAGAGGTGCTGTTTCCCATCCATACATGCTCATTAGACAGCAGAGAGCTAATGGGCAACACTTAGGAGTCTGCTGCAGTCACCACAAAGGCTTTCAGTGGCATTGCTTTTAGATACTGCTTACAACTTTTAGCTCAGTGCATCCCCTGCTCTTTATATCTCCCAACTCTCTCCCCTCTTAGCTCTCCCTGAGGGCTGCTTGTTAAAGCATACTATTTTACATGGATGCATGCAAGTACTCACCAGCAGAGATCAGGAAGCCATTTTACAGTAGCAGTTATATAGTATGAGCTTCTCCATCCACAAGACCCCAGAGAGTTTTTAGACAGAAATGGGTGACTGACCAGAAGGACCTCAAGCTGTTCTAGGAGATCAAAGGATATTCAACCTTCAGAGTTTTTAGAAGTATTTATGTACAAATACTGAGCTTACTGCCAAGCTATCCTGACAAAGCCTTAGTCTACACAAAAGCAGTCTTTACTGTTATGACCAAATGATACAAGATATATCAATATATCAAAAACATATACAAACATATACATATACAAACTTTTTGCTGTAAAATCGCAGTTAAATACATCTGCAAGCAGCAGAGGGGCAATAGAATGTAGTTATGTCAGAGACAGGGTTGTAAACAATTGAAGCCAGTTACATGTTATATCAAAGTTTGACTGAGATACAAGTTGATTTTCTGTTTGGTGGATTTGCCATCAGTTTTGATTGGCTGAAAGGGGAAATCACATTACTAGACAAAATATATATATTTTAAACTGTTGTCAGGCATGGTCTGACAAAATGGTCTGCGGCGTGTTTCGCCCCCCCCCAAGGCAGAGAGACATGCTGCTTCTGTGCATGGCACCTTCTCAGCAAGCAAGGGCGCCTGCAGTTCACTTAGGGGGCGCCAATGTGCCGATTGCAGCAATATTACACACACAGCTTTTTATTTATTTATTTTCCCCCAAGTGCTCATGGCGCCCACCACGAAATGGTTCCCCGGGCGGCTGCCCTGTTCGCCCGTGCCTAAAACCATTACTGGTGTGTTTTGCGATCATCGGAGCAAATATGTGCCAAAATAGATTTTTTTTGCTAATTACAGCGCCACCTAATTTCGTATCTTTCAGTCACAGTGAAAACCAGGAACATTTCCAGAGACAGCAATAGCTGGGGACAAATCACTAAAAACGGGGACTATCCCTAGGCTTTGTTGACTTGAATTCATACCAAACCATAACCATTAGCTCTAACTCTATGAGGACATGTTTTTCTGACAGTACAGAGATCATCCTATAGCCAGTACTGTCATTCATACATAGGCAGTGGCGGTTCTATAGTGTTTTACGCCCCGGGCGAGACCACCTCTCAGAAATCAGTATAGGCTTTAACAGAGTAGCTAACAATTTAGCCGTTCGGTGCTGCTACTGCAGACAATATGCTTTCTCTCCCTCGAAGTGAATTGAATCTGAATCCTAGATGTGTCCTCCTCTTTCCTCCGAAGGAACTCATTCACTATCTTTGTGATAAGATTCCATTCAGTGTGTTTCCCCATCCTCCACAGTATCTAGAAATATTCATAAAGACAGCTGCTATTGTCAGAATAATGAACACTGATAAAAAATTGGAGACAAGAGAAAAAAACATAAAAAATACACATTTGTGGAGAGTGATTGTATGTATGAATAACATATTCTGTGTCTATGATTGTGTTTTTCTCCATTATTCAGTATTATTCTCCCTCTCTCTCTCTCTCTCTCTCTCTCTCTCTCTCTCTCCCTCTGGACCAACCGGCTTAAGTTAGTAAAAGTCCTGCCTTGTATTCCTTGTGCTTTTAACACAACACTGTTCTTTTTTGTTGTTCCACAAAAGTTGCTAGAGCTTTGGATAAAAGCATCTGCTAAGTGTAATGTAACGTAACAGGTGATTTCACTAATTTGCTTATCTACCTGGCTGACAAGTTGTGCCTATTAGACTGACACAAGTATGTGGCAGGACTTGTAGTTTCTGAATCTGAGATGTCTGTCTCTGATTCCAGAACAGTAACAGACACTTAGCCTATAGACATATCATGTAGAGGGCATGGCTAAGCATAGACATCTCACTCCACTTAGGTTAAACAATATAAAATATTTCAGTTCATCACTTCAGTTAATCATACAGTAGCTGGAGGGACATGATAAGGGGAAATATACACATTATGTTAATAATGCCATTAGATCTCCTTTGATAGGGGCTGATGTGGGCGTGGGAGTGAATAACCAGCTCTCTCCTACACCCTCAGCTATGGCTAAAGTGCCCTTGAACAAGGCATTTAATCCCAAAAATTCTTCAGAGGGACTATCCCTGTACCTAATTCACTGTAAATTGTTCTGGACAAGGTTATATGTAATGGTTAAATGTAATGTAAAGTAATCCATCAATAAAATTCCATTCTGTTCCATCAACTAAATTGTTTTGGGAGAGCCTATATCTATGTTACTGCTGTTATGCTGCCTCCTGCTATTTGAATTTTCTACTAAATAAGAAAAAGCATATAAAAGGAAGGAAACATTCTCTAGTCCTATTAACCAAATCCTTGTCATGATGGCAAGGTTACCCTCTTATAGCAGGTTTTATCTAGCATTTCAAAAAGGCAATGACGCGGTAGTTTAGCAACCGGAAATCTACCTCAGTCACTGTCAACATGGCGAACGTGGAGCAACGGCAAGATTTCAATGCAGCTGTAGCTGCTGTTTTGGAAGATGGGTGAACATGTTAGCCAACGAAGTCTACAAAGAAAATCTCCTTGGCATTATTGTCGACGAGGTTCATCTGACTTATAAATGGTAAGTGTTGCCAAGTCAACCCAGTTTACAGTATGTAAATAGCAAAACAACACAGTAATATCTTGCAAAGTTGTGGAGCTATTTCATTGACAAAATAGCTGCACGTTACATTGTCAGCGATAGCATATGGAATTTCGAGCTTTTGTGCAGTTACGTTTTTGTTTACTCATATGCACGTTACTATTCTCTGTCTTATACATGGACAATAATGTGATTGGTCGAAGCTTCGTCCAGTAGCAAACACAGGAATTTCACACACGTGGGTTAAGCCCGCCCTCTGAGAAATGGGTTTACATCACAGCTTGGCCAGACCAATGTTCGCAGAGCATTGATAAGTCGCGTTAGCCATTTTTGTCTATTGTCAGTTACCAACTGGGCCGTGCAAAAAAAAAAATCCTAAATGAGTGATAAAAAATGAAGTGTAAAAGCATAAAAAATTGAGAAAAATTGGAGTGGAGAAATTTGTGTGTAAAATGACTTCTGCACCTCCAAATGTGCATACAAACCTGTGTTAACTGTATTTGAACAGAAATCTTGCAAGTCAGGCCACAGAGAACTTGTCTATGGAATCTCTAGGAGCTCCCCTAGCAGCCAATCCCCCTGATTTATGAGACTGTTAATAATCTATTAGAGCACAATTAAAAGACAATTTGCAGAGTAAAAAAGGCCACCGGCTGGCCCTAGTGCACTGGGGCAGTGACTGAGGGCGTGACATCTGTAGATGGGGAGGGATCCATTTGTCCACCAAGAGGAAGGATACTTGCCGTCACTACAGAGGGCAGGTCCCACTGCTACTTTCCCTATCCCATTTCCCCATGGGATGCTCAGCAATGCCTCAGCAATGCAGTTTCATTAACAAAAGTTAGTTGTATTAAGAGCCATACCAATGAACTTTTAAACCACAAAGTTCTTTTGGGGACATTTTATTTTATGGCCTCTGTTACAGTCTATCTACAGCATTAAGTACAAAATTTGTAACATGTACCATTATATACTTACACTGTACCATTTGGATTGGGTAAGGGTTAATGTTAACTATGTACAGTGTAAGTACATAATATTATATGTTGTTACATTTAGATACACTGAAAAAGGAACTGTAAAACAATAATAAGTCTGTCTTGTTAAGAGTGCAAATATTTCCATGTGTAATGGCCCCAGTACAAACAATAAAACAATAAACCAAACAGGTTTGCAAACAATGAAACAATCAACCTATAAGACCAAGACAAACAGAGACAAAAAACAAATAAAAAGGTATAAAGTAGTGTATGGCCAAACTTAAAGTTATGGGCCTGTAGAAAATATAATGACAGTGTTCTATAGAGTTGAGCTGCTTCATCGAGATGAGCTACTCATACCCAAATTTGATAGAATGTTACTATCCAACTAACCCTACTGATAACCCTAACCCTTACCTAACTTTCACTGACTGCACTTTCCTGGTAGCCCAACTGGACAAGTAACCCTGTTCGAAAGGACAACAGCATGAAAAACATGTCCCACAACAAACCAGTCCAGCAGAGCTACTGGCAGCCTGCAAACTGCTGGAAACATCAATTTAGCACCTTTTTTGTCTTGGACTCATCTGATTACCAGAAGTTTGTCTTGTTAAGAGCTATAGCAAAGTACTTTTGGCCAAAGTACCTTCTGAAGAAAAAGTCTTTCTTTTTCCACAAACTATTACCAGGATAACTATTACCAGGATAACAAAATGAAACCTTTTATGTCTTGGATAACAGAACCATGGCTGCATGTGGCACATGTCAGGCTAACCATGTAAATCAGTTACTGCAGAAATACGTATTCTTTTTGTGGGACAGACAGGTACAGCCAAGGCTCCGTCGTAAGCCCACTGAATTGTATTTAACAGCTCAAAGGACCAGTTATGCCTGCTCTCATTATAACTCCTGAGGTTAACACATAATACAATCTCATATTTATGGTGCTGCCATCTTCTATGGGCCATAAAGGGGCCCCGGGAGGGCTACATGCATAACTGTCCAATCATCCCAATTCCGCACTGTGTGGATTTGTCCTCGATTGTCTGTTTGATAAATATTTAAAAGCATCTGCCTAATGACAGGAATAGAATATTCTATTTTGAAAAGAAAAAAGTCTTTTAAAAATTAACTTAAAGAATGGAATTTATTGATTACTTCCACCCAACTGTGCAGATTAACTTCAGCAATTAACATAAATCTCAGAAGGCCTAACTAAAGGTCTGTGAAGTGCTATGAATGTGTGTGTGTGTGTGTGTGTGTGTGTGTGTGTGTGTGTGTGTGTGTGTGTGTGTGTCGTTGCCCACATTGATGCCTCATCTATCTGCTCCCCACCAGTCTTCTTAAGCTGCTTTCTACATTTTCTCTGGCTCCCCTGTCAATTAAGGATTTCTGCTAAGCTCTCATGACTTTGTCATTTCCCCTGTTTGTAACATGGTAGAATCATCTTGCCATTTTTTGTTGGCTATGGTGTCAAAGTTGTCACATATATGCCGAAAGAAGTATTTCTTCCGAGCCACAACATTTTTTTCTCTGAAGCAGGTGCAGAGGCATGTTATCTATGGTGACAGTGCATCCACACACATACTGGGCCTGTGGACTGTGGCATGCGTCACATGCTGTCTGACAGGGTTGACACAGCAAGCCTGGATCCAGCAGAGCTTTATTATGCTGATATTTTCATTCCATTCCATCACCAACCAAATTTCTGATCTCTAACAGCTCTGCAGAAATAAAACCTGCACACCACAAAACCATCATCCAGCAGTCACTGCTTGCTTGGCGAGTCAGTGCAATAAATCTTCCTGCGAGGTGGTCTGGGCTACCGACTGAGCCTGGCATATGCACCATCAGGATCACAAGCTTAAAGTGCAAGGCTCCTTCCTCAGCCTGTATAGGTGTCACCTTTTGCACTAGGCAGGAGTGTGAGAGAGGATGAGGAGGCCATAGGCACCTTAGCTGTGATGCAGAGGTGGATCTCCCAGCATCAGAAAGTAAAAAAAAACCCTGCTATATGCATTCCTTCTGCCTGTGCGCTGAACACAGGGAATTTCATTAATTAGCCGATCAACCTTTCTGATGATTTGTGTACTCATTAGGTTTAGCTAATTGAAATGGTCGGATCAAATGTGTGGCAGGGTTTTTACTTGCAGGTTTTTACTTACCTATAGAGGATAAGAATGCAGGTAAAGCTCAAGGCTATTACCTGAATCTGTACAGGTGTCAGCTTTGGCAGACTTGGCAGGAGGGTCAGAAAGGATTGAATTAATTGAAAAATCAATGTATTGTTTAGAGTGCAAAATCACCATGCTATATGGTCTTAAAACAATTACAGCGCCATATCGTGGTTTACAGCTATATTTTTCAGCAATATATGCACGCGATGTCACTATGCATGCTAAAGAAAAGTTAATCAGAACAATATTATAATTTTACTATACTGTAAATTATAAATATTGATTAAATTGTAGTAATAATTCACCAATTCATACAGTAAATGTATTAAAACATAAAATGTTTTCTATATGGTCTTGCTTCACCTATCGCAGGGGGTTCTGGGATTAACTACCATGATAGACAGGGGATCATGGTACAATAAAATCAGAAAATAAATGCAAAATTACATTACATTATTATTATTTGTGCAGGGAGCTCATACTTGAAATACGCGTCACAAGATGACTCAGCAAAAGCCTGGGAGAGGATGGGGAGGCCATAGGCACATTAGCAGGAAAGTGGACATTGCACCCTAGAGGAGGTGGCGTAATAACAATGCAGGTGTACAACACCCACCAACATAATAAATCACAAATGTAATAAGAATATGCGGGAGCACTTTATAATAACTACTTCCTAATAAGCATTTATATATATTTATTCTGTCTGGATGTCAGTTGGCTATCTGTCTGTATGTCTTAATGTTTGTCTTAATGCTATCACCTATCTCTCTCAGCCTGCTGCCTTTGTGTCTGTCTGTCTATCACCTTGTCTGCCTGCTTTAACATTTGTAAAATGTAAAAGCAATGGTTACCATATGATGAGAAAAGTGTTAACAAATGGAAAATAAATGCTTATTAGGAAGTAGTTCATACCAAATGGTCGGCAGGGTGGAGATCCCAGCTTCAGAAAGTGATAACCCTGCCATGTATTTGATCCAACCATTTTCTGAAGCAGCTAATCCCAATAAGCACATAGACCATCAGACAGGTAGATCAACTCATAACATTACATTATTGCAGGGCGCAGTCACCTATGTTACACAGTCACCTGTGTTACACAGTCACCTGTGTTAATTGCACAGGCAGAGGGGAGTACAAGTCAGTGTTTTTTGCTTTCTGCATCTCTGATGGTGGGGCTCATGGCACTGCATTAGACCAGTGCATGCTAATTAAATGCTTCTGTTACGCAAGGTTGGAGGCCAGTGCTGTTGGGAGGCACTCAACCCAGGAATGTTTAGAAACTGTTGATTCCAAAAGGTTATTTCAAAATCATACTGGGAGGGCATGAGGATTAATGACTTGATTTAATGATTTAAGAACACATTGATAACACATTGCTACCTTGATAACATCATTTCTCAAATTCTTTGTATTTGTTTAATTTTATTTGTTGGCAGAAACGTCACTCAAGAAGAGATTTATTGTAGTGTCATAAAACAATGTTAATGGATTTCTTTGTTTACTGCAGTTTTCTGTGTTGATTTATTTTACAGAGTTCTGTTAAGATACAAATACTGTCGAAGGTAATGCAGACAGAATGACAGATTTATATAACCCCCTGCCTGAAAACAGAAGCTATAAAATGTGTGTTATCATGGTCATTATGATTGTTACTGTCTCTGCAGTGGCCATGATTTTTTGGGAGTCCTGAGGTGCCCCAACAGTTTGACTGAATATGTTATGCCAGATATCTGCTGAGTAGGAGGAATGCCACCACACCCCCTGATAGACTGCAAAATGAAGAGTCTGAGCCCATAATGTCCCTAAACTTACCTCTCACTTTTAATTCAAAGTAAAAAATGAAACTGCTGGTGCTGTTATTCTTGCTGTGCCATCACTCTCCACCCTGTCGAATGAGGAAACCGTCTGGAAAGGGTCCATCACTTCTTTTTGATTTTTTTTTAAAAGACTGAGGGAGCTAACGGTCCAATCCTTCATCCCTCTTTCTAGATTCATTTCAATGATGACACGTACCAATGTGCTAAGGCAAAGAACAGTGTGACATGTAGATTATGAAAGGCTATAGTCAAGCACAAGCAGTGTTACAATGAATGAGCATGAAGGGTATTTTTCCTAGAAAATGGTTTCATTATAAAACAATTTTGATGAATGGCTGCAATTGTGATATACTGATCATTTACTTGTGCCAAAACAGAAAATGACCTGCTTCTATTTTGTCTTCATACTCCTCTCTCTCCCAAACACCACCCCCCGTCTGTCTCTCTTTTGCTCTCTCTCTCTCTCTCTCTCTCTCTCTCTCTCTCTCTCTCGCTCTCTCTCTCTCTCTCTCTCTCAGAGGTCTTTCAACATAAAGTGTGGCGTTTAAGCCATCAACTAGCGTCTGTTTGGTCTGAATGCTTCTTCTGATTTATTAGCACCAGGAAAAGTCACAGACAGGTCAAAGATCATCTGTCATTTTTCAGGAAGTCTTTGATATTGTATAGGTCTTATCCAGACAGCAACACAATGAGCTGGTCTAGGCTCTGAAAACACAGGTGAGTGGTTGGAGTCTGTACAGTGCATACTATTTGAACCTGAATTAACCTTCAAAGACATATTTAAATCTCTCATAGCCATAGTCATAGTCAGCTTATTTATACAGCAGGGTTGAAAACAACATGAGGTTAACCAAAGTGCTTAGGAATGGAAAACAATGGGAAAAGTAATCCAAAGTAAAAATGTATACTTGCACAGTGTAACTAAAGGCAACTAAAGCACATCTGGCTTGAAAGCATGTGTACTCATAACAACTAGTATTTGAGGCTGATCTAATGTGGGATGCTAGGCTATTCTATAGCTGGGGCCTACCACAGAAAATGCATGCTGACATTTGTATTTGAAGACTGTACAGGAAGGAGAGCAACAGTTTGTGTGAAGGCCTTAGTGGTCTGGGAAGATGGTGTCTGTGAAGTAATTCAAGACATATAGGCTGACAGATAAACAGAAGTGACTCCTGAGACTAAGTGTGGGAGTCATGCAGGCAGCAATGTCTTCCTGAGCAGCTAATCTCTTACCTCACATTGTGCTCTTTTCAATGTCTGATTTAAACCCACGTCTGTCTGCTTGATTCACTCAACTTAGCACATGAGGACTTCCTTTAAAGGGGTCCTTTCATCGTTATTTTTATTCATATTTTTGTGTCGCCACTATGGTTTAATGCATTGTGCGTCATTTCTGTGAAAAACTATGTCCTAGTTCTATTGCTTGATGCTGTTTTCTGTAAGCTATAACAGGTCTAGTGGTTGAACGACTGGCTTTTCCCGTGTCCCTCGTGAATATCAATGACGTGTCAATAAGGCACCTCTGATTGGGCAAATTCGCTGTCTTTCGCTCACCTATCTTCTGTCCACTGTTCTTCCTCTGGGATGTGGGCTTGCCATACATAGCTCTGGGCAAGGCTTACGACCTAGTGACGTAGATAGGTTTAGCCTGCTCTGATCCGCTCGTTTTTGGTTAGCTCAACTCTTCAATGACCAGTAAAACCATGAGGGTCGAATTTCACGTCTTGGAATGCTGCGTGCATATACTGCTTGTTGTGACCCACCACATTGTAAATAGAGCTACTTAAAGTGGTTTTTAGCGGAAGGACCCCCTTAAAGTTTATTTTTCTGAAGTTAAACCAGACCTATCATCAAAATGAATGCATTCATTCAGATGATTTGTTTCCCATACAGTTAAGGAAAGATAAAAAAGCTTGTTGAAAGTACATACTAGGCTTTTTATGGAACACAGCATTTCGTCATAGAAATGTAATTTCTTAGAACCAGCATGCCCTTGATATCTGTGGTCCTTTATGTAAGTGTAAACACTATGGCACTATACTAGATTATAAATTATACCTGTTGCTCCTATCCAGTCTTTCAAACTATTCTGTCCATCCATCTGGCAGGCTATCTAGCATTTAATGAAAGTTGATAGTAGTTGACATGGTTATTATTCAAATGAAGAGTATTCACATTGTCATAAAATAACATGCTGTTGGGAGGCAATGTGAACAGCAAATCTACGCCCCTGGTATGAAACATGTGTGTTTGTAGACCAAATTGAAGCTCCAATATTTTGGAGCAGAATTGGCTCGAAGATAGCTACAATGTTCTACAGTGGCCTAATCTGTGGTGCACAAATTCTACTGATTCAGTTTGGATAAATGATAAGCATGATGTCAGTTACATGACAAAGCACTTTTGTTCAGGCTGACTAAATAGCTAAGCCCTTGTTTTTTGTGGCCAAAATGTCCATTCCACAGGACATCTGACCTCACTTTGGAATGTGACCACATTTGGTAAATCTAAATCCTGTTTTGTTTGACAATCAGCTCTGGGCTGAAGAGCTCCAATACATGGCCAAAATCAGATCTCAATCAGGTGTGTAAAAACACATTGTGCGTCTTGTCTTGTCAAATGTTCCTGGTGAAACATTGCTTTGTCTTACTATGTACTATGACAATAAAACTTACTAACTGAAAGATGAAAAAATGCTCTTAAGAGGTGCATTGCAAACTATGCAAACATAGGCCACTACCAAATTCTTAGACCTTATCAGGTTATGTTGTCATATGATCTGATTTGTTAGGTTGTGTGGAGTCATCAGCACTATTCATGGACCCATTTTATTGTTTAATGTATTTAGTTGTAGGTTGTTGTTCTTACTTAAACCCAGGTGCAATAATGGTCCCCCACAAAGCTCACAGGTCCCCAACAAGTGTTAATATAAAAGACGTGTAATGTGTCAGTGATGATATTCTCTAAGTTTAAGTGAACACATTAATAATAAACTTTATTGAAGCAGGTATTACCATTAATGATGCAGGTATAGAGTGCTGGTGCTCTTATTTGGCTGGATATTCACTTTTTGTTTTGTCATCCCCTTTCTCACTTTTGCCTGTTTTACTCATCTTCAGTGATGTGCTGGGTTGGAGAATTAGGATGAAATGATGGCCATGGTGGTTATACTATTGTTTGCATGGTCATAAACCATGATATCACTGGAAAGAGAACTGAATGAGCTTCTGTTTGCATGGTATAAAATTGTTTCACAGGTTTAAAAAAGTGGTCCAGTTTTTTTTTGGCCCACAGTGCATGTATGTATGTATGTATCTATATATAGCATTGCACTGTTATTGATAAATAAAATGTCTTGTAACTTTAACAAGCACAATATTATTTCATTACTTTTTAATGTAAAATCTATAGCTTAACACAGACAATGCCTCAAAATCCATATAAATCATAAACATATGTGGCATTTTATCAGTTATGGACATAACATCAAATGGACAGGTTTGTGAAGTTTAAAAAGAGACGTTGAAATCATTAGGTTTATACGAAGAAGGACACCTGAAATAAGTTATTTTTAATTGGAATATTTTCAGAAAACTGGTGTGAGTATAAAATGAGTAGTAATAACTGACAGCAGAGATGCATGTAGGCTACTGGGCATTTTGTTGTCATTGAAGAAGTTAATCATTAGAAATTTTACAGACAGACACAGAAAAACGTTTGCCCATAATTATGATTTGTGACCTGGCCTTATGTGTCACTGAAACACACGATCAGTATCTTATTTCATATCCTATATTCATATCTCCTATATGGATACTCACACAGTAATAATTCTAGAGCCTAACAACCCAGGCAAAAAGTAGCAGCAGAGCTGACACTGATGACAGTGATGAGGTGCTGTAAAACCCATTTTCATCATACAATGTGGCTGATATATTTTTTAAAGTGTGTGTTATAAAAGCTATTCTTATCACATGCTTATATTATCACACCTCTAAAAGTAAGAAACTACCTAAGAGGGTTAGTGTAAAGGGTTGCTGTATGGTGTCTATCCTATACTTCACTATACAAGATTTTAATGACTGAAAGTATACTTTTAAAGATTCAAAATCAATCACCGTATCCTAACATCAGTATAGAGTTGGTATATATAAAATATGAAAGTCAATACTTTTGCGTTTATATCTGATTTTAGCAGCAGATCAAAAAGCAAAAATGTATGAAACAACTTTGACCTTTATTGATGTACTTCAGCCTTTAAAAGGAGGCTCCCCACTGAGGCTAACACTAAGCACCGTAATGCCTTTCAATCTCCCATTCAGCAGATAATCACAAACTTCCTTAAAGAGCAGGGGGCTTTGAAGAAAGACGTGGGGTGACTGAGGGGGACCTAAGGTCAATCTGAATGCTGGAATCTGGAACTCTAAATGTTGACATGTGTGATGATGTCAGTGAAGCATCTCCAAAAAAAATCTTTTGAAATGCCCCCAAGTATGTCAAAAGGAACTGCTATGAGTTTCATTGTTCAGGCCTCTGGTACCTTTGTGGATGAAGGACCCTCCCCTCTGCATACCGGCTCCCCGCTCTCCATTATGTGCTGCTGCTGAGGTTCCATTATGGGGGTGCAACTCATTGTGAAAGGCTGGAGGAATCATCACAGCAGGCTGTGGATTGTCCACGCATATTTCAAGTGAAGATGTACTGACCCCCAAAAAATCACACAGACCTTTGGTGCAGAAAGAAGTAAATAAGTGTATAGAAGAGCCACGGCCAGAGCCCCCAGAGCATTTCTTACATTCCAGCCGTTCTCATGGTCGTGTTACCCTGCAGCACGGGGCACGCAAGAGGCCTGTTGGTCCACCACAGGTGATGTCATTGAGATTTTTTTAAAGTTATTCCACATAAAAATCTCTTTTACCATATTCACTGCTTGCATGAAAGATCTGGAGTTAAAAGCGTCCATATCTATGCCAGACCATGGTGGCATAATGCTTTGTGACACCATAAAGGGTAGATTATATAATACATGCAAGCTTTAACAACCTTTAAAAATATACGTTATTTGTTAGGATCTGATTGCAGAATACAGAAATGTTTAATATTAAGTTAATGTTTTATTGTTATCCTTTAACATTCAATTCTAAAAATCAGTTCCAATTCATTTAAGCATTTTAACCAAATGCATCACATTGCCAAACTTACAGGTGTTATGTCAAAAAAAGATCTAGAAAAACTTGTACATGCCTTTATTTCCAGTAGGGTTGATTACTGCAATGGCCTTTTCAACGGCCTTCCTAAAATACAATTAAACAGCTTCAACTGGTCAAAAATGCAGCAGCAGCAAGGGTTTCCACAAAAACAAAAAGAACTGACCACATTACTCCAATTTTAAGGTCCCTGCCCTGGCTCCCAGTAAGTTGTAGAATTAACTTTAAGGCATTGCTTTTTGTGCTTAAAACATTAAATGGCATGGGACACATCTACCTATCAGTTATGTTTCAGCTGTATGCACTAACTAGGTCTCTAAGATCACAGCAGAAACATCTATTGGTAAAACCTGTTATCAGAACAAAATGTGGTAAAGCAGCTTTTAGCTGCTATGCAGTTCAGCTTTGGAACCAACTTCCAGAAGATGTCCTGTTGGGAGTTCCAAATCTAGATTTAAGACCAAACTGTTCTCGGGTGCTTTCTGCCAATAATTTACCTTTAATGAATTTATTATTTTACTTATTGTACCTTTTATGCTTAACCTGCTATATTTATTTTACACTTATTTTATATTTTATGCTTTTATATATTTGTCTTTGCTTTAATTTTTGTTGAAGCACATTGAACTACCTTTATGTAAGAAATGCGCTATACAAATAAACTTGACTTGACATTTCATAATCTGACCTGTAAGCACAGCCACATGTCTACAAAGTTGGTCAGAGAATCACTTTTCAGAATAATGTCTAAAACACATTTGTTCATTATCATATAACATGATACAATACATCCATCACCTGACAGTTGATCAATGTATTCTCTGGGTGATATACTACAAAGGTGGTAAGTCACAAACATGGTTACCCAGAAGTAGTTGTAAACCTGATAGAAAAAGAGCCTGGTGGCATTTGTTTAGTACCTTAGCTGTTAAAAGAATGAAGCCCTGGGCTATTCTACTTACAGGTTTACAACGACCTTTACGCTAATAAAACCAGGTTTGTAGTATACCATCCTGCTCTGGAACAGTTTGGCATGTACAATTACCAGTTTGTGATGTGGCAACAGGGCTACTCTGCAAAGCCGGCCAGGGAAATCACTGTTACAGAACAGTGCATGTACCATGCCTAAAACACATTTGTTCGTCATCATGTAACACAATAGAATACATCCATCATTTGACAGTAGGTCAGTTTATTCACTGCTCTGGAACAGTTTGGTATGTACAATTACCACTTGTACATAAAAGGCGTAAAGAGTACGTAAAGAGTTTTTTTTTTCACTTGGGGAAATGAATTAGAGCTTGAGTACTCAAAAGATGAGCATGGCTGTATGCATTGCTGTATGTATTGCTAAATGAAACCGTAAGATTGAATAGCAAGATGCAATATCAGAAAAATCAATTGCCTTCTGAACCTTTGAGGATTCAGCTATTCAAATTTCACACTAAGGCTGTAAACAACCATCATTCATTAAGAATACCCTTTTTAATGAAGAGCAAGTCTAAGTCTCAAATGCAATGATGTTGAAAACCTTCAAATAGTTAATGCTCAGTATTTGGTCTTCTGAGCTTCACACCTGAAGAGTTTCCTCTCCAGAAACTAAATGTGGTTGGAATATCAAACGTTATCTTCAAAAAAGTCTTGAGATGAGGCTCTAATGTCTTGAATGAGAAGTGAAACATCATAATGGAATATAAAAATGTGATTTCACAATGTACTTTAACACATTACGTAATACATATGCATGCCACTCTGTAATATTTACATTTGACTGTTATGAAGAACAATACTACATTCACACACTGTGGCACAGAAAATACAATAATAAAAAAATACTGTGTGCTTGGGAACCTCAGTGGAAAAGGACTCAAGCTGATCACTGAAGTAAAACAGGTTTGAGCTTGGCCTTCATGTAGACATGACTAAAGGCAGAGATCCCAGCTTAAGGAAGCAATTAAACTTGCCAGTACAACTTTATTTTAACATGTCCTTTTACAATGTATTTAATTGTAACACCATGTGATATTATGTACTGACACATACCTAACACTAACCCGGATTATAACCCTTACCTTATCCCTGGTACAGTGGAAGTACATAATATTACATTTTGTTGCAAACTTTGTTTTTATTGTACTTCATAATGTAGGCGGTCATACTGTAACAGCGACTGTAAAATAAAGTGTAACCACCCTTCCATGTATTCCTTCTGTCTGTCCACATAACAGGTGACTTATTACTACACTAATTGCTGATCAACTTGTCTGATGATTTGTGTTCCTCGTTGTGATAAGTTGGTGTAAAAAATGATTGGATAAAGTATTTATATAGCAGCGTTTTTACTTTCTGAAGTCATGATCTCCACTCCTGCCCACCACTTTGTATTATGCCGTATGAATTTCTCAAGAACCCTTATTGAATGTGTTAATGCGATTCAACAGCATATTTACATGTCCTTTATTACATAAACTACACCCACTAAAAATTACATATTATACCTTGACTTATACCTGGACTGTTCAGTTCATCCTTCCAGGATCACCTTTAAGAGGAAATGCCCACTAGAGCCCCTCTCATGTTCGCAGTAATCTTTAGACATGACATGTAAAGGAGTGCCTTCACTAAAGTTGAGGATGTGCTCTGACTGTCATTCCAACAAGCAGTCTCTTTGGTGTTGTAGTCAGAGTGCATGTTTGGCACCCCAGAGACTTGGGTTTAAGGCCGGGTGGGGAGACTGGTTTCACCTATTGCTACATGGCACAAGGCTTCAAATATATGGCAGGGCTACTACTTTCTGAAGCCAGGTTCTCTAACTCTGGACGTGACTCTAGGGATTCATAAATAAGATGGTGCAATAACAACAACAATGACAGCTTTTTTTTTTAGGAAAAGCAGGTGTCATAAAATGTGTCTCTGTTTTGCATCATGCTTTCCTTTGAGGATGTGAGATGATGTCTGGACAGAAGGGGCAATCGACTGTTTACAGCAGAAGCAGTACACAGGCGTCGGCAACTCTTTTGATTTCTGTATGACAGTAATGTTCCACATGCAGGAAAGTAGTGAAAAAATGGAAGGGAAAAACACATTGCATCCAAACTCATTCCAATACAATACTCAGTGAAGTCAGAACTACAAGGACATTGCAAATCGTTTTCGTTACCAAGGCACATAAGGAAATCCTTTCTGACTAATTCAAAGCAAATGGCAAAGAACCGGCAGGAAACCTTTGATTCCATACCCTTGTGGATTCCTCAGCAGTGATTTCTATAGAGGCTAAAGAGACTTGTACAGTACTTTTACAGAGGGTGCTACAGCTAAGCTCGCTTGAGAGGACCAAAGTATTGCCTCCTGTTTTGTACTCGTATTGCACCGGTCAAATGCACTGAATAGACTACCACTGAAAATAACCACGACCTTGCTAGGACCTTGAAAAGTTGGGCAGGCAGTGGTGTGCTTGTGGCCATTCATACTCCTATACCATTGACAACCGTCTCAGAATAAGAAAAAAGAGCACAGTCTTTTAAAACCCTATTGGGTAGAAAACACAGTTTTTCCCTAAAGACATAATTATTGTAGTTTTGTGGTCATGATGGCAAAGATAGCATTGTATGTTTACATTAATAACTGTACAGAAACTTGCCATTTTCACTATCATTATACCACCTTTCTTCTCTTCCAGACTCTGATGCAGCACACCATCATGGTCAATTATCATATGGGGGCTGTTTTCTAATCACTCAAATGCAGACAATGCACTGACAGCAGGCACTGAATGGGGTGCTACATCAGAGCATAGAGAAAAAGGGAAAACAGGCTACAGAAACAATCATTTTCCGTTATTTGTTTAGAGATATTGAAGTGAACATACACAGGGGTATCTCTGTAGATATTCATCTCATGTTGCTGAGACTTGTAATGATGCTTCTAGTCTGCCAGTGTCAAAAACAAGCCATTTACTTTAGATATTTTTAATGGCTGATTTTGGTTTAATGCTGGTTATTGCATGGCCTAACTCAGTGCTAAGCTGGTTTAGCTGATTTTAGCTGATTTTTCTAATTATCCAGACTGAACAAGATGTAGGAGAAAATAAGGCCTAGGCTGAACAATGCCAAGTATGTGGATCAGATGTAGATACAGGATAGTCTTTAAGAGGGATAGTCAGGAGCTGCCATCTCCTCCTGGTAATATGAAAGTTGTTCACACAGTCAATACCCTGGCTGACAAAGGGAGTCAAACTTTTTTCTCACAACACTGTAGTTTTTGACAGCTGCCACAGTGTGAGAAAACATCATTTGACACAAAAGTTTTCTGAAATACATTGGGTCCCCATTTCACCCTCTTGTTTCATCTGTGAAAAGAGTGGCAATATCATACTGTTCACTGAAATGACACAGTCAAGTGAAAGCATGTAATCCTACTACAGAGTGACAAATTATTCCAGATTTCCGATCTATGTTTGGTATTGACCACTGTGACTAGTGACAGTGTAACTAACACAGAGTAATAGTTATTATTCTAGTATCCCATGAAGTAATCTTAATTAGTGTTTTTCTGTGAGATTACAGAGACATACTAACAGTGATCTTACAGTTGTTTGATTCCTGCCTAGCCAATACATACTCACCCAGTGCCTGTACACTGCAGCTGTGGACAACTGTTTTCTTTATGTTTATTTACAACATTTATGTTAGTATTATGAAAAAGTACAATAATATTGCCAATCATTATTAACAAATCTATATTCAGTCGGTTGGTTTAGGTCTAGGCTTGCAGGTTTTTCCTATTTTTTGTTTGTCTTTTTTACAGTTGCTTTTGCCTAAAGGTTAAAAGTCCAACACTCTTGCTTTTGACTTAAACAGTAGCTGATATGAATGAGCAAGGACCATGGTCCATATGATAACAAATCATATTGATTGTTTTTATACAATAGTGGGGTAACTGCAGTGCTACAACATACCAAATGTGTGTGTTATATTCATTTCACCTGATTCAGTGCATTATATCCATTACAGATATCAAGATCTTATAATGATACATTTCTAAAATGCAGCGTATTGACCTGTCATTCTCACATTTGTCAATGTACTCTCCTTAACTGTCAAATATTTAACATGTTACATTTTAAAAATAGTGTAAATACACTTCATGCATATAGTAAACACTATAGCAAACTAAGCGGCTGCTGCTGATGTTAAAGTCTCTGTGGAAAAAAAGAAACATTTCAATGAAAGGAGTCAGACAAGTTGTCCTTGTCACCTTGGCTGTGAGCGATGAGACTAAGGCATTTGCATAAACGAAAACAGGAACAATACCTCTGCCAACACTGAGGCTGCATCAATCAGCACATGAGCTTTTTGTCCCACCTATTGTCACTGCACTGTCAAAGCGGAGGGGCAAGAGCTAAATGTGAGAAGCCTATTAGAATGCGACATTAGCATACAGGTCATTATCATTCTGTCTTGGAAAGCAGATTATAAATAATGCCAGCCAAGCGAAGGGCATCTGGATCGGAAGATGCTCCTCGGAAATGTCTCAAGGCTTTACTTGTTATGGAAATTAAAGGTTAAAGTTGATCTGGAGGAAAAAAGGCAAATGAAGCATAACCCTCACCCTAGGTGACATGATTTTTTTAAACAAGCCTAGGTTCAATGTTTAAGGCTTAAGTGGGCAAAGACAATGAGAAAATCGTGTCATTCACCTCATTACAATTCAACTCTGAAGTGGACAAACATGTTTCATGCAAATGCCTGACAGACAACATTTAAAAGATTGATTATTGAGTTAGGGTTGAGTTATGTTTGTGTTGTTTTTTTAACCAGTCCAGACATTGCTCCGTCAAACTCAGATAAGTGTATATAGTTTGACTGAGATTTTCTCTTTCTGTGCATGTTTGCAGTGAAGGAAGTTCAGCACTGGTGAAAAAAGAATCCGTTGGTGCATAATGATCTCTGTCTGCTGCTGTTAAAGGTTGGCAGGTAACAACTGTGGCAAGGAAACAGTTCTCATGTGGATTCTTGGAGGAAGGAAGTCTCTGCCATCACAGACATAACAGGCCTTTTTTCCAGAATGAAATGGGTCTGTTGATATTATTGATTCATTATTATTATTATTGTTGTTGTTGTTGTTGTTGTGTTGATGATGACGATGATGATGATGATGATGAATTTTGAATTTGAATTTGAATTTTGAATTTATTTCTTCTTCTTCACAACCATATAACATCAAACATGAGAAAGTATACATTGTAACAGTCAGTTTACAGACGACTTGTGAAATCCCATATCATAATTCAGGAATATTTTGATGTTTTGACATAACAAGCCCATCTGCATATCCCCCCCCCCCCAAAACACACACACAGACGCACGCACACTTGCACACGTTTGACCCAGCCAACAGTAGGAAAAAGAGAGAAAAATTATTTGTTGTAGGTTTGTAAAAGGTGACTGTAAAGATGTTTTTTAAAATTGGAGATAGAGGTCATCACCTTCAATGCTTCATCTATTTTGTTCCAGATCTGAGGCCCCCTACATGCAACACTCATACTAGTGCGGGTACACCTACGATATTTACCTTGGATGAGTGTTTTGGTTCGTGTGTGGTGGAAATGCTCTGGACTAAAGATAGGGATGAGGCTGCATAGTTTGAGGTTTCTCTTGTTTACAACCTGAAACATAAGACACGTGTTATGAAAAGTGATTAGTTCACTTAATCTCAATACTTCAAAGTGGTAAAAAAGAGGGAGAGATGGGGAAGTAAAGTCAGACCAAGACAGGGACCTAATGACTTTCTTCTGTAAGGACTGAAGTTTATTGAGGTGGCTAGGGAAGGTGTTGCCCCATATAACATTACAGTAGTTGAGGTGAGGTTCAAATAATGTTTTGTATAAAGTTAGTAGAGCCGTCTGTGGGAGAAAATGTCGAACCCTGTAGAATAAGCCTACATATTTTGATAATTTAGATACAAGGTGATCAATATGACATTTAAAGTTAAGAGAGTCATCTATGAGGACCCCCAGAAATTTTGTAACATGTACTCTTTTTATTTCTTCCCCATTTATCGCAATTTGACAGTAGGCCTACTCTGAATTTTTGAGCTGTTTGTTTAGAGAAAACAACATAAAATTGGTTTTACTAATATTTAAAGAGAGTTTGTTGCATTTGAACCATCTGTCTACTTTGATTAGTTCAGAGTCAACAATGTCTTGTAAGACTGCTAGGTTTTTATGGGAAGCGAACAAATTGGTGTCATCAGCGAATAGGATTTTATGAAAAACTGTGGAAGAATTAACAAAATCGTTTATATAAAGTATAAATAAGAGTGGCCCCAAAATAGAACCTTGGGGGACTCCACAGGTTATGGGCTTGCAAAAGGAGTTATGTTCATTTATATGAACATATTGTTCTCTGTCATACAAATAGCTTTTAAACCATTCAAGTGTAACCCCTCTTATACCATAGTGTTGCAATTTGTGCAAAAGAATGTCAAAGTTTATAGTATCAAAAGCCTTAGACAGGTCCAAGAAGATGCCGATACCACATTTCCCCTCCTCAACACAATCGTTTATCTTCTCCATAAGATCAATCATTGCCATACATGTTGTGCTGTTTTTCCTGAAGCCATACTGTGAAGGAACAAGAATATCCAGCATATCAAGGTAGCCACTTAGTCTATTGTATACAACCTTCTCCATCACTTTAGATAAGACTGGCAGAATAGAAATAGGTCTATAATTACTCAGGTCATTTCTGTCTCCTGATTTAAAAATTGGAATGACTTTAGATCATTTTAACACATTTGGGACAGTTCCAGTGAGTAGGGACAGGTTTATACAATATGATAATGGTTCTACAATGATGTGCGCAATGGATTTTATGATTTTACTGCATATTCCATCCACACCAACGGTATTTGAGGTCTTTAAGTTAGAAATGATTTTGAGGAGCTCATTTGCATTTGTAGGGGTCATGTAGAAAGAATCCACAAAATTCCCAGTAAGAAACTGTTTAAAGGAGACTCCTTGAGGTTGGTTTATTCTCTTGGAGAGGTTATGGCCTACTGAAGTGAAATATTCATTAAAGTCCTGTGCTAATTTATCACTACTGTCACGATCAGGGAGCGTAGTAACTTTTTGTCGCCGGTTCAAGACCTCATTTAACACACTCCATGTTCTCTTGCAGTCTTGCTTCGAAGCATGTATGAGCTCTGTGTAATGCCGTCTTTTACTTTTCCTTATAATATGTGTAAGTTTATTCTTGTAAGCAATATATTTGTCTTTGTTGAGGCTAGATGGATTTTTTAGATAAGATTTATAGAGGTTGTTTTTTCGTTTAATGGACTTCAAAATTCCCTTTGTTATCCAGGGGCTCTGTAGAGTAGTACGGCTCTTAATGACCTTCTCAGGGATAGTAATATTTGTAGAATCTTGAATAATTTTTATTAAGTTGTTGTATGCTTCATTGGGGGTCATACAGGCGTAGACAGAGTCCCAGCTTTCTGTTTGTAAGTGTAAAGTAAGATGTTGTAATGTGCTTTCATTTACAATTTTAGTTTTTGAAGTTGAAAAGTGAGGTGAAGACCGGTTAGGCCTACCTGTGCCCCAAAATATTACGATGGGAAAATGATCTGTGATGTCAGTCTGCAACACTCCTGTACTCAATTTAGTATTTTGCAAGTTTGTTATGAAATTATCATGATCGTTTTTGACTGCTTAGTAACACGGGTGAAGCAACTGATAGTTGTAAAGAAAGAAAAGGAATGAATGGTGTTCATGAAGTCCTGTTTTGTTCCATCTTCCTTGGATATACGGTATCTATATTGAAATCACCAAGGAGGATACAGTCTTTTTTCAGGTAGTTTATTTTGTGTAACAGGCTACCTAGATTGGAACAAAAGGTGTTAATAGGAGAGTCTGGAGGGCGATAGATTACACCAATGATTACTGACTTTTCATTACCCTTAATCTCAATAAATAAAGACTTACAGTTTTCATCCTCCAGGGTGAAATCACACAATTTTATGTGGAATGTACTTTTAATATAGAGACAGACACCACCACCTGACCTAAAGGGCCTGTTCTTAGTATGCAAGGTACATCCTTCAATGTTGAGTAATTCCATACAAGTATTGTCATTTAGCCAATAATATCAAAGTAACAACCTGAAGTAGATATCAGTGAAATTAGGTCAGTGTGGTGTTTGTTTAAGCTCCGAATGTTAGCATGCATCATTGAGTAATGGTAAGAATCGCTGACTGATTTTAAATTATCAGGTTCAAGAGCATTGCAATCAATATCACCTCCCAGATGAAGACCGGGATGATGGTCTCCAACATCATTTATGTCGTCAAAACCCATGATATAAACGGTATAGACTGTTAACTGAGGTCACACACTTCCATACACTACAACACTGCCATGCGCACACACACACGCACACACCCCCAGACACACAGCACAAACACACACAAACACAAACCAATGTTTGATTTGTCATTAAAAAGTGTGCAGTAGCCTATAGAATGCCGTGTTAACATCTAAATGGGTGGCCATTGAGTTATCCAATTTACTTGTCTTCATCATTGTTCAAATCCCTGGGCCTACATCTTATAATATACTGGAAAAAAATACTCTTACCCAACGACCATCCAATATATAAGCTACATTGTTTGTTGCCCTATACCCCCCTCCAACTCTGCATGTTCCCATGTTGAGTGTGGACAACATAATAGTTATGTTGGCAACGAAAGAACTAAAAGAAAAAGAAACACCAATAGGGAATAGATTAATCAGTTTCAGTATTTACCACAGAGCATCTTAAGGAATTAACGAATAATATTCTGTTGGAAGTAAACAAAGTCTGTCAATAGAAGACAAGAGTACCTAATGTTTTTAATGTTAATGTTTAATGTACTTGATGTTTTTCAGTTTCCTCAAAGTAGCCTAGGGAGAGAAAAAGAAAAAGAAATATTCCATTTTGAGGAGGGAAAGAAAAATGTCTGCAAACGAAAAGGCTGAACGGCTTCAGTATTT
The DNA here is from genome assembly GCA_030347295.1 of Setipinna tenuifilis. NCBI lineage: Eukaryota > Metazoa > Chordata > Actinopteri > Clupeiformes > Engraulidae > Setipinna > Setipinna tenuifilis. The sequence goes on from CM059272.1 coordinate 30,436,132, forward strand.
TCCAGTAATCTTCTTCAGCAATTCGACTGTTTTATCATCGAGCTTCTTGTTCCTTGTCCTAGAGGTTTCTGTCGGTCCGGGCTGTTTCTCGGTGCGCACCGGTCCATTTCGCTCTTCTTGCTGGCCAATGACACCTAGCGCCTCGAGTGCCGCGGAGGCCTCTGCAGCCGAGTTGTACAGGTGCTCACCACTATTGATGAAAACCTTCAATTTCGCCGATGATGATGATGATGATGATCTGGCTGAAGCCTTCAAAACTGCAAAACAGCTATTCCATTTCAGTCCACACAGATCTACAAGAATATTGTGTGCACTGATTTTCTGACACCAAAAAAAATTCTAAAGCTGCTGCTCTCCATGGTACATATTTAGACTTTTCTGCAGTGCTGTCTGTGTCATATATTTCAAGCTCGTTACTTCCCCTTTTTGCTAACAGCATGGCATCCACCTGTCAGGTGTCAGTCTCTGGGTGATGCCTTTGACAGGGATGATGGTGGCTGAAAGATGGTTCACTCTCTCTGTTTCAAAGGTTATGCTACAGTGTGTGTGCAGACAGGGGGAGTGCTATACACACACACACAGCCCCGTCAAGAGTTCAGACGTTAAAGATGGTAAAATTCTGAACTTCTGCCCGACATGCTTGACAGGAATAGTGTAAAGTAAAGTAAGTAATAGTGTAAATCATAGAGTGGATATAAAAGAAAAAAGTAAAGGATTTGGAATGAGAAATCTCAACAGATACTTAAAGATGGTACAATTCTGAACTTCTGCCTGATATGCTTGACAGAATTAATTAAAGTTACTAATGCTACCATTATTAAGGGTTATGAAGCTATTGTAGCCATTTATAAATGTGTTTTTAGAGTCGTATGAATACAAGCTTAATAGAAAGTGTTATTTTTCTCCCTGTGACACAACCAAACAAAATTAAACTAACAGAAATAAAAACAAATCACAATGACATTAATGAAAGATACTGCAGTGATAGTCAGTTGACTACCCCAGTTTGTCCGAGCAGCATTCTCTTCCTTTCCCCTGAGGAATAGGCCGGAATGACTGTTGCATCTGTCTCAGGACTAATGGGAACCCGAGCGGTGGCCAATCATCCCTAATTAACCACCGGTTCGATTCATTCCTCTCTCCGTGGCAGCGGCTGCTGCTGCTGCTGCTCTCAAACAATAGAGGGGCTGGAGGGAGCACAGGGGCCGCCAAAAGAATTTGAGATTGAACTGTGGCACAGAGAAGAGCGCCTACACTCTGTCTGTCTGGCTCTGACCCCCTCGGGGCTAGGGGTATAGGGAAAGGAGGGAGGGAGAGAGGGGTCAGTGGGATGGTCAGATCTAACACAGATTCTGCAGGAAAATGTCAAAGATAAGAAGGTCAGAGTGTGGGAGATAAAATGATCTTATGTTATCTGTAATTTCAGGCAGAAACTTATGCAAGTTATTAAAGGTCTTGCCAAAGACTCTTCCACTTTAAGTGTAGCAAAAGTTGGCTGAAGATATTCCCCGGCGTTCATAGTCATTTTAACTGTTTGTGCTACTTTCAGTACTGCTAATGGCATAGTTAGACAAGATAAAAAGTTTTTTTCTTTAAACACCATAAAGGGCTTCTTTATCCCCTTCGGGTCTCTGTACATTTCCAGTGACGGAGTCTTAGTAAAATATTAAAAGAGCTGCTTTAAAAAATCTGATGAACATTCAAGTTCTGTGTGAAATTAATTTCATACTGTGAATATTCTTTGAAATACACTGCTGAAGTTTCCCAAAATTGTCTTTGAAAGATGCTTATCACACATCTGATAGCCTTATGTAATTTAATCCTCTGGACTCTGACATTTTAATGATAACGTTGCTGTCTATTTCCATCCCATAATAACTCTAAACTACTATGTACTGCCATTCTTTAACAGCAGTGAGAGTTCACCATTTCTGCCCTCTGCATTTTAACATTACTCTTAAGTTACAAGGCCAGTTTCAGTGCACACAAAAGTTATATATTGACATCAGTAGTTGATTATTTGGTCTATGTGATTTGAGTTCAAGTAGACAATAAGTGTATAGTAATTATATCCAACATTTTTTACCAAGATATTTTGACAATAAACACCAATTGCCAATTCTTTCTATCTTACCACAGAGCAGATGGTCCAACATCCAGAGTGTTTTTTTGCTATATATCTTTTATTACAGAGAAGCCTATGCCTTCCTCATAATGGCTGTGTGTTACAATTCTTACAAAAAATAAAATCCAGAAAAACTTCACTCTGGATCAGTAAACTGTCTAAAATGACATGTTCCACATATGCGAATGAGTTTAGGCTCATTTGGATATGTCCACAGCATAATGTATAACTGTGACTCAATTACAGGGACAATGTTTATTTGCTTATTTTTTATTTTTCGTCTCTGCTGTTCATCTAAGAGGTGAAATTATTAGTTTTGTTTGCTATTAATTCAGTTTTTAAGTGGGATTCAATGTCTACAGAAATAAAATCCTTCGGTTCAGCAGATATGGATAAATGATGCTTCAAGTGGAAAGATAAAAATGTCAACCTCTCTTCAAAAAAATAAGGGAGAGTGCCAAGAAATTTCATTTGGGGGATATCAGCCTCTCATTGCATGCAAACACTCGCATTAGCAAAAAAATGTGCTGGCCAAAGCAGATCTCCTCAGACTGAGATGGAGGAATGCTGAACAGGGACGTTACTAGGAATGAAGCTTTACTCCCCCTCCCCATCTGCCATGCCCGCCATTTCGTATCCCTGTTTCAGACACACCTGAATGAAATAAGGGTAAAAAATTTAGATCAGCTAATTACTTGAGATTTACACACAAAATATTAGTCAGGTATGCAGCTGATCAGTATTCTGCAGAGCTGGTATGCCTCAGAGCAAGAGCATCTGTGTGTGTGTGTGTGTGTGTATGTGTGTGCATATTTATATGGGTGTGTCTGTGTGTTTGTTTGTGTAGGAGACAGGGGCTATTCACCTTCTGTGTAGAAACACTGGCACTTCAAAGAACATGGAATATATGTATAGTGTTAAGGTCACCTCAGAATACTGAAATCTGTCTATGGTGCTAGATCATTGCAGTTCAGGTAAGAAAAAGTAAAAAAAAAAACACATTCCAGTAAGGCAAACTTCTATCCACACTATTTTACACTGTAAAATATTTTTTAAGGTCAAGGTTAACTGTTCCTTTTTTTGTATCACAAAGAAACCCTGAGGTGTGCAAACTTAGATTTTTAGAATAACACAAGTTTTATCTTTCTTTCTTTTATGACGTATTGAGCTTAATGAGCCATGATGGGCAAGTGTCATGTTCCGGTCAATTAAAGAACTGAAGTCAAGTCATGTGTACAGAGAACTGTGTGTAACTTAGCAACAGTATACCAACATTGACATGTCCAGCAAATGATTATTAAGCACTTGGATTTTAAAATACTAGTGACACTTTTTGCTTTTTGGAGGCAGTACACTGTGACACTTTTTTCTATGTCAGGTGCTCAATGGAACAATGTGACTGACAAGTGGTTTGACTGTTTGGACATGCCTCACTGTATTTGCACTTGCTTAAAAACAGCAAGGCTTTAAAAGATGCAATGTACTCAGAGTTAAAATACTAGCAACAGAAATCATAGTCAGAATCAGTCAGAAATCATAGCATGGGTGGGCCTAGCCCAAAACAAATATTATTTGTTATTATTTTATGTTTTTTTAAACACTGTTTATTGAATTGAAGCATAGGACACCCCCCCCCCCCCACCCCCACCCCCCCTCATGTGCTCCCTACAGACATTAACAAATATACATTTAAACGTAATTACAAATATAAATAAAACTACAACCAAGGAGTACAAAACATAACAGAAAAAAAAAACAACAAGGTACATGTAAAAGTATAGGCTGGCTCCAAACTAGAAACCTACAATTACAGAATATGTTCAGTTATACCATTGGGAGGAGCAACAAGAGATAAAGTAAAGGCATAATTTTTATTATTTCAAACCTAAATTATAGGTGTCAGCTACACACTATGAAGTGGTTTTTGGTTCCTAAAGGCACAAATTTCTCCTTTCCTAAGCAGGCATCCCTGTAAGAGCCTGTAAGCGTTCATGTGGGAGGGTATTAAAAATCTCCCTATACCATAAAGTAACAGTTGGTGGGGACTCTTTAATCCAGTTATGCAAAATGCACTTTTGGGCAATAAAGAGGAGCTTTTCAAGAAGTGTATACCTTGAGGCAGAAAGTTGGAATACTCTGGAGGGGAGACCTACCAAGAAGACACAAGGGCCTTTCTTGATCTCAAAATGGAGTATCTCAGAAATTATTTTAGCAATATGAGTCCAAAATTGGGAGATAAACTTGCATCCCCAGTGAAACAGTGAAAGTAGGTTGCCCTTTGAGAGCGACATTTTATACAGAGAGGAGAGAATGATTTATCCATTTTATGCAAGATAACAGGGGTGGGGTCCTTATACCTGTTACAAGTAGATATAGATCTAACTAACTCTATGGCCACCTTCCAATCATCTTCTGTATATTCACTGCCTAAATCGTTCTTCCATTTGCGGGCAATATTGGGGAGCTCATACACATCAGAGGAGGTAAGAGTGGAGTAAAAGGCTGAAACAAAATGTTCAGAATTCTTACGTGTAAAAAGGAACCTTTCTGGGTCATTGAGAGGTAGACTAGTAAGGGGAGCATTTGGTAGTGAAGTGTCTTATTTGTAAATAGCCAAAAAAATGTGTCTTAGGGATGTTGTATAATTCTTGCAACTGCTGGAAGGACATTAGTGTATTATGTCTGAATAAGTCCGCCAGTACATGAATTCCCTTTGTTTTGCCAAGAACAGAACACAGAGGACCCCACGACAGCTGGGAAATCAGGGTTTTGAGTAACGGGAGATAATGAAGATTTCAAATGCTTCCGTCCTAAAAACTTTGTTATATCGCGCCAAACTCTAACACTAGTGTAAATAATGGGATTGTGTTTAAGCTCCGGTTTAACGTTTGATACATCACAGGTTGTTAGGCGCCAAGGACTATGAGGAGAGCACGCCCATGAGTCAACACACGCCTCATTCTTAATGTATGTATGTAGCCAAACCCAGAGATGTTGGGCATGGCAGGCCCAGTTGTAGACTATATATATAGAAAGCATCTGTAGGGGATATAACAGTCGGGGAAGTAATTCATTTTCACTAGACTCACTCTACCAAATAAGGATAAAGACAAGTTATGCCATCGTTCAAGATCTCTCTTGACCACTGTATAAACTGGGACAAAATTAAGTTTCCATAGTTCCCTCAAATCTGAGCAGATCTTAACGCCTAAGTATATGAAACCAGAAGTTGACCATCTAAAAGGAAAATCATCCAAAACATCTTCATTAGTCAGAGGTCCAAGTGGCATGGCTTCAGATTTATCATAATTTATCTTATATCCTGATATAGTACTGAACTCGTATAATATGTTCATAATAGCGGGAATGGACGATTCAGGAGGTGTTACAAATAAAAGGATGTCATCAGCATATAGCGCAATTTTATGCTCCCTGGTGCCCAGCTCTATTCCCTTCACATCAGCATCGCACCTTATACGCTCTGCTAGTGGTTCTAAGTCCAAGGCAAAAAGTAGTGGGCTAAGTGGACAGCCTTGGCGTACACCTCTAGCCACTGAAAAGGATGCAGACCGTAAGCCGTTAGTTATGACAGCAGCTGTGGGAGAGTGGTTTATTGCTCTTATCCATTTAAGAAAGTCCCCATGCAAGCCAAATTTCTGCATTATGTCAAATAAATAGCACATTTCTACTCTATCGAAGCCCTTTTCGGCATCAAGGGAGATAGATAGAGCTGACTTCTTCCTGTGAGTTGTGTACTGAACAATATTCAACAACCTTCTTACATTACTGAGGGAATGACGCCCACGAATAAAACCGGTCTGATCTGAATTTATAAGCACTGGGAGCAAATTCTCCAGACGTTTGGCCAGAAGTTTGGAAAGTATTTTATTGTCAACTGATATTAAACTAATAGGTCTATAGGACCCGCATTGTTCCGGTGGTTTTCCTTTCTTCAAAATGACTGAAATATGGGCGAGGTTTAAAGTAGGGGGCAGACAGCCTTTGTCAAAAGAATCCAAATACATATTTGTTAGATGGTCAACCAAAAGCCTGCCAAAAGCCTTATAAAAATCAGCACCGAATCCATCTGGGCCAGGGGCCTTGCCTCCTTTGAGGTTTTTAATGACATCAAGAACTTCTTCTTATTTGTTATTTTTATTACTAAAACAGTCAATCAAACTTATAGCGCTTTCTGATTGGGTGGGCCTCATTGACAAGTGGGTTTGCACAAAGCCCACTCCAGCCCACCCATGGCTATGCCTATGTAGATACTCGTATAACACAGGTGGACACCATAACAGAGGCAATCAAGTAGAGTGGAAGCAAAGACTCATGCTGCATTTGAAACCTCAGTACTGTCTACTAGTCCGTGCCTCCCACTCGACTCCCTACAGTAGTACCTTCTACAAATTGCTTGACCTGGTACACTTTTGGTTGTCTATTGCGGTAAAAGGTCTTACCTGTTCTTATTACCTGTAGTCACCAAAATAATATTTCTAAAGTTCTCATTTAAAATCCTAAGTGAACAGGTCATTATCTGATAAAAAGTAAATTATAAAGTATCAATACAGGCATTCCTAAGATGATAGCCCTATGTTACATGTTTTTTGTATGGTTACTCTTCAAGTGAATAAGGCAGCAGAAACACACTTGTAAGAAGCAAATCCCCCTTAGAAGGTGCCTAGATCATGGCCCCTGTCTGTCTCCTCCAATGAGCATTCCCGTTTGAAGGAGTCAGCAGCAGAGGCGGGTCAAATGAGAAGTTGCTACTTGGCTCAGGCAAGCCATGTGACAGCGCTCACCGCCTCCCATCGTATCTCATTTCACAGAGGTTGTTAGGCTCTCCAGGGATTTTATGCTCCCTTCCCAGTCAATGCCTGCCACATATGATGGATAACAATGGCCTATATCTTGTCTCAGCATGGCCAGCCAGCATTGCTTCCATTGAAAAAAAGAAGCCTTTGACTTTCAGAATTTACTAGGGTATGCTTGCTCTCATTTCAGTCAAAGGATGTTTTTCAAAATTAGGATTCAAGGGCCATAATTAAGTTAAGAAACTGCCTCAGCAAACATCTTACTAAAATGTTACATAATAGTTCAACAAAAATGAATTACTTGTAGTTGTTCTATTTAAATGAGCAACCATAGACTTTAAGTTAAAGCGGTGTGTTAAAATAAAACATGGTAAGGTAAAAAAGAATGTCATACTGATGAACCCATTAGGTGCACATGATGTTAAAATTAATGGTTGCTTCTGTGATCTTTTCTATACAGTTCAAATGTCATGGTTTTATGTAGCTGTCCTGAACCAAAACATAAAAGTGAACTGAAAGAGCTGAAAGTATCCAGTGCAGTTTTGTTTGCTAGCAAAATATATGAAGCCTATTAGGCAGCCACTGGAAAATGGTTGGTCCAACAGAAGAGGCAAAAGCAGCATTGATGAGGGATACTGGTCACTAAGCAGCAATTAAACTTCTAGACATAGTAAAAATAATTGTAACCTTGACAGCCAAGAGCTTATCTGAAAAACAAGATTTTGTTTAATCTATGCAGCTGTGGCACACAATTAGAAGGCACACCTTTATAACTGCTATAGCTTCAAACATATTACAACACTGGAAGGCACAGAGATACATTTGTAGCACACAACAAGAATTAATTTGCAATTACAGCTTGACATGTTTTGGGAAGTGTACTTATCTTCTGTATGTTGCAGTTATTTCAAGAGATAATGTTACAAACCATGTTTAGTGTGTTGGATTGTTTTTGTTCACTGTTGTATATACAGGGTGGGTCAAAAATACAGGACACATTTTAAATGCTTATATCTTGGAATCTAAAAATGAGTAGAAAATAAATTTTGTTGGAAAGCTGTAAGGGTAGAAAATGTAAGGGTAGTAGCCGTCTTTTTTTTGCTTAAAGAGAGTATCATGACCTTAAATGACACTTCATTTATGTTTGTGGACTTTTGTCATTAACTGTCGATTCTCATTCATCCAGGTCATGGTAGTCAAAACAGCTAAGTTGTATGCAACGGGACTTTTTTTGGAACTTGAAGACGTTTAACTTTTCATCTTCATTTTCAGTTCTGACCTGATGATGGAGAGCCAGGAGCTATATCTCTGGACCACTGGAGGTGGAGCTGTGAGCTGTAGACCACATCCCTCATCATGTGACAAAAGGAGCACATGAGTCGAACATTAACACAAGTCAAGGTGTAAATTGGAGGAAGAGTCATTATGAGCACAGGATCGAGAGAATGAGAACTGCTCTGATGGTGAAGAAGAAACTTTCTGGGATGAGATCTCAAAGCAGAATGATATGTAGTAGATAGCCACCCTCCTCTGTTCAAAGTTGGTTGTTCCAGATGGACATAGATGGCCTTCTTCATTCCTCTCTCAAACCACCTGTCTTCCTTGTCCAAAATGTGCACATCAGTGTCTTTAAAGCGGTGTCCCTTCTCCTTTCGATGTAGATGTACTGCTGAATCCTCTCCTGATGCAGTCGCCCTCCTGTGTTGGGCCATAAGTGGATGCTTAGTTTCTCCAATAAACAGATCTGGTCACTCCTCACTGCACTGTACTGCATAATCCACATTGTTGATGTGTCTGGCAGTTTTGTCCTTAGGGTGAGGCTGTTGCCATGGTTGAATTATACTGGGATGTTGTGCTTGCTGAAGACTCTCCTTAGTTTTTCAGATAATCCGATAATCCAGATACATAAGGCACCACCATGTGATGTCTTCTATTGCGTTTCTTTGGGTCTGTATTTCTTTTTCCGGCCTTTTTTGGTCTTGATGAATGGCCAGTTGGGGTAAGCACAAGTTCTTAGTACCTGTTTGATGTGTTCCTTTTCTTTTCCTTCTGTTTTTGGATGGGACGCTGTCTGGCCAGTGTTGTAGGGTCCTGATGATGACTAGTTTGTGTTCCAATGGCTGATAAGCGTCAAAGAGTAGGTATTGGTCAGTGTGTGGGTTTCCGGTAGACCTCTGTGACAAGGCCTCCATCATTTCGACAAGTACCTCACAATCCAGAAATGCCAGTTTCCCATCTTTGGTGTCCTCTGTGGTGAACTTGATGTAGCAGCTGACTGAGTTGATGTGTTTGGTGAAGGCCTCTATTTCCTGGCATACCTAGAATAATTAAGTGGCATTCGGTTTTTGCAATGACTGCAAAAATATCACAAAAACAGAATGGCACTTAATAGCTGTCATAAACATATCAGTGTCATTAATGTTCATGATATGTGTCATGTCATGTTTATAACATGCCCATGTCTCTCTTATGTAGACACCTTCAAATAAAGTGTTACCCTTCTGTCATATACTACAAAACATGCACCATAATACCAAAATACAAATCACACTTGAAAGGCTTGATAATCTAAAAATCGAATACAAATTAGACACTGCACTCAAATGGAAATCATACTGATGGTTGACAGAAGTCATTTCTTAGAATGGGAGGGGAAGCTATCTTTGATAGCCAACATATATTTTGTCCATGTCCAAACATTTTGCCAACACTTTGTTTTATGGTGTCTTTTACAGTGTATCTAAATGTAACAACATGTAATAATAGGCTTGTACACTGTACATACCTATCAGTAACTCTAATCCCAACCCTATGGTAAAGTGTAAGTATATAATGTTACATTTTGTTACAAACTTTCTTATACTGTACTTCAAAGATGTAACAGGGACTGTAAAATAAAGTGTAACCAGCATTCCCTCTTTATAGTCATTATCAATGTACTTACATTACTTTGTGGTACCATTACCACCATTAACAGTACAAAAGGAGTTAGTAAATAGTTCATGCTGGTTGCTGGCATTTGTTTTTACATTGCAAACAGTTGGAAAATGAGCACAGTTGAAGAGCTGCCTGAAAGTGCTGGCATTCAACGATTCAACACAGCATTTGAGACTATGCTCTGTGAATGACAGCAGGACCGGAGATCTCCCACAGCTGGATCACGTAGAGCATGAACAGACAGGTCTGTTGAACACACATCTGGAAACAAATCTGGCCAGTGAATAGCTGAATATTATTTGTAAGCATTCTAAATAAAACTGATAGTAAACATTTCCGAAAGAAATAATGCTTTTAGTATGAAAATCTTCCAAAATTTAATTTTGTAGCTGTATTTTGTGGTTGTAGCTTTTGAATCCAGGCTGCCCATCACTGATGTAAAGTGAAGTGCACACAGCCCTGACGTTGGATCTTAGATAGTGTTGGGCCCATTTTGAGGGTCTTTCTGCCAAATTTGAGAGGTTTGGGAAGCGTGGCGGATATTGGAAGATGTCTGCCGGCTGGTTTGCAGCCGATTCAATGTGTTGGATCAGCAGGCAGGGTCATCGTTAATAGGAATTACCCATAGATACCTCAAAAGGTGGTCAAATCAATATACAACATTCTTAACTTAAGGGGAAACAGGTAACAACACAACGATGGCCAGTCATATTCATCCTGCCCACCTTTCCCCCGAAGCTACCCAAAGCTCTCCAGAGGAAAGATCCAAGCTTTAAGAAGAAAGACAAATCACATATACGTTATATATTACTGATACAAGTGTTGTCTGACAATGTCACCAAGTACATATGGTAATTGTTTACAACTAAAACTATAATTCAGACCACCTATTCTAAAATAAAATCGAAATTTCCAGATGCAGTTTGATGTATTTAGCTCTCCATATCACAAATTGTATGCTGATGTTCAGCAAAAGTCCATTCCTAAGAAATGGTAGGACTTGTGGACATGTATGTACAGTACTGCTGCTTAAGTCATTTACATTACATTACATTACATTGCATTTGGCATACGGTTTTATCCAAAGTGACTTACAAAAAGAAGACATAAGCTGACAGAGGTGTAAAGGAACACAGAGTAAGCAGGCAACCTTTATACATACAGGGTGGTGCATGTGCCTGAATAAGTTTCCCGGAGCAGGGACACTACAGACATACATACTCCCCACATGGGGACAGAGAAAGAGAGAGTTGGTTTAGTGATTCTTAGTTTTGTTAGGAATGGAAGGAGTCTCGGAAGAGAAGGGTTTTTACAAGCTTTTTAAATGTAGAAAGGGATGTTGCTGTTCTTGTAGCAACTGGTAGGTCGTTCCACCATTTGGGGACAACCACAGAGAAAAGTTTAGAGTGACCTCACTTTGTGAGAGGCTAGACGATTTAGAGGGTACAGCTAGACGATTTGTGTGAGCGGATCGTAACGCCCTGGATGGGACATGAGCTTTTAGTAAGACATTGAGATAGGTGGGGGTGGATCCTGAAATGACTTTGTAGGCTAGAAGGCTTTGTAGGCTTTGTAGGCTTTGTAGCCTTATGTTTAATTCTGGCATCTACCGACAGCCAGTGCAGGTCGCTGAAGAGCGGAGTGACATGTGTCCTTTTGGGTTGATTGAAAACCAGTCATGCTGCTGCATTCTAGACCATTTGCAATGCCCACAAGAAGGTAGGCCGGCTAGGAGGGAATTGCAGTAATTGAGGCGAGAGGTGACTGTAGCCTGTATTAGGAATTGAGCGGCATATTTGGTCAGGTTTGGTCTGATTTTTCTATATATATGCTCACATAAGAATACTGCATTTTTTGTGTTGTTTATGTTGCAGGTTTTTTTATTGCTTGCTTTGATGGTAACTTTTACTTTGTTATTCCTATGTGAAGGACAGAATGTCACCAAGTAGACATGGTAATTGCTTACAACTAAAACTATAATTCAGATCACCTCTTAAATTAAAATCGAAATTTCCAGTATGGAAGTCCATTCCTAAGAAATGCAGTATTCTTATATGTGACTTAAGCAGCAGTACTGTATATACGTTTGTTTATGTTGCAGGTTTTTTATTGCTTGCTTTGATGGTAACTTTTACTTTGTTATTTTTATGTTGAAAGATACATTGTTGGAATGCTTCCGGAATAAGTTTTAAAAAGAGAGGATCCCAGTGGTAAATACCGCAGTTGTTCTTAAAATAAAAAATAAGTATGGGATCAAGAAAAGAACCATCAACGAAACAAGCTCTGAGGGTTTTATCTCAGAACTGACGTGGATGAGACCAGTTTTCAGGAACACATCAACACCATCAATAAAGAGATAACCTGGAAAAAACAGGCTATGACCAGATAAAAAAAATTTAAATGAGGCAGACTCTTTTCCAGAAAGTAGAACAGATAGGTACCAACCAAAAAAGGTTCTCTATCAGCCTACTGGATGACACAAATAAAACCAAAAAGAGAAGGTGAGCATTCTCTTTATATTAGATCTTACTGTCATTACTGAACCTGACTGCTATTTTTTAGCGGAAGCCATTAAGCAGAAATAAAATCCTTAACATATGATATTAATAGAAGTTTCAACCATTGTTTTTGGCAAGTAGTCATATCATAAATGTTTCGTGTTGGGGTCCTGCATCACTCTGTCAGAGCTTATTCTATGGTAATGACCACCAGTTTCAGTAGCGGTTTTAGGCACGGGCGAACCGGGCAGCCGCCCGGGGCGCCATTTCGTGGGGGGCGCCAGGAGCGCTTGGGGAAAAAAATAAAATAAAAAGCTCCGTTTGTCATATCGCTGCAATCGGCACATTGGCGCCCCCTGTAATGCTGCAATCGGCACAATGGCGAACTGCAGGCGCCCTTGCTTGCTGAGAAGGTGGCATGCACAGAAGCAGCGTGTCTTCTCTGTCTCGGGGGCAGTAGCTCCGCACACGCACATAACGCAGCGTGCGTAGGGCACCAAGTGCTTGTGGGGGCACCACCAAAAAAATTGGCTCGTGAAAAAATCATCACAATAGGCTAGGTACGTGCTAGTAAGGATATTTTAAAAATGTGCAAAGCATGTTAATATTTATTTTAAGCAATACAAAAGCAACATAGGTCAATTTGCTCCTCTCCTTCTCCATTCTCCTCCTGGTGCCCCCCTCCCCCACCTTTCAGTGGTCTGGTCGATTATTGCTCAGTCTTAGTTTAAGTTTGGCAGACAAATGTTTGGACAGGGCCTTGAAAAGATATCTAAAGTCGGGAGCGGAAAAAAGAATAGAACGCGAGATGAATCTCACGCTTGCAGATAAGACAGTGTTTTAAATAAATAAATCATAATAATAAAAAGTTCATTTTGTAGCCCTTGCTCCTTACCATCAACAAACTTTGTAACATTAGCTCCCAGGCTACTAGCAATGTTCAGACTGTGTTAACAAGTGTTGCAAATGATTAAAGTTGTAAATGATTGATGCTGGCTAGCTAGTTTAGGTTGTGGATATAAATATGGATATGGATATTTGAAAGCAATTCATCATGGTCACTCGACTGTTTTCAGTTAACGTTCGGATAAGACTAGCACTTTCTTCCTTAGGTTGCTAGCTAGCTATGCTGCGGCTGCCCTCAGTCACAAGTACATAGTTCTCGTCAGTTTGCAGGTTCATAGGCCAAGGGCAACATCTGCTGGTGAAACTAATGTGAAAAGAAACAATCTTACTGTTACGTAGATTTTCCCTCTTCGTATTTATTTCAAACTCTGTACACAATGTTTTTGTTCTCCCATATGAAACCTTTATAAATGTAAAATAGAGTGAATTTTAAATGTACCAGTGATTTACACGTAGGCCGATATAAACCTAATTTATATATGCAGTTTTTTGTAGTAGAATTCCTATATATTTTGTCTTTTAATTCTGAATGTAGAGCCGTCTGCAGTCATTGCACAAATCTTTGTTTAATAATGGTTGTGGTATTTATTTATTAACCATTTTAAATAATGCATTTTTTTTAACTTTAATGTTTGGTGTGTTTGTTTCGGTGGGGGGTGCTGATAGTCTAGTAGAAGTTGATGAAATTGGGCCATAAGCGTAAAGTATGGTCTGGATGCAATTTTTTTGCAGAAATTGGTAGTTTAGGGAGTGTAGTTTAAGAAAATGACGGGTGCCGGCTCGGCACCCTTGAGCATTTTTTTAAAATGGCGTCACAAGCCACGCCCCTTTATTATTTCCCAATAAACGCCTCTCCAAATTGAAATGGTTGCTGTATCCCAACCCTTTGTGCTATTGACATAAAAACACCCATTTTGGAAAGCAGACACCCTCTGGTTTTGTAATCTATTGTCAGTTTCACTGTAAAGTGTTCTGCTGAAAACTGGGAACTCTTTATATTTTGTAGTTTTTGTCATTTTTGTCCCTCACCTAAAATAAAAAAATATATAGACATTAAATAGTCCTTTTACTGTAATGCATCAGGTTATAGACAGAATGGAACAAAGGCCACAAGTCTGAACAACTTGTATTTCAAATTTGAAAACAAAATATCAAAATTTGTGTTTTCTACACCATTTTATATGTGGGTATGCCTAGGCGTTTTTGCAAAGTTTTTTGAAAATCACTCATTCTCAACCTGATCTTGGGGTGAGGTGAAAGCACAGTGTATTTTGGAGAAAAAAATGAATTATATTTCTGGAAAGCTAAGAAACAGAGGTTTCATTTGACATATAGTATGACCAAAAGCAATGCTTCGGATTAGCTGTGGTCTGTAAAAAGCTGCTAGCACGCACGTTTTCTAGAGATTTGCGTTACATGCGAGACGCTGTGACGTCATACGTAACGTCATTAGGTCATCTGGCGACTTCTAGCGACTTTTCGAAGAGCCAATAACGACTTTGTTGTTGTCACCCCTAGTGAATTCACTTTCAACTCTCAATTTGCCAACCTACCATGGACAAATAATGACTTCCATTGCTATGGTCGCGTCTGGTGTCCACAGTTAAAGTAGCAATGCTTCGGATTAGCTGTGATCTGTAAAAAGCTGCTAGCACACACGTCTTCTAGAGATTTGCGTTACATGCGTGACGCTGTGACGTCATACGTAACGTCATTAGGTCATCTGGCGACTTCTAGCGACTTTTCAGAGAGCCAATAGCGACTTTTGTTCCTGTTTTTTGGCAACACTGATTAGCTGACTTTTAATTGCTGAAATTTGCTCTGGTCGCCCAGGTTGTTGTCACCCCTAGTGAATTCACTTTCAACTCTCAATTTGCCAACCTACCATGGACAAATAATGACTTCCATTGCTCTGGTCGCGTCTGGTGTCCACAGTTAAAGTAGCAATGCTTCGGATTAGCTGTGATTTGTAAAAAGCTGCTAGCATGCACGTTTTCTAGAGATTTGCATTACATGCGTGATGCTGTGACGTCATACGTAACGTCATTAGGTCATCTGGCGACTTCTAGTGACTTTTCGGAGAGCCAATAGCGACTTTTGTTCATGTTTTTGGCAACACTGATTAGCTGACTTTTAATTGCTGAAATTCGCTTTGGTCGCCCAGGTTGTTGTCACCCCTAGTGAATTCACTTTCAACTCTCAATTTGCCAACCTACCATGGACAAATAATGACTTCCATTGCTCTGGTCGCGTTTGGTGTCCACAGTTAAAGTAGCAGTGTTTCGGTTATTACCATAATATTAATTGACTGTTAATGGCTGAAATTCACTCTGGACGATGTAATGCAGAGTGTGGCTATTGTGTGCTTTAGAAAATAATAAATCCATATCTCTTACAATTTTTTGGTCAATTGAGCAAATACTGAGAAGTAGTAAACTGAGTTAGGTAATGAGCGAAAAAGAAAAGTTGAACATCATACTTCATGTGCAAGTTCTATTTTCCATGGCTTTAAAATCCAGGGCGGCATTCATTTAATTTAGTTGTACATTGCGAGGGAGTATGTATGAGAGTCAGTTGTAGTCAGTGACCATTTTGCCCTTTGTGTAGGTCTGTATTTACATTGTGTATTTCTTCCTTTACGTGTACATTAGGAGGGTGTATGCCTGATACAATTTTACATTTCCTTTTGCCTTTGTACTAATCTGTACATAATGCATTAAGTGGTTCAGTCTTCCACCAACAACACAGAGTGCAGCTGAGCACATCAAACGTGCACGTCTCCAAGTTCTCCTTTGGAGAGCTGCTGACAAAACAGCCCCTCCTGCTTACCTGTTTAATATATCCCTGTTTGGATGGCAAATCTTGGATAACATCCCCGTGCCTGTGTATGGCAATTCAGAAATCGCCCCAAAATCAGTCCTACAGCTTGTTGCTTGTAGGTGCAAATCAGAGCCTAAATGTTCCAGGCATTCTTGTAGTTGTTTATCAGGGGGGCTTCCCTGCACTACATACTGCAATTGCAAAGGTAGTGAGGAGTGTGCAAATAATAAATCAAAATATGAAAACACACCCTCAGTGGAAACAGATGAAGATGAACATTCAGATGAGGACACTGATGAACAATGAATTATATGTCACATGTTGTATAATTGTTACATGTTAAAATGTTAGGGCCATGTGTACATGTTGTTGTCTCTAATCCGAGTTGTCTTCCTTGTTATTTTTAACTTTTGTTCAGATGATTGAGTTCCTTGTTCCTTGTTCTAATATGTTAGAGACTGTTCTCTATGGAGACCTACAGCAGTGACCCGAGTACACCAAAATGGCTTATTTTTTATTGGTGACAAAAGAGGACCATAGGGAATCCTTTAGACGTTACCACCTCTGATTTCTGCTCATCAAGAGGTTTAATTTGATACCAAACATGACATGTTTTAAGGATTTATGTATTTTTTGGCTTATTTCCCATAGTGAAGGTGTGGGCGTGGCTTATTATGTCATTTAAAAAAAATGCTCAAGGGTGCCTGAGTGGCACCCGTCAGATTCTGCATCTGCAGCCCCTAAACTATCAATATATGCAAAAAAATTGCATCCAGACCTTACTTTACACTTTTCTCAAGGTTCTACTAGACTATGAGAGGTGGTCTCGCCCGGGGCGTAAAACACTATAGAACCGCCACTGACCAGTTTAATCTTACCTACCACCTCAACAAAAAAATCCACTCCCTGTTCTTAAAATGCACAACCAAATGTTATATTGTTAAGTTGTTTGCTTAGCAACAGGACACATTTCCTTAGTATCTCACATATAGATCAACCACTCTTTGTTCTGCTTGTTATGAAATACATATTTTTCTGCCTTGGTCTACAACCTTTTGTTCTGGTTTTTAAACATTTTTTATAGACATTTTGGGCTTTTTATAGACAGCCTTTTTCTGGATATTCGCAAGTCTCACTAAATGATAAAAGCATGCGTAAGCATACAACAATATTATTATTATTATTATTGTTGTTGTTGTTGTTATTATTATCAATAATAATAATAAGAAGAACAACAACAAGAAGGACAAGAATGATGATGATGATGATGATGATGAAACTTTTGGAATATTTAGAGAACCACTAAATGGTTCTATATAGAACTATTTGTTTTTGGCTTTAAGAACCCTTTAAAAGGGGAACCAAGTGATAGAGCCATTTATGGTTCATGGCTTTTTCTTTTAAGAGTGTACAGTGGGATAGGGGGTCCCATTGTGTGTAAGAAAAATCCAAAGGCAATTAAGGCTTTTTTTGCCCTCAACCAATTGGCAAACACAAGCCCACACTTCACAGGCAATATGTGGTAAATGTTCCAGCACAGAGTGGGTCCTGTTCCATTCTCTGAGTGAGTCACATAAAGTGACAGTAATGAAATGAGTCACAGTTATACAGCAGACGTCCTTTTAGGAATTTCTACAGACAGACAGAGCTATAGTGGGGAAAAACTATTCATTCAGCCAAATTCTTTGCTTTTGAGCTCTTACCACAAGCTCAAACCTGCAAGGAACAGGTCTGTGTGGATGATTTTTAAAAACTCCACCAGCGTAGAATGAAAGGTAAATACTGTGAGTCTTGCTGTGGAAATGGGTTATTGCTGGAGCACAACTGGCAGAACAGTGTTGTTTGTTTTAAAATGTATGAAAGTGAATTCAATTGTAGTTGTTTGGGAAACAAAAAAGCTAGTCTGATCTGTTTAGTTCAGGCAAGTCTGACCTACAGTAATGAAAACCACAAAAAAACAATACCCACTGTGAACAACAGATAATTCCCTGTGACACTAAATCACTAAACACTAAATATCTTATTTGCCATGTCAAGTTGCTTTTCACAGTCTCATATTTTATATCCAAACACGAGACAAGTCAACTTAGCACATAGCGTAGAAATAGCACATTAGCATTTGTGTGAGTGCGGGGAACTGGATCTCTAGGTCTTATCCAACCAAATTTTATATGCAATGACAAAATATTTACCCTGTTAAGTACTGCTTAACAATCCATGTTTGAAAGTCAATTATGGCTAATAGCAGAGCCATTACACCAACACCCTCTATTCTTTTCATTTCATTAATTTTAGACATTTCATTCAAAACTACTTAGACCACCAGGTGGGCCTTTATTTAATCAGATATGTGTATGCACCCCACAGATCAAAGCTATAACCTTGCTGGAACCTTGATCTTCCCTCTAGGTGGCCAGAACACTTGCCGTCAGAGGGGGTGGCGTACAAATGGAATTAGAAACTTTGTATATCATTTTGCATTAACTAAAAGTCTTGTTTTTATGGTGGTGAGATACAGGATTAAGATGCTACTTTTCACCAGCCCTTCAGTAAACAGGAGAACATGCTGTCAGTTTGTTCCTCATTATGCAATATATATATATACAGTATGTCACAAAAGTGAGTACACCCCTAACATTTTTGTACTTTTTTTATTTATTATCTTTCCATGGGAGAAGTCTAAAGATATAATACTTTTCTACAACATAAAGTAGGCAATGTACAGCTTATATAACAGTGCAAATTTGCTGTTCCCTCAAAATAACTCAACACACAACCATTAATGTCCCCACCACGGTAACACTTTATAATACTGACTCCTTGTTAAGCATTAGTTATGCATTTGTTAAGCATTACTCAAACCTTAGGTAACCCTTTGTAAAGCATTTGTTAACCATTATCTCTTTATTATTCCCCATTACTTGACCATTAACATATACTGTTTGTTAATGGTTTGTTTATGGTTAGCACACGTTTTGCAAAACAGTAACAAAGCCTTGGTAAAACCTTAGAAAACCCTTTCTTACTGATGTGTTAACCCATTAACTCTTTCTTATGTAACATAACTTAATCATTAGTAAGTAGTGTTAGATAATAACGTGTGTCTCCAATAAGCAGTATTAAAGCCTTAGTTAACCCTATTTTATTCATGTGTCAAACCATTACTTATTTTTCATTTTACATCACTTAATCATTAACAAGCACTGTTTGAAACCTTACTAAACCCTTTCTTAATCATTTTTTTTTATCTATAATGCTTTTTCTCTCATCACTTAAGCATTTGTTACTAGTTTGTGGGTAGGGAACACCTACTCCCAGTAGGGTGCTAATCTTGGTTAACCCTTTCTTAATCATTTGTTAATTATTTGTCATCATTACTTAAGTGTATATGTTAATGGTTTGTGTGTGGTAACTGTGACATGACATTAGTATGGTAGAGGCTTATGCAACTGCCTCTCAAAGATGTTTCAGGATATTTACTACTGCTTTGTTAAGGCATAATCACGTGTAACTAATGAGTTGTAACTTATTACCAAAGTAAATCTGGGGAGCTATTCTAAAGTGAAACCTCTTCATACATTATCAAATGACTTATTAAGCCTAACCCCTGAGTAGTTAAGGAGTTACATCTCATTAACAAAGTAAATATGGGGGCCTATTCTAAAGTGAAACCTGTTCATACATTAACAAATGATTTGTTAAGCATAACTCATGTGTAGTTAAGGAGTTACATCTCATTAACAAAGTAAATCTGGGGGGCTATTCTTAAGTGAAACCTGTTCATACATTAACAAATGACTTGTTAAGCATAACTCATGTGTAGTTAAGGAGTTACATCTCATTAACAAAGTAAATCTGGGGGGGCTATTCTAAAGTGAAACCTGTTCATACATTAACAAATGACTTGTTAAGCATAACTCATAGGGGTGTAACGGTACACAAAAATCACGGTTCGGTACGTACCTCGGTTTTGAGGTCACGGTTCGGTTCATTTTCGGTACAGTATGGAAACAAAATGCGAAACCATTTCCTTCCTCAGCATGGTGTTGTTTATTTAACCAAAATGTCAATATAGAAATGGAAACAGTAAAAAAATTCAAAGTGCTGCTTGGTACCAATAAGTTAAATGAAATATTCTCAAATTAACCAATGTTTGAAATAAAAAATACATTCCTTTTTACAGTAAACTAAATCAACATTTAAAGTGCAGCACTCAGTTCCAGTTACAATAAGGAATTCGTTGTAAATCTAAATCTTCATATTTTTTGCCAGGAAGATAAGTTTATTTAAATGAGATAGATGTTATGACCAATTAGATCAGCGTGTGGTGTGTTTAGTGCGTGACGTTTGCTTAAGAGAGGGGAGTTACAAAAAATTCAGACCAACATGGGGGACACTTCTGGAACCTCTAACGTTAAAGTGTTTGTATGATTTAAAGTCTCTGAGTAACCAAAAGTGATGGTGCCGTCACGGATTGTTATTTAAATGTGCCACGAACTGACTTAAGACAAGCAGAGTACTCTAGATTACCATTTAATCACTCGAAGTTTTAAGCTAGCAAAGTTAGCTTACGACTAGCTAACTATTAGCAAGCTGGCTAACAAATACGGTCACAAGCTTGTACTAGTACACTTCTTGCATTTGTAGAATGATATTACAACACTTAAATATCATCTAGGCAACACAACGATGCCCATGTAGCCCCTGCAATATGCAATTTTGAATCAGTTGCTGCTGTTAGATGTAGGCTAGCTTGCGGGATAACTTATGTTGGCCAGCCAGCCTGGCATTTTCGACCTGTCGGGTCGAAACGAGGTGTAAAAGTTTTGAAGTGAAGTGGTAAGAATAGAAAGGCTCGTCTGTTTGGTTCGCCGTGTGACGTTACCTCCACGTGGTCGTAAGAGCACAAATCACAAACGAGTTTCTCTTAAGAACTTCCCTTACTACTCCAATCATATACAGCTATCCTCATGAATGTTAAAAAGAGCCAAATGTAGTGGTAGCAGCATGTAAAACACATACTGACTGTACTCGTTCGGTACAGCACTGTATTGAACCGAACGTCTGTTTTTCCAGCGGTTCGGTACGAATACACGTACCGTTACAGGCCTAATAACTCATGTGTAGTTAAGGAGTTACATCTCATTAACAAAGTAAATCTGGGGAGCTATTCTAAAGTGAAACCTGTTCATACATTAACAAATGACTTGTTAAGCATAACTCATGTGTAGTTAAGGAGTTACATCTCATTAACAAAGTAAATCTGGGGGGCTATTCTAAAGTGAAGCGTGTTCATACATTAACAAATGATTTGTTAACCCTTACTGATGTGCAAAAAGCCCTGGGGAGCAAGTGTACAGTGAAACGAGTTTGGTACGCTTTCAACACCTTCTCAAATGATTCGTTAACACTTATTTATGTGTCTTGTGTGTGTACTAACCAAATTACAAGCTAATTGTTAAGACATATTAACTGAGGCGCAGACAATATCTGACAAGTGTAAAAATGTACTTTGTATTAAAAATCACTATTACAATTAAGTGCAACACTAAAATGAATTACAAAAAAATAGTAAAAAGAAAAAGTGAAAAAAATCAACATAAAAAATTGCCTATATACACACATTTGTTATGGAACAATAACATTGGAACTTTTAAACATTTCTTTAACAAGTTTTTAATACATATATTTACATTTTTTTAATAGGGAGCAGCTTCCCGCACCCTTTCAGCTGCCTAATTTGCTCTCTAATCTCCTGGTCTCCTCTAATTATATCTTGGCACTCATGCGCCATAGTTGACAGCTTGCTGTGCCCGTCCTGCGGGCCCAGCAGCTCCTGCAACTTATCGGGAGCTGCAATGTGCAGCTCCGCTATTGCCGCCGTCTGCACCACTGTGTTTCGATCCACCCCGACTTTTTTAAAGGCACCGGACATAGTGCCTAGGCGGCTGTAATATTTTAAAATTTTCCTGTAGCGCTCGATCACATGGGTCGTCGTCTGGGCTGCAAATAAGAAAAACACATTTTAACCCATTAAGACACACCATAATAAACTTGCTGTTACCAGATAATCAATGAACAAATCGTGGTGCATTACTAAATGCCATGTGTTTTATTATAGTAGTGTGTAGTGGTTAACTTTTCAGTGACTATTACAGCATGCCACACATGAACTTAAACGCCATCCCATTCAATAGGATGCTGGTGCAGCTTTTGCAGCTACTGTATTACAACTTTTAGTCTTCTGTGAAGGCTGTCCACAAGAGAAAGTGGAAAAAGGACAAATGACAAGTGTCTTTCCAAATTATGCAAGATTGCTGGCGTCATTACCAGTCCACTGTGAGAGGCCGCAAGAAAACATTTTTCTGAAATAATCCCGTTAAATTCTCACAAACCTCGTGTATTGTTTAAGGCCATTAACTCAGCCCTGAATGCACCACAGGCGTTGCAAATTGAGGTGTCTCCAGACTTTCGCCAGTTTTTCATTAATTAAGTAACTTCTGCTAGAGCACTAATTACTCCCCCTACTACTGGTCCCTCAGCCTCTGCACCATGCTGTGTCATTACAGGAATTTTGACCATTTTCCAAATGCTTTCCATTGGTGAAGTCACAAACTGATGGTGAAAAAAAAGAAGAAAATTCCACGGCACTCTCATGTCAAAATTAAAAGGCCTTTATTGCATTGGCTTAGGTTATCAAACACACTGATATCGGTTGCAACGGCCTGGCTCTTAAGCTCCAAAGACCTCCTGTCATCATCAGTAATACAGGCCATTATTAGGTTGAAAATCAAAACAAACCCATTCGACTGATTGAGAAACACATAATGTGACTTATTCAAGTGTTGAGAATGTTTTTCTAAAGCAATAATATAAAAAAACCCTCCAAATCCCTGTCAAACCATTCTGCATCTGGTGAGCGAAAACCCATTTCCAGTGTACTGGAGGGCAGTGGATGCATGTCCAAGTCAACAATCAAGAACAAGACCAAGGACAACCAAGAATATGTCATAATAGTAAATGCAGAGGGTTCTTAACAATATGAAAACAACTGTTGAGTATCAAAAATAGCAACACCAGATTTGGCACTGCCAAACAACGTCTAAAAAAGATTTTATAGGTCTGAAACTACATCAAATGGACAGATGGCACAACAAATCAACTTGTACCAAGATCATGGGAAGGAAAAAAAATCATCCAGAAGGAAATGAACCGCTCATAATTCAAAGCATACCACCCATCACTGAATAATGGTGGTGTCGGCATGCACTGTTGTCCAAAAAAGTTGTTTCCCTTTTTAATCTTGGATAATTCACTCGGCCTGTGTGTATAGTGCATCAGTTTGGGAAACGCCATTTGAATGATGAATTAACGTCGACGTCTTTCATGGGCTTAGCAGACAAGCAGTTAATTTCACCATCAAAGTCAGCCGTTTTCCAATTGAAAACGTCCGTCGAATTGTAGGTTTTATCCAGCAGTCCATGTATGAATAGCTATAAAACTATGCTTAGGCACAAAACAAATCCACAACGATTGTCGAACGTGAGTGAGCTAAAGCTGGGCCTGGGTTAAAAAAAACAAAAAACAATTTACAGATGCGATATCGATTCACGTGGAAAAAGTCAGATATCGATCCAGAACCTTGTGAATCGATCTTTGAATAACCACTGCCCAGATAGCAAGCTGACATTGAAGAGATATTGATTTTCCATCTCAATCATCAGAATGGTCAACATTGAAATCTTAGCTGACACTTTTATCCATAGTAATTGGCAAGGGTGGGAATTGAACATGCAACCCTGTGAACTGCAGTACAACACCCTAACCACTACACCATGTCTGGATTGGGTAACTACCCTCACCTGTAGATGTCATATTCATGCCAAATGCCAGTGACATCATCAGTCTTAAATGATACCTGACACAGCGATCCTGATTGGTTACCTGAAACAGTGATCCTGGATTGATAATTACTTGGTGATATCAGATAAACCTGGCCATATCAATGATTATGATCTTAGCCGTCTACTCTATTACTGGTAAAGGCTCTTTTTTATGATTCTTTGATTCCGATTCTGATCTGCCTTGGTGGAGGTTTGCGTTCTATGAACGCTTTTCTAGTGTCTTATGTGGAAATAAAAATAGTGCATAATCAAAAAATCAACCAGTGCACAAAGTTCCATAAAGACATGCATGACAGAGTCTGGTGTGAATGAACTCGACTGGCCTGCACAGAGTCCTTTCCTGAACCAAAAAAAAAACAAACAAACACACTTTTGGGATAAATTACAGCGGAGATTAAGAGACACGCCTTCTTAAACAACATCTATGCGTGACCACACCAATGCGCATTTGGAAACATGGTTAAAAATCGTATTAAGACACAACCTTGTAGAAAGCCTTCACAGATGAGTTGAAGTTGAAACAGCTGCAAAAGGTGGGCCACATCATATTGAACCATTTGGTGTAAACCATGGCAGGTGAGCAAATACATAATTTTTGATCAGTTGTATGTCAATTCATAGTAGTTGCAAAAATATCAAATGCAAGTCAAATGCAAGGCACATGCAGACATGCAAGGCATACAGCAGAGATCCTCAGGATAATGACAGTATCGTATAGAGAAATGCAAGATTCTACATAAAATGTTCGATACCGCTATGTACAAACATACCTGCTGTTAATTGCTCCTTTAGAAAATCCCTTTCTTTCACCAATTCTTTTATTTTGTCCTGCTGGTGCTCCAGCTGAAGTTTCATGAGTTGCAGTTCATTCTCTTTTTTCTTTAAGCTCTGCTGAGCAGTGGGTGCTGTGAATATTTCAAGCAAAGAGAAGTAGTTCATTATTAAATAAAGAGGAAGTCCTTGGGTCTTACTCACAATCTACACTTGCATCCTCTCCTTGTCTTGTGGTATTATTGAACACAACAGACGATGCAAGGTTGGATAATGACTTGAATTTTATTTCATGATGATTCCAGAATCTTACCATTATGTGAAGTTGCCTATTATGATGACTAAACTCGAATGTAGGGCAATGCCATGTAAAGGTCAGCCATGCATTCAACATTCAACATTCAACAATAAATTCATTCATATAAATGTTATATGAAAACACTACTAGAGAAATATAACAAAGTCCATATTTCTTAGATATAAGTAAATAGAGCCAAAAACTAGTATATGAGCCATATGAGACCTGATGTAAAGTATAGCCTATGGAGACAGCTGACCAGTGGAAATACGTCAAGATGTTATTGGTCTATAAAATAACATGTAGGACACAATAACATTGTTAAACGAATTCCATATGCACTATTCAGCAAGATGGGTTCCTGTTATTACTGCGGTCCTTTTGTCTTTGAACTGGAGTAATCGCAGATTTGCGCACCCTTCTCTTCGCCTATCCGTTCAAATCAGGCTTATCTGGCCATTTCGGGGACATGTTTTATCTTACCCTCTGGAGGACGAGGTTCAGCTTCGCCGGCATGAGTCTTCTTCGCGGCGGCTCTAGTGTTGCTGCGGCTCTCCATTTTTTCTTCAATTGAGAATAGCCAGTCTGTAGTTAGTACACTAGTACTGGGGTTGTGGGTACCGGAAGTTACTGGCTGTTAAGGTTAGGAATTATTTTAATTTGAACTGATACTAGGGTCATTAATAATTGTAATACTAAAGCATGCCTTAACTGATGGTTTGGGATAAGAATTGTTTTGTTTTAGGCACATTTTTGCTTTAACAGTACAGCGTAAACATAATTTCACTTCCGCTCTCGATTATGGGAGAGTTTTTTTTTTTTTTTGATCGCAGCAAAGTCTTTACAGGCTGTGCCCCAATTGCTAGTTTAGTTCAGTTTAGTTTAGTTTATCTTCTTGATTTATTTGACAGGGGCCATGTACAGGACAGTAGGCCTACAGTATCGGAATAAGCTGAAAACCTAATTTGCTCGTCCTGGGCAGGGAGCTATCGACAATAATAATAATAATAATAATAATAATAATAATGATAATAATAATAGGCTAATAACAACAACGATAATAACAATAACAATGTAATTAATAACAATAACAATGTAATTTTAGTTTAATTTTTGATTATATTATCTGTACATCTTTGCCACATCGTGGACTAGGCGCCCAAACACACCATTTTTATGCTTTTTCCCGAGCCACTCATTCCACTCGATGAATGACAGATGATCAGACAAAAGCGACTCGCTTCTGTTGCCCCGCAGGCGCCATATCCGCTCCTTGTATGTCCTCCAGGCGCGCTCTATATGTTGGGTATGTGCACCACTCTGTTGGTCAACATACCACCTGCTGTGGTTGACAGAGTGGTGCACATACCCAACATCCTGGAGGACACGGTAGGCCCGCCACTCGTCGCTCAGGATGGTGGTCCCAGGCCTAACGTGGTGTTGGATGAGGGGAATGAGGTGTCCCCTTGTCCTCCTCTCCACGAGGCGAAGGACCGACTTCCTGGATTTTCCCCTCCGCACCGCCAGCATTCCAAAAAACCACTTTCTCCTCTTCCAGCCACCAACCATTCTTCCTCGCCCATACTAATACAGAAATAAGAAAAATAACTAATGTAAGAGCAGTGCTGTTGTGTCCTGGTAGGTCTATAGCCAGCTGACACCTATCAATACAGTCAAATCCATAGAGTGCAATGGTCATTGACAGCAACAAAGGTTTAAACATGCATTGTGGCAACAGACTTGCATAAGAAAATACCTGCTCTACAATGTGTGTCACATACCAGGAGGACACTGGTGGATTCAACGTAGCAATCCAATCCTGAACTTTTCAGGTGGATGTTTATTGTAGAAAATAAGTATTGATTAATAATAATTTTCCACCAATTGTACATGCTGGGGTTTACAGCGTAATATCTGTAGACAGGGATTCTGAAAGTGTATGGGCTCAGGACAAGATCATCTCCAACAGCCCCTAAACAAATACATTGGGTTCATGGCTGGATTGGCTAAGGGGCATACAGGGCATTTTCCCGTTGGACTGTTGATCATTTTGGCCTGGTCCTCGCCTCAACATAGTGGTATCTGTCCTCATGCGGCTACAGTTGATCTCTGTGAGTCAGATTTAAAAACTCATTTTGGCTGTTGTGGTCAAATAGCTCGTAATAGATGACTACACATGTTGTCACAAATGTTGTTAATTCTATCTATTAATGCCTGGCGGACTGGCATTGGCTGAGAATGCCCGACTTGATAATTTGTCCCAGCCAGCCCTGATTGGGCTACAGCATACAGTAGGTGTCAAACTCAAGGCCCGGGGGCCAAATGTGGCCCCCAAAGCTGTTTTATGTGGCCCTCGAGAACATTTCACATGTGTATTGATAAAGAATATATGATATACCATTGATATAGAAGCTATGACTTGAAGCAACATTTTGTGCACAAGAATTGTAAGTGGGCCCAGATTTGTGTAACAGCACATAGAAATGTGATGGGAATGAGTACTTGTGTTATTAGCCTAGCTTAGAGTATAAATTTCTGTATGCACAATGTCAATGCATGTTTTAAAACGTACTGAATTCGGCCCGCGATATCATACCGGCTTTTGATTTCGGCCCTCTGTCAATTTGAGTTTGACACCCCTGTACAGTGTAATGTAATGAGGACCCAATTCAAGGCCTCCTCTATCCCTGGGCCCGAGAAAACTGGCCCATTTTCAACTGCCAGCCTCTCTGCTTATACTTGCATTACAGTTATCACTCACCTTTCTTTTATGATGAAAATGACTTTCGTCAATTACTACAAACTCCCTTCTGCCCCCAATCCTTTGTCCGCTTTTATTCCTCATTCTTTCAATTCCATTAACACACGCATCACGAATCTTTTTTGTCATGCGGGTGAGGGTGGCCGAACTGGCAGCAATGCAGTCTTGCTGCATGTCGATCTGTCTCAATCTGAGACCCTGCGAAAACCTACAGTGACAAACATACAGACCAAAGTGTTAATATTGAAACAGTATATTATATCTAATTTCTGTACTGCTAGATGAAAACGTCTTTTTATTTTGGCCTATGATTGTAGCCTCACTACAGCCGCCAGTGGTCCCACTGTGTGTGTGTGTGTGTGTGTGTGTGTGTGTGTGTGTGTGTGTGTGTGTGTGTGTCAGGGCTCTACAGTGCCCCTGTTTTGGGGGCATATGCCCCTAAATTTTGATCTGTGCTCCTAAGTTTTTTTCATTTAGGAGCAACTGTGCCCCTAGTCAAAAAGCTAAACGCAGGCTACAGCCCTGCCTTGTGCCCCCATTTTTTCACAATGTGGTGATAACCGCTTGTTGGCAGATTCTACTTAAGTGTGTGCTAAATGTCTACTGTGAAACTGTTTATTGCTTGTGCCTTTTTGTATATGTGTGTATGTATGTGTTTATGTAAGCTGTCAGACACCTTAATTTTTATTAATTAATAAAAAAATACTCTACTATACTCTATACTCTGCTGTACTGAGGAGTATTCCTAGACAATTTAAAGTTATACTGTACCACTGGAAATAAGCTCATATTACCCCTCTCCTTGAGTTAAATGATTGAGTTTTACCTTTCTCCTATACTTCCAACTGTTCTATGGCAGGGCAAATTTTAGCTCCAAGCTAGCAATTAACATTGAATCCTATGCGACCAGAGCGGCTATCTGGTTGCATAGGGGTCAATGTTAATTGCTAGCATGGATGTAAAATTTGCTCTGCCATACTCGGTGAATGATTGAAAGTACAGGAGAAAGATAACAATCATTTAACTCAAGGAGAGGTGCACAATAAGCATGTGCACATGCCGCTCCAAGTGAAAATGGGTTAAACAAGAAAATATGGACTCCAGGTCTTTGTATTGGATTGTTAACTTCACCCGGATTACTACTTAGCCGGCTTCCTGGCATAGTCTCCTGGAAGCCATTCTGCACAATTCTCTTATTTGTCTTAATGGTAACAGAAAAATACATTTGTTGGTAGGTACATAGAAATATTGTGCTGTTAACCTCAGCGGTTTTGCTTACCGGTACATGAATTCCATCCACTTAGAAAAGGGGACCTTGGATTTGTTGAAGACAGAATTGCTTCTGATGGATTTTTGTGTGTTTGCCTGGTGCGCAGTCCGACGGCATATCCTGTTACAGCATAAAGACGTATTAAATTATTAAATTTTAAAAGCATGCACACACACGCACACACACGCACACACACATCTTAGGCCAGGGACAAACTGATCCAACACCCGCCAGAAATTAATACATGTAATGTAAGGAGGATCCTGTTTAGGTCACCCTTCATCCCCAGGCCTTTACAAAAAAAACAAAAAAAAAAAACAAACAAAAACAAACAAACAAAAAGATTTTTTTATCTTAACTTAGGCTATAACAACAACATCATCAATAACAACAATAACAGAAAATGTAAGACATGAAACCTACCAGGCACAACTGTCCACAGCATTCCCCTTCTTCCTTAATTTCATTATCCAATGACACTTGTGGCATGTCACATTCTTTCTCAGAAGTTTTCTTGACTGAAGCCATTTGATGCTTTTCAGTGGTGAAGTGTCACCACGGATTATTTTGTGAACGTAGCTGAATTTCATACTCTCTCTCACTAGCTTTTTGATAAACTTGGATCCGTTGTCTCCTTCTCGCGTTTGCTGAGGTATACGTCATCAACAGTGAATCAAAGTTGGTTCCGGTATTTAGGTAGTAATGGCAAAGAGGCTGGAGTTATCAAGAGCTGAAAGTCCGTTGAAATATGGGAAACATTTTTGAGTTCCGTCTAGTTTGCGCCCCTATTAAACTGCTATGCAAATAGCTGCAGAAATTTCAGGTTAAAATTGTATACATCTTAGCATTACAACAATATTTTCGCGTATTTCGACAGATCTTTACACCAGTATGGCTGCCGCGCCGCCCGTTCATGGTGACAACTGTTGCTATGGGGCATTCTGTTAACTATCATCTCTCCACAAATTCCTCCCATAGTCTTTGGTGATTGTCTCCGTGTGCCTTTTTAGCCTTGCCCTACACACAACGATGTTCAGTTCTAGGTCTAACTCGCGCTGCGAGGCTTCAACTGCAGTGCATACGCCTAAGAAAGCTTTTTAAGCGATCCCTGCGTTGGAATTGTTACATTTCATTCAAAAACTCATTTCTGAACTGGTTTCACTTTAGAATAGCTCGCCAGATTTACATTGTTAGGTGTAACAAGTCATTTGTAAATGTATGAACAGGTTTCACTTTAGAATAGCCCCCCAGAATTACTTTGTTAATGAGATGTAACTCCTTAACTACACATGAGTTATGCTTAACAAGTCATTTGTTAATGTATGAACAGGTTTCACTTTAGAATAGCCCCCCAGATTTACTTTGTTAATGAGATGTAACTCCTTAACTACACATGAGTTATGCTTAACAAATCATTTGTTAATGTATGGACAGGTTTCACTTTAGAATAGGCCCCCAGATTTACTTTGTTAATGAGATGTAACTCCTTAACTACTCAGGGGTTAGGCTTAATAAGTCATTTGTTAATGTATGAACAGGTTTCACTTTAGAATAGCCCCCCCAGATTTACTTTGTTAATGAGATGTAACTCCTTAACTACACATGAGTTATGCTTAACAAGTCATTTGTTAATGTATGAACAGGTTTCACTTTAGAATAGCCCCCCAGATTTACTTTGTTAATGAGATGTAACTCCTTAACTACACATGAGTTATGCTTAACAAATCATTTGTTAATGTATGAACAGGTTTCACTTTAGAATAGCCCCCCAGATTTACTTTGTTAATGAAATGTAACTCCTTAACTACTCAGGGGTTAGGCTTAATAAGTCATTTGATAATGTATGAAGAGGTTTCACTTTAGAATAGCTCCCCAGATTTACTTTGGTAATAAGTTCCAACTCATTAGTTACACGTGATTATGCCTTAACAAAGCAGTAGTAAATATCCTGAAACATCTTTGAGAGGCAGTTGCATAAGCCTCTACCATACTAATGTCATGTCACAGTTACCACACACAAACCATTAACATATACACTTAAGTAATGATGACAAATAATTAACAAATGATTAAGAAAGGGTTAACTAAGATTAGCACCCTACTGGGAGTAGGTGTTCCCTACCCACAAACTAGTAACAAATGCTTAAGTGATGAGAGAAAAAGCATTATAGATAAAAAATGATTAAGAAAGGGTTTAGTAAGGTTTCAAACAGTGCTTGTTAATGATTAAGTGATGCAAAATGAAAAATAAGTAATGGTTTGAAACATGAATAAAATAGGGTTAACTAAGGCTTTAATACTGCTTATTGGAGACACACGTTATTAACTAACACTACTTACTAATGATTAAGTTATGTTACATAAGAAAGAGTTAATGGGTTAACACATCAGTAAGAAAGGGTTTTCTAAGGTTTTACCAAGGCTTTGTTACTGTTTTGCAAAACGTGTGCTAACCATAAACAAACCATTAACAAACAGTATATGTTAATGGTCAAGTAATGGGAAATAATAAAGAGATAATGGTTAACAAATGCTTTACAAAGGGTTACCTAAGGTTTGAGTAATGCTTAACAAATGCATAACTAATGCTTAACAAGGAGTCAGTATTATAAAGTGTTACCCAAACGACTAGCAACAAAAGTGAGTACACCCCTAAGTGAAAATGTCCAAATTGTGCCCAAAGTGTCAATATTTTGTGCGGCCACCATTATTTTCCAGCACTGCCTTAACTCTCTTGGGCATGGAGTTCACTAGAGCGTCACAAGTTGTCACTGGAATCCTCTTCCACTCCGACGACATCATGGAGCTGACCTTGAGCTTGAGACCTTGAGCTCCATCACCTTCCATTTGAGGATGCCCCACAGATGCTAAATTGGGTTCAGGTCAGGTCTGGGGAAATGCTAGGCCAGTCCATCACCTTCACCCTAACCCAAGGCGTGGTCATCTTGGAGGTGTGCTTGGGGTCGTTACCATATTGAAATACCGCCTTGCGGCCCAGTTTCAATTGAGGGGCATCATGCTCTGCTTCCGTATGTCACAGTACATATTGGCATTAATGGTTCCCGTAATGAAGTGTAGGTCCCCAGTGCCGGCAGCACTTATACAGCCCCAAACCATGACACTTCCTCCACCATGCTTGACTGTTATCAGGACACAGTTGTCTTTGTAATCCTCACCTGGTTGCCGCCACACACACCTGACACCATCTGAACCACATAAGTTTATTTTGGTCTCATCAGACCACAGGACATGGTTCCAGTAATCCATGTCCTTAGTCTGTTTGTCTTCAGCAAACTGTTTGCGGGCTGTCTTGTGCATCATCTTCAGAAGAGGCTTCCTTCTGGGACAACAGCCATGCAGACCAGTTTGATGCAGAGTGCAGCGTATGGTCTGTGCACTGCCTGACAGGCGGACCCCCTACCCCTTCAACCTCTGCAGCAATGCTGGCAGCACTCCTACGCTTATTTTGAAGACACAGCCTCCGGATATAATGCTGAGCACATGCACTCAACTTCTTTGGTCGACCATGGCGAGGCTTGATCTTAGTAGAGCCTGTCCTCTTGAAGCGCTGTATGGTCTTGGCCAATGTGCTGCAGCTCAGTTTCGGGGTGTTGGCAATCTTCATATAACCAAGCCATCTTCATGTAAAGCAACAATTTTCTTTTTTAAATCCTCAGAGAGTTCTTTTCCATGAGGTGCCATGTTGAACTTCCAATGACCAGTATGACAGCGTGTGAGAGTGATAACACCAAATTTATATGGCGTCAAAATAGTCTCATAAAGCACTCGCACGATAAAACATGCTTCGAGCGTATTGTGTTATTTCACACGCGTAGATATTAACTGCGAGCGAGCAAATTATCTCTGCGCGCGAGGAGAAATGTGACCAGCGCGCAAAACAACCACTGGGGGGCAGTCGCTCGCGCGAAATTGATTTCTGCTCGCTCGAAGCAGTTATCTGCTCTCGCGAATTTGAGACTTCTGCTCTCGCGCGCAAAGAGTACATAAGTACTACTTGGGCAGAGGAAGGGAATCGGACTCGGACTCGGAGACAGGAACGAGGAAGACCGGAACATTTGCAATGAATGAAAATAGCTTCTTTAGCAGAGTTTCTTGAAAATATGTTTTTAAGAAATAGCTTGAGCTAGCAAGTAAGCAGACGTTATCTCTAACTTGGTGTTTATTAGCAACCTACCAGTCTATAGCAAAAACACCTATCTACTACAGTCAACGCACGGCATTAATTAAACGTAGGCCTAGGCTACTAGATTATATTCACTGCTAAATTACATGTCAGACAAGCTAAGTCGGATATTCGCTAGCGTTACCAAACGAACGTTAACGTTAGCTGTTTAGAATCCACACAGACTAATGCTGATTACTAATTAACTACACAACACAACATATTTCTTAAAAACATATTTCCAAGAAACTCTGCTAAAGAAGCTATTTTCATTCATTGCAAATGTTCCGGTCTTCCTCGTTCCTGTCTCCGAGTCCGAGTCCGATTCCCTTCCTCTGCCCAAGTAGTACTTATGTACTCTTTGCGCGCGAGAGCAGAAGTCTCAAATTCGCGAGAGCAGATAACTGCTTCGAGCGAGCAGAAATCAATTTCGCGCGAGCGACTGCCCCCCAGTGGTTGTTTTGCGCTCTGGTCACAGATTTCTCCTCGCGCGCAGAGATAATTTGAGATTTCTCCTCGTGCGCAGAGATAATTTGCTCGCTCGCAGTTAATATCTACGCGTGTGAAATAATACAATACGCTCGAAGCATGTTTTATCGTGCGAGTGCTTTATGAGACTATTTTGACGCCATAAATTTAATACAACTTCTACCCATGTACACCTGAGACCTTGTAACACTAATGGATCACATGACACCAGGGAGGAAAAATGGCTTATTTGGCACAATTTGGACATTTTCACGTAGGGGTGTACTCACTTTTGTTGCCAGTGGTTTAGACATTAATGGTTGTGTGTTGAGTTATGTTGAGGGAACAGCAAATTTGCACTGTTATATAAGCTGTACACTGCCTACTTTACGTTGTAGAAAAGTATTATATCTTTAGACTTCTCCCATGGAAAGATATAATTAAAAAAGTACAAAAATGTTAGGGGTGTACTCACTTTTGTGACATACTGTATATATATATATATATATATATATATATATATATATATATATACAGTATATACATAGTTCATATACTGTATATACATAGTTCATGCACCGTATATTTTTATATTTTTTATGAATGGATTACCTTGCTTCTCTAGAAACAGATAGTGTGCAAATAATTTTAAGTGATAGATGTCAGGCAAACCACTCAGCAGCACAGAAATAAATGGATAAGCAGAATCCATCCACATGTTTTGAATTATTTTCTATTATATAGAGCATTTAGCAGTGCTTGCAATATTTTGTCTAGACAGTATTTTACATCATTGCTTGTCTGGAAGCATTGTTATTGTATATGATTCACTACTGTATTGTCAGCTCTGTTCCAACAGTACTGTGTGTCCTCACGCTGAATTAGTAAGGGCACTTTCACACCTAGGTTTTTGAAACGGAACATGAATCGTTTTCTCCCTGGGACCGATTCGATTGGGTTGATGTGAAAGCAACAAGCGTTCTCTGTTCCGGTCCAGCTGGGCCGCTCTGGACCGCCTGGAGGGGGGTGATCTCGGAACATTTCAATCGATCTCTGTAACGGTTCGCTTACAGTGTGAAACCAAACGTTCCAGCGAAGTGGGATATCCCGTTATCTTCACTCCTACAGTGCAACATTTTATTGCACGATTTAATTAGATAGACCTACAAACAGCTACAAACAGCTACAATGAATATCTTTACCCCTCTACGGCGAACATCGGCTGCATCTCCACGTCAGCTAGACGCACCCCACCTGTCGCTGTCGGGGATGGCATTGCGAATGCCACCACTACGAGCGCCGCCGAGGCTGCAAAGCTGCGGAGCTGCGATTCCAACCAAACCGACCAGCGCCTGGATGTCGGCGGCGCAGAGAATGTACACTCTTCACTGATCACCTCGTCTCCGACGGCATCTGTCAGCTGGCATCTGAGTGACAGAAGTGTTGAGACTGTCTTGCCATCTTCCGGAGCTGTGACTGCTGCGGGAGCTGATAACATCTAAACATGTAAACTCGCCAGCCAGCCTCTGGGCCCTCTACGGAGGATGCTGAATATTTATCATATTCTACACGATTATGGACATTTTTATTTCTTGTACCTATTTTCTCTTCCTTCCTTCCTATGTTTAATTGTATTTTATTTTTAAATTTGTGTAAAGTACATTGAACTGCATGTATGTATGAAATGCGCTATACAAATAAATCTGACTTGACTTGACTTGACTCTACTAGACTGCTAGACTGTAACGTTGTCACGTTTCCTTGGCAACCCATTTGTTTATGCATTGCGGCCCATTTATGAAAGTCCATTTCAACATGTCAGATAAAGTACAAGTTGCACACGATAAGTTATATAATTAACTGCAATATATTAGCCTACGTTGTGCGAGCAGTTCAGGGGTAGCTGTCAAAGTGGAGCCTCTTTAGCAGTGCGCGTGGGTTAAATTCAGTCGGTTCAGGGTTTGTAACGGTACAAATACAGGTGTGAAAGCTACGGTGGCCGACAAGGGCCAAACACACTGCAAATGCCCAATACCTCTCAGTTAGAGAAAATAGCTACAAGTGCAGAAGCGATGCAAATTCACAAACACAAACACAAGTTTAAACGAGATACAAACAAAGGACCTGGTGCAAATGAAAAAAAACGCGCTGCAAGTAACAAAAGCAAATTCATCATCATCAAATGCGCTGCAAATAGAGAAACGAAGCAAAGCACGAAACGACAAAAACAAAGAAAACACCTGCAAATGAAAAACGCTGCATAAAAAGTCACCACAACGGATGACTCGTTTAAGCTTGTGTTTGTGTTTGTGAATTTGCATCTTTTCTGCACTTGAAGCTATTTTCTCTAACTGAGACGTATTGGGCATTTGCAGTGTGTTTGGCCCTTGTCGGCCACCGTAGAAAGCGGCCTAATATTAAAATATTTCTCAATTACAATATAATATATGGATTGTTTCAATTCAAGACCGTATGTATGCACATGGTATGACCGCTGCAGTGTATTGACATGTGGGAACTGTTGGTATGATGAGTGTGTGGTAAAGCGTTGTTGTGAGGTGAGAATTTGTGTGGAAGTGATTTCCTGGAAGTGGGCATGGATGTGGGTTTTGAATGAATTCTGTGTGTTTGTGTAGTGAGTGATTTGTGAAAGTGATAGATGTTGTCATAGTATGTATGTAGGCTACATGTGTTATTTTGAACCCGGGCCACCTGCTGTCTGTGTAGAGATGGTAAACATTAAAACAAAACTGTTTAGAGTTCGCATGTCAACTTTAACCAAATTTGAGCCATTAGAAGCCAAGATATATACTTTTGAAAGATTTTAAGGCATGTTTTCAATTTTGATTGACGTGTCACTTTCAACTGGTTCATCTCAAGATAAATCCTTTGATAACTTTTTATCAGCATTGTCTGTAGAAGACCTGTATCAAATTTGGTGGGATTCACATAAATAGCCTATTATGAGTTTGTTTGCTTTTACTTTTTCAGTTTTAAAGTTTCATGGAACTTGTCGTTGAAAGTGGGTGTTGATCAGTGTTTTCAATGAGTGAGGGTCAATAGATTGGAAGACAAAAAAATTTGGTTGTAAACGTTAGCGTTGTGTAGATAATAGGCAAAATTGCATTTTGTTGAATTACAATGCCCACTATTGACCAAATTTTATGGCATGTGTATGTGCTGTGCTGTTAGAGGTCTTTGTGCTCAACAAAGTGCCCCATTTTTGCATTTACCCATATCACTAGGTGGTTCTTTGCTTCAAGTGAGTGTTTATGTGCCAGGTCGATATGCCTCTGTAACACAGGCATATAAAAAAATTTATGTTTTTGGGTGAAACATTCATTGAGTTATTCAGCAAAAGCTTTTGGCCATCTCCCCCTGTTTGACAAACACTGGCACAGCACTGGCCCTTGGCAGCCAAAAGCTTCTAGTCATTGCTACCCTACTAGGGCTACACTCCTACAAAGACTCATGTCCCCCAGATTTCCAGTGTCCCAGTGTTTGTCATTGATGAAAAATCTGTATAAAAACAAACACAAAAAAGGGAAAAAAGTTGCGGCAACACGAATATGACCATTTTTTCAAGCGGCGGCTTTAATACTCAAAATATTCCAATATAACGTTTTAAATGTTTCCTAATTCTCGAGTGTGGTAACTGGGCCATAAGCGGGATAACAGACTTCCAGATGGGCATTCAATGAAATTAATCAGCTTGGCGAAGCTTCGCATCGGGAAGTTATTTGTCAACCAGCGTTGATTATTCTGTCGAATGCACACTTTGGTGGCTGTTATCCCTTACTGTTATCCTCCTAAATCGGATAACATTTTTATGTAGGAGCTGTTTCTTAAAAGTAATTCAGACCTACTTTTATAGTTTAGGAAAAATGCAACTCTTAGGATAACATGAAAGCTCTGTTGCTCCGTATGACCTCAAGCACGAGCCTGTTTGTAAGTGCATTCGTGATTGGTTGATGAGCAACAGATCTAGAATATGCAGGTAGGCATGTGCTACGCTATCATGCTGTGCTGCTGTAGGAGTGAGTGACAACACAGATCACAGGCTACAACTGAAACATTGAGGGGATTACACTGTGGAACTATCTATGCACTGTTTGTAGCATTTTGTAGCAATCATAAATGTATGATTTTATGATTACAATTTATGATTACACATTTATATATGAAGTACACTAATTGCATTTGATTATAAATAAAGTGCATATATACTTGAATAATGCTTTTGGTGGTGTTACTTCCTTTCAAGTTGCATTTTTGTTCCCTGGTGATGGAAACCTTGAATACACGATTTCACATGTGCTTTTCAAAAGATTACAAACGTGCTGTATACAAACTGCTGCCTTCGAATGTTTTATGATTTTATGAAGTGAGTCAGGAGTCCTCTGTGCTACTTCTAAGCTCTTCCCAACTTATGTGGTACTTTTAAGTCTAAAATATTTTGTGAATAACAGTTACAACTGACACGCCCATTATTTTCAAGAGTTTCCCCTAAATTCACCTGTTCAGAGTTACTTTTTGCCTCAAGATTCTTTGTGAATATTGGTTCTGATTTAACACAGAAGCTGTCAACATAAAATCAGTCAGAACATTTTGAGCAACATAGCAGTTTCAACTTCTCATTTTTTTCAGTTCAGTTTCACCATTTTGGTTAAAGCCAGCAGCAAAGCCTACAGGAGTAGTGAGAGTGATGAAAGGCTGGAGTGACAGTGTGTGCAGAGGTATGCATTTTAAAAGCCTGAATACTCAGCCTCAGCACTGTTGCAGACATCTTTGAATTTTGAAGAGAGATCTTAGATAGAAAAGCAGTGACATTTACTCTTCAGTGCCACAACCAGCCCTGTAACATAAACTGACAAAAAAAGAATAGGTATATACTGGCAGTTTAAACCAAATGCACAAAATGTCCATTTGATGCCAACAGTCTTGGCTAGATGAGTTGGTAGAAACTGTCACGGTGTTCCATTGGGGTTTTTTGGCAGTGCTGTGTTTTTCCTTTGTTTTCCCCCGAGCACATTATTAGTTTGAATTATTCTCCCTACACCCTGCACTGCCACAATAATCTCCTTCACCTGTGTCTCCTTGTTCGGTCTTGATTTGCCCCGCCCACCTGCCTTGTCTCCTTGCCTTGTCAATCTGTCCCAGCTGCCAGTCTTGTCTCCTTGTTAGTTGTTAATCTGTCCTGATTTAGTTCACCTGTCTGCCTCGTCTCCTTGTTCCTCTGATTATTCCCAGCACCTGCACTCCCTCGTTTACGCTCGTTAACTCCTTAGTTGTTGCACTATTTAAACCCTGGTTTTTCAGTCACTCCTTGTTGGTTCGTTTGCCACTCATGGTATGTTTCACAGCATTCTGTCTCCTGACTCTGTCTTGTCCTGTCGGTCTTGTCCTGTCGGTCTTGTTTTCCTGTTTTCCTGCCAGTTTTGAGTTTTCAAGTCTTGTCTCTGTGTTGGCCAGTGTCGTGTTTGTGTACCCTGGTTTTTGTCCTGCCTGTGCCTCGTCGCTTGTCCTGTTTTTGTCTGTCCTGCCTCCTGTGTGCTTTGTGTCTGCTTGGACTGACTCCCGGCGTCAACGTGGACCTCATCCCTGACTACGCTGCAACCTCCAGCCCTCGGCTACCGATCCGGCTCACTGGCAACGATTCGTCTGCCAGCGGCTCAGGTGGTAGAGCTACAGTCTACCACCCCTGGAGTTGCGGGTTCAATCCCCGCTCAGCCCAGCGACACAAGTCCTGCCTGCCTGGCCCCTGTCTCTGTTCCGTGCCCCTGTCTGTTCCCTGACCCGGCGGCCGCATCTGTTCCTGACCCGGCGGCCGCTTCTGTTCCAGTCCTGTCTGCCCTGTACCCTGACTCTGTTCCTGTCTGCCCAGCTCAGTGTTCTGTTCCCTGTCTCTGCCCCATGTGTGCCCAGTCCTTGTTACCCTGTCTGTGTTTTTGTTAATAAATGGCCTCTGGGGCTACGTTAACGCAATTGGGTCCTATCCTGTTCTGTCTGGTTTCCCTGGTTCCTGTATCCGTCCGGTGACAGAAACTATTTGTTTACATATTAGCATTCTTAAGCATTAGTATTTTTTGTTTTACCCATACAGTATATTAGGTTGTTTAAGTTACATTTTCTTTTATACAGTAGTGCAAGCAGGGACAAGGCAGACATTTTGGATAGTGTGAAAGTGGGTCTGCTATTATCATTAACTAGATGCACCACATAACGGTACATAGTATGACCGCCGCAGTGTGCTGTGAATTTCAGCACAAAGGGAATTACAGTGCCCCTATGGAATTGATATCTGTTCTGTAGTTATAAGCCAAAAGTTTTTTGTTTAATTATAGTGCCCCCCATGGAACAAATGTAATGAAACAAAATGTGTTTACAAAGGTTGTAGTAGTGATCCTACAAGGCAAATTTGATGCAATAATGATTTTCTCTGGCAATTCAAGTTTTCAAGAATTTATGAAAATGTTTAAAGGGGAACTTCCATCATTATTTTTATTCATATTTCTGTGTCGCCACTATGGTTGAATGCATTGTGCGTCATTTCTGTTAAAAATGATGTCCTAGATCTCTTGTTTAATGCTGTTTTCTGTAGGCTATAACAGGTCTAGTGGTTGAACGACTGGCTTTTCCGGTGTCCCTCGTGAATATCCATGACGTGTCAATAAGGCACCTCTGATTGGGCAAATTCGCTGTCTTTCGCTCACCTAGCTTCTGTCCACCAATCCTTTGGGATGGACTTGCCATACATGGCTCTGTGCGGGGCTTACGACCTAGTGACGTAGATAGGTTTAGCATGCTCTGATCCACTCGTTTTGGTTAGCTCGACCCTTCAATGACCAGTAAAACCATGAGGGTCGAATTTCACGTCTTGGAATGCTGCGTGCATATACGGCTTGTTGTGACCCACAATGCAAATAGAGCTACTAAAAGTGGTTTTTGACGGAAGGACCCCTTTAAGACTTTTTCAAGGCACTGACTGCAGATGACATACACCAAATATCTTGACAAAATAGATAGAGAGGGGCGTTTTTTAAAGAATTCGATTCAAAACCACAGTTTTTACATTTACAATTTTCTGTAGGTGCCCAAATGACCATTTATGGACTGAATTTATACACCGTGTCAAGCCCAAGGTGTAAAAAATGTTTGGTCCCAACAGTTGCTGAATTATTCTGCAACAACTGATTTTAGCTTTAGATTTCATAAGACAGGAGCACTCCCTACACACATAATTTTACAAAATTGTTGTGGTCTTAAAGAATGTTGTGCCAAATGAGTATATGAGGTTTAATGAAATCTGGACAATTACAAAACAAGATACTGAGCATATGGCCCTTTTCCATTGCACGTTTTCGTAACGGTACGGTACGGCTCGACTGTATTCACTTTTGGCCCTTTTCCACTCGGGGTTGGACCTGGGACTTGGTACTATTTTTCATACCCGTGTCAGAGGTGGCTCTAGCCGTGCTGAGCCGGTACTAAAATGTCACGTGAACGGTGCTGTCCACCGTGGATTGGTCAAAGGAAATGTCGTGGTTGAATGTTTCTTCGGACATCCTGAAGTTTCCAATCCACTGAAACAATTACATCCCACCATTCAGAGGTTCGGTCCATATTTTAGTACTTCGCATCGATTTACAACTGTGTAACAAATTAATGTCACGTGAACGGTGCTGTCCACCGTGGATTGGTCAAAGGAAATGTCGTGGTTGAATGTTTCTTCGGACATCCTGAAGTTTCCAATCCACTGAAACAATTACATCCCACCATTCAGAGGTTCGGTCCATATTTTAGTACTTCGCATCGATTTACAACTGTGTAACAAATTAATATACCTGACATACTGAAAAGCTA
Source organism: Setipinna tenuifilis (assembly GCA_030347295.1). Lineage (NCBI taxonomy): Eukaryota > Metazoa > Chordata > Actinopteri > Clupeiformes > Engraulidae > Setipinna > Setipinna tenuifilis. The sequence continues at coordinate 30,477,750 of CM059272.1, forward strand.
CCAACTTAATCGTTATCTTATACCCTCACACTGTCTTTTGCCTCGCCTCTTCTATACGTTTCTTGCTCTGTTTTTTTTGTACTGTCTATGGTTTTTTGGAGTATCAGTGACAACAAGCCACAGCGCAGTGTCGAGGCAACTCCACCCACTTCAACTAGTCCCGACTAGTAACTGATGGCATTGGAAAAGGAACAGGGCCGGTTCGACAAGTGTGTAGAGTAGTGCCGAGCTAAAGTGTGTTGTGCCGTGCCGTACCGGTTCTGCAGTGGAAAAGCGCCAATAGAATAATTGCAACCTATGTATCAAGTTTTGGATAAAAGCGTCTGCTAAGTGTAATGCAGTATAATGTAATGCAATGTAATCAACTATTAATTGGTGTGTAACTTCGTAATGCTTTACCTTTTAAAAATATTTAATAACATTTCAAGACACTGTCTACAGGTGATGTACACAACATTTGTTGACAATGGGATGAACAGCCTCAGAGGAGTTAGTTCAGTTTCGCTTTCAGTTTTTTTGTAAGATTGTGGAAAATGTGACAAAAAGGGGTATGGCCTAATGGGTTTGTTGCAGTGCTACACATCAAATGACCATTTATGGAATGCCTTGTTGTTCCAAAGGTGACAAAAATGGTTGTCTTCTTGGTTGTTATGGTTGGCAAGTTATTCCATGAAAAATGATTTCCGTCCTCCCAGCTTTTGGAGGTCCAGCGTGTGTGTGTGTGTGGTGGGGGTGCCTTCAACCTTCTATTCCATACCAACCGGATGGGGCTACATCCCCATCAAGTTTATGTTCCCTGGTCTTTTAGTGTTCCGGGAATCCTTCATCACTGCGCTAACGCTATTTTAATGGCAGTCATAATTATATTAACAGTGTCCTCAAACGGCCCTCTGCCAAAGCTGGCCTCTTAGAATCATCTTAACAACCCATCTATACCCACTTATGTTTTTGTAATTATAATTTATTAACAGCACTAAGAATTTTTTTTTTCAATTTTGCCATTAACATTTGCCTGGTAGCACATTAGGTACAACCTTCTGTTGGAATCATGGATAAACTGATTAGTCTTTCCTCCACGTCCAATCTGACGTGGCAGTACAATCTCCATATTGAGAACTTTGCATGATTTTAATTAACTTATAATAGGGCTATGCAGTGCACTGTGAAAATACTTTGTGTTGCAAAGTGGCAGAAGTGCTGCAGGATTATGTTGGTCTCATTCAACAGTGACTGAAAGGCAATTGGTAATGTACTTGTAGATTTGTGTAATAACAGCTTAATCAAGCTAGATTACACTTAACCTGATCGAGGACTTTGTGAAAAATTAAAAAGTTTTACAGAGAGGAGTAGTGTAATTGCAGTCTGCAAATGCCTGAAGGTCTAGCATTAATCTTCATACTCCTCTGTGACACTCACATAATTTATTTAGATGGAGGATGCTGACAATGAAACACAAATGCTCTCACTAATTCACAGAGACCATGAAGTAGCCTAATAGTGAGGGCGTTTATGGTACACTCAGGTAACAGGATATACACATTGACACTGACTTTGTGATGCAACTGACACACTAACTTTGTGTTGCAAAGGCAACACAAAAATATTGTTTCCAGCTGAGAGTTTGTTAATTAAGGTGATGGTTGTCCAGGGAAATGTGGGGATATGATTGAGAAATATATATTACTCCAAAATTATTCATAGTCTTTTGCATTGTGTTTACTTTAAGCTTTACTTTAAAGTGTATTTTTTCTATTGGGACAACTTAGTTAAGGAAGGAGTGATGTACTCTTAAGGTGGCTGCCTTATCTATAAGGCAGTGGGGGAAAACACAGATATACATCTTCCCACCAACATCCACATTCACATTGAATTTAAGAACTATGCAACTTAGCCCATCCATAGAACTTAACCTATTGATTATACTGTCACCAATTATGCCAAGTATACTTGCCTTGATAGCGGTAACTGATGTGTCAGATGTAACCAGGGGATGTTTCTCACACTACAAAAACTCACTGAAATTATGTCATAAACCTCACACGGAACTGTGTTTTAATTATTTACTTGATAAAATATTTGGGAACATCTAATCTTCTTTCAGCAGAAGTGTTTAGCCATACAATTAATTTACAATACAAATTTCTTTCATACTTGTGCTGTCATGGGATTGTTTGGGAGAGAAAGTGTGTGTGGGCTGAGATGAGCAGAGAGAGCCGTATTATGAATTCTGTCATGAGGCTCTGTGCTGTGCTCTGCTGGTCCAGTCTGTGATTTCACATCCTGTGTGTGTGTGTGTGTGTGTGAGAGAGAGAGAGAGAGCGAGCTAGAGAGCGAGAGAATCTGCTCAGACATGCTGGGAGGGCCAAGCTAATTTGAGCAAGACATACTGTGTGCAGAAATGTTGTTGAAGCATTTTATAAAGAACATTTGAATGAAGTCATACTTGCTGTAATTTAGGTACCCTGGGGATGATGAAGTGTTGCTGTAGGAAAAATAAAAGAACTGAGTTCTGGTAGTCTGGTGTTTCCTGCTCATTATATTTACAACTGGAGAGACATTAAACAACATTCTACAGTGTCTTATTCCAACAGGATGACACCCCTGTTGATACAGATGATACATTGTGCCTCAAGTATTATAGTGTAAAAACTAACTACAATATTATAGTGTGAATATAATTTGTTTTAACAATTAATAGCAGAAATACAGTGAAACGCACACAGCAACATGACTGACAATGATAGGAATCCAGTATGGCCTCCCAGCTTTGAACTTCATTACAGTGCCACAGCTCTCCTTGGAGGACACATCTACTAAGTCAAGTCATCTGTGATGTGTCCATAGGTCCTGTGTGTGTGTTGTATTGACCACAGGACTGGCCATTAAAGGAATCCACATATACCCCCTAAGGACACTTTCAACATTGCTGTCTCACATCATCTCATCAGCCCACCCACCCCCTCCACCCCCACCCCTGGCTCCCAACAGAAGGACTAGGAGACGTTCCATGGAGCTTGTGTGCAGGAATGGTGGGAGGGGTCACTATTCCTGTGCTACTCTCGCAAAGAAGCTGAATCCATGACCATCCATCCATTTTCTGTAATCGGTAATTTAATGCCCTTTCAAGCTCCACAGTAGAAGGGAATGTGCTGGGTGTCATGCTTGTTTCTTATCCACACTGAGTTTGCAGGCAGGATTAGTGTAATTGGAAGGCTTTATCCATAGCACCCTCTACCCTTTGGGATGAAAGTTGATTTAATTGGTTTACCTTTTTCCTGTAAGTTAAAACTTGCAGCATGTGTGCTAGAGAGTTTTTAACACGCCTACAGTTCTGCAACAATTGCAAGATATTTATTTTTAGTTTAGAAAGCATCAGTTTACAAGCTTTTCACAACTCGTGCATTTAAAAGACTTGCAGAGGCATAAAATATATACCTCAAAGCTACATGTCCTGTCACAATCATTCTGTCATTGCAAGGGCTGTGAACAAATGAAAAAAAAAAAAAAAAAACGACTAACTGCAATGGAACCATGTGGTGCAACGTGTGCTAAATTAAATATCAACTTGAATGGAATGTGAGGTTATTCCCTGAATTATGAAAATATGCTAATATGGAAAACAGCTGCTTGTTCAATAATTCATCTCCATCATCCCCCAGAGATTAAGCCAATGACTATGGCCGGTTAATCAGACCTCTGAGGGATAACTGAAGATGTGACACAACAGGGGTGTCTGTAAAATCCCTAAAATAAAGCCCTATCGCCTTATCTGATACAGGATGGAAGGCATCAACATTCCCTTACTTTCCTTGCCCACAGCCTATGCCACAGCTTGTTTGGTAACAACAGTTATTCTGTGTCTTGTAACACAACTGCCTTTGCCTTGGTTCAAAACACCAGTCATATATTGCAAAGCTTATTGCCATATACTTTTTAAAATTAAAAAATGATAACTATTTACTGACTGCAGTAGAATCCAGGTGCATTACATAGGGGAAATGGAGAAATATCTATTTGATTTGAGTGGTTAGTTGTGAGATCATATTATGTCCAGTAGATTTTCATGTCTGCTGAAGTGATGAAATAGTTTCTTAAAGAGTTGTCGCATTCACTGGAAAAGATCCTAACTAGTATCATAAAGGGGTTTTTCAATGTCTAGGGCATGGTAAAATAAGAACTGCCATTTGGCCATTGTGTGTGTGCGGGTGTGCGTGTCAGTGTGTGACTGTGTACATGTGTGTGTGTCAGGTTGTGATTGTGTGCATGTACATATGTGTGTGTCTGTGTGTGTGTGTCTCTCTTTATCTCTGTCTCTTTAGCTCTCTGTTAGTGCGTGCATGTGTGTGTGTGCATCCACCTGCTCTTATATTACCAGACACCAGGTACTTTTGTTTTTTGTTGTTTGTAATCATTCATCATTCACTTTGTTCATCAATTATTAAAGCACAGAGCAGCAAATGATATTTGATCTACACTGGTGGGCATTAGGGGTCAAGTATGAACTTGGACAATTCTTTGTACAATCAGCTTTCCATGATAACAGTGTAACAATATGATGACAATAATAATAACTAGATGTACCGCATAGCGGTACATGGTAAGACCGCCGCAGTGTATTGAAGGGTGGGAACTGCAGGTATGATGAGTTTGTGGTAGGTCAGTGTTGTGAGGTGAGAGTTTGTGTGGAAATTATTTGCTAGAAGTGGGCATTGATGTGGGTTTTGAATGAATTACATTCTGTGTGTTTGTGTATATTTTGTGTAGTTCCCACTTTCTTGGTCCAAGATATTGGCAAAGAAAAATCACAATTTTTGCATTTGACTATATCACTAAATGGTGCTATGTTTCAAGTGAGTGTTTATAAGATGGGTCGATATGCCTCTTTAACACCGGCATACTAACACAAAATCATTGTCTTGGTGAACATTTTTGATGAGTTATTTAACAAAAACTTTTGTACACCTAGCTTTGATGGGAAACATCGCACCCTGTGACGAAATGTCACAAAATTTGGTGCACATGAAAACAAAGCTGTTCAAAGTTGTCATGTCAAGTTTGAGCAAATATGAGCAATTAGAAGCCGAGATATGGACTTTTGAAGAATTGTAAGCTATGTTTTGAATTTTGATTGACATGTAACTTTGAAATAGTCCATCTCAAGATAAATCCTTTGATAACTTTTTGTCAGCATTGTCTGCAGATGACATGTACCAAATTTGGTGAGATTCACATGAGCGGCCTATGACGAGTTCGTTTGGTTTCACTTTCACAATGTTAAAATTTCACGGAAATTCTTTTTGTTGGAAGTGGGCGTCGACCAGTGTTTTCAATGCGGGACGGTCAATAGATTTCTCTAGATAATTCTCTAGATAATAGGCAAAACGACATTTTGTACAATTACAGCGCCCCCTATGGGCCAAATTTGATGGCATGTGCTCTGCTTTTAGAGGTCTTTGTGCTGATCGTGCATGCCATATTTTGTGCAGTTCCCACCTTCTCAGTCCAAGATATTGGCAATAAAAAATCCCATATTTTGCATTTACCCCTATCACTACGTGGCGCTATGCTTCACGTGACAACTTATGGGCTGGGTCAATGCGTCTTTGTAACCCCGACATACTACCACAAAATGACTGTCTTGGGAAAAAATGTTGATGAGTTTTTTTTAAAAAACCTGTTTTTGGACACCTAGCTTTGACAAAAAACATTGTCCCCTTTGACGAAATATCACAAAATTTGATGCACATGAACAGAAAGCTGTGTACAGGTGGCATGTCAATTTTCACGATATTGGATCAATTAGAAGCCAAGATATGGACTTTTGAAGAATTTTATGCTATGTTTAAATTTTCATTGACATGTAACTTTTAAACGGTTTATCTCAAGATAAATCCTTTGATAACTTTTTGTCACCATTGTCTGTATATGACATGTACCAAATTTGGTGAGATTCACATGAACGGCCTATGACGAGTTCGTTTGGTTTCACTTTCACAATGTTAAAATTTCACGGAAATTCTTTTTGTTGGAAGTGGGCGTCGACCAGTGTTTTCAACGCGGGAGGTTCAATAGATTTCATGACAAAAAAGAACTGCTTGTAAACAGTACTGTTCTGTAGATAATAGGCAAAATGACATTTTGTACAATTACAGCGCCCCCTATGGGCCAAATTTAATGGCATGTGCTGTGCTTTTAGAAGTCTTTGTGCTGATTGTGCATGGCATATTTTGTGCAGTTCCCACCTTCTCGGCCCAAGATATTGGCAATACAAAATCCCAATTTTTGCATTTACCCCTATCACTAGGTGGCGCTATACTTCAAGTGACAGTTTATGGGCTGGGTCAATGCGTCTTTGTAACCCCGACATACTACTACAAAATCACTGTGTTGGGAAAAAATGTTGATGAGTTTAAAAAAAAACTGTTTTTGGACACCTAGCTTCAACAAAAAACATTGTTCCCTTTGACAAAATGTCAAAAAAATTGACGAGCATGATCAGAAAGCTGTTTAGAGTTTGCATGTCAATTTTTACCACATTAGAGCAATTAGAAGCCAAAATATAGACTTTTGAAGAATTTTAAGCTATGTTTCAAATTTTCATTGACATATAACTTTTAAATGGTTTATCTCAAGATAAATCCTTTGATAACTTTTTGTCACCAATGTGTGTAGATGACATGTACCAAATTTGGTGAGATTCACATGAACGGCCTGTGACGAGTTCGTTTGGTTTTGTTTTAGCGATGTTAAAATTTCACGGAAATTGTTTTTGTTGGAAGTGGGCATCGACCGGTGTTTTCAATGCGGGAGGGTCAATAGATTTCATGACAAAAAAAACTGCTTGTAAACCTTACCATTCTCTAGATAATAGGCAAAACGACATTTTGTACAATTACAGCGCCCCCTATGGGCCAAATTTTATGGCATGTGCTGTGCTTTTAGAGGTCTTTGTGCTGATCGTGCATGACATATTTTGTGCAGTTCCCACCTTCTCGGTCCAAGATATTGCCAATATAAAATCCTATTTTTTGCATTTACCCATATCACTAGGTGGCGCTATACTTTAAGTGAGTGTTTATGGGCAGGGTTGATATGCCCCTGTAACAACGACATATCACAAAAAATTCATGTTGTTCGGTGAAACGTTCATTGAGTTATTCAGCAAAAACTTTTCGGCGTCTCCCCCTCTTTGATGGACACTGGCACAGCGGGGGTGTGGCCCCTGGCGGCCAAAAGCTCCTATTCGCTCAAAAACTTCTAGGGCTACATGCCTACAAAGATTCATGTCCCCCAGAGTTCCAGTGTCCTGGCAATCGTTGACGAAAAATTGGTGAAAAAATAAAAAAAGTAATTAAATAAATTTAAAAAAAAGGGGAAAAAGTCTCACTATAATGACCTGCTTTCGCTAGTCAGGGGGCGCTGTAATTGTACAAAATGTAATTTTGCCTATTATCTAGAGAACAGTAATGTTTACAAGCAGTTCTTTTTTTGTCTTGAAATCTATTGACCCTCCCACATTGAAAACACTTGTCGACGCCCACTTCCAACAAAAAAAAATTCCGTGAAATTTTAACATTGTGAAAGCGAAACCAAGCGAACTCGTCATAGGCCGTTCATGTGAATCTCACCAAATTTGGTACATGTCATGTACAGACAATGCTGACAAAAAGTTATCTAAGGATTTATCTTTAGATGGACTGTTTCAAAGTTACATGTAAATCAAAATTCAAAACATAGCTTAAAATTCTCCAAAAGTCCATATCTCGGCTTCTAATTGCTCAGATTTGGTCAAAGTTGACATGACAACTCTGAACAGCTTTCTTTTCATGTGCACCAAATTTTGCGACATTTCATCACATGGTGCAATGTTTCCGGTCAAAGCTAGGTGTACAAAAACAGTTTTTCTTAAATAACTTATCAAAAATTTTGCCCAAGACAATGTTTTTGTGTTAGTAAGCCAGTGTTAAAGAGCCGTATCAACCCATCCTATAAACACTCACTTGAAGAAATAGCGCCACCTAGTGATATAGTTAAATGCAAAAATAGACATTTTGCATTGCCAATATCTTGGACCAAGGAGGTGGGAACTACACAAAATATACACAAACACAGAGAATGTCATTCCTTCAAAACCCACATCCATGCCCACTTCCAGCAAATCATTTCCACACAAACTCTCACCTCACAACACTGACCTACCACAAACTCACCATACCTATGATTCCCACACTTCAATACACTGCGGCGGTCATACCATGTACCGCTATGCGGTACATCTAGTTTTACTAAGTGGCGCTACACTACAAACAAATGTTTATAGGCAGGGTTGATATGCCTCTGTAACACAGGTATACTAAAAATAATCGTTGTCTTGGGTAAAGGTTTTGCAAAAACTGTTTTTGGCAAAAAGCTTGAAGATATTGCTATTTTTATACCATTAAAAAAGCTTGAAGTAGCTCCTATACAAATCATTTACTGTAAGTATACTAATCTTTTTTAATAGTTTAAAAATAGTGATATTGTCAAGCTTCCTCCATTCCCTTCTCACTAGCATTTTGGGCATTTTCAGCAAAAATGGATGTCCACCTCTGAATGTCACTGTTAGTTATACTGTACGTATATGTTATGTTTGTTTCGACAGCCACATAGTCCAATCATATCATCTGATCATATACTTTGGTTTCAGTGTTGTTTAACCATTTAGGCTTTTACAGTAGTCTTGCCTTTTTAAACCTTAGATTTCTATGTCCCTTTAATGTCCTCATGCCTTTAATATCTTAATGTTTTGTCTTGTCCTATCATTATTTTTTGCTATGTGTGTTTGAATATTTGTCTTATTCCTGGGTGTAAGACAATTTCACTTCAGGTTTCATTAATTCATTCATTTTTATAATACTTTAATACTATAATACTCTTTCTAATGTATACATATTTACACTTCTTATATCATAGTAAAGGTGCTATCCCTCTTTTCAGATACACAGGTCTATTTTAAGGTAATGGCAACAGTGTAATTCTCTATCCTGAGTTCAGTTTCAGAGGAAGCAGTCAAGCTTTATTTATGGTCTGTTAGGCACGGTCAGAGCACTGAATTTGAGCAACCAAAAACACACAGCATTGAGCCTGAAACTGCTATGACATTACCCAGTAAAGCACATTCACAGCATCCAAAGGCTGAGGATATTGACCAGCAGAGCCATGAGAAATCACACCCTGAGATCCCCACACACCGTAGGTCACCCAGACTGAACAGCTGCTTTAACGTTTATGCTCTCTACCTTCACTTCAAACACTTCCACCTTAATTAACTATCGATTCACAAACTGTTAAGAGAGAGCTCATTCAATTAAAAAAGAAACATGGCAATAATATTCATTCAGTTGACAAAACTTTTCTATGTTAGCTAAGTTTGAAAAGAACAGGAATAGGAACGATTTGGTACATGCTGAAAACGTTGTTTTTCAAACAAAGTTCAGGAGAAGCTCATAGGGATGCTGACATGCACACTGGCATTACGAATTATCTCTCTGCCTCCCCTTACTCCCCCGTTTCACTAGTGGCTCTACACTTTTATTCACCTTTGTAATATAGGGAATGCAAGTACACATCACTTTCCAGTGATCTCTGCTGAAGGCATTCTTGGACCACGATCTGCTACCAAGCCAAACATACACTTTCAGACAGCTAGCATACCTATGGGTAATTAAGTGACCTGTGACCTGTTTATTTCCAAAAGTCATAAATTCAGTAGGGAATATTGTCTCATTCGTTTTCAGAAACTATTATGATAAACTTTCATCAAAGGATGATGGTAATCATTTTTACAACTGACATCGTTATCTTATATTTTTTTAGTTATGTATCTGATATTGTTCTGATGTTATTCTCATATTGTGTCATATTACCTTAACAGACTTATAGACTGCAACAATTTGCCATAATTCTTGACTTCCACTTCACACACATCTAATTTGTCACCTATTCATCTATTTTTCTCAAACTATTCATCTATTCATTCAACTATCAACATTTCAACATCGGTCAACCTGTCATTTGCCTACACCATGTCTCCATCTCTATTCAACCATGATTCTATGTAACTGTATGACATGGACAGATGATAACCATTTTTTACTTTATCTGGTAAATGATACTGAACCCACTACATAAACATGATAAAATGACTCCATCGCACCATTTAGGCAAGCACACTTTGCATTTCCTTTGCCTTTGTCTAGTCTGTACTTTACCTTAAACTAGCTGCATGGCCACACACAATTAGCTCCTATGTATACAAAACAATACCTCTATTAACTAATGCAAATTGTAGCGCAGTGTTTTAATAATAATAATAAACACTCTTTGCTTAAATGCAGTACTCTTTAAAACAGGGTAACGTAGTAATTCCAGCACCACCACAAAACAAACCCAATGGTGACTGCAGGAATATGAATGCCATAATTTAAAGACAATTGTATATTCACCTCATGATACACTGAAAGATATGTCAAAAGCCCGTCACCAAGAGCATGTGTGAGGGAAACATTATCTAATTACGTACTGTACATTGGGTACATATCCTAAAAGGGGTAGGCTATGTTTAAACTAATGACAATGTCCATATCTTGTTTTGGAAGGTAGTATCAATATACACTTACAACACAAATAACAGATAACTGGGAGTCAGATGCGCTTCCAACCTCGATTGGTGCTCACGGTCCAGGACACAATGTACAGTATAATAGAAAAAGGAGCAAGACCGGAGCACTCCGTTTACAAACTTTTAATGGTGCAGAAAAAAACGACTGACGTTTCGACGCAGCACTTGCTCCTTTTTCTATTATACTACAAATAACACGCCTCAAGAAAGTAACTCATGAGCAGAATGAATAACAATCTGAACAGTGATTTTAGAGATTGCTTAGCTCTGAATCACTTTTCTTTTTATTGCATGATAAAACTGTTCAGAAATGTACAGTATCCATACTTCTATTGTCAGCATACAATAGAAAGCCCTGCCTGATTGTGGAGTTGTGGAGTTCACACATTGCTTTTACTATATCTTATGCTAATGTAATTACGCATGGCGTTGCAGTGAAGAGCAAAGAAAGAATTTTATTGTGCAGGAAAATGTTTTTAAACTGTATATTCACAATAAATGTTGAACTTGAATTTCTTCCTATGTCCCCACAACTCACAATAAGGTCTTCTGGTAAAAAGAACAAGTTTCCTTTATTTCCTTGTAGCAGGTGCACATGTTTTGCATTGTGACTGAGAAATTTAGTGCAATGCAGCACTGTCAGGCTTGGCTCCCAAATGCATAGTTTAAAACACACCTCAGTCTGAATTAGTTAATCATAAACTACAGAATATATAGCCCACAAAGCAGGACAGATTCTCAAGGGAATACAGCACCTGTCTGGGGAATCAGCTTACTTATGTAGAAAAAAGAAGCCATTTTCTAAGCAGATGAATGGTGCGGAAGGACCACTCCCTGGGTACAGTGACTGTACACTGGGGCAATAGGAATCCTGTAATCTTACTCTTGGGAAGATTGCTAATTTCACAAAAAGGTATGATGCCCCTTTAATGTCATGCACATACTGTTGGACTTTAACTAATTTTAACCTGTATGTAATAATAACTGGCCTGATTTTCAGAAAACATAATTAAATCAAATGCAAAACCTCACTGACTAATTAATCTGAGTATGTGGCATTCAGTGTTTTCCTATTTCATGTTGCTGCTTACTTTATGGATGAGAGCATTACTAGGTAAACAGCTAATGACCTTTTTCACTCCTATCCACTTACTGTAACAAGATGTCAGCATGGGCCAACCCTCTCCTCAAAAGTTACAGTCAGACAACTAACTGGCAGGATTGTAAGGATGAAAAACAAGATGTTTCGGTAAAGCAAGTGTGAATCTACAATCTATATACTGAAAATATATAACAGCACAGAAATAGCCTTATTACCTCAGGAGCCTCTACCTGCAGCTGGACTTCTTATGAATGCCTCCTGTCCTCTGAAAGAAACAACACAGCTGCATCTCCAATAATGACAGTTTGCGACCTACAATGAATCCAGCACCCCTGGAGCAATGTGGGGTTAGATGCCAAGAGCACTTTAGCCATGCATGTATTTATATTACCACTGTTTACAGTACTTTGTAAATTGAACTTTGGCTGTATTTTGCACTGAAAAAATATAAAGAATATGTTGGCTACAGTTGCAGTTGTCAATCATGTCTACTTAACAACATAAGCACTAATCATATAAATCTAAAATGATGGATTCCAATTGCATAAACACAACGTATACGTGATGTCTTTATTGAATAAAATATTTGGTATTCCTCTCAACAATGAATGTGTGCTTCCTTTTAAGTATGGATTTAGGGCAGGGAAGAAAATGGGTTTGTTAGTATTTCAGCTGGTTGTCTTACAAATTAGTAGCAGACAAAGGCAGTTGCTCTAAGGCGGACTCTATGTAAAAGGTTTTCCTCTGGAATGTTTAAATGCTGAAGTCCTAACTGGTATTTGCTTATTTTCTGGATTGGTCAGAGAATGCGATCAGTTGTTGCTGCTCTCTGTCTCTTCCTGATGGCCAAATACCACCTGCTCTTGTGTGTAGTCTTATACTCTCTCAGGTCCTGGGGTCAGTTCCTGCAGTGGTAAGTTGTTGTTTCAGCTGTGTTTTGATGTGGTTGAATGGGCCTGCTTCTGTTTTTAAAAACTAGGGCTTCATACAGCTTATACTTATATTGATCATTACCTAAGGGATATTTTGTCTAAAGAACATAATGGATCCAGATGAAACAAGATAGAAAAATATCCTGCTTGTTAACTTACCTTTGTTGTTAAGGAGTAACTGCACCCTAAAATGTGTTTGTTGATCTGATAACTAACTGTGGTGTTAATGTCAACATAAATTGCCTTTAATCTAAAAAAAAAACACACACATTTGAAATTTTAGAGCCTAACATATGTCTCTTAGCCCTCTGCAGCTTCACATGAAATATGATGTCAATTCGTGATGACACCTGAGAGTTACCATTAGGGGATACCCAAATAAGGAGTGATACCTACCTCTAATCAATTCTTCTAAACTGAAATGTGTGTGTGTGGTGGGTGTGTTTTATGTTCAAGGCTCACGTCCTGCGCCCCTTACCATACAAAATTTAGGTACATAAGCAATTTTTATGCAATTTCAGGGAGCACTATGTCATATTTTTCTGGAAGGTCTGCTTTGGAACTGTTGGCATGCAGAAATTGTGTACTCACACTGAAACATTTGCTCCACAGTTCATTCCCATACATGGTTGTACTGTTTTGGTTTCTGCACTGGTGCCCCTTTGCCCTCTGGCCTACTGGGTCTGGGGCTGGTTGGCACATTGGCTAATTCAGCCCTGCACTTATACATATCCTACTAGAAGTCTTCTACACTGGCCTTGTTCATTTGGTTTCCTTTGCTGTTAAATTAAAATTAAAAATATGTTTATTAACAGAAATTATTTCGTTTCAATATTAATGGTTTCAGCAAGAGGTCACAACAGTTTTCATGGTTCCCAAAGAACTTTTTTGAATTTTCAAAGAGGTTTTTTAAAGACATACTATGCAACTGTGAGTGCTTTTTCTCAACGGAGTATCTAGTATCTCCAAGTGAATGTTGTCAGGGACAGACCAAGTAATAGTCTTTACACACAGTTTATTTTAGGGTTCAAACAATCCAAGAATTAACACACAAAAGGCAGAGTCCAATATATATTTAAGTACCTACCGACTTATTAAGATATAGCAGACTGATATCCTGAGGGAGAAAACCACGTCTGAGACGCTCAGTTCATGACATTAGACTGCAAAATTGCCTGTCTGATTTTAATAGGCTGGACAGACAGTTGTTTATATAAGTGAAGTCTTTTAAGATTTCGATAGTTCGGTGCAGTTTGAAGAAACTAAATGTTCCGCAAAGAAGGGAGAGAGCAGTTTTCCTGTCTGTATCCCAGCACCGGTGAGAAAATCTTGCCCTGGACACAGCCATGGAGCCATGTACATGGGGAGATGACTGCTAGCTGGGAGGCTAAAACTCGTGGGATGCATGTCAATGCATATTCTGCTCATTTGTGTCAGAAGTTATGTGCCAGTACTCAGATATGACAGTACAGAGGTAACTTAACCTCAGCTGAGGCATCATTTGTCAGAATATTCTAAGTAACTGAAGCAACCCTTGTCAGCTTTTCTTCTTCAAGGAGACTTTTTGTGTGTTTGATCCTTAAACTGCTGATTTTAATGAAAACTTTTATATATTCTGATTGTACCTATCTCCTGCAATTCTTATGATTTGGAGAACTCTGAAAAGTGGAATACTAAATACCATGTTACTGTAATTTATCCTAAATAAGGTTTAAGTCTAGAAAAAAATATTTCCCCTAAAATGGACAGTTAACTCCAAAACCATTGCATCATAATACCAGATACTTGTTTTACATTATTATCACACTGAGACTAAATATTGATAGAATGTATTAAAACTTGAATATCCCTGAAATAAATAAGGATGCCAGGACTTTGCAAAATCAATGCAAGAACAGGTTACAGGAGTTGCGTTGAATTCTAGAACTTTATTAATTCTCTGCCACAAACCAACCATGATGAACTCTGCCTACCTGGTGTCCTCCCTTTATTTATGTCCCCCAGACAACGTGCACCCCAACTCCTTCCGCACACAAGGGAGTGATTAAAGTGCTACACATTAACACAGCACAACATATCACATAATGCACAACATAACATATAATAAACACATGATATATACTGTATATACACTTTTTAAACCAGTGGGGACACTTACAAAAAGTAGAGATAACACTTATTAAACTAGATGCACCCCATAGCAGTACATGGTATGACCATGCAATGTGAAGTTCAGCACAAAGACACTTCTAGTGTCCCTATGGAGTAAATGCCTGTTGGGGTTCTGAAATTATAGCACCCACAATAGAACAATTTTTATGAAAGAAGGTTTGGTTTGAGGTTTAATGAAATGTGGACAATAACAAAACAAGACATTGAGTGTAGTGTAAGTACAAGCTATATATCACATTTTGATTGGTGTGTAACGCTATAACAAAAAGTTGTATAAGATTTTTTCAAGGCACTGTCTGCAGATGACTGATTTCTTGACAATTGGATGAATGCCTTCGGATGACTTAGTTTAGTTTAGGGTTTTAGTTTTGCTTTCAGATGTTTTTGAAATGTATAAAATGTGGCCAATGGAAACGGCAGTGGCCTAATGTGTTTGATACTTGTCCTCTCAGGGAATGTGGGGAAAAAGGAATTGTGTTTCCGTACCTTATTATTTTGTAGGTATTAACCAAAATGGAATTTTTCGGAATTATAGCTCCCCTTATAAAACAAAGTTGACGAAACAAAATGTGCTTCAAGAGATTGGAATAGTGACAAAGTGAGTAATGGTAAATTTGATGTGATTGACTTTCTCCGGCCAAGATACTGATGATGCCTAACCTCAATTATTACAACATTCCCTAGGTGACCCTACATGCCAAATTATCATTAATGGACTGAGTTTATACACTTTGTCGAAACCAATTATTAAAAAATTCTTGACTGTGGAGTTATTCTGTGACAAATGCAAAAAAAAAACACTCTGAACCTATAACTCTGCTAGCAAAGCGGCCATAAGAAATGAGGTCGAACTAGCAGTAAAGAATAAGACACTAATTGTGTGGAAAATACTCACAGTGCAAAGATTTTATGCACAATGCAAAAACTGACAACTTAGTTAAGACAAAATATTAAGTAAACTGCCTAATCGTAGGCCTAGTACCAAAGTTACTGTGTGCAGTAGAGTGGGGGAAAACGACCCGTTGGGGTAAAACGCCCCCCTACCTGTTTTAACCAAAACAACCACTAGGTGGAGTCAAGTTACAAATTTACTGTTGCTATGTACTACGTTGACAACGGTGATATACAAACATCCACTGTGAAGCTTACGCCAGCTACGTACTTGGGGAAAGTCGGATTTCATGGTAAGTGATATCATTTTGACATATCAGTAAAACTGTTCAGAAAGTTCTTGCTTTGGCAAGACATCACAATTATGTATGAAATACAAATAGTCAAGCTTGTAGTTTTAAAAAATACCTTTGATGTAAAAACGTAAATCATATTGCCAGACTAAGACTCTTTTTTGTAAAATCATAAGCTGCGGGGTAAAACGCCCCTAGCGCAGTGGGGTAAAACGTCCCCAGGGGGCATTGTTCTTTTGATAATAATTACTGTATTTCATTCAATTTTGGGGTGCGTTTCTCGAACGCAAAATTGCTAACTTGTTAGCAGTGTTGGGAGTAACGCATTACAAAAGTAATTAATTACTGTAATGCATTACTTTTTGGTGTAACGCAGTAATGTAAGGCATTACAGGGAAGAAAATCGGTAATAAATTACTAGTTACAATTGCAACGTTACAGTGCATTACACATTACAATGCTGGTGTGCCTGCTGTGGTAGAAGGGAAAGGACAATATATCTTATAGGTAGGTAAGAAGCAATTCATGTTAGTTTTCAGTCTACAGGCTCACAAAACACCTCCTGGGTGAAATTCATGACACATGAGAGATATGTGCTAGGGATGCCAAATCCTTATTTCCAGTCATTTTGGCGAGAGTAACTAAAAGTAATGTAAAAGTAGCGTAATGCCTTACTTTTTAAATTGAGTAATATTGTAAGGTAAGGCATTACTTTAAAATGACAGTAGTAAGTAATCAGTAGTGTGTTACAGTTTTTGAGTAACTAGCCCAACACTGCTTGTTAGCCCCGCGCTCCCCTACTTCCGAAGTACCGCCTCAGAGGCTACTTCGCGTTTCTCGAAGCCTACTATAGTTGTACATACTTCGGTAGTGAGGAACTTCGGAAGTACGTACTTCTGTTGTGGGGACTTTGGTAGTGAGGGACCTACTACGCGTTTCTCGAAACTTTCGTAGCTTCCAAAACTTCGAAACTTTCGTAGCTTCCAAAACTTCGAAGTAAAGTTGTGTAGTACCTACAACAGCTCGCGAGCCATTGTACAAGTGTTGTTTTGAAGGTTGATCCCACCCACGGCAAAACTTGCAGTAGATCTTCGACAGCTGCTCTCACGAAGCGGAGCCGACAGCGCTTTTAATTACGGTATTGAAGGTATTGACCGTTTGTCATGGTGCTCATGTAAACACACTTCCGCATCGCCTTCAACTTTTAATGCTAATATCTTTCAAACTAGGCGTCCAAATTAAGCGAAACACGATCGGTCAGCAGGAAGAATTATATTGCTGTTGTGGAAACTCTCAGATTGTCTTGTGATTTCAACAAAGAAATGACACGACGTGAATTTCTGTTGTGAATGCACTCATATATGTATCATGATGTATCATGTTTTCTGTGCATTTATTTTCGCTGCGTTTGAAGCACAGGCTTGGGATATATTGACTCTTTTGTGGCCAAATGTGTAAAACTGGACCATTGCAAGATTGTGGAAAAACTGGAGGACTGATTGGACTTTGACTACAGTCGGAATAATGATATGTTTTTAAAAAAATGATAATGTCGCTACTCCGACAATTGGACGCTAATGTCTGACTAATGACATGTCTGAATAGCGACATGTAACCGCAAGCAACGTAAGTTTTCCATCATAGATGTAGGTTTGAGACTGAGTGTAGATGAATTGTATGGCTTATCTGTTTGTGTGGCCTAGCGTTTCACAGTCATGTTAGTGTGGATTTATGCTCTACTCTGAAGTTTGTCTGGGTTATTGTGAAACGCACCCCTGAACATCAGATACATTGTTTTTCACCGAATCTAGCCCACACGGTTGATTAAATTAAAACCTTTGAACTTAATATTAAAAATATTACCTCAAGTTAGATCAATTAGCTAGCTAGCATTGTTGGTTTAGGTTATATTGTAATAATAGGGTCACTTTCATACCAGGGGTGCGTTTCTCGAACCGCTAGCTAAGTTAGCATTGTACTACCATTGTACAATGGAAGTATCTACAATGGTAGTGGCGAGATCCTTCCGTTTCTCGAAGGTCTCGTACTTCGGTAGAACAATCATTGTAGGTACTTCCATTGTACGTACTTCCATTGTGGGTACTTCCATTGTGGCCACTATTGTTGTTCCTACTTCGGTTTGTGAAGCATGGAAACAACGGAGGAAAAGCAGGGGACAGCCGTTTTGATTGGAAACTCAATCGATTTGTAGATGTCACTATAATACTGCTGTTCAACCCATTAAATCATTAAGTCTTGTCATACGGTTTTGACAAGAAAAATGACATAACATGAATTGGCCATTTAAAAGTTCTATGAGCTGTATTATAGTGTCCTCTACATATCGATTGAATTTCACTGCATTTGTACTGCAGGATTACGAGATATTTAAACTTTACAGTCGAAGATCTACTGCAAGTTTTGACGTGGGTGGGATCAACCTTCAAAACAACACTTGTACAATGGCTCGCGAGCTGTTGTAGGTACTACACAACTTTACTTCGAAGTTTTGGAAGTATCTCTGCTACGAAAGTTTCAAGAAACGCGTAGTAGGTCCCTCACTACCAAAGTCCCCACAACAGAAGTACGTACTTCCGAAGTTCCTCACTACCGAAGTATGTACAACCATAGTAGGCTTCGAGAAACGCGAAGTAGCCTCTGAGGCGGTACTTCGGAAGTAGGGGAGCGCGGGGCACAAAGTAACGCGGGGCAAGTTGAAACACGGACATTTTATCCAGACGCACAAGTCATAACGTAACATAGTGTTACAATTAACCCTATATTAGCTATTTATATAACACCGTATACTAATCATATATTTAATATTTATTTATATGTATTTATTTGTTGTATTTATATTATAAGTACTTGATTGTAATTACTATTACATTGTCTATTTGATTTTAAAATTATTATTACTTTTGAATGGGTTGTGTGCGCGCGTGCGCAGAAATGGCATATAGCCTAATAATTTATTACAATATTCAAGTAATACTGTAATTATCACAGTTATTTATATTTGATGTGTTAAACATATTTAGGCTACTTGTTTTTAGTTTTGTTCATAATTTTCATATTCGCATTTTCACAGTAAAGTGACTACTTTTAAATTGGATTCCTATCATTTTCATGACTAATTCAAATTAAAGTATATTTTTAAATTCTGTTATTTTTTATGTTTTTATTTTTAATTGTTTTCTAATTAAGTGTCTTTTAGCATCATATATTGATAAACTGAAATACTGATACTGATAAATGCTGAATTCATTGCTTAAAACAAACATTTCTATGTGTTACAACTAACCCTCAACCTGTTACAACTTACCCCACCAATGGGGTAAGTTGTAACATTTTACATAGTTCACTTCTGGTGAAATTGTAAACGAATGGTAGGTTTATATAACAAACTTCCACTGCTCATATGTAGCAGAGAGGTGTATGTTGCTTGTGTAAAAAAAAGAAATTGTGGTACTGCAGTATATCTTGTGATATCAGCCCAAAAGCAAAAACCGTTACTTTGTGCCCCGCTCTCCCCTACCAACAACGGTAGTGGCTAACGGGGGGGGGGGGGGGGTTAGGGTTTTTTATATTTTGTTTTTAGTCCATGCCACTGCCATTAAAACCTATGATTAAGCTGAACATATGTTGAACTTTTATTTCAGAGAAAAGCAACATTTTCCTTAAGGGGGGCGTTTTAAACTCATAGACTGTCAAACCGTTATAGGCCTACTATGAATCAAGGATCATGGGTTTGTGGGTGAAAGATATTGATCATTTTATGTTTTGTAGCAGTAAGAAATTCCTTTTGTGAGTTGCAAATTGACCTGTTTAGGCCTAACCATGGTTCCTAATATGTCATTAGATTATAACAACGGTAAGCGTACAGTAGGAATATAGGCTACAGCCACTGATGCATTTGTTGTAGGCCTAATGTCGTATGCCTGACTTATTTAGTAAGTAAAGCTAATCAGAGAAAAGGGCGAGACACTATTTTGTCTTTTTTATGGGCTTTATAATAACAATGCTTGTCGCTGAGTTTTTTTTCCATTGAAGTGTGTCATTTTGTACTTTTATTTCAGGGGAAGTAGACCCTGAACATTTAATGCACATCTGAACATTGTCATTGTGAATTTACCTGCAGCCAGCTTGCTGTACAAATCCAAATCTTGAGGGGTGGACTATGGGCGGAGATCTTGTACAACACACGCCTCGGGGCTGCTTTCCTAGCTCATTTTGGTTTCACCTGCACGCGCACTGTCACTTGTTCTCAGTGCGAACGTGGCCGTCAGACACGTCAGTCTCTGGCGAAATAGCAGAATAGTTGAAAATAGATAAAAATATCACACTGTGGGTTTTCGAAAGTGAGGCGAAGATTAAACGACATATACAGTCCACTTCAGGACGAAGGTTGATTTTGGAAGAATGGGTTCATCCTCGTACTTGGTGTTTGTCCTCACCACTGCTGTGATGTTTCTGCAAGGTATGTCGGTGATCTGTTTAAACATGTTTCCCTCCTTTTGACTATAGGCTACCCTGTACGCGTTATTGTTGGTTTTGCTGTTGTACTCCGGACTTGTGTTTTCAGATAAACCTGGTTTTGGTTTAGTAAGATATTCTTGATCTTCAAAAAATCAACAAGTGTCACCAAACAAAATACATAGGCTATACATTGAACTTGGAATAAACGTGAGCCGCTGCGTGTCATTGTAGTAAACCTATAGAGCAATTAATGTCGTCTCTATTTTAGTCGCCGTTTAACGTTAAGCCTACTGTCCTTCAACCAAGTTCACAGTGTTGTTCGGTTGCTCGTCTATGATGTTTCACTTTAACTTCAAAATGGCTCTGACGGACCTTGGCAGACTATATCCCTAACAGTCGAAAACATGAATGGAGCAATATGAAGTTGCCACTAGTCACGCAACTACAATGGTAACTCTGTCACTCTCATTCTACTTCCCGGTTAGTTACTGGACCCACACGAACCACGTATGATAGAAGTGTTGTTCTTGGTGAACATGGATAGGCTACAACAAATAGGCTGCGTAAATCAAACGTGTACGAACATACTGTAGGTATACAGTAAGTCACGCTACCGCCAGTGCAAAATATGTTGCTTTCCATATTGCTGACCATCGTGGCGTCAATAAGAGACAGGCGCCTTGGCCGATGATGATCTGTTAAAACAGGGACCGTGATACGTCTATTGAATGATAATATCAAACGCAACCATTTATCGACTGCAATGATTTAATATGTTTGTTCAATCCGATTTGTCAACACAGAAACAAGCCTCTTTTGCTGTGAACTCATTATGGTAGAGGGTAGGATATAAGAACATAAGTTATATTATCGACTCTTCTCTTTCCACGATCTTTGTGCCATGATGTTGCTCAGATTTACTGGTGTAAAATGACATAATTCCATGTTAAAACTTATCTGCTGTATGCTAAGCCATAAATACAGGCTCCTTAGTATAGTATAGAAGCTTTAACTCAGGTAATTTTGTGTGATTCATTAGTTAGATTGTCTATGTTCCAGTTAGGAATAGACTACTAGGAAGAATACTGAAGGGCATCAGTAGTCTACATAACGGGTATCATAGGTTGTCTATCACTATGCATTACCTACTAGTTTTTGTTGCAAGCTGGTTTTCTTGCTTTCTACAAAGATAAGATGACTGAATATATTTTCCCCCAATTTTGCTGTAGCCTACTTGCCATACAGAAAACCTCCCTTGCCTTGTGGCAAAACAACTTAACAAACAGTATGGCATTTGTTAGCCCTGTATTTGAAATTATCAGTTTGACATTGACCATTTGGTGGTTTCTAATAGTCACATGTACAGAGATGTTGTCCTGTGGTTAAAATGTTGACAGCCGACAGGACAAGGGCAAAGGGAAATTTTAAATGGTCATTTAGTTTCTATTGTATGACATGCATGCATGTATTATATGACGTAGTTCCTCTTGATCCTTTCCTGGGAAAAAAGTCTAATATCAGAAAAGGTACTGAAACACTGTGTTTGCCAGAGGAAGGTTGTTTACTTTGTTTGGAAATTTAAAAATAAAGCGTTGCTAACTAATGACTGCTGTAGGGAATTACCAACTTTGATGCCACATCATTGAAATGATATCATGAAAACATCATCTCAGTAAATGGACCCATTGAGTTTGTTTCATTTTACAATTTCGTTGCATTTCATAAAACATCATAATATCTTGTGTGTCGTACTAGGTATCAAAAAACGTATCATTTGTGTATCAGACCTTTGTGTTACAACAGGATACTTTGGGAAGCACGCAGTAAGTAATCCTTAAGACATCAGTTCAGTGGCTTAAGGAGATTCCAACTCTAGACGCTGAACCACTCATGAATTTCTTTGAATGATAGATTGAACAGACAGGCATCAGTGTGTGTGTGTGTGTGTGTGTGTGTGGGGGGGGGGGGGGGGGGGGGGTACACACTTCCATGTCAGTTGGAGTCTATTAACTATGCAGACATCAGGGACCAGATTGCACTGAGGAGAAGAAGGGGGGGTCACAAAAAGCTTTTATGGCAAATTGCTTCAGGCTTGTGACAGGCGAAGGAAGCATCTGCTTTTTTTACTGCTGGTTGCTCCACCCCCCGTTTCACACCCCTAAGCAGACATCACACCTCTGGTGTCGTTTATGTGGTGGTTAGAACCAGCCAGCTCATCTGCTAATGACCTAGCCACCGCTGCTCTGCTAGAGAGGGCCCCTCCATCTAAATTACCTGAATGAGTGCTGGAAGACCAAACCAATCAAATACATTGTACATAGGTATCGGCCACCTTTGTCTGAATGAAAGCAATTCATCCCCCCTTTTATCCAGCACAGTCATAAAGTGGACACTTGGGCAGGCAAGTGTGGTGGTGTGAGTTTACTGAGATTACTGCCTGCCTGGTATGCTACACTTATTGGATATCACAAAATCACCATCAGCCATACTGAATTACACAAATTTGAATTACAAGTTTAGTAATAGAAAATAAAAAAGGCACTGGTGTAAGTAACACATTTTTTAAAGTTAACTTTAAATAAGCACATGTATGGTTTGAATCAGAAAAGATTTCCTGTCTAAGGGTCAGCCCAGACGAACCAAGTCAGGAAGTTTATAAAAAATCCCCGTAATTCCGGCTGTCACCAAACACTCAGCGAACAGTCTGCTTTCGATTGAGTCATGGAAACCCTAAGGCGTGTTGTCAAGACGCACTTAAGGAAAATCAATAGCTATCAGAGAAATCTTAACTGACCCATAGAGTCACAGACTCCTGGTCAGTCACCAGGAGAAAGGCCCCTTATGCCAGAATGTAGAACTAACAGTGGCTATTACAACTGTCTGTAGTGTGAATCACCAGAAGGCCATGCAATAGTGACATTGTCTGACATAAACTAAATAGCTCAACATGTCCCATAACATAAATGTTCTAAGTATAATTTTAGGCTTGCTCTTGATGGAACCTTTTTTAGTCTCACAGGCATAGTCTCCCACTCCTTTGTGCCCTAAATGTGGACTTGGTCTTAAGTCTTGAAAGAGAAAGAAATCAGTATTACAGTGTCACTTGGTATGATTTCTTACTCTATTGGTTGGCCATCATTGGCCTAGTCCCAAACTTGTGTTGATAGCTAAATCAATTGCTAGGTCAAAAATGTAACAGTTATTGGCAGTATGCCCAATAACTTTCTTCAGTGTGGTCCCTTTGTTATCAGCATTTTCTCCACATTTCATGGGTATGGCCTGTAACTTAGCTCAGGTACAAGTTCTACAGCTAATGACCCTTCGGTTCTTGACCATGAAAAAATGGCAAATTAGATCAGATTTTTCTTACATATAAATTTTAGATTGGATAGATTTTTCTTTCATACAAATATGTATGTTAATCATGCAGATATATTCAAACATTAATGAACAGTAAAGCAGGTAACCTCAGATGCCACTCAAAGATATTTACGTTTTTTAGCATTTTGCACTGAATTTCTTTGTTGTAAAAACTTGTTGAATTGCAGTGTGCAGTTTAGCTAAACTGCTACTGAGCACTCCATTTTATTTATATACTTCCGGCATGACACTTTTTATGCTCACCATGCAGACCGTACTTTATTCTCCAGATTTGAATCTCTCCCCTTTGATGGTCTCTCTGATGTGCAGATTACATTTCCTTAGGCCTGAAGGATCACCACAGCCTGCCTCAATCCTCCCCTTAAATGAGCCTTTGAAGCCTAGAGGCCATGACAGAAAGAGACTTTTTTTCTTTCCTAAATCTTTCACGGATGTGTGTGTGTGTGTGTGTGTGGGTGGAAGTAAAGGACCTCCCAGCATTCTCAAGTCAAGGCTGGCACAGCGTTGTAAGGGTGAATTCACCATGTGTGAAGTGGCACAAGGCTGTGGCTCTGTGGCTGATGGCTCTATTGAAAGCAAGTGATTATGATTATGGGCAGAATGGGGTTGAGAATGCCTGGAGTGGGTCATGAATGGGTTTGGGTACTTTAATTACTCTCTCTTTCTCTCAGGATCCACACAATGCGGGCATTCATAGAAGTTCTTTTACCTCTTAAGGCTAAATTTGTGTGTGTGTGTATATGTGAAAAATTGTAATACACCCAGGCCAATGTGATTTTTTGCATCGACTTTATCTCATGTTACTCTGTGTTGCAGTACAAATGTAGAAAGTATAGAAATGCAGTGTGATGTGGTTGTAATGTGGAGGAATTTCAATATTTTTAAGGTAGGTAAATTAGATGAGAATAGATGACAGTATGTAAAAAGATAAGCAACTTGCTGGAGTAAAATGTCCCTTCAAGGCCATGCGTGTTGAAGGGAAGATGGATCTCCATCATTAATGTAGCTCACGTGTCTCATCACACAAATGAGAAGGTCCTTCCTCGTAGATTTAATGGTATTTTACCAGAGAAGCTTAAATCATCCTTTGAATCGCGGTATTGTTGCTGCAATAAATACGTTGTGTTGGCTGATTTAATGGTATGCTGGGTTAGTGGGAAGGGTAGGGCAGTGGGTTTGGTTAATAGTGAGATGACACTGCAGCTACATTCAGCCAACACTTGCACAGTGTTGTCAGCATTAGAAGAGGTCTTAGTAGATTAAACTTGCTGATTGGTTTCAGTCTTATGTATCTTAATGTATTTGTTTTTTTATAATCAGATTTTTGTCAGCAACATAAGAAAATAGCTATATTTTTTAAAAATGTATAATAGGCCAAGCCACACTACTGTTATGGTCTTCTATTTAATTTTATTTTTATTTAATTATGCTTTGTTTTACCAGTGTAGTTATATTGAGACCATAGTCTTTTTTTGCAAGTGAGCACTGGCCAAGACAGGTGGCACTTAACTAACAGCAGCAGAAAGACACTTAAAACAACATGAAAGTATAAAACACACAACATAAAAACAGTGTTCGTAGGCATGTATCTGCTACCATTATCTGTGTAGCTGTATTTGTCCATGTCTTTTACAGTAATCCTCTGAGTTTGTCTCTTTGGATGACTCAGATGTGGGTGCATTGGGTACACTGAAGTAGATGTGTTGAGCCCTAGTTGATGCATTTCAGTGTCTATTTTGGTCTAATACAATAACTTCTTAGTTCAAATGTACAGAATACAGGATATGGAACTGTGTGGGTTTACATATGTAAATAGGGATGTTTATTCAACTGTTTATGCACCAGACACCACATAGTAGGTCTCCAGTGTGTAAAGCAGAAATTTTGTTCCTATGTATTAAATCTAAAGTAGTTTCAGGCTGTTGTCTTTCTTTAAACAGATTGTAAGACTGCTCTAGTTTAGATAATATTTTATTATTGTGGAAGCTCACACTGTTATTAGTTCAGGCTCTTAGGAATCCATCAGTGAATCATAGGGGTAATGCAATTATAATTGTTTTGACACAGCCCGTGTTACTTAAAGCAAAACATGTCATACAAAACTGCTCCTGCTCTTCTCTTTTTTCCCTATTGTGTTTCTTCCTCTGTAAGAATGACAGATCTGATAGAAATTGTTGAATGGACAGCTGAAACTTTTGCGAATGATTGGTTAAGATTCAGATAGGTACTTCCAATTTCCCTCTGTCATCTAAAAAATATAATATCTATTTATACCTTCATGACTTTATATTGAAAACAGATGGAAGCTCAAAGCATTTATATGAAGGATACAGTAACTGGTAAGGGAAATTCAGTACAATGTCAACCTTTAATCACTCTTACAATAATAATGTTTTCATTTCTCACCATATCTACTTCATGTTGTACTGTGTCCTTTCTTAATGGTTTGAGTGCCTTATTTGTGTGAGTCTTGTAGGGAGACAATGTGGCTGTATTAGTCTTGCTATAGTGCACAAAGCCATCCTTTGGTAGTGCCAGGATATGAGATAATTTAATTTACGGTGAAGACAAAAGCATCTCTGAAAAAGAACTTCCAAATGCATTTTACACAGTGTAATCAAAGGTATGCTCAGCCATTGCTTTTTTCTATAGTTCTTGATGTCACAGTATAAATATAGCCAGCTTTGTGTCAGACCCTCTTAAGCCACTGTGGCAGCTCACGTTATTTATCTGTAAACTGGTGGCTATGTTTTAACAGAGATGTGGGGGGCTCCATATTTTTCTTGAGAACTGCAGTATATAATTAAACTTATAGGCATGGTGATTTAGCTTATGGTAATATACAAGGTTTCATTATGTTTTGGTGCCCAAATTATGTCTTTGAGTGGCAGTACACAAACCACAAAGTCATTTGGTTTATGGTAATATATTCAAGGTTTCCTTATGTTTTTGGTGCCCAAATAATTTATTTTTCACACAAACCAGTGTCTCACATAAACTATCTCAGTCTCAGACAGTGGAGCTAATTAACAGAATATCCATATTTCTGAAATTACCATCTCCAAGTGCGACATGTTCACACCAGCGTGTAGAAATAAATCATAATTTAGAATCCCCCCATTCATCAAATTAATCCCATGGCAGCTGACCCCCGACCCTTTGTGTCATCATCTGAGCAGAGTATGAAACCATTGGCTCCTCATCGCAGGCTAAGCAGCTGTTGTTTTAACAATGAACTAGCTATTGTTCTCCTGCTTCATCTAACAGCTGAGGCGGGTTTCCTGACCCACATGTCTTTCATGTTTCAAGCACCTGTGAGGGGTCATTAAGTATGTATGGTTGATGGACTTGAAGCATTGCATTCCTCCTTATGGTTGGCTAGTCTTTGCTTTGTAGAGTAGGAGAGATGTTGACAGCTGATGTCCAGACAAGATTTCACAGATTCCCTAATGCCGGGCCTGCGTGTACTTTTTTTGTTACCATTCTTGGGTAGTCACTAAACAAAAAACACACTAACAATAAAACTCTGACTGATTATTGTTAATGTTCAATGCAAGTTTGACAATATGTAGCCACCCAAAATGTTGGAAATACATGTTTTGACACTGTGGTGTTGTATAGGAAATCTCAAAGATCACAGCATTTCTCAAGGCATGGTATGAGCATGTATTATGCCATGCAATACCATGTTCAGAAAGCACTCTGATATCATGGGATTTTGACCTTACGAGAAGCATTCAAAAAGCCTTAAATGGCTATAAGGCAAAGCTGTATTGAAGTGTCCCCTGCATGTATGAGGCTTTGCTACAGGCTGTGTTGCATAGTTCAACATGATTAAAACAACAAAGAAAAGCCAGGCTTACATTTTCATTCCCTTTAGAAGATGCCTTGGCTTTTCGTCTGCTCTTTAAAATGAAACTTCAAACACACAAAGAGACTTCAAATGAGACTAGGCCCCCAAGTCATGTTTGAAGTGAATTTCAGGTATGTTTTGCATGGGTTGTTTTCTCTTACTATGAACCTGGTGATAATAACAAGTTACATTGGATTGACAAAAAATGACAAAAGGTAGTTATATTGTATTCAGGTTTGTGATATATACAAACACAAAACAAATGCATTTTGTCTGCATTTTATCACACTGACTTGTTCCACTTTGGTTAAAAAATGAATGAAAATGATTGGGGCAACTGGGCTATTTTTTGACTCTTTTGTCCAAATTGCGTTTGTTTGGCAGATACAATTGCAGTTATTTTCAGGGATTTGTTAGGTAAGAATGACTGAATGCAGGACCAGTTCCCCTGTATATTGTCACTTCTAGATGAATTCATGCATTCATGTTGTTATATATTCATGTGAAACAGTATGGAATGCTCATAAGCTTTGCTGTTGGTAACAATTTATTTTACGGTTCCTTTTACAGTGTATCTAAATGTAATAACATGTAATATTATGTACTGACACTGCATACCTAACACTATCCATAATCCTAACCCTTACCCTAACCCTAAGGTACAGTGTAGCTACATAATGTTACATATTGTTCCAAACTTTGTTAGAGTTTGTTGTGACCCCATACAAGCTTACATAATAGGATAATCACGTTTTGTCGAAACATGACAGTTGTCTAAGCTAGACCAAGAAGCAGGGTATTTGAAAAGTATTTAAAAATGTCCACTCTTTTGTGTATTGGTAGAAATAGTATGGCTTTCTGTGTGTTTGTGGCCAAGGTTACTGCAGAGAAATAAATGACTATTTTTGTGGAGTGTAGCCTAGATTACTCTTTGTCTTTTTACCTGTTGTTGGATATTACCTAGTGTACTACCCAACATAGCAGTAAAAAGGCTGTTTAGCAGCCAGAATGTCAGTATGACAAATATTTGTGTTGCATTGTGATGCGGTGTGCTTATGTTTTAGTAATCAAGGTTGCC
Source organism: Setipinna tenuifilis (assembly GCA_030347295.1). Classification (NCBI taxonomy): domain Eukaryota; kingdom Metazoa; phylum Chordata; class Actinopteri; order Clupeiformes; family Engraulidae; genus Setipinna; species Setipinna tenuifilis. The sequence continues at coordinate 30,506,591 of CM059272.1, forward strand.
TTCAGTGGCTGTGCAGGTTGACTGTTTGTGAAATGCAATAACAATGTTAAACCTGAGAGGCTGCAGTGTAAACACTGTTATTTTTTTTTTAAATGTCTTGCTTAAAAGCAATCCAACAAATTGCAAAAAAACAGTCTAACAGAAAGCTATATTTTCCTGTATGCAGTGTTTTGGAATGAGGTGAGGTTTTTTATTGTGTTTCTGTTTAAATTATTTATGAGATTTTTTTTCACATACAGTGGTGCTAACAATCCCAGGTGTGAGATATGTTGAGCAGGTACAAGGAGTAGGCTTTGATAGTACCAATTATACTGGACATTTTGGAAAAAAATTGAACTTATCTCACAGTGGTTAAATGACATACCTGTTAGTGTTTTGAAAAATAATCTAGGGCCCATATTCACAGAATATCTGAAAGGTAAAAGTAGCTTCTAACTGGCTGATTTATAAACGCCTCCTTAAAATAATAGGCATGTCAAATTTAAAGGGGAACCACCCTGCTATGTTTTTGTTCACTACACTGTTACAGTTTTGATGGCTGTCATTCTGAGATCTTTTGTGAATTAGTCCTAGTGAGTTGGGAGTGCTCTAGACTGCTGCGGTAGACTTAAGTGCTATATTTAGTGCTAAATGCTTTGTAATTAACATTTAGTAAAAAATAAGACTGACTTGTTCATTATTTTCAGGAGTTTCTCTCACCAGTTACGAGCTACTTTTAGCTTTAAGATGCTTTGTAAATACGGGCCCTGGTGTTTATTGTAGCACTTAGGCTACACTTAGCAAGCTAACCTTCCAGCAGTCAGTCATTATGCTACAACTGGGCTTACCACTTAAAGAGGTACTCAAACATGGTTGTCATTTCTTACTGTAAAATCTTTGGTTTAGTAATTCTAAAACCATATTAGTTAACATAACAGATTGAGATAGACTATTATGAATGGAATGTGTCGCCTTCAAATGTGGCAGATGACACCATGGTGTTGTTCCATACTTTTTAGACTTTACCTTGGGACTGGAAAGTTTTCTGTGTTTACATTTAGCTTATCACGGCAGAACATCTCTCATGTCTTACTTTTGTGCATGTTTGTGGTTGGCATTTCAGTGCCAAATTCCATTCAAATTTCAGTTGCAAGGGAGCAATTGTTCTGTTGTCTGTAATTTTGTCTGTTCCATTGCTGGCATTCAGTTGGTGTGTCTGTGTAAATTTACTTAAATGTGAATGGTAAATGTAAAAATACACACGGGTGTAATCATACATTATTTCAAAACAGGTTAAAAGTGTGTAGCCATATTCATTCATTCATTCATTCATTCATTCATTCACTCATTCACTCATTCACTCATTCATACATTAGTCAGTCATTCTCTGTGGTAGGGCATTTGGTGCATGAAAGCTCACTGACACAGACCTGTCACTCAACATCCAATCACCAAGGTCTTTTGAAGAAAACTTGTGCATGCAAATTTATGTCAGTTGCAGCAACAAAGCTTTTTTACTTTCAGTTTAGGAGTTGTCACTTTTAGAAGCTTTGTCTCACTAGTAGTAGCTTTGTGAACAGGATTTTGAAGGAACCCTCAAGTGCGATTTCAGTACTCTGCAGTAAGATAAGCTCCTTTGTAAATACAGGCCCAGTCCTTCAGTGATTATACCCCAAAAACACTTGCTGATGGTATTCATGTAAACAGTCAGGTAAAAGATAAATCACCTGCTAAGAACTTGAATAATGGTTTTAATATCTTTGTTAAGGAAGTGGAGTAGCACTGAAAATGGAATAGTGGATGTGTGGTTTAATAACTGTCGTGTTTTTAAGCATGCTGTTAATTAAGCACAGACCCCTCTTTGTGCCATATGTTTGTGACTTCTCTTTGAGGCCATAGTTTTTGCATGACAAGATGAGTATTTCTCTGTCTGAACATGTGACCGATCCAGAAATACCTGCTCTGTTGCATTCCTGCCTGATTTGCTGTCTCTCAGGTATCTCTCTATCTGTATCTAGATTTTGCTTGTTAAGGAGACTGATTATAGCACGTTGCCAGTGTATCTTGTCTGCATGTGTTCTAGATGTGCATTATAGCACAAGTCAGAGGAGGATTCTTTAGATACCATATGGTTGTCTGCCTCTCTTTTACTACTGGTAGCCATTGAAAGTCGTTCTCAATCAAGCTTGTTTTGCTTTAACCCTAGAACCTGAAATGAAACCCATGAGTCCATCTTCCTGTTTGGCCAGCTTGGGTCTCATCAGAGACCAAATGTCCAGCAATGTTGTAGCCCATTTAAAGAGACTAACACTTTTTTTGCTTACAGCACCTGACATTATCCAGCTTGAAGCTGGATAAAGATGCATGATAAATTGGTTTGAACAGTCTACAGCACACTCTTTACTCTCTGCTAAATCAATTCTGCAACTCCTGAAACAGCAGGTCGATGAAAGATAGTGCACTGTAAAATAAATGTTTAAGACATTTTTACATAGATATGCCAAGAATCATTACAAAAGTATTTCTTTTCCTGTCTACTAGCTGTCAAAGGCAAACAAGGGGCTTTAGAAATATGTAAGGCAGCCATTTTTGTACATTTTATCCTCACCTGATTAGTTTGTACATGTTGGTTCAACAAACATATGAGTAAGTACAAACAAAGACTTGGTGAAGAAAACAGTTTTTTGTTATGTTTCTGTTTTTGTGTGTGCTTTCCCAGTGGACTCGGAACCAATTAACTCTGGCTTGCCTCTCTGAAAATAGCCTTACTCAAAACTGTTTAGCACTTAACAGGAAAATATAAGTTGATTGCTTTTGCAAGGCAAGGTCCAATGTTGCGGACCCACAGATTTTGTTCTTCACGTCTGTAAGTTGTTGTAGCTGGTAGGGGTAAAGCTTGACTGGCTCTGGTTTGCTGCCTGACAGCAGATTTTCCCAGGGTCATGGTCTCTCTCCGGCTTGGCTGGCTTACTCTGGCTTCAGGTACCCACAATTCCCTCTGGCTTATCACTGTGACTGTGAGCAGATGGACGATTCCAGCACACCTCCTCACGATAAGTCAACAACAGTAGGGCCCTGCAGGTTGAAGCTGCCACAGAGTGGCCCTGGTGCACCGGCTGGTGCTTTTATCTGTTACACAGCAAGACAAGATGACCTTGGGCTCCAGCTCCAGTCCCCCGACCTCCAGCCCCGCCCTCCCAACCCGACGGACGGACGGCCCGCTGACAGCATGCCCAACACTTGGCCCTCTGTGGCCAGCATCACTCACACCTGCCGCCCACTCCAGAGCTGCGCAGCCAAAGCCCAGCATAAGAATGCACCGCTATCAGTGTGACCTCACTTTGGCTGTTTGAGTTATTCATGCAAGGGCAGGGCATTTTTGTGATCTTAAGTTTTTATTGATTTTCAAAGCGGGAGAGGGTTACAGGCATATTACAGACATCACAGCCATGGCAAAGCACAAAATGCTATGGCAAGGCATAAAATAAGAGAAAACAAGAGGAAAAACTACTACTGCCAGCTACTTAACCAGCATACAGTATTGTGTATAGTTACCATTTCATTGAAAGAATAAAGCTGCAATAGAAGGTTTTCCAGGCTTCTTCCGTTGCAGGTGATGCTTTCTTCAGTCCTGCAATAATGTATTCAAGATTAAAAATTCTAGGAAGGCTATGAATCTAAAATGTTTTTTGAAGGGCAGTGCTTTTGATATTCTCTCTCACGTCTTCGTGTCTGTAATGTGCCTGTCAGTAGGCCTTTTTTTGAGCCTGCAAGCGCACACTGTATCCAGAGAACTATGGTCTTAAGCAGATCACAATCACTTCCCAAAACAAAGCCTGAACTGGGATGATACGGGAATGTGATACATGGATCCTGAATAGGGGCGTAACGGCTCTTAAACTAAGACTGAAACCATGACACAAATGTCCATGGTCTCGTGTCACAGTACCTTCTGGGACCATGAGGAGCTTATTTACTGTCATTCTGAGGTTACAGTTCATTAGATGTTTTGGCAAAGCAGAGAAAAAATAAAGTATCATAAATAGCCTTTTCACCCTGTATTTTGAACTACTTCAAAATCAACACAACTACAATCAACAACTGCTGATATTGTGAAATGCATTTTACACATTGTTTATACAGGGTTAGCACAATGACTTGAATGAAATGCTCACATGATAAAACATAATTTTCTTGCTACTTGGCGTGTTACAATCAGGATGACTGGCAATGAAAAATGCATTTTAAAGACGTACAGTTTTTGTATGTGTCATTTTAAAGCAGACACACACACACACAGTTACATCACAGTTTCTTAGTCATTTTTGTTCACCTCTCTTATGAGTACTTGGTTGTATTTTATGTGCACAATCATATATTAGTGACCATTCCTAAAGAACATGAAGTAGAACATAAATAGAACATAGAAAAGAATTCTCTGTCCCTGAAGTAATTTATCTAGACATTATCTCAAAATGTTCTTTGAGGTGACCTCTAAGTTTTTGGACCATGAAAGAAGCTGATGAATGTATTTTGGGAGTGCCTCTGCTTTTAGACTGCAGTGTAGTTATGTTGTCAGGGGTGAGGCCTTTTTAGACTAGACGGAAGTTGTGGGGGAGTGAATGAAGAAGACTGCTATCAGCAGACCTTCCCTTTTAGTGACGGATGCTAATTCTTTAAGTACTCTGGTGTCTGTTTAGGCTCTGTAACAGAGGTACAGCTTCACATGGCAAGTCAAACCCTACAGACACACACAGATGCAACCTCCCCAAGGGCAGCTGAGTGGAAGTGCTTGCTGACGAAGGACATTGCAGCACTGCAGCCAGTACTTTCACCTCGGAAGTGCCCTCAGCTCAGTCCAACCTGAGGCGGCTGGAAAGTGTCACTTAGTGGTCGGCCTCCATTAGCGTCCTCCCAGATAGCAAACACTGTGATTGGGGTTGGTGTTTGCCAGACAGACACTCTTCTCCTGGAGCTGCTTGCAGGCTCTGCTGGCCATGTTGATTGCACCATGGCAGTAAAGCACACCAGGGAGGCGGGGGTGGGGTGTAGGGATGCAGTGGCGGGGGGTGAAGGGACACCAGATCTAACAGAACAAAGGAAGAAGAATCTAGTGTGGATTATTAGGATTGGTGGAATTATTGTCTCCTTACCATTCTTGGTTACCTAGTTGCTCCTAGCAATGGCTTATTACACTGTAAACCCGGATTGTCAATACAACTCAACATTTTTGATGTAACTGATTACGTCAATAGTTTTGAGTACATTAACTGTATATTTTAATTAAAGTTAATTTAAAAGTTTAAGTACAAAATTCATGTACTTAAACTTTTCAAATTAATTTAATTAAAATATTTAGTTAATGTACTCAAAACTATTGACGTAATCAGTTACATCAAAAGTTTTGAGTTGTATTAACTTATCCGGGTTTACAGTGTAGCTAGGTCGGGTGCAACGAGGGGGCATGGCACCTTTTGGCGTCCCTTAATCTCAGACTGATAAGAACTCTAGGCCCTGGGGAATGTCTGCGGATAATATTTTTTGTGTGTCTTTCTTTAAGCAATGTGTCTCAGAGGCCAGCTGTAAATAACCATGAGAGATGCCCTGCATTGTTTTACTCCTTCCCTTCAGCCATCTCTGAAATATTCCCAGTCTGGGCAGTCAGAAGCACAGGGATAAGAGAATGTTCTTGGAGTATAATTAAAGATCATTAAGACAGTTTATATTTATTGACTTAGTGCATTGGCTGGCATAGTTCCTGCTGTTGCAGATCTGACTCCAGACACACTGGAGCCAAAACACTTAAAGGTTACCAAATACATGCATGAATTACCACGCTTTAATTTGAGTAGTCCTTGTGAAGAGTTCATGCATGATACCAGGTGTGTGTGTGTGTGTGTGTGTGTGTGTGTTTGTTTCTGTGCCTACATGAACAAAAAGAATCTCTCTCCTCTGTGTCTGCAAAAAATGTCTGTGTGTGATTGTGACTGTGGAGGAATAGAAGACGGTGACCCTCTGCTGAGCATGAAATGGGCCGTTTCTCCAGGCTCAATCTAATGGTGTCTGTACATGGGAATCGGGAACAGACCATTTTGCTCCTTTTAAGAGCCTCTATACACCAGCTAGGATTTCTTTTAGAGTCTGACCTGTCCAGGTTCAGAAGTAGAATGGTAATTTGTCTGATTGAGGAACACAGCTTTTTCCCACAACAACAACTCTAAACTGAAGTATATTGAAGCAAAATTGCTTCATCACACTCCGTGGAGGGGAATGTCCACCAGATTTAGGCCAGTTGGTTCAATGGAAACTAAATAGTAAGTTGAAACCTTTTGGAAGGTTGTGTTGATTAAATTCTCAGAGTGTCACGCATTTTACCTTCACCTCACCTCTGTACATTAACAAGGTTTTCATGTCAGAATCCATTTTAAAGGTCCATGAAAATTGTGTTTTAACAGATTTCACATTTCTTTAATTTAAAAACTAAAGACAATGTGCCTGAAATGGTAGCTGGTTAAACTTTTGTTCATGCTTTTGTTTATTCCTATTGTTAACAAAAATAAAAATAGCTGACCTCTTCAAAGTGGTCAAAGTAGAGCTTCAGCATTCCAGGGTGAGCAGACATAAAACATGGTCAACTGCTCTTGTAAATCAGTCCAATGCGTTTCGGACCCAGCACCAGCCTAGCACTTTGATGACAAAAGCAGCTGCTGTGACGAGAAGAGAACTTCTGACAGCTTCTGCTCTGGCTCACACCAGCTGCCTGCACCAGCGTGTGATAGCTGATACTGTCACCCCCCTACCGTGGAAGATGTTTGTTTGGCCCTTTATGAACTTTAACCCCTGGGGGGCTCACAAGGTGTCTCGGACAGGCTGGGTAAGAATGTTCTCGTCACAGGTCATGGATATATTTTTTTTGGCGTTTGTCCACCTGTGTAGCATAAATCAAGACAAGATTGTATGTATTTCCACAGTACACGAATGCCTTTATCATCCAAAAAGTATTATAGTGAGCCACCTTTTTTACAGTTGAGTAAAGAGGACTCAAGAGAATGTTTTCTCCAACCCCTGAACAGGTGCTCAGAAAAAATAAACAGTACTGTGAGGAATGAAACAATACAGTGTGATATAGTGCACCAACAGAATATGAAAGGCAACATGGATGCCCCCAACTGTTAGAGATGCTAAGGATCTGTTTGTCTTAGAAGGTGCAGCACCAGCTGTTGTCTCTATTGTACTGTTTTTGGAATTCAGGGCTTCGGTAGCAGCTGCTTGTCAGACTAAAGGCCGTCTAATCTCAGATATGACAAAGGACATATTTGACATGCATCTCCTGAATGGTTTTCCCCGTAATTCTTGTAGTAGCGAGCTGTTGATGGTGTGGTCTAACTTTAGCCTGTGAAGGGTCAAGGCCAAGGCTGCTCATGCCCAAAGTGTCAGCTCTGGACTTAGGCCCAGCATGCCATTCACATTACATTTCGCTGACACCCTTTTCCAGAGTGACCAGAGTTAGGTATAGGGACAGTCACTGAAACAATGTGGGGTTAGATGCATTACTCAAGGCATGTTAATGGATCAGGAGTGCATGAGGGGCTGGCTATTCACCCCTCAGACACCCCCTCAAATTATTTGTTTGCATGTAACCACACTCACTGTGGGGTTAGATGCCTTACTTAAGGAATGGAAGAGGGTGCAGGAAAGCACTGTTTTTTTACTCCCCCTGAAACCTTTTTCTTACCTGTGACCAACTCCTTAACCCTTAGGCCCTAGCTTCCCCCAACAGATGATAATGGTGACAAGATGATGTTTGTGAGAGCTGATTCTAGGAGGGGGTGGCCATTATCCCAGCACATGACTCTTTTTTACTTTCCTTGCCTTTTATCTAAGGAGAAAGTATGCTGCCGCCGCGTGCTGGGAGAGGTACGATGTGGCACTGTTGCCCAGTGATTCAGTACCAGTCTGTAACCCCCCTCCATAAGTGGATCTTATTATCTCCACACACTGACCCACACTACCTCTGGCATTAGCTGAGAGTGCAGCCTGCCAATCCCACTGCTGTGTGCGGAGAGAGAGAGAGAGGCTGTGCTGTGCCACAGGCACACTGATTTATGGTGTTGAAGGCTGGGTAGTGAGCCAGGACTGTTAAAGTATAGGAGGCTTTTGGGCGTGTGGGGGATGGTTGGGTGGTGCTTGAGACAAACCACAAGTCCCTCTCCTGAAATGGATGAAAAAACATAAGAAGATCTATTACTTGGAATTGCAGAAATGTTTGCTTGGATTACTCAACATTTATGCTTTTAGTAATAATAACCCCCCCCCAGAGAGGAATGCTAATGACAGGGCACCAAAGTCTCATGATGTTGCCATATCAAAAGATCCTGAAATGAATATCTCTGACTGTGAATCAGTCTCTAATTAAGTTGGTAACTAAGTGGCTCATCATTTTAACCCCAGTCTCACAGGGTGAGAATCTCTGCGGTATGTGACGCCTCCCACCCTGTTTCTGAGTGTGTTTCAGAATATCCCACCATAGAATATTAATTCCGAAAGGGATTAATGAAGCTTCTATTCTATTCTATTCTATTCTAATAAGAAGTCACTCTCTGAGTCATATCACACAATAAAACTTCATAAGGAGTCATAAAAAGGCATGTTGCTTTATGTGTTTTAGAGCTTTACAGTCAGATAAAGGTTAGAGTAAAGATTAAAGTTCCTTGGTGCAGAATAATTTAAGAATAATGGCAGACCGTCTACCTTTAATTCTGGGTCTATATTTGACTATGGTTAGAAGATGCTCTTGTGAAGTGTTGTTTTTGTCTCTTTTGTGTATTGTCACTGAAAGGTAGGTGGTCAAAGCCTTCCAGATTTCACATGGTTGTACTGTATGTTACACAGCCCACATTAGTGTCAGTCAAATACAGCCCATCCGTGGTGATGTGATTTTAATGCTAATGTGGCCTGTACGTCTGCATTCTTTTGTCAGCAATAGTCTCTGAGGAGTGGAAAGTTTTGAACAGACTGTGTTTTGTATACCAGTACTGTTGTCTGGGGTATCAGAGTCAGAATCACATTTTTTGACAAAGTATACTTACATACATAAGAATTTTACCTGCAAGGGTCTAGTATACACGCAACATATAGATGTATAGAATCAGTAAACAAAAGTTGCATACCAATTACATGCATATTAATATAATCAACATAAACATAATGTACAACATAATGTTCATAGTGTATGTACATAGTGTATGTACATAGTGTATGTACATAGTAGTATACAAAACAAGCTACAATATACAATACAGTATACAATATACAAAGCAATAGTGGGGTATTGGGTATTGGAGTGCTGGGATTGTAAATTACCTCCTTTCATAGCAAAGCATTGCCTGTGACAGACATGGAGATGTATGTGATGGGTTTTAGACATGTGGCAGTAGCTCCTATGTTGCTTGTTGCACAGCCAAAATGGCCACAGGTTGTAATAAAAAACTGAAGTGAAATTTATTGGAAAGGTTCATTTTAACTGTCTCCTTTTTAGAAGAGAGAGGGTGAAATTATTTTTTTAACCGTGGGTTTATCCTGCAGGGAGTTTTGTGGAACGAGATACTTGTATCACAGGAGGGGTGTGTGTGTTGTCCATTCCAAGCACATAGCTGGTCTCTCAGCACTAAGGTAGAGGGTGCAGAAAAATAGCCTCCAGCTTGGAGACCTTGAAACACTAGTAAAACAAACATACATGCTCGCGATGAGAGGAGCATCTCTCATATTACCACTGTTGCATGTGAACTGATGTTTTCCAATGCCACACCACAGGGATGAGACTCCTTAAACTCACTGGGTTTTTTGTGCATGAGGATTCGATGAAAAATGTGGTTGTCTGCATATATTTAATGTGTTACTGAACACCACGTAAACATAACAAATTCTACATAAGCCTGAATCAAAACATCCAGTCTAGTACATGAGAAATATGCAGAGTTACAATTGATTTTACGGTCCCTGTTACAGCGTATCTACATCATGAAGTACACTGTAACAAAGTTTGTAACAATATGTAACATTGTGTACTTACACTGTACCATAGGGTTAGGGTTAGTGTTAGGTATGTACAGTGTAAGTTCAGAATATTACATGAATGAGCATTTGATGGTAAAAAATGTGGGTGTCTGCAGATATTCAATGTGTTACTGAACACCAGTTAAAACATATAAAGTCATACATAAGCCTGAATCAAATCAGGCATTCTAGCAGTAACACATGAGAAAAAATACAGAAAGCCAGATTTTGTATAACATAAGGACAGTGTAAGTTAGGACCATTGTGGGCTGGTATAAGTGGGCCTTCCTTTGTTGAAATGAACATACTGAAAATTCCTTTTTGAGTGCAGTGCAGTGTAGGTATGAGTCGTACTGTGCATCATGAGGCCTCCACAGGAGACCATGCGCCTATTGCTGATAACACTGCAATGCATGCTCTGTGAACAATCATGTTACTGTTCCAGTTTACACTGACTCATACTTACTCAAGCAAATTCCCCCCCTGAGCTCACCAGGGAAGGGTTGTGGGCCTTTTTCCCTTTTGTAAGTACTAAAATGGCACAATCTTTGAAACTGTTCTTTATGATATATAACATGATAAGACTTAAAATGCAGTATAGGCCACTTTTGCTGGTTTACGTTAAGGATCACATTGCAAAAATGCCCCATAATCTCTTTAGCATGGAAAACAGCCAGGGGAATGAAGCCATTGTTCTACCTGCTGCCTGCAAATTAGATTAAAGCATAATGATAGCCTGCAGCAGGGTGCATCTCTCGTCATTATTTTTTTTCTCTTTTTTCTTTCTCAGCTGTTGTTAAATGGCTTTGCACTGTGCTAAACTATCAGTTTATTATGGGGCAGGAGATGAATGTATGTTGTTTTGTTGGAGGAGCTGATTTTTTCCGACTCCTGTTCTGACATCGACGTCTTCAGACTTCCTGGAACTGCCCATCCCCTGAGGCCCCCTCACATTCAGAATGCAGAGTCATTTATGGAGGCATTTCCCCCCCACTCCACTTACCTGGCTGCCCTGACAGATGATGGTCTCTGTGCTTTATTGTGCATTCTCTTTTAAACGGGGGGAATTTAAAATTCATTCTGAGACAAAAAAGAAGCGTAGCTGTGCCAGAGCCATTGTAATCTTCTCCATCAAAAATAATGGCTAAAAAAACTGTTGTTGTGCCTTCAGAAAAGTGAGTTTTTTTATTGTACAGTAGCTGAACTTTACCAGAAAGGTGAGCTGCCTGCTGAATGTAACTGTACACACATTTTAAAAGGCCACAAAGAGGCCAATAGGAGCATTAAAGTCTTTCTAACATTTAAAATAATGTATTAAGTGTTACTTAAAATGCAGAGCAATATATCACTGTCTCAAAGTATCTTCCAAAACGTGACAAGTACATGTATAGGTGCTACATAATTCAGAATATTCTCTTCATTCTCATTAGCGTCTTGGCTGGAGTCTGATTTGAGCTTTGCTCTTTTAATTTGTTGCATTTCAGTTGGGGTGTAAAGTGAGATTCCGTTGATTGTATATACAAGATATTAACCAAAACCTGAAGCCTCTGAAGTGACACAAGTCAAATGACATATCAGTCTCGTCTCAGCGTGTTTTTCCTGTTGGTATGGTAAACACAGATGTAGCAACTTATCGAGGAACAACAAACCACCTTCTGGCTTTGATAAATGCGTTTAAAAATAAGGCATTTGTTAGACTCTATGGGAATCTGCAGGCTTGGTAGCTCCCACCTTAGAACATGAGAAACCTGGTTCAAAGGCTCTGGGGAGCACGTTCCAGCATCTTCTCAAGAGACATTTAATGTGCAATACAATTTTTTCTGCTGCAGCTGTTTTACTATCCCCATATCAATTTATTTCTAATATATTTTGAATTTTCATACGTGGAAAACAACTTGAGTGAATTTAATGTTTATTTCTGTTCGGCGAAGCCTTCTGCTGGCAAACAAACCTGAATGAATAGTACCCTTGAGAGTGTTTTTGGCAAGGTCTCGAAGCCCCGTTTGAAATGCCAGCCCATGCCTCAGTGCAGGGGCACAATTCTGCTATCAGTGAGAGCAAAAACCTTTCTGTGCAGCCCAGCTCGCTACATTTTGCTGAGCTGTGACTGCCAACATTGATTCACAGGCACCCAAGAGTTCAATGGCCAATTAGGGAGAATCAGAGAGAGAATAGGTGTCGTGTGCCAGGCTTGTGCCATGCTCGTGCTGAAGGTCTCCATTTCACTGTCGTTTTAAGATCACTGTCTTGTCGTACAACTCCTTCTCTCTGACTGAAGGGCCATTCACACCAGGAGTGATTACAATAATGATGTTGTTGGAAAAAAATGTTATAACTTCAGTGGATGGCGAGTTTACACCTTCACTCTAACGACAGGGCAGAACGATATCGGATCACTTTCACAGTGATTTAATGAACGATAAAAACATGGCAGACAGTTGGAATCCTTTGAAATTCAAAGAATGTCACATTCTATTAGATGTTTACACTCATGGTGAGAATCTTGGCATTAATCTGTCATTCTTCAGTGTGGACTCTCATGTCATTATCATTACTGATATTGTTCTAGTTCTCTGTGTGAATGGGCTTTGACACTGGGATTAGCAGCGCCTCTCAACTTCACACTGACTTTGACACATAGACCTCTTTGGGGATCAGCAGCTTATACACAACCAACTCATTCAAGTGCATGGCTTGTCTCTTGACCCTATAATGGAGCCTGATGACCACTTGACCTTTTCACTGGTTTCACTTTGTCAGCAATGTTTTCAAGGTGAAGGCCACAGAGCAATGTTGCCAGGAAACTAAGAGATGCTTTTTGGGCACTTTACTACTAATGACATTTTTTTGGTCAGGGCAGTTTAAATCATCAGCATGCAACTGTCATATTGCATTTAGCTGACTATTCAGAGCAACTTACATTGGATTAGGTACATTAGGTTGCTAGATGTCTTGCTGCCTTGCTCTAGGGCACATTAGCCATGAATTGAGGATCCATGCAGGACAACTCTACTTATTCACTCCCCCATCCACATTTTTTCCTGCTGGTACAGGAATCGGTTATCTGCGACCCTCCAATCTCAAGACCATCTCCCTAACCATTAGGCCATCAAATCAGAATATTAGGAGCCTGTCATGTTGTTGACTTCACATTGCTCGAAAAGTTGCCCCATGTATTATCACCTTCATAAGAGTCTAAGCACTGTAGTTGTGGTATGGACAAATAGTGCTGTGACACGGTGGTCATAAGCAAACATCCTGCCAAACTGGTCCAAGCTGGTTTGTTTTATGCCTGTCTGTGTCTTTTTTTCAGGAGGGTGACCTAGTGAGTCTGCTCAGGTGTTGCACCATATAATTAAAACAATAGATATCCTGCCAAAAGGTTTCCCTCTAGGCATTTGTCCCTGGCAGTTGTGTGCAGCAGGCTTCAACACGGTCAGAGCAGTAACTCATCATTTTTTCCCCTTTCATGTCAGTGTCCATGTTGCTTCAGAATTCTGTGTTGGACCATCAGTGTTCTTCTTGAGGCCACTATAACCAAGAAGGTCACATTCCAGAAACCTCTAATGGACATTTTATGCTCTCTTCCACAAGTCAGGACAGGCACCAGCACATATCTGTGCCACGGTAATGTCCCTGCTCAGGAATCCAAGGAACTTGCCTACAGACACAGTGAGAAGGCATAAAATTAGCAAAAGATGAGCCTCATGACAGTTAACTTACAGTCTTTCAGCATACTTTACTACATAACACACATAGCATCTGTACAGCACACTTTACTCTACTAACCAAACATGCATATTATGTGGAATGTGACATGTGAATGTCATAAAAAAATTGGTAACACTATATTTTACCGTCCCTATACGCAGTGTATCTACGTTTAACATTATGCATTTACACTGTACATACGTAGCACCAACAAAAATCCCAACCTTACCCTTACCCTAAAGTACAGTGTAAGTACATAAGTTATGTGTTGTTACACACTGTAATTTATGATGTAGGTACACTGTAACAGGGACCAAAGTGTGACCAAAATTATTTTTGAGAAACAATAGATATAGCTTTTACTTTAAATACTGAAAAAGACTATTTATTCTGCTGTGCCCTCTCAATCCTCTCACATGTAGTTGTCAGAGCCACTTTTAGTATTATACATTAACCTTAATAGCACCAATGAGAAGGCTGTGTGTATGGGGCTGTGAGATGGTGAACTTCTCAGTCTCCCCCTCTCACCGGTTTTAACCGTTTAAGCACCGTTTTTAGCGTCTGCGCCTCACGGTACACCTGCGCACCCACACACACACACACATTCGCAATCATCAAACCCGTCATAATTCAAATGTAACTGTTAAAGACTTTTATTATTAACAACTCCGGCATGGGTGAGGTACCCATTCATGTCCCACTTACAACGTCTTTCTGTCAATTCCTGGTCCAAACACTCCGACATACTTCATCTCCTGGACACTGGCTGCTATGTGGGAGCGCGCCCCGCTACGGTAGCATTTTAAAAACATTCATTGGAAATTGGAATCGTATGTGGTAGAGGGGTGTCACTGGGTTGGTTTGGGTTTGTGTATTGTCTAATTCGTTAAATGTTTTGTATTACGGGTGTGGTGTGTGTGTATATATGGGGGGTGTAACTGCTGGGTGTACAAATGTGTCTTTAAATCGTGTGCTTGTATGTTTGGTTAAATGTAGCGTCACATGGTGGTATCATGTAGTGATTGGTCCAATTACTTTTTAATTGAGGACCAGATTTAAGTGGTGCCTCATTTCCACCGGAGAGCGAGAGACGAACGAACAGAACGAGAGCGTCACGAGACACGAACGTTGAGAGAGCAAGAGAAGAACAAGCTGAGTAGAAGGCGCTGCTGAATACCGGAGCGGAACAGTGAGTCTAAAGGCATTGTTTGAGTTCTTTTGGCTTTTGTAGAAATTTACTTTCGGATTAAGTGTCGTTAATTTTAGTTATTTATTTTTTGTTTGTGCACGAGTTTTGTTTTTGTAAATAAAAGGAAACTATTTTTCTACTGACGTTCGTGGACTTTTGGAGGTCTTTTTATACCACTTCACCCCAGCTTCCAGTCAGCTCGCATCCTGCACGAAGGAGCCTCACCGGCAACTTCACAGGGGCATTTCCCACTCAGTATCTTTAGACTACTTGAAGTGTTACATAAGCTATGGAAACTAGTCTGAACACTGCCTTCTGCCGTCACCTCAGGACTATTGCTCCATTTGCCTTTGATCTGGTCACGCTCATCCGGTGAGAGGCTGCTGTCTCTGACATGTTGTCAAGGGAATCGGACTGAATAGGAGGCCTCTTTGGAGTGAAATAAGCCTGGGAAGGAGTAATGGGCACCTCGGCTGTCTGTGTGGAGACAGGAACCAATCAGCCAGTGTGATCAGGCCAGAGAGAGCAGAGAGTGCCCACCAGGGGATGGATGGAGGGTGTGTGAATATGCCACGGGTACAGATGGAGACGAGCAGCACTTTCGTTTCAGCTAGTCAATTATTTTGCCACTCACTGTGGTCTCCTCTTGAAAGCCGGAACCATGGCTGAGTCAGATAGGCCCAGTGCTCCGGCGGAATGTATGCCTGAGCAAGCATAAAAGTCAGAGTATATAATAAATTCCTTCTTAGCAAAAACAGCAGCACCCTTAACAGTGTCTGACTCTGCCTTTGCTGTTTGTCAGATTTGCGAACATATCTAGGGCTATCTTTCCCTCAACAGAGATGATGGAGCTAAAAGCTGCTCTGGATTATATGTGATCAATGTCTTTTGTCAATATCTGCTTCTTCTTGTCAGTAGTACAGAGGATTTGATCGAGTACATTGATTTTTTGTGTGTTCATTTGCATGGCGGGATAACTGTAGACCCCCTTTTAGTGGTGGATAAATGTGTGCCCTCTATGTGGACTCTGTCTGGCTCAAGATGCACATACGGAGAGTTGCTGTAATATTAACAGTAGTGAACTGGAGGATGCCGAGGCAAAACAGTAGATCTGTGCTGTTTGCTTTGTTGTGGTGTTGCTGATATTTCAAAATGAATCATTAATGACCAAAATGATAAAAGGAACAGGAATGGCATTGTTGTTGCTGTGTGGCCCTGTATGAGTCATGGCAGGGTAACAACAGTATAACTGTGCACGGTGGCTTTTAAGATGATGACTGATAATGTGCTATAGTTAAGGCTGAGATTCATACAGTTACTGTGTGCCTCTGTAAAAACAATTCTGCACAGCAGTCGCTCACTTAAACTCTCATGAGCCATGAAGTTTACTGGATCAGATTCAAATGAACGGGAATTTTATCATTCAGTGCTGAAAAGGGTCCGCTGGTCTGCTGTGCAAAGCTAGATAGTACAAATATTTGCCTATTTTTCCAAAGCAGTCTTAAAACGACAGTCAGACTTGAATTTGGCCTTGTCAGACATCTTTCTTCAGCAGATGCCTGCTACTTAAGACATATCATAGTTCAAGATTAAGCCCAATTAAGCTATATTTGTATAGCAACTGTTTTATCTGGAAATTTGTTGACAATAACCCGAACATCTTCCACAGTTGCTCCACAACCATTCTTTTTCCTATCATGCAATAAACAGGCTCTTATGCTATTTAAGTACATTGAAAGCTAACAAAAACTTAACTCTTCCCTTGTCCATTTCTCATTTCTCTAATCCTCTACTCAACTGTTTCTGCCAGACCAGTTTATCGTAATCAGGTAGCGTAACCCTTAACACACTATTTGTGATGTTGAGCAAAGATAGGACTGTTTATTTAGGAAGCCATCAGTCAGGTCCTGCAAAACCTCATTTGACAGCACATTCACAAAGCTCTGTAACTGCAGTCACTAACCAACAACATAATTACACACAGGTTGCAATGGAGTCCACATATTTTTGACACTTACTACTCCACTGTCCGTTTAATGGATTATCCTTGATATTTGAAGGGTCTTTAGACTTGAACACTATGAATGTGATTCCTACTTCAAGATGAAATGGTGAAGGATACCCAAGCACACGAGGAACATGGATTTGACTTCTACCATTAGCTTCATGTATAAGCTGTCTGAAAAATACAGTGTCTTCAACAGTTTTGGTGTTGGATTAAATTGTTAGACACTTAAACCCTGGTGTACAATTTTACCTTTTTTGGCCATGGTTTACAAACTATTCTGTGTATCATTCTAAAGATTACTCTACCCTTATTGACATAACATATCGACTTATTAAAGAAATCATGGAATAAAAAAGTACATTAAATCATAAAAAAATGATGTCTTATCCATTAACTTACATACATGTATGCTGATCTTTTCAATTGTTGGGCATATGCTTCCTATATTTATTTCACAAAGGGCTTTTATGAATCGCAACATGATACTGTTTGACCTCTAGCTCTTGTCATGAAATATTGATAGCGATGGTACAAGTGTCCCTATTAAAGTGCTGACACTGGATAGTTCTCCAGAGAGTAATGCACATCCTCATGGGTTAATCCTCTGGGTTAAGTCTTAACCAAACAGGGATTGGAGAAAAATGTTTTGAATGAGTCTTGAATTATCACATATTTTTGTTGTTTTGTTAAAGGTTATAATAATTTCCAAGCTGTCATGCCTATTGCAAGTGAATAAACATTTGTAGTTAATATAAAATGGCGAAATCTAAAGGTACCATATAGGGTAACAATTTTACGGTCCCTCTTATAGTGTATCTACATCATGAAGTACATTGTAACAAATTATGTAACAACATAAATTAACATTATGTACCTACACTGTACCTTAGGGTTAGGGTAAGGGTTAGGATTGGGTTAGTGTTAGGTACGTACAGTGTAAGTACAATATTACATGTTACATTTAGATACACTGTAAAAGGACCCCAAAATAAAGTAGATATAGATATTGACATTATAACATTGGACATTATATATTTATATATACAGTACATAGTATTTGTAAATAATAATTCTGTAAATGTTGCTGGGCCATTGATCTGCATAGCGGTCAGATCTCCCATTTGTACTGTATAACAGACCCATCTCTCTTCCCGCACTCTTTTTGTCTTCGCCCATAATTTACTAGGTCTAAACTTCTTCATTAATAATCAAATCAATATGTTGACGACCGCAGCTAAAAATCCCCTGCATTTAGCTGCTTAAACGTTGGCAGGTACGCTGCTCTGCCACACTGTGATGATTGTGTTCACCACAATGGAGTAAAGCACCAGTGGATGCAGCCCCATACCCGGCTGTACGTGCCGATGTGTAACCACTTGTAATGTGACTCATGGATCACTCTGATGCTAATTACCAGCTGCCTGCTTACACTACAGTGGTGTTGCATGCCAAGTTGTTTTCAATTACTTGTTTCTGTTCCTTTCTAAATTATAGCTTTTATTTTGGGTGCTAGAAAGGAGTGTTGCAATCATGTCAACTTGGCAAGCTCCTGTCTGGGTCTTGAATAATACAAGTGACCATAACGCTTTTTTCTGTGTATGCTCATAATTACAATCCTTTGCAGTTGTCTCAGATGTATGTATGGAAATCACTAAAAGTCTCATGCCAAAGCAACTCTTAGCTGAATGCTGAAATAGTTTTACTAAAAACCCAAAGATGAAAGTAGGGTTAGTTCTTGATCATTTAAAATGTGTAAGATATAAATATATTTAGAATTGTTTATGTTTGCTTTTACATTGTATGCCTTTCTAGTCTTTCGTTTTTTAGTTTACCCATTAAAATACCTTTACATCATAGAATCAGTCCTGGGATTAATTGAATCAAAGTGAGAACTTCTCTTCATGCCAACCTTAGCACATGTGCCTGGGGTTGCCAACTTCCTATTTTTATTATTTGTTTTAAGAAGGCAGTTTTCTAAGTGGACACTTTAATCCTCTAGCTAATTATCAAGATAAATATATAGTAAACTGGCTAACATGCTAATTTATGTCAAAGATTGAAAGAAAACATTGGTAAAATATTTCATTTCTCTGACATTGAAAATGGCAGTGGTTTTACATAAAATCAATTTTTTGGTAAATGTAGAACAACAAACTAGATATTTCTGATTGTCTTGAACTCAGGATAACAGTCAGTAATCGACATCTTCATCATTTTGTAACTTATTTATAACTGTTTTGAAGCTGCACACAGACGCACCATCTTTTACCGTGTGTGTGCATGTGTGTGCCAGTGGAGGAGATTTGCCTTGTCACACACTGGTGTGTGTGTGTGTGTAAATGAGAATGAGAGGGAGAGTTGAGCGAAGATTAATGGAACGATACTTAAAATCACATTGCGAAAAAAACACAGAATCAATTTGTACCCTGCCACACATTGGTCTATGTATGGGAAACGCTGGAGTTATTTTAAAGGTAAATGTTATTGCCACATCATCTCCAAAAAGCAATGTCAAACTGCCACAGCCATGAATCCACAATCACCATAAAAGCTTCTCACACCACACACCTAGCAAAAGATTAATCAGGCAACAGCTGTGAAACCACCTCACTCGTCTGGCGATGCGATGTGGGCTGCTGATGTGATTGCTAGATTGAGGTAAGATTGAGGAGCCATGCTGGTGGTAAAGTTGCCTTTTCTCATGTGTTTTGAAGTGTGAAGACAAAAACACGGCTGAAAGGCAGATTGCTAAGGCAGAGCTCACTTCTGCTGCCTGCTTTTTTTTAGTTGCCAATAACTTGGAGCTTGATCACAGCCATGACAGTTCTCTTCTGATGAGTCTCGGGGCTGCAGTGTGGAGTCGGTCTACATTGATTTCCCAAGTGCCCGCTCACTTTCAGTTGCACTTACACAAAGAGCGAGAAAAAGAGAGAGAGGCGGGATTTAGATTTGTTTAGAACAAATAGACCTGCATCTTCCTGTTTGCTCTGTAAGACTCTCTAATACACTGAGATGGTGTGGCCAGCATTAATGTCCACCTTACACAGACTGTATAGCTATGTCAGTGCATTGCATTTCTATTGAGACCCTGACATTGCATGACTGTAGCCTCTCTATTATAAGAATTTTATTGGAGGAAGAACATGGAATCAGCTACTGCAGTGGTACAAGCAGGGTGTTCGTTTTTCTCTGATAAAATATACAGATATCAACAGACAATGGCAAACAATCCCTCAGTGCAACAAAATGTTGAATGTCATGCATTTAGGAGTAATAGAATGACCCTGACCAAGACCTTGTGTTGTCAATCAGTTGGTGGTGTTAGAATTGTGTACAGACAATAGCAGTTGTTTTGTGTTTTTTTCAATATTGAAAGAAAAGCTGAGTTATAGAACATAAAGCATATTAGGGCAAAACAGCCATCCAGATTTTCAATTAAGACTAGTCAAATCAAATGGCTAAATGCACTGTTGCCACTCAGCTTCCTATTTCACAGTAGTTTTTCAGCTGTTTTCCCCCTCAAGTTGTACATAGTGTCTCCAAAGGGAATATTATTTTCCTCTTGAAAGATTTTTCAAGAGTCTCATAGTTTAGAGAAAACACAAGATACTTGTGCACTTAGGAGTACTGTTCCTTTGGGAGAAGAGATTTAAGTCTTCCTTACTACAAACCTTATTCTAACATGCTATTGTTTGTTTATTGTTATTATTCATATCATTCATATCATATAATTTTCTCAGTCCTGAGTCAATCGTGCTGTTGTTGGGTTTGCTTGCTAAGTCGCAAGGTCTAGTTGTCTAGTCCAGTCTGAAAATTTCCAGGACACTTCATCAGTCGTGCACCTCAGGATCTATGGTTGTTTCAGGCCTTTAATCACTTTACCCCCTTCTCTAAGGCAGCCCCGCTTAAGGTGATCAATCCTTAGTGTGTGTCCAGTAACCAATTAGTCAATATTGTGCTCCTAGAAGTCCTAATTTGGTGAATGTATATTGGATAACAGCCTGCACAATAAAGCTAATGCTACCCAGTGGTTTTATACCTCTTGCTATCTAATACTATTTCACTTTTGACACTTAAAGACTGCCACTCAGCAAGGGCTAACATGAACCAGCTGGCGACTGTTACAGTGACTTTGGCTGCGGGGACTGCTTTTTGATCCACTCAACAGCACTCAGCTATTGCTTTCCCCATGTCGGAACCCTATGGCTTTACCCAAGCCAGAAACATCCGTCTCATCCAAATCGACTGGTTAGCCTTCTGACATTTCCTTAAAGGGGTCCTTTCATCATTATTTTTATTCATATTTCTGTGTCGCCACTATGGTTGAATGCATTGTACGTCATTTCTGTGAAAAATTATGTCCTAGTTCTCTTGCTTGACGCTGTTTTCTGTAAGCTATAACAGGTCTAGTGGTTGAACGACTGGCTTTTCCGGTGTCCCTCGTGAATATCCATGACGTGTCAATAAGGCACCTCTGATTGGGCAAATTCGCTGTCTTTCGCTCACCTAGCTTCTGTCCACTGTTCTTCCTTTGGGATGTGGGCTTGCCATACATGGCTCTGGGCGGGGCTTACGACCTAGTGACGTAGATAGGTTTAGCCTGCTCTGATCCGCTCGTTTTGGTTAGCTCGACCCTTCAATGACCAGTAAAACCATGAGGGTCGAATTTCACGTCTTGGAATGCTGCGTGCATATACTGCTTGTTGTGACCCACCACTACTACACCAGAGCTACTCAAAGTGGTTTTTAGCGGAAGGGCCCCTTTAACAGTTTTACACTGATTTTTACTACTAACTTTCTTACAAACCCTCTGCAACCCACCTCTACTGGACACACGCTTGCTTTCAGTCCTCTCTGCTCTGCCACTGCTCTCAACTCTTTGTACTTGAGCTTTTTTCCTTTTATATGTGCCCTCCAGGGAGCTGGCACAGTTAATTCAATAAAATATACAATCTTTTGACAGGTCAACAAATATGTCATGCCTGAAAGTAGTGTTAACTATTTCTTGAGGGATCACCAGCCTTCCTCCCAAGTCTACTTGCAGCTGGCAGTTCTTTCCTTTGCTTCCTGTGTATTACTCTTCAACTGTTTGGCCCCTTTGCTGTTCTCACCCTACCGCACAAATTCCTGCTGCCAAGCACTTTAGCACTTGATTGAGATGCCATGTGCAACAACCTTGCATCAAGCTCACCTTACAGCCAGCCAGTATGTGTCAAAGCGGGCATGATGATCACTATCTGTACATTACCTTAGGTTATCTGGCGATGGCAATACATCCATAGGTTGCTCCTATCAGAAACTTCTGCGGACTAGACTCCATATTCCATAATTCCCTCTAAGTAACATGCTTCTATTCTACCCCCTCCCAGCACAGTTACTGAGCCTGCTCACCTCCAGAAAAAGAGGCTATTTATACTCCTTCTGATCTGCCTTTTTCCATGTTGGCTTACCTGATGCAAACCCAAAAGCCTCCCCGCCCAAACTGGGCATTTCCAACTATCTCTCAATGACTCCTGCAGTGCTGCCTTTGGCTTCCATGTCCTGTCCTTGCTTGGGTTAGGGACCAGACCACTAACTATCCCATCCTTGCTCTCTGTTAATAACAACTCTGTCCTGACCTTAGCACACTTGATTCCCTCTACCAGCCTATTTATTAGCAGTTGGGCAGCTGGAGTATGTCTCTCCCATGCAGAGCTACACTACTGAGACACACATGGAACACCTAGACGCATAAACCACAATTTCATTTATCCTGACGTCTCTGCTTTATCTTTTTGCCCCATTTCCTCCTCTTTCCTAAACTGATGAACTTGCTTATGATGAATTTTCTTCTTGATACTGAAATGCTCCTTGACTTACTTGGCTGACTCTGCTGAAGTTTAAAATGATTGGATCTGCCTTTACTTAATCGCTAACGTCTGGTCGTGACTCCCTCTGTTCACCAGTTGGTCAAGCAAAATGCTGCCTGAGACAACCATGTCAATGACACCACAGCCAGACCCCCTGTACGAAATAAAGTGAAGTACGAGGGGCTGGTTTACCAGGCTAGCATTCAAGTGGATAGTTAAGAAAGAATTTCATTGTGCAGGCAAACCTGCGTTCTTACTGTACATATAGCAATAGACTTTGACCATCAACACGTTGTTGATTCCTTGTTAAGGAATGTTCATGAAGCTGAGATTTTGTGCTGTTCATTTTTTCCCTTTGTGTGTATGTGTGACGGGGAGGTAAAGAGTTAACTCCATGGCCATCATTGTTCTCCCCCTGTCAGAGTGGTAAGATAAGACCCCAAACCCCCACTGGCGAAGTGCGTGCACACACACACACACACACACACACACACACACACACACACACACACACACACACACACACACACACGCACGCCACAGGAGAGGAGCCGTTGCTCAAGGTTATTTCTAAAGGGTGGCAACAAGTCAACAGGCATTTTTCAAATTCAAAAGAGATTCCATTTTGTCAGATGAAGGTTGCTTGTGTATACTTTGTGTCACACTCAGCCTTTTAAAACAGTAATGACGATTGGAGAAGCTACTCCCGAATGAGCTACTCCTTGAATTCCTGAATCATTTATTTAGCCAGTGGAACAGATGAAAAAAGTATGAGAAATGTTATTTGCCAGAAGTTTTAAAAAGTCTCTGGTACATTTGTAGACTTGTAGACTATTGTTGAGGGATAGAGCTTAAGCCATTACAAGTAGCAGCAAGTATTGATAACAGGCCCATCATGATGAGGAATGACAAAGGGTCATCAATGGCAATTTGTTTTTCCTCTTCACTTGCTCACCTCACCTCAAAGTATATTTATTTTGTGCATCGACCTTGCCAACAAAAAAAATCAGCCTAGCTACCCCTCTTCATTTTTTAGAAACAGAATCCTCCCTTCCAGCTGATTAGCTGTTGTCATGGTGTCTCTGTTAAAGGCGGTGGGGTGAAAGGGAAGCGGCCGGTTACACCTTAGTCCTGCTATTTGCCATGCACCGGCTGTCTCCTATGCCAACAAAAAACGCAGTGGACTCAATCAAAACTGCTGTGTACACAGAGTTCAGGCCACACCTGGGCAGTAGTGCAGTCTGCCCACAGCACAAACGGCTCTTAATTAAAAACCTATGGTTTAGTTAGCCGTTGTGTGAATGTGTGTCATGCAAAACTAATGAAAATTT
Source organism: Setipinna tenuifilis (assembly GCA_030347295.1). Taxonomy (NCBI): domain Eukaryota; kingdom Metazoa; phylum Chordata; class Actinopteri; order Clupeiformes; family Engraulidae; genus Setipinna; species Setipinna tenuifilis. The sequence goes on from CM059272.1 coordinate 30,530,714, forward strand.
CTGACTATAGAGTGCAAGCCCCCTGTGTTAAAGAGTTTAGTCCACTCAACTTTATTTTAATTAGCTCCTGCTTCTTTTCTGTAGTTCTGCCTTTAGTAGAAGTCTTTATTGTCACTATACAAGTACAGCAAGATGTTGTTTGGAGCAAGCCAACTGATGCACAGATTGAAAACAGTACATGAAGTAGTTAAATAGAATATCTGTCTATTAATGCAAGAAACATCTGTCTGTGTGTTTGTCTGTTCCATGCATATCTCTCAACCACTCACCCGCCTGATTTCAAATTTGGAGAGCGTCATCCTAGCGTTACGGGTGTGTGCAGTGCCAAGTCGCATGTTATTCAGGCAGAAAATGGCAATAGATATCAGTCAAACAAGCTTCAATTGCCTTTTGTTTTGTGCGCCCCTCTGGCCGTAGCCATGAGCCTTCTCTAGAAGTAGTAAGGCCACAGGAATAAAATCAAAAGACTCGTGGCATACAGCAGGAGACTCTGGCCTCCTGGATGTTGCAGTCACTGGATGTTAATTATCTAGGGTGTTGCCACTGCCTCCAGGCACCCAACTTAAATCTGACCAGAATCTGAACCCCTAATGGCGCTGCTTTTTGACTGAGAGCTCATAGAGAAACCAGAGCAACCTATGGAAGTGATTGGAGCATGAAGACCTCGCAACCTTGATCCTTTGCCCTGTCCCATTCATCTGCCTAGCCCCCCTTCATCACTGCTGTTTGGGCCTCATCGCCATGGCAACATCTCTATAGGGTTCCGGGGTGGTATTCTGGGAGGTTATGGCCATTGACACAAAATGGGATGGGCTTGTCACGCCCTGTGTGGTACACTTTGTGTATAGCTAACTGCACACATCCCCAGGGTAAAAGTCTTTTCATAGTTATGTTATATGCTGCTCAATTTTTTTGTAAGTTCTGTTTTAATAATGCAGACAGAAAAATCTGAAGACAAGCCTATACTCTCCAGTTGTGTGGGACTGGAGGTTAATAAACATTACATTACACTTAGTTGATGCTCTTATCCAGAGCGATTAACAGTTATTTAGGTACAGGGTTTCCAATCCCTGGACCAATGTGGGGTTAGATGCCTTGCTCAAGGGCACTTAAGCCATGGATGAGAGTGCAGAAAAGCACAAGTTATTTACTCTCCTAACCCCATTCCACCTACTGGAGCAGGATTCAAATCTGCAACCTTCTGATCCCAAAACCAACTCTCTAGTCACTAGCTACCTTGTGAATTAAAAGTGAAAAACCTCTTGTGTATGCTGGTGTTTCTGTTTTGCATTTAAACTGATTGTATTTCAGAGAACACATTCCTTAGTAACTGTGCATTTGCATTTCAGCCAGCAGCATACCAACAATCATTGGTTTGTATGGAGAGACCATTGAAGTGCCCTGCAACAACGGTGATGTCCAGTCTGATGACCTTATATTCACCAAGTGGAAATATGTGAGTGGCTTTTTTGGATTGTCCAATAGATGGTTCTATAGACTAGCTACAAATGATGATTCTTGCTATCAAGATTTTGGCTATCAAAAAACCATCCATTGAAAATCTGTGTCTTGTTAAGGTTAGGGTTAGGGGTTGGGTTTGAGTAAGGTGGTAAATAAGTAAATAAAAAATCTACCAAAGAACCGTAGAACCTACGGAAAGTCTTCGTTAGTGAGCTATCCAAAAAAAGTGTTAATTTTTTTTCCTCCTTTACTAAATGTATGGTGTATGTGGTGAATACAGCTAAAGACTACACAAGCAGGCATGCATTATCATGTCACTCTGTAATTAATGTAATTACAGCATCAAATCCAGCCATAGGTGTCATTAGCAGCTGTTCTGCTGTTGGTGTTCTCTGTCTCTGTCTCTCTCTCTCTCTTTCCCACTCACTCACTAACTCACTCACTCACTCACTCACTCACTCACTCACTCACTCACTCACTCACTCACTCACTCACTCACTATCTTTTAGGAGAAGAAGGACAGTACAGCTGGAGACCTTTTGGTGAAGCAGGCGCACAAGAATGAGGCCACCATCCAGGCCACAGGCAGCTTCAAGGACCGGGTGAGCATCTCGGCCAACTTCAGCTTGCTCATCACCCATGGCACATTGGCAGACCAGACTGTCTTCACCTGTATGTTGGTGTGGGGGAGCAACGTGAAGGAATACCCAGTGGAAGTTATAGTTCACAGTAAGTGAGTTCACTGCATTGGATTTGAATGTGATGAGCAGTTGGTGGTTGTATGGGCTTAAGTAGAGGGCAGGAAGCAAGTAAAGACACACAGTAACAACACTTACCCCTTCCTGTAATTAAGATACGTCTGGAGTGCTGTGGTACAGTAAGGCTGAATGGGATTTTGCATTGGAATGACTGGTACAGTCATTACTCACATTTGCGTGTTTGTGTGTGTGTGTGTGTGTGTGTGTGTGTGTGTGTGTGTGTGTGTGTGTGTGTGTGTGTGTGTTTTCAGAGAGCCCCTCACCACTCTTGATCAAAGATAAAGCAAAACAGTTGGAAAATGGAAAGCTTACAACAGTAAGTGAAATGCATTTTTAAAAATTCTGATCAGACTTGATTTTTTTTCTCTCAATGAGATCAGACTTGAGTCATTTTTCACATTTCAGCTTCAGTTCACAAACCATCACAGAAGGAACATGTAGAATCTGTGTAGAGAGAGAAGAGTTAATGTGTTAATACTAAAATAATATAGCTTGCCTTTACATGTGCAGTTTTGGATTAAACTTTATTTGTATTTCACCAAAAGTAAAATTCTGTAACTACAAAAAGTAAATAGAACTTAAAAGGTTTATGTGGGCTTTTAAGGATGAAAAATGAATTCCAGATGAGAGCTTTTAGCCCTGTAGTACAATTTATATATTTGATATGTATATATATATGTGCCGTGGTGGAAGTGCTTGTCATCTCTCTTCAAGTCGCTGGGTGCTGAATGCTCCCTGTGCCTTTAATGTCACACAGGGCTGTTTCTGATGTTTGCTGGAGACTGAGGGGGTGGATAGTGGAGAGCAAGTGAAAGGGGTGGGGGAAGTGTTTTTGGAGGCCGCCTCCTGAGTTCTGTCATGTTCAAAGTGCCGTCTAGGTCTCACCCGCTGCGGCGGAAGAGCACTCCTCCTCCAGAGTGCACCCCGCTTTGAGGCGCAAGTTACTCCAACATGAAAACATTATGGCTGGTGAAAGGTCAGGCCTCGGCACAGTGTCAGAGTTGAGTAAGGGGTGGGAGGCAGAGAGAAACACTGGAAAGCTGCAGCGCAATGACCGGGAAAAAAAGGGCCTGTAGTAACAGTCACAGCCAACCTGAGAGCCAGCCTCTCATAGCACTTTAGCCTCAGAGGGCACTCATTACGGCAGAAACACTAGAGGAGGCGGACAGAGAAATAGCTGTGTGTATGACTCTCTGGGGGAGAGGAAGGGAGGAGTAGGATGGCTTGCTTCCTTATCTGATGTCAGCAAGGCTGCTGCTGCTGCTGCTCTCCATTCCCCACGAACAGGGGCTTGGGTGCCACTCTGCTCGCCTGAGCCCCCCACCCCGCATCATGCCCACCCAGTTTTCATGGGGGAGTAGCGATTACTCCTCAGCCCTTCTCCCACCTCTCTATCCTGCCTCACAGCCCGCTGCACCCACAGCAGCAGCAGCTGCAGCCACTGCCTCTGCCGCCCCTGAAGGCGAAGAATTGCTCAAAAAGCCGGAGTGACTCCTCACCTAATCCTGTCATATCCTTATTAATGCCTCCTCAGCTTCTGTAATGGAGTTTTTCGCACATCCATTTCTCTTACAGGAGCAGGAGCAGCTGGGGAAATAGGGGCAAAAGCAGTGGTTTGTCAATGCTACACCGCTGGAGAAAAGTCTTCTCAAGCATGTGGTGCTGTCAGGCAAGAGCAACTCTCAGATCAGTCATAGTTAGGAGCAGGCAAGGCACAAGGCAGTCATACCGAACAGGCACAAGGGGACTTTCCTTTAAAGCATATTCAGTGACAGGGCCTTAGTACTCCTATGTGTATGACTCATGAAGATTGAGTTTTCCGACAACTAAAGCACATGGTGAAAATCTTCTGACGTGTGACAGTAGCACTCAAGCCAGGGCTCCTCTTGTTCTTCATAGCATTAATGTCACAAGGACAGGAGTCGCCCTGGAATGTCCCTAAATCTCTCCCTTTACTGAGTCATTGTCACCATGTGCCATTAGGTATTCTAGGTAAAGTCCGGAAGCTTGTGTAAACTGTGTCACCCAAACGGAATTTCCTCTTCTGTATGCGTCATGTACTATAATAGCTTTGTCCTTTATTCACATGTAACCATTATGAGGAAGTAAAAGTGAAACAGGTTACTCTGTAGAGAGTGAGTCACTTGTTTACCCCATGATGCCCTCTCACTTAATAGACTAATGGTCAATTCTGGGTGAAACCTGTGGTTAATGACATAGTATTATATGTCTTTTTCTTCTTTTTTCAGCTTGGAGAATGCATTGCCAGTGATGCTAACCCTGCTGCCACATTAACATGGACCAAAAATGGCGAGACTCTAAAAAGTGATGACACCAGTAAGTTTTATATTCACAGACAAAAATCATTTGAGAACAAAAGAAAGCGGATAGTAATGATATTTACAACACAAAAATCCCTTTTCTCTTTGTGTATGTGTGTGTATCTCGACAGCTATTAAGATAATTAGCAAAGTCACAGAGGACCCAGGCACTGGCTTGTCCACGACCTCCTCTGTTCTGCAGTACACTGCAGGCAAGGGAGATGTGGGCTCGAAGTTCACCTGCCTGGCCACACATGGCACCGGCAACCAGGAATCGGCTCCAGAGATCTTCACCATCCACTGTGAGTAGACAGCGCCTCCCGGGGGACAAGCCTAGTCTCACTCCTCCAGCCTCGCTGACCTCCCACAAAGTGGGAGCTGAAGGCACATATTGATTTAGCAGCTCGGTGAGGTGTCCAGGGAGTGAATTTGACATGGAGATGGATGGCTGTTTGGCTTCTTGAGTGCTAAAGACATCTGTGCCTGCATTCAAATCTTCTCCCTGTGGTGAAACTGAGTGTGGAACCCCATTTCCATACACTTGGCTGGTGTGTGTGTGTGTGTGCATGTGCAAATGTGTGTAGTGTGTCTGTGTTTGTGCGTGTGTGAATAGAGTTGTGTGCGTATGTGTGCGTGTGTGTGTGTGAATGTGTATGAATGTGTATCTGTGACTGTCTGTGTGTGTGAATGGCTGTGTGTTTGTGCAGGTGAAAGGACTTGTCCTGCAATTTCTGTAATAAATGTTGTGATCATGACAGTCATGCTTCGCACTACATGTGCATTACTTGAAGTTTGCTTGTCAGACAGGAGCATGCGAGTATTTCAAACCAGTCTGGTTATACAGATGTGTATGTGTAGCATTCACACACTAATTCTGTTTGTTGGTGGTGCCACTTGTTGACTACTGGGAGCAGACGTGTACAGCACCTCAGGATGCAGATGTAATATGAGTTGCTCCACCACCATTAAAGAGAAAAAGAGAGAGAGAGAAACAAAGAAAGAGATACAAAGTAATAGAGACAGAGAGGATGATAGAGTTCCAGAAAGTTGTGACTGCAAGTGGCTCCAGAAATGAAGATGTTTGGTTGTTGGCATTGTCTTACACTGCATCAGGAGAGTACCAAAAACAACCCTTCTATGCTGTTCAGCGCTTAAAACTAAGACTTGATTTCATCTTTTACATTCGTTCTGTCATTCCCTCCCTGTCTTTCTGTCTCATTTTCTCTTCACCTTTGCCTTAACCAGATCCCACAGAGACTGTGACCCTGCAAGTTATCAATAAGGAGGCCATTAAAGAAGGAGATAATGTGACTCTGAAGTGCCACGCTGATGGAAATCCTCCCCCTACTAGCTTCAACTTCTTCCTGAAGGCACGCCATCTTCCTCTCATGTTCCATCATGTGTCATCAGAGCTTGTGGTCTGAGCCCTCAGTTATGCCCACAACAATTTTGCTGTTTACAAATGTGCACAGATACATGCACGGAAACACGCACATTGATACACACACGCACATGCACAGTCGCATACACACACACACACACACACACACACACACACACACACACACACACACACACACACACAGTACCTGTAGCACATTTAAAGGATCTGTCCTTTTTCTTTTGACAGGATAACAAAATGCCTGTAAAGGATGATGACACTATCGTCCTGCACAGTGTCACACGAGACAGCAGTGGCCAGTATAGGTGCTCTCTGCTCGAAGATGAGGAAAAGCAGGGGTCACAAGACATTGTTGTAAATTGTGAGTACCCAACCTTTTTAACTCAATACTGTGCTTCACTACATTACTGTGTCAGGGTGCTTTTTAAAGGCTTCAGATTTCGCAACTAGAAATTCTATCAACCAGGCAGCAACCAGTATCGTTTCTCTGCCTTTTGGCTAAGATTACCCTGCTCACATGTGTGATGGGTTAAATGCAGGTTGCAGTTTCGTTGGGTGTGTTGTGGTGTGCTGTGTAATCACGATGACAAATGGGAATCACTACTTTTGAAAAGCTCTGGATTCTGCAACTAGAAATTCTAACAACCACAAAGTTCACATCAAGTATCCACCCACCAAGAAAGAATGTTTGCCTATTGAGAGTGTCCAATATCTTTGCATGAAGTGAAAGTCTGGTCCAGCAGGCTAGATTTTCTCTCCCCGTTAAAATATTTTACTCTCATGTTTACTAAACCAAAGTCACAGGATATTAAGGTCGTCACATTTTATTTTAAGGGAACAGAAAGGGCGTTTAACATTCCTGTGGGTAGGAGGAGGAGAGCTAATTAGAAGTTTTGACATCCAGTGGCCAGACAGCTAATATCAGCGGGGAGCGGTGGCCCGTACAGACAGAGATAAGCACAGAACTCCGGCCACATTTAATTACTCCTCTCTTAGGTGTGTTTTCTCTCAGCCAGTTATGCTCAAAGGCCGTGACAAAGCCGTTTTAAATGGGAGTTCAGTGGTGCCCCCAATGGCAATTTGAATTTGTATTTCACACTCTCCTGTGGACAGATTTGAGTTGCTGATATCTAAATCTCACAGCATGAGGTGGCTAGAAGCAAAGACTTTTGTGGGGGTGGGAGAAAGGTCTCTGGTGGAGAATGTCCTCCCTAACACACAGAGTGGTGAATTCTACTCCTATGGGAGCTCTGGTGTTCTAATGCAGTTAGAGTGTGTGTGACCTGCTGATAGGAGCCTTCTCAGCATCTTAGAACAATTTTCTCTTTCCCCAGACTTGGATCTCAGCCTCAGTCCCTCGGGGAAGGTGCTAAAAAATGTTGGGGACACCTTGGTGGTGGATGTACAGAAGAATGCCTCTGGTGATGCCCAGGTTTCATGGACCAAGGTAAGAAGAACAAGAAAAGTAGAAGAAAATTACATTACTTTACATTACACTTAGCAGAGACTTCTGTTAGACACAGATCACATAATTGAGTGGTTAAGTCTGCAAGAGCAGTAATTTGCTCCATCCTTTTTCATTCATGAGGTTTTGGGTGTCATCATGGCATGTCCGATGATCATGAAATATGAAGCATAAAAAGAATTTTGGGAGCAAATGATTGATGTTTTAGACTTTATCCACTTAATTTATAGGAATGTTTTGTGGTCCAGCACAGATGTGGATGTACATGTTTTGCTTTACTCTAAAGTTACAAAAAAAAATCGCTAACATTTTTCATAACTGAGCTACTATGCAATCCCTGGCTTTGATGCGGTTAATAGACTGTCATTGCCAGCATCTCAAAACAATCATTTCTCTTTTAGAACAATGGAAAGTTGGATAAGCTGCCTGATTTTAGGGAGCTGATGTATGCCCATGCTGGGCTCTATGTGCTGGAGGTGTCTGTGGCTGGAATTAAGCGAAGCGAGTCCTTTAAGCTGGATGTCCAGGGTATGTTAATTGTATTCTCTCTCCTACAATCAAGCTATGTATGTACATAAGAGAATGTCTCTGTAATTGTTGTAAACTTGCATAGTGTGCGTATATGGTATACAATGGAATATCAGTCTCTCCAGTGTGCAGAGGTGCACAAATGGGCTTGAGAAAGTAAAAGTCCTGTCATGTATTCCTTCTGTCTGTGCTCTTTAAACAGTTGTTTTCACTAATTAGTAATACTAGCATCTCTGCACTTAAAAAGAAACATTACTTCAAGGCAGTGAAATTCGAGGCACTGATGAATTTCTCATTTGGGTACAACTCTGGCTAAACACCAGCTCTTTTCTCAACAGGCAAACCTAAAATCAATTACCTGACTGAGGAGCTGAGCGCAGATGGAAAGACCAAAGTTCTAAGCTGTCAGGCAGAGGGTTCACCTGAACCCAGTGTACAATGGAACATTAATGGCACCAATGTAAGTTTGTCTGGTTGTAACATCTTTTTAACAAAGCATTTGACTTTTACTTATTTTTTTTAACAAAACCTAAATGTTGCATTTAGTTCTGAGTTTCTCCTCTGTTTTCAAATCACAAGTTTAGTGTGGTTAAGTGTTTGTCCATTTTAATGAATATATTTTACTTTTTAAACAAAATCCTGTAAGCACTTACACAAATGTAACGTGTAATACAAAAAAGCATATTAATGTTACTATTATTTAACATGCTGTCTGCTCCTGCTGCATTTTATTATATGATATAATATATATTCTTCTAGATCACCTACCTCATAATCTGCTGTTTCAAGGTTCAAGGGTCAAGATGTCTTTATTATTTGTTTTATAGCCAGCAGAGAGTACATAAATACAATCAAGCTCACTAGACAGTGGACATGGTCATGTAATACTGTATGATTGAGAGGTGTCAATCCTAGCTTTAGATATTAAAAATCCTGCCATGTATTCCTTATGCCTGTGCACAGGACACAGGTGATTTTCACTGCTTAGCTGATCTACCTGTCTGGTGATGTGTGTGTTCAGCTGGTTCAAGAAATGGTTGGATCAAATATGAGGATCAGTCAAAAAAAACTTTTGCTGTATTGCAAGAGAAATAACAAACAAAATTAAGCTGTACATAGTGGAATCACATCACTACTTCTGAGCATAATTACCATCTTGTTCAGTATTCCACCTCTGAGTGAGGGCATATATTCCATACTCCACTAGTTGCTTATGAAGCCGATTCTTGACAGCAGTTTTTACTTCATCATTTCCATAATGATTGCCTCACATTGCTTCTTTCATGGGACTAAACAGGTAGTAGTGCAACAATGTTTAATAAAGTAGTTTTGGTGAGAAGGAACACATTGTCTTCCTACAAAAACATATAGAGCATACTGGAACGGATGATGAGATGCATTTCTCTGACACATTCTAAAAATACAATTTTTAGTGGTCCATGGTTGCATGTATATTTAGAGTCTGTTTGCTGCTTGCGGTGCCCTAGAAATTCTGCGACGTGTTTGTTATTTATTTGGCAGTTGGAATAAAAGTTCAGGTTTATAATGCAGTCACACAAGACAGAAGTGAGACCAATTCCCCCTCTGAGAAATTGAGGCCCATTTTTTTGTAGAAGACGTGCCAAGAGAATTAGGGTTACCATTTTGCTCTGCTTACTGTAATTAATTACATTAAAGATGAATTCAGTTCCAGGAAACAGAGGTGCTTTGTGTGTCATAACATCCTGGAGGAGTGTTTTCCCCATCAGCACTGGGTGTGGTAGTCTCATAGCATCATGGCAACAGTGAAGGGCATAAATCAAGGGGAAGCAGCACCCCCTAATGGACAGATGTACTTTTGCAATTTAAGTGTATTTATATGCAGATTGAAGATTGTATCATCGTTCCAAAAACACTTGGAAGGAAGTGAAATGCAGAATAAAATTATGTTGCAAAGGTCCACCATAAAACATAAAAATCAGCTGTCAGAATACTGGAAAACTGCAGCTATAAATAAATATGCACATGCGTCTCCATGGGGTTTTTTCTTCTAGTGCCGATGGTGCTTCTTTACACCCACATTTATTCCAATCTGTGTGTCTGCTCACAGGAAAAGTCCACCCCCCACAGCAATGGCATGGTTACCCACACTATCACCGTGGAGCCCAGGAAGAATCTCACAGTTATCTGCACAGTCAGCAACAGCCTGGGAGACGACACCAGGGCTATCATCGTGGCCTCAGGTAAGCGCAGTGTGCCCACCCCTCTCCTATGGCAAGCCCTTTTAACATGTCATTTTGGATATCCTATAGCAAAACTATGTTCATACTAGTCAAAATGGCAGTCAAAGATATCTACAATGAGACTTGTACAAGAAAAAAATATATCTCAAGATATCAACAGCTTGTATTGTGCAAGTTTAGTTAAAACTAAATTTAAGATATCTAAACATGTTATGAAATTATAAGTGGTGTTTGAACATTTAAAAGACCATACAGGATGTTACATTGAGATATCCTCAATTAAATTCTTCCTAGTCAAAATGACCATTTCAGGTATCCATATGTCTTTCTTCCCATCATTCCTATCTTTCAGATGGATATCTGAAATGTTCTTTTTACTAGAAAGAATTGAATTAAAGATATCTGAATAAAACATCCAATATATCTGTTAAATGTTAAAATAGCTTGCCACCCAAAATGACACCAGCTCTCAGCACTAACCTGCTTCCTCTCCCTCAATGCTGTTTACTCACCTCAGCAGAAGAGAAGAGCATCTGCTTTTATGGCTGAGCTTTATTGACTATAGGTTTTCCTTTTTGGAAGATATTTTTCAAGGCCATTACTTCAAGCATGGCTTTGTCAAACAAATAACCAGATTTTGCTCGACACTAACTGACATTTAATCCTTTTTTAAATGTTTATGTTTGGTGAAGGTGCTACACTAATTTAGTTATTTAGGTGATGACATAATTTGTGTGGTTATGTTCACCAGTGTTGGGGTGCTGGGCTGTTTCCCTGTTCTTGTTTTATGTGCATGCTGATTTTTTTCCTCCTTAACTTTCAGTGTCTTACACCTTTAAGTGTGACTTCTCTCTCTAACTCATTTTTTTCTCTCAACTGTGGTTGGGTCTGGGGTCCCCTTTGATGCAGTGAAATGGACTTGTTTTTGTAACACATGTACGGTGCAAGTTGTGTGTTGCTTTTATGGTCGCAGGAAGTTAATTTTATTTCAATTCTAATTTCAGTAATTATGGAGAGTGTGCCTGAAGGAGGTAAGAATTCACTGTATTTAAAATTTCATGGAACTCTCACCGAAGTGTTTCAGTGTGTCAGTTAATTCAACTTAACAATGCCAACAATGTATGTTCATAACATACATGGCCTTGTTACATTAAACTAACATTAAAAAATCTATGCAGCACATTTTCTTATATCTTTTAAGTTGGCTCTACACTTTTTTACAGTGTGTGTGGCAGTTCAAACACTCATGGAGTGTAGGGAGTTCACTCTTAAGCTGAGATGTCAGCCCAACACCATGAAAAGGCTCTCATTGAAACCTCCATTTTATTTTCCCCTCTGTTCGTCCTCTGTCAGTTTTTTGCAGTCTAGTCTTATTTGATGAAGTATTTATGTCCTTTCTATTCAAAGGCTGAGCGGCATGGGTTTTCAGAAGTGCAGATTATTGGGAATTCATGCTGTGTTTGAAAGGCTGTCTGTCTAAACTTGTGTAAATATCAGTGGGATACTTTTTCTTTTTTGGATGCCTTACTCTAGTGTAGTGATAATGGTTCTTGGTCACATTTATGTGTGTTTGGTATATTTGTATTTTTGTACCTTAAAGGCCCAGTGTGAAAAAAGTAAAAACTATATTTGGTTTGGAAAAGTGAAGTATATCAGACAACTGTGTCTGAAAAGATCTAGAAAACCTCTCATCTCAGGTTTACTGCATTGTGTTTTTCACAGTTGGTTTAAGTAAGCCAGGACTAAAACAACTGCATGGGTGATGCCTCAGTTCTTTAATGACTGTATAAACAGTGTCCAAGCACAGAAAGCATCACCTACAAGTATATTTTCATCACTTTAAGACTTAATTTAACTTTCATATTTGCTTAACTTTCATATCTATTTCACTAATATGAGGTACTTAGAGATAATACTATTTAGACTTTACTGGGTCTTTAAGTGTATTTCCGTACCTTTTTGCAGCGGCATGTTGAGGCTATTCAGACAAAAGTGCAATCAATGCTTCCTGTTTTGTCTCTGTGTTCTAGAAAGGTCCAATGGTAATGACCAGGCAAAACTCATAGTGGGCATCGTGGTGGGCCTTATTTTGGCTGCTGCTATTGTAGGCCTCATCTATTGGCTCTACATGAAGAACTCCAGGTGAGTCTGGCAACGTCACTGTTCTACTGGACTACATGTTGTTCTAGTAGATTCCATAAATAAATAGCTAGTGATGTGCAATGCAACAGATTTCACTTACAATACACTCATTGTTGTTCTCATATATATATATATTTTTTAATTATTTTATTTTATTTTTTTCATATTGAATCGTTTCGGTACAGAACGTATGGTGTACGCGTTATGTTATGATGTCTAACGTTAGTCACCAAAAGCAGCACAAAAGACACACAAAAGGTACCTCCCAAGACACATTTCTTGTATAATCAAATAAGGATTGTAAGCCAGTTGTTTTATGATTATTTTTTTTTATGGTAACACTTTAAATAAATAATCAAGTCAGTCTACATCTGCAAAGTTACAACATTAGTTCCTGTCATGTTAGGATGATGGGAAGAGAATTAAAGTGACAGGTGCCTAATTAGACCTAAGCCTATAAGAATGTCTCAAGCCTACAAACATCAAGTACAATGTAGCCTAGTTACACACGTTTTAACAATATCCGAAATAACACTTTATTATAAATGTCTATGAATTATTTTTTATTTAATTTAATATTTTATATCTTGGTTAGAAAATAATATCCAGGTTTGAGCATGGTCTATATGTTCAAGTCAAGGCTTTTGCTTTTCTTGGTGAGGTATATAGTTTATGGTATGAATACAGTTTACAACTTACCTATGGAAACCCTAGACAACAGGCTACTGATATGGTATTAGCGTGTCAGTAAAGTGTTTATTGTGGTGTTTTATTCATTATTAAAATGTAACGTTAGTTAAGACGAATTTGTTTCAGAACATCACAAAAATACTACAGGCATATTCTACTGAAATATCACTGTTAATAGTGCTCTAACATTAGGCTACTGCAATAAATGTCATACATTGGCAAACAAACCGAAAGTATACAAAAAGCCTTCTGGATTTTACTGCAAAAATGCAATATGGCCTTAAATACTGCTAGTAACATAAACAACAGCAGGGGTTTTTTGTAAAGGTACTCACACATTAGCTTTATCATCCATATTTTTGCATTTTGTTCCCATACTGTACCGAAAATGAGCCAAACTGTGACCTCAAAACTGAAGTATGTATCGAACCGTGATTTTTGTGTATAGTTACACACCTAATATATATATCATTCAACCTGTATATTCTTAGGAAAAGTTCAAAACATTTGTTCTGTTCAACTGAAGATTGCGCTGAAGAACCATAACCACTGTTATCCTTTTGGTCTGAACAGCACAGCTGATATAATATAAATAATAAATTTAATGGCATTTAAAGCATTTAATGCTTTTTATGGCTTAATCTCGTGGTGAATTTAAGTCTGCCAGACTAAAGTCAGAATAACGTTTAAAGGAAAATGTTGCCATATACTCACTGTAGTATAATGCTCATAACTGGGTGTGAGTCTGTGTTCCCCAGGTCAACACACATTAACCCTTCTATTGTATCTGGATCATTTTTCACTCATTTGTAGCTTAAATATTTCCTAAATGTTTATCCTTTAAAGGCAAGGGAGCTGGAAGACTAGAGAGAAGGAAATGGGTACTTCTGAGGAAGAGAAGAAGCTGGAGGAGAACAACCACAAAGCTGATGTGTAGAGCTGTCAAAGGCACATAGGAAGGTAGGTCCTGCCCAACTAATGTCTGCTTACTCCAAAGTGTTGATGGGCAACCTGCATTCAGACACTACAATTTAGTACCACATAATATAAATCACTTGGTTCAACCTGTGCACTAAAAGGTGGTGCTAATTAGAATAAGCTGATTTAGTGAATGGCTGCAACTGAGTGGTGGTACTAGATTGTATCTTTTGAAGGCAGGTTGCCCATCTTTGCTCTACAGAATATTAGTTACAGTCACCTAAAAACAGTGAAGTATGCATGTTATAATGATGGGCAACTTGTATTTTAAAAACTACAATCCATTACCACATATTCCAAATAACCTGTTTCTACTTGTGTTGCTAACATAGATAATGTCACTAGTTAAACTATCTACATGGTAAATAGCTGTCCTGATTAAAAGCAGCTCATTTGGTGAGTTGTTGAAGCGAACACTATGTGGTGCTGGATTGTAACTTCCGAAGCCAGGTTGCACGAAAGTAAAGAGGAAAGTAAACAACTACTGAAATCACCTGTGTTAAGTGACCAGGCAGAAAGAATGCATGGCAGGGTTTCTACTACAGTATATGAAGCTAGGATTTCCACCTCTGCTCATATAAATCACAATACTAAAGCACTCTTTTTTAATGTCTGTAGGGATGGAGCAGTAGCAGGGCCTTGTCACACTGAAATTGCCGTAATGCCATCTGAATGATGTCTGAAAAGCCATCCGATCTGACCCCATCAGCCTTCTCATACGCAGCACGTTACTCAGAATACGCTCCACATGCAGACGAACAGACTTCTACAGTAATCTCCAGACAAACACGCTAAACTGAACTTTATTTGTTTATGCATCTCACCTGCACTGAAGGCTGCTCCTTATATTTCTCCTTTGTTCCTGGTGAAGGATGTTTCATTATCAGCAACACATCGCTGGTCTGGGTGGGTACTGCATTAGCTTTCCTTGGTAGAAAGTATTATGTTCCAGATACACATCTTTTTTCAGGCCTTTGTAAATAGCTGCAGCTCATGAAGCATAAGTCATTGTGCTTGAGATTAGGAATGTTGCACCATCTGGGACTTGCCAGCCTGTGGGTTGATGTAGGCTTTTATTCGTAGGGTGGATCGGCCCGAGAGGCCTGAAGTCTTCACTGCTGTTACACTTTATTGTTCTGTTGTCACATTTCAAGATTTTTTTGGGCCCACTTTTTTTGGATAGTCCAATAAATTAATCTATAGACAGATCCTAAGACTAGTAACAAACCATCTGTTGAAATCCTGTGTTGTGCTAAGGATAGGGTTAGTGGTTTGGTTAAGGTGATAAGTCAGTAAATATTAAACAAGATGAAACAGGATTTCAACAAACCATCTGTAAAGTCTCTGTGACTGGACTATCCAAATAAAGTGCTAGCTTTTCTTGGGGGCTTTGTCATAGCAGTACCTTCATTGTTTTAAGCGTTATAGAGACTCCCATACAAAGAAAAACATAAAGCACTATCCTTGCAAAGGGGCTTGTAGGTTACTGTAATGGCGTTCTGGCATTCTACACCCCTTTTCTCACGTCTAAGTGGCACCACCCTACAGGATGCTGATTCTTTGGTCTCAAAGTTCAGTAATACAAATGTGGGTCACACTTATTTGGATAGTCCTATAGATAGTAGGTAGACTATCTACAGGATGCTGACACTATTAATAAATCATCTGTTAAAACTGTGTCTTGGGTTTGATTAAGGTGATACGTCACTAAACAATGAACAAAATAAAAAAAAATACTCCAAACTGTAAAGCGTTCTGAAGCCAGTGAGTACGACAGATACAATGAAACTGAAAACAGGCTGTAAACATTTAGGCATTTGACTTTTCAGATGTGTGGATCAACAGGGACTACTTTACAGCTTCCCTTTATTCTACTTAATGCCCATTCACACCTAGAACTATCACTACAACAGTAACTATAATGATGTTTTTTTTATAAATCGCTGTAACTTTAGTGGGTGGCAATGTTCACACCTCAACTATAACAACGATGATGAGGCTGAACAATATCATTGGGATCACTTTCACAGAGAATGTTTTGAACTATAAAATAACTAGCCAATTAAAATCTGTTCGAAATCGCAAGACATCATTCTATTTGTTGTTTACACTCACAACGAGAATCTTGTCATTAAAATGTCGTTGTTCAGTGTGGATGCTCATGCCATTAGTTATAGTTGTCATTATTGTTATAGTTCTTGGTGTGAACAGACATTAAGATGTCATCCGGTCCTACTCATGCCTTAAGTGAGAACTATTTTTGTGTTGTGTTCTAGAGATCTAGAGTGTACATGTCAGTAGATGATGCTTTGTATGTATTTAAAGAGAAATTCTTGAGAAGAAAACTTGTGAAACCTATTGAATGTGCAAAACCTATTTGCCCCATGTATGCTGTTGGAGAAGATCTACACAGCCTTTTTTTGATGACATCAGTGTTTTATTTGTCTCATCACACAACTCTCAATGCTTAGTGATAAGAGTTATCCATGTAAACCCTCACCCCTATGTTTCTACAGTAACTTTGTGTGTGCCATACTGTACACTGTAAAAAGTGCTGCTTTGGACCAACTTTAGAAAAAAAAGGCAAGCAGTTGCATGGATGGATTTTTAAAATGTTTGTGCAATTTAACAGTGTCACATAGAGATAAAAGTATCCATGCAACAATCATTTTAAAGTTGGTTATATGCTTTACTTTTTACAGTGTAAGTTAAGAGGAACTGTTGCAAGGACCTTACTCTTGTTTTGAGAACTTTGTAAATATGTTATATTTTGTTGGTCCAATTTTTTTTCCTTTTTTGCTATTTATACAGCGTGTGATACAGAGATAGGGTTACTTAAGCATCATTTTTGAATAGACACTGAATCCAAGTTAACAAAACCATTGAAGAATGTAATAACTACTGGACTGAAGACACTACTATAGACAGCGTGCTGATGAGTGAGATATTTCTATGTTAGTTTCCTGTTAGGTTGTACGAAGCCCTTGTAAAATAATCTGTGTTTGGGTATCTTGGTTTAGGATTCATATTACTTCAAACCCATCAGGTCAGCAGTGAAACCAAAGAGAGTGAAGAGAAGAAGGCCATACAAGTGTTGTAAATACAACTTTTGTTTTTGTACTTTTGTTGAGAATAAAGTGTACATTTTGAAGAAAATGACACAAATTCATGCTAAGTTTGTTTCAGTGACTACTTTCAAGAAATTGTACCCCATGAACTCTGTAAAGAACATTACAAAAAACAAACAATGTTAATACTGGCTTTTATAAAACATTTTCACAGAAACAAATTACTGGTTACTTTAAACAATGGAAATAATCTTAAGAGAATCCTTAAACAATGTATAAATTAATTGCACACATCACTATGTTTACATGTTTCACAAGGCATTGTTTGAAGAACAAATGTTCTGTATAAGAATGAAAGTAGAGAAAATAACCCCCTGCAAATCTGAACAAGGCCACTTACTTTTAAATGTAGGCCAAAGTGTTGCCACACAGTTCTAGACTTTCAAGTTTAAGATTAAAAGAGAAAGACCAGTGCAAAATAAAGCTTCAAGTTAAGATTACAAAATAAACAAAAAAACCTGATCAGAGGAGAAGTAAAACAGCGGGTAAAAGGATCAAAGCAGTCAAATTGTTGTTTGAACTGTTTAAAGGCCTCATAACACATGGTCTAATAGGAATCATCTGAACTTGTGATAGAAATCTCAAGCATTTTATAGATGCTACTAAGCTCTGTGGGAGGCCACTGACATCTTGTAACAGCAACTACATTTAGTCTCTGAGTCATATGCCTGTTGATCAGAGCAGACTACACATGCCTGTTGGTGCTAGCAGTGAAATATCTGCACACTAAAACTTTGAGGGTGCTAATG
Organism: Setipinna tenuifilis; assembly: GCA_030347295.1. NCBI lineage: Eukaryota > Metazoa > Chordata > Actinopteri > Clupeiformes > Engraulidae > Setipinna > Setipinna tenuifilis. The sequence goes on from CM059272.1 coordinate 30,548,558, forward strand.
GTGAAATGTATGAGATAATTAACCCCAATATGAGACACTAGTTATCCCCCAGACTAGATGCTAACAGGTGTATAAACAATTTCCTTTTGGTTTTGAATGCACAGCCCTGTCCTGACTAAGCATCTATGTTCTGAAAGCATGTAAAAGTAATACAGTATTTCATTTTGTTTCATATCTATGTGTGCACATTACTGCTGGATTCAGAGGTGGAGATCCCGGCTTCAGAAAGTGAGAATGATGACACATATTTGATCCCAAACCTTTGCTGAATCTGCTGATGCTAAAAGCACACAAAACATGGGATCGATAGATCAGCTGTTTAGTAAAATCAGCTGTGTCAAGTGAAAGTGATTCTCATTTATCATTGTGATTACACAGCACGTAGTGCACACAACGAGATTGCAACCTAAATTTAACTCATCACACACGTGAGCAGGGGGCTGCCATGACAACATCGGCAAGGGAGCAGTGTGGGAACGGTAGCATGCTCAGTGTACCACAGTGGCACTTCTGGCACTTGGTGGATTTGAACCTGCGATCCTCCGGTCACGGGTCCTTTATCCTAACTGCTAGGTCACAAAGTGTACAGGCACAAGGAATACTGTACATGGCAGGGTTTTAACTTTCTGAACCCAGCACCTCCACCTTTGGTTGTACTCCTGATTACAGGAGTCTAGAGATTTATTTTGAGGTGTGCTGCCACTGTCCCGTCAAGCCTCTTTGGACCTTCTCCCAAATGAATAAATACATTCTCTGTTAGCCTTTGGGGGCTACTCCAGAGATGCTGTGATGTTGCCACAGGTGCACATCACAAGCTCTGAAAGTAAAAGCTCTGCAATTTATTTGTTCAAGGCAATTTAGGGAACCAGCTGATCTAAATTAGCTGAACTTCCCAGCCAAGTAGATGAGCTAATAAGTAAAAATCACCTGTGTTAAGAGCACAGGAAGAACGAATCATGACAGAACTTATACTTTCTGAAGCCAATTTGTACACCTCTGGATGATAGTCCAGCAGACCATGGGCTGTTCCTCTCTCAAGCTAGATACTAACTACAGACATCTGCAATGCTGAATGCAAAGATCTGAAATGATCCACAGAGTGCTTGAGCATCAGTGCATGAAATAAGGTGATGAAGATAATCCTGACAGGAAAAACAAGAAAAAAAACTTTAAACCAAAAAAAAACAGAAGGTTCTGGTAGATGCAGATCCAACAAAATGTCCCACTGAAAAAAAGACTGAACTACTTAACTTGGTGACAAACTGAAGAATGCACTTTACATTCTAGGCTGGGCAAGTTAAAGGAGGCTATTTTTCTTTCCTTTTTTCTATCTCATAATCTCTGAGAAGATTCAGTAGTGAAGGCCACATGCGACAGGGATCCATTATGCTGTAGACTTGTAGGATGTTACGTTAGTCTGGTCAAACAGTACAATACTGATTAAAACAATAGCTAGAGATTGCGCAAAAACATTTATATTAAAAAACAGTACAAAAATAACAGAGTTATAGCCCAGAGAACAGGGTCCTGCTGTAGTTGGATCTGAGCGTAGAGAGCAGGGGAGGGCAGGGCAGGAGAAAGGAGGGCAGGGGTGCGGGGGCACTGGCGGTGGCGGCAGCAGCAGCAGTCGCAGGAGCGCTGAGGGACGGCCTGCACACACTGGCATCACAGACAGGCACTAGCACCAGCTAACCCAACACACACCTGTTCACTGTAAACAACAAGCTTTTGATTTTTTTTGTTTGTTTTGTTTGTTTTTTTTCACAGGACTCATGTTGACAGGTAAATGCTTCTCTGCCCTGTTAAACCCCTTGCTATGGCTAAAAAAACACAGAGCTGCATAAAGCTCCCCCAGTAGAAGATACCGAGGTCTTCTTCTTTCCCCCCTCTCTGATCCATTCACGCCATCCTGACTGGCACAGGTGAACCGGCCCTTCCACCCGTGTTGCCACAGCCACCAGTCCAGAGTCATCATGGTTGTAAGGCTACAGGTTCAGCCTGGGTGCTACCAATGCAAACTCTCTTAAAATGTTTCGTGCCACGTCCACCTTGTTCTGAGCGATCATTAATGCTCGCTTGACATCTTCGAAGGAATAGCCTTCTCCCATCAATTTGGCAATTTTTGCGTCCACATTCTCTCTCGACGGCTCGTGAGAGTGAATCTTTCTGTGGTGTATATCAGGGGGTGTCTTCCTCGGAAGGGGCTTAGGTGGTCTGGCGGGTGCCTGTAAGCAGCAGTCTCCAGCTACTGCAAGAGAAAACAAAGGGCCAGACTGAGTAAAGAGACAGAGACAGATGGTTAAATGTATGTGCTAATCCGCACATAAGTCCATATAGCCATTACAAAGTTGTCATTAATATTTCATGTGGCATGGAGCCATTAAAATCTCCAAGTGTTTGAGTGCTTGAGGGGCCTTAAGTGCTTCATTTCCATTTGGTACCTGATGTGGGGGGCAGCTGGTCGTACTCCGGAGAGCTCCGTGCGAGACACTTCATGTTGTCATCTGTCTGTCTCCGGGGGGGTAGGGGGGCGGATCCACTCAGCACACCAATGAAAGAGTCTGATGAAGCATGAGTAGACGGAGTCAGGACAAAAGTACCATGACACAAAAATCTCTCACCACCCCCTCTACATTAACTAGTTTTATTTTTAATAAACTGCAGCTTTGATTTAAAACCTGAACCTTGTTGTTGTGCCCCTTGTTGTGGTGTGGAACGAGCTAGCCATATCAGGGTCTTCACCAAACCCACACAGGTATACATACACATGTATGTACAGAGAAAAGAACCGTAATCACAAGGGCACAATGACAAAAGCATACACATATAAACAAAAGCTATGCACTACTTTTTTAAATCTGTATCTACTGTGATTTGGTGTTTTGGTGCTGGAATCACAATTTCCCTAAGGGGACCTCCTGAAGGGATTAATAGTTTTATGTTATTCTATGGCTATAAACATACAATATGAACACACAATCCCCACAGTTACAGTACACATACAACAGCAAAAAATAAAATAAACAGTGAATACAATATATCACAGGGCATCACAAGCATTTCACAGTCATACAATAGCACTGTGCATTTCTCCAGAGAGTGTTTGATGGAGCAGGAAGGGGCGGGCATAATGGGCGGCTGGCTCACCGGGGTTGAGCAGGAAATGGTCATGTCCAGAGACGGGCCGGGGAGCGCGGGAGGAGGACGGGGATGAGGACGTGGGGAGCTCTGGGAAACTGTGCCTGATGGGGGGAGGAGGAGGGGGCTGGGAGGGTGGGGCTGTGCTGAAGGGGTCATCTGCAGGGGATGCTATGTTGAAAGAGAGGAGAAGAAGAGAGGAAGAGTGAGTACCACACCACGTGGCTACACCAGGGCGCCTCTACAATGCTGCCTCTACTCCCAGCATTTATTCAATCTATCCCTGCCACAGTTACCAAATACAAAACATTCAGAGCCCTCCCTAGACAGGAAGTCCTACTTTAGGATCCTGTATGCAGGACTGACATGCACTACCACTGCTCTCCACTAGATGGAACAACAGTACTGTATGCAAGGCAGCTAAACCAAGATGGGGGACAAAAAAAATCCAACACCATGATGTGATGTTAAATTGACAAGATTTAAAAGTTATCATGCACTTTTAAGTATCGTTCCAAGACAATGTTTCAAATAAGTCAGTGCTGAAGATGGAGGTAAGTATGAAAGGGAAATAAGCAGTAATAAGCAGCAATTATTTCCAGTTTACAGTGTATGTTGTGCACATGCACTCTACCCAGCCATATCTCTCTCTCTCTCTCACACACACACACACACACACACACACACACACACACACACACACACACACACACACACACTATCACACAGATGCAATCCATGCTGCTAATCTGTTATATTTTGTGTAATTATAACTCAACTGCAGAATTCTAGTGGCACAACTGATACGTTTTCTGGGTTCATTATTAAAGCAGTGTTTAAATCAGTCGAACACCTCGAAAACATTAAACAGTATGAACAGAAGAGCACCCTTCAGAGATACATCCAGGTGTTGGGTGATCATTGTTGGGTGATAAAAACACAGTGTCTACCTTGAGGGGGGAGCAGAATATCGTAGTCTGACGGAGTCCTGTTGTGGAGAGCACAGAGTGGGGAAGGTGCTACCCCCGATAGCAATGAGCTCGAGTCAAACTGACCACCTGAGGGACACAAGATGAGGTGTTCAAGCTAACTTTTGCTTCTACAGTCAGTCAGCTGAAACCAACCTAGGCTGTGCTGGGATCACCAACAAAGCTTTCATTAACCTCTTTCATATCTTCCAAAACACCCACAAGACACACACACATCACCCACCACTACACACAACTAAAACATACAGACACACACACACACACACAGACAAAGACACACAGACAAAGATACACAGACAAACAGACAGACAGACAAACAGACACACACACACACAAATGTAATGGCAGTGAGGCATGCAGGTACTGATGACTGATGAAGGTGGGGGCCTTCAGGGGTGTTCAGGGGCTGTTCTTACCATGCTCAGGTGCTTTGTGTCTCTTTTCTTCTGAAGATGGATCAGAAGAGCCATTCTCCAAATCCCTACACATGAATCAGAATCAGAATCAGATTTCTTAGCCAAGTATAGTTACGTACACAAGATATTTAACTTAAGCAGATGTTGGCTCCAGTATTTATTCAATATTAATTCTGGCTGTATGCAGACTAAAAGGTCAGGGAGCTAACACAATACTTCAATACAAGACTTCTAAGCAGAACTCCATAACCTGTCAGCTAACAAGTCCTTAAGCTCAACCGTACTGTTAACCTGATCCTGCAAATTTGTGACCTCACAAGAACTCCAACTACAGACTTTACCCACATTTGTAGCCTTAGGGTTAAGGCCTATTTAAAAATTCCTTGCTCTCCATACAGGATCAATAGACCAACACGAAGCACAGAACATACCACAACCAACAAGCCAAACATAAGTACACCCTTAGGGGTTACATTCTTCAAATGTTCACAGCTTATTTAGTTGCTAAAGGACTTTGGTTGTCAAAGTGTGGGGCAGGCCCCACTGGTGCAAAATAGAGACATGGCAGGTGGGCCGCAACAAAGTTAAGAAAACAGAAATTTGTTCTTTTTATGCTTACCTTACTATTATCATACATTAAAAACAAATCAACCACACATCAACAAGTGCTGTTTTAATATCATTGTTATTTTGCTAGGGTAAGAGGAGACAGGAGGGGCTTAAAATAGTCCCTGCCCTCAAAAGTGAGGAATGATGGAAAAAGTTTGACAACCACGGCTATAAGATGAGAGTCTTTTGTTGACGATCATTGTACATTTTAACCCCCTAGTTTAGCCACAGCAGCAAGAGTCACCCTGCCCTCCCTCTTTTACATTACATTATATTGCAACGCTCTTATCCGGAGCAATTTACAGTGAATTAGGTAAAGGGACAGTCACCCTGAAGCAACGCAGGGTTAAATGCTTTGTGCAAGGGCACTCCATGGATGAGGTTGCAGGAGAGTGCTGGTCACTCCCCCACCTAGTAGTACAGGAATAAAACCTGTGACCCTCCAATCCCATGACCAACTCCCTTAGCTGCCCCCCATCCCCAGTTTAGCCACAGCAGAGAGAGCAAAGCAGAGCAGGGCAGAGGTGTACCTGTTGGGGATGCAGACAGAGATGCAGATGGGGGGCTGGGAAAGGCACACGGGGTGGGAGGAGGGCACCTGGTACTCATCCTCCACTCGCTCCATCAGCCGCTGTTTCTCCACACACACACTGGTGAAGGGATTAGGATACCTGCTATGGACAGAAAACATTATTTTAGCATCATTACATGACTCGATAGTGATGCAAACATGTTCCATTGAACTGAAAGAGCAATGCCAACGGTTAAGGGGTCAGGCATTTCTGAATAATGGACCGTTGCTATGTATAACAGACCACTGTTGTGAAAAATAAACTTTTTGCCTCAGATTTACATATTTCATTATCACTTTGCAAGTAGTCGGCTGACTTGCCCACAACAAATTCCTAAAATGGCTAAGCAGCATCAGCTGATCTGTAAGCTTGATGATGCTAATAAACTTCAAATAGAATTAAGTTCAAGAACTATTTTTTGTCAAAGCGAGTATCGATCTCAATCCTTAAAATTACTGTAAAAAGTACTGTGGTTATTGATATTTTCAGCAGGTAGTCATGTAATAAGTGGGATAATGTCCATTGTCATGAAATAAGCCTCTTCAGAGTGATTGATGTCGGGGCTCATTTCACGATAATGATCACCATTTTTTGCTTAGCATTTTCAATGATGAGCATTAAATTTGTAAATGGCTGATTTTAACATGCTCTAGAGTTAAGCATGAACAGGCTTTGTGTTTATTATAAAGTAAAGTGATAAAATAAAAACACAGCATGTGTTTATGTTACAGGGAAACCACTGAACACAAATTAACTTTTTTGCAGTACAGTAGCAGAATAAACCGCAAAATTTTTTTTTTATTTTGAGGGTAAACCACTGCAATCCAGATGACTAATATCCAGTGGTTTATAAGGGTTTTACGGATATAATGTCTACAGAGGAGCCATCCCTTCTCCCGAGGCTAGACGAGGGAAGTCAGAACCGTGAGTAATTCCAACCAGAGCAAACAGGTTCCTCTGTTCGTGTTCCTTTTTTGCTTAGGTGGAAAATGACGTTAACAATTCCACAGCAGTGGTATGATGTAGTGTGTGTGTGTGTGTGTGTGTGTGTGTGTGTGTGTGTGTGTGTGTGTGTGTGTGTGTGTGTACACGTGTGTGTGTGTACACGTGTGTGTGCGCGTGTGTGTTTCTGCGCGTGTGTGTTTCCCATGACAAAGAGCCTAGTGTGCCTGTCAGCCGGCCGTCGGTCTAGCATGCACAGCTGCAGGGAAGGCACCACCTCCACCAGTGCCCTTACAATACTCTTTAAACACATGCTACACCAGTGCCCTTACAATACTCTTTAAACACATACTACATTAGTGACCTTAAGCACTCTTTTTGTGTGTGTGTGTGTGTGTGTGTGTGTGTGTGCATGTGTGTGTCTTAATAGTGTGTGTGCACACTGTACTGTATCTGTCTTGTCTCTGCTGTGTTTGAACAGTTGCATGTATCACCAATTGTTCCCGGTGAAATTCCCAATTCCCAATCTCACTATGTACTATATATATAGCTGAAACGACAATAAAACCTACTTGATGTGACTTTGTGAAATGGTGCATGAGTGGCCTTACAATACTTCTACTCTCTACACACACTGCAGTTTGGAGGTACAATACGCTCCTCCCGTCATCACTTCGGTGTCCCCTGAGCCCGTGAATTTTGCCCCATCACCCATAAACGCTCAATACACCGGTCAGGTGAGTTATAACCATTTAGGCTGAGTCATAAGCATTTAGACTGACACAAACAAAAAAAGTGAAAGTCTGCCACAGCAATACAGAATTGGTCTGCACGGTCCCGCAATCGATCAATTAAAAAGGAACTAATTTCTGATAAATAAACATCATACTAATAAACAGCATAAACAGAATCATCATCATCTTCGTCGTGGTCATCAGAATCAGAAAATAAACCTCACACATTGGTGTACACTGGTACATTCATTCATTACACTTTGGGGGACAGAAATTAAGTTGGTTTGGCAACTCTGATGTATAATTCAATACTGACAAAATAATAGTTTTTGCGGTCGATCTGATAATATGCTGTATGAAAGGATGTTCAATTCTAGTTCAAGTCCACTATATTGTTATAGCACATTTTATACAACCAATGTTCACCAAAATGAATAAATAGAATAAAACTAAGTAAGTAAATATATGGAAATACTTTTAATGGGAAAAGTAAAAAAAATGAACAAGAGTATTATGTATGTAATTGAGTATTAAGTATGTGTAAGTGACTGGCGGGTTGGATTCCCCCTCCCCCCTACGCACATCTGCTTTGATGGGCTTCCCTGAGTCCTCCACTGCCAGGACAGGAAGGCCACCAGTGCAGGCCCAGTGAGAGGAGCCCTTTGTGTTTGTGGAGAGACGACCAGAGCCCGAGAGAGATTCTGTTGCTTTTACATAATCGCTGCACATGTGTCCAAACAGTGGTGCTGTTTTTCTGGCCAACTGGCGGAACTGGGCGACCAGAGGCGCACGGGACAAAGCGTTCGCCCCCTCGGAAAACAATCCTCTCTGTCTGTCAGGCTCGACTAGGCCCCTTCATCGGCCTCACCCCACCACCACCCAGCCCCAGACCCATGACCTCACACTGATGCCATATACAGCTTAGGTAACTGTGTCCAGGACGGAATGCCACATCACCATAGTGTCATTTTGAAGGACCGATCAAAATCTTTGTATTGATACATTTACTCCCCACCCCCATCCATGTAATTTTTCATCCAGTTTTAGTGTGTCCATTAGAAATGTACTTAGATGTCCATTAAAGATGTACATAATGTTATCTAGAGGTACTTTTAATGACATCTACTTGTGCGACTGCACAAAGACTGCTGAGGTGGCAGTGAAACAAATAAGGAGTGTTTTGAGTATTCTAAATGTTTGCTGTAAAAATGTACTTAGTACTTTCAGTGACAGCTACAGAGACTTTACAGTTGGTTTGTTAAATTTAACTTTTGCTTTTCTAGTTCTTGACTGAAGATGAATACCCATACCAACTGTAATCTTAACCATACATTGTAATTAACAGAGTTTCAACAGACAGATCATGCATAATCTAAGCAGCTGAAGAAAATGTAATAAGGACAACAGTAAAGTAAAGAGTGACCAAAGTTTTTCATGTAACAGTTGAAGACACATAATATAGACAGTACAGAGTATTCCATGGCTAAGATGCAAAATGTCATTTTGGCTTTGGTGCATCTTTTATCAGTTAGCTGTAGCCACTCTACTCACTAATGAATTGCACATTTTCCAGCTCTTTTGGAGCCACGATGGGGCAGTGGGTCCTTTGTAACAAGCCTGAAAGAGGATGTTTGGTTGTGTGTGTGATAGTGGAGCGCTGTTGGATGTTTGGTTGGATAGTTGGTTAGATGTGTGTTACTGGTGTGTTGTTGTTTAGGTGTGTGATACTGGAGCGTTATTGGTTAGAGTATTGTTGGATGTTTGATTAAATGTGTGACTGAAATTTTGTTGCATGTTTGGTTAGATGTGTGATAGAGGAATGTTGTTGGATGTTTGGCTAGATGTAACAGTGAAGTGTTGGATGTTTGGTGAGATGTGAGATAATGGTTTGTTGTTGGATGTTTGGTTAGTTCTGTGATAATGGTGTGTTGTTGGATTTGGTTAGATGTTAGATAGGGCAACATTGTTGGATGGTTATATGTGTGTTGTTGTTGGAGCGTTGTTTCAGCAGTGGTCAATAGGGTGGCTGTTTATTTTGTGGGGCTTACTTCCTCTGCTGGAGCAGATGGAGCTGGTTAGGACTGATTGGTTGATTGTAAGAGAGACGAAGCAACAGACAAAAAAAGTTTGTGTGTGTGTGTGAGTGTGTGTGTGTGTGTGTGTGTGTGTGTGTGTGTGTGTGTGTGTGTGTGTGTGTGTGTGTGTGGTTAATGAGAGTGTGTGTGTGTGTGTGTGTGTAGTGTGTTTAAACAGAGAGAGAGAGAAAGAGAGACAGAGAGAGAGAGAGAGAGACAGAGACAGATAGAGGGACCGAGACAGAGAGAGAGAGAAAGAGAGACAGAGAGAGAGAGAGACAGAGACAGATAGAGGGAGACAGGTAGAGAGAGAGAGACGGAAAGTGAGAGAGAGAGAGACAGAGAGAGAGACAGACAGAGAGACAGAAAGAGAGACAGAGAGTACTAAGAAAACAGAAATTGCAAAGGGACACTTACCTCTGGCTGCTGGTAAGAGCAGGAGGAGGAGGGGAGTGGCGAGGGGGGATATCATATTCATCACTGAGCATCAGACCATTAGAGAAAGCCTGCCATCACACAGAGACACACACACCAAACACACACACACGCACACCTTAAAATTGTGAAGTATTTACTAAGAAATATTTCATCACATAATACAAGTACAACCACAAATCCATACAATTGAACATTATACAACACTATATATAGGACAATTTCATGTTCTGGATTTGACAAAACATCAACAAAGCAAATATAATATGATTTTAATATTTTATTTTTTATGCAAGTTCTTCAGTCAAAAATGTTCATGTAATTATTTGCATCATACAAATATGATGCAATTTTTGTTTTGATGTTTATTGGCATTTTATTGATGTTATAGATGTGACAAAAAATGGAATTGTTGCTCATTAATTTATTCAACTGGGGAGAGGTAATGCCATCTTGTTTGCATATCAGGGATTTGTGACTACAAAGCCTGTGATGGTGGCCAGATAATTTTATCACACAGAATCAATGACAAGTAAGACTTCTTCGGAAGCAGTGAGCCTGGGCTCAGTCTGCAGTGAGAGTGCTACCAGACTTTCTACATCCTACAGGATGTCTGTGCTTCCAGAGACTTTAGAAAAATACTAGCTCAAGCCCTCAGCCCATCTGCTACACTGACAAGTGGCATTTCTCCTTGCAGTTTGCGTGGCTCAAACATTATCTGCCAGCTTCCATTCCCAAGGACATGGCCTGCATCCAGAGGGTGAAAGGGAGAAGCAGAGGGCAGCAATGTGATGAAAATGGGGACGATGAGCTATTGAGAGGGATCGAACTCTCATTGTGCAGCAGAACAGACTGTGTGGCTTTAGCCAATGCCAAACTGGCTACGACCAAGTCAATACAATTGGTTAACTGCTGAGTCCTGTTTATGTCCACATGCGGCAGCCGTGTGGAGCCTCTGTGATCCACCATAAATGCTTACCGAGTGGGCAGTTCTTCACTCTTCACACCTAAAGCCCCATTTATGCTTTTGCATTAAAAAAAGCAATGCAGCAACCTACGCCGTCTCTCTGGGACAATGCACAGCCCATTTTGCACTTACTGCTGTGATTGGTGAATTAGCCTTTCGTGTAAGCTTGTTTATTCATCAGCCGGCTGCTGCGGTTGGGTAACATGAACAACATACTAGTTCAATGACAAGCTTTGCGAATCTCAACATACAAACTTCTGTTTACCGCATATGTTGTATGTATATTTCAGAGCAACTTCGATCTTGGGTACAGTCTAGCAATGACCTATCAAAGCTAATAGCTAATATATTTACTGAAATCTAGTCGGACCAATCACATCGGTCTATCCTTTTAGAGAGTTCTGGCCTATTCACTGTGGCCAGACCACAACATTTGGTGTAGGCTGGCTTGTCAAGCTAGGGAAGTTTACTTGCTAACTTGCTCAACTGGCTGGCAGACACCGCGCAAATAACTTCAGGTGTATTTTTGTGCAAGTAAAGATCCAGGATATAATGTACTGTGTCTTTTTCTTCATCACTTGTAAAAATCTATGCAAGGAAAAGCCACAAAAAATCCAATGATATTTCAGCATGACACCTTATGTAGGATGCCACTGCAAACAGCGTTTCAGTGGTGTGGCACACAGACACGAGTGTCATCAGAAAGCCATAGGTGTTGCTCAGCGTAGAAGAATAAACCTTGCTGAGGAGGGAAGAAGAACATAAGACGAGGGCTCTGGACCTGCATGGCATGCCCCCCTGCCTACTTCCATTTTCAGGTATTCTGACAGGATGATATTTCGCCAGTAAACGATTAGGGCAAATCCCTGAGGGAAAAGAATCCATAATTACTGCAGAGAGGCAGAACTAAAGTAGTCAGCACAGAGCTGCTCTATCATTCCCCAGATTAGCTCCAGTCCAGTTCACCTAGCTCTGGCAGGCCGAGGGAGGGAGCTTTGGGCTGGCCGGGAGGGCCCAACGTGGAATTGACTCCACTGAACTGCCATAGACAACACCTACTGTGGAAAATAAACTGCCTTAATCTGTACACAGACAGACTTGCAGACACACATACACACGCGCACACACATGCACATGCACATGCACACACCACACAAACACACACATTTAAAGACCTCAGCGACAGATGAGCACTGTTACAGAATTTCAAATTGCACTTTCAAACTGTGCGTATCTTTGCATGTGTGTCTATGTACTCACTTAGCATAAAGACACAATTCTGAGCATGTAAATATAAAGGCAGAAAGAGTGTGTGTGTGTGTGTGTGTGTGTGTGTGTGTGAGAGAGAGAGAGAGAGAGAGAGAGAGAGAGAGAGAGAGAGAGAGAGAGAGCGACAGAGAGAGAGAGAGAGAGAGAGAGAATCAACACAAACTCTCATAGACACATATAGTTCACCAGATACACCAGTAGAGTTTTATATTCAAAAATGTAGCTGCTGAGGGTTGCAACACAGAGATCACATACACACATTCTCTATGCACTTGTGTCTCTAGTGCACACACACACGCACGCACGCACGCACGCACATGCTGCAAGAAAAATGTGGTGAAAATACTGTTCAATGCCAGTAGCGCTAGTGAACTATGGCTGTTGCTAAGTAACAGACCTGAGCTACATCATTGCTCCCACATTCAAAACATGACAGCAGAACAGCAGAAGAATGTGTATACCGTCAAACTAAATTTTACACCAAAAAGTCCAACCTTAGTAAGAACTAAGAAAACTACACATCCGAATTGTCTTTTGGACTGTTGAGCAAAGTGGGTTTGAATCAGAAATGTCTCATGTATTGTAATATTGTGCAGTATTACTGTATGTGCAATCAATACATAATATGTCACCATTGGTTGTTTAATGTCACGTAATGTAATTTTGTTTTTATTTTATCTAATTATTTTATTGTGAGTGTATTGAGACCATTTAGATATTGGCAATATTGTACTTCACATAATAAACTGATTGATTGATCCTTGTGCTGCAAAGGGAGTTAGAGCTCACCTTAGGACCCTCTGCCTGACCGTCCTGTCTGTGCTGGAGCCGCACTGACCCGCTCTCCACCAGCGGACAGCTGAGCGGCCGGCCATTCACATGCGAGGGTGCGGAGTGTCCCAGTTTGGGAGAACGGTCGGCCCCCGGCCGAAAGTCTGTGAGGGAGGCAGAGTCTTTGGGGCACCATGCCTCAGCCGACAGCTGGGGGTCCCGCGGCAAGCCAGAGGAGGATGAGGACGGGGACGGGGTGGCGAGCCAGGCGGCACGGCCGTCCGGCGGGATAGGGGGAGGTCTCTCGGGCGGAGGGGGTGGGGGAGGGTCCCTCTGTGGGGGAGGAGGGGCAGGCAGGGGCTTGTCCTGCTTCCTGGGCATCCCTGGAGATGACTGTGAAGAGAAAAGGAGCAATGAGCAGTCAAGTTCAAAGTTTATTGCCATATGTACAATTAGAAAACAGGTTTCCCTGCACAATGAAATTCTTTTTTGGCTGTCCATTTGAATGCCAGATGTAATAAACACATTAGGACATTATAAAACACAGATGGCATAGTAAAAGCAATATTAACAATTAAATAAAAGTGTAAAACACCAAACATTAGTTCACTTTAGTGATAAATGGGGTGTGGAAATAGGTAACTCAGGTTAACTGCTGTTGTCTTTGCCGGCATTTCACTCAACTGCAATGTGCTTCATCCTTTATCTCTAAGACATTGTACACTATATCACCAGCAAACAGAAGAACACCACCAACAACAGCAACAACTTTAAGCATAATTTGCACAATCTGGCTTCAGAATCTACAATCCAGTATCACGAATTTGTTTCAGCCATCCACTAAATTATGTAAAGGATAATGTTAAGCGAGGCTGTCTTTCTTGTAAGCCCCGACAGAGTGATAAAGTTATTGAATCACTCTGAAGAGGCTTGTTCCACACAAATGACCACCTTGCTGAACTTATTATACAGCCACTTGTAAAAAAATAATAAAAAAAAACAATAAACTTGCTTTTTTAACAATGCCTTTTTAAAAAATGTTTCATGGCTTCTACTGAAAAAAATAGATCATTGAGGAAACTGACTGTGTAAGTGAAACGTGTTACATCAAGTGTTAGCAAGGTGTCCAGCTGCCAAATAACTCTCATCTTATATTGTTGAAATTCTGTCACGATATGTGAGAGGACTACTTGTGGAGTGATATGAAAGAAGCACAAATTTCATTGCCATTGACTGCTGGGTCTTTATACTTTTTCAGCGGTCATTTTACAAAAATATCAGACTGCCGAACAATGGAGTGGCCAATTCCAAGTCAATTGGATGGTGGTCAGCATTCTAAAGAGGTGTAGTGCCCATACGGTTGCCCATTACTCACATACACTAACTAGATCAGTCAGTCAGACAGTCAGACAGTCAGTCAGTCAGTCAGTCAGTCAGTCAGACAGACAGACAGACAGACAGACAGACAGACAGACAGACAGACAGACAGACAGACAGACACCTTGGGGGATCCTGTGGGGCTGGCGGAGGGCGAACGGATGATGCCCTTCTGGATGAGGTCCAGTCGGGGTGGCACTGGAGGTAGGCTGAGGTGCTGGGTGCCTGACATGTCAGGCAGGGCTTTCCTGCGTTGGGCCACAGGGGACGAGTTTGGGGACATGATGGGTGAATTCTGTCTGTCTGCGATCTACAACCCAACAGACATAACACCATTACAACATTTTGTGAACCTCTTATCAGTCTTTTTTTCATCAAATATTCACGTGAATTAACTGTTAGGTCGAATTACTTTTGAGCTATAGAAGAAGTCTCGAAACAACTTTCTATTAACACAACAATTCTTTTTGTCTGTCTGCATCCTACAAACAATGGACATAACGTCATTACAACATTTTTTTAACCTTTTATAGACACTTGTCACACAGTCAACACAGATAACATTAGTCACCAGGCTTTGTAACACCATGACACCGCAATGGTTCCACATAGCAATAATGCAGCACCATGTGTGTTTTCTGTACAAATGTACTGAAGCTAAGTATTTCACATGCATTCTTCCTTTGAACAATGAAGTGTCTACAGTCTTCGAACAGCTGGAGGTTTTAAAGTGTCCAGCTGTTCTTAATGAAACAAAGAAATCAGGTAATTTTTCTCCAGGTAAGGTCATTCAAAAGTATGACAGAAATCACAAAACAGCATCTGTGTTAACTCAGTCAAAAGGCAGATGTTATTTGGCATCGAAGAAGGATTTACAAGTCCTCGCAAGGAGATCAGTGTCTTAATCAATAACGACCGGTTGTAAATCCTGACGTTTGGGAAGTCTTCGATTTTACTGGCTATTGCTGTATCAAAAGAACTACTAAATCAGCTGTCCAGCCTCAGCTCAAAAGGACTCAATCATGGCTTTATCATCATTGTGCTAGACTACAATATTTACAGTGAGTCACAGAGAGCTCCAAAGAGGCGGTTCATTCAGTATACAGTGCCTGACAAAAGTCTTGTCGCTTATCCATTTTGTAGAAACAAAAGCTTATAACCTTACTTTTAATTAATCGATTGCTTTTAGAAATGTCTCATATTAAAGCTAAAACCCTCCTAAATTATGTTATTATACTGAAAATAAATGTGCTTTACTGAAGAATGATTGATAATGTAATGAACACAGAAAGGTCAGATTTTGGCAAGACAAAAGTTTTGTCGCCTACAGAAAATTAAACAAATAATTTACTTCAAATACAAAAATATGTTGCATAACATCAGTGAATCAAGTTATGGGGCTGTGAGATTCATATTTAATATCTTGTATGACTTCCATGAGCTTTAAAGACTGCATCTATGCTGTTCAAAAATGATTCATACAATTTATTGATGAAGTAATCAGGAATAGCAAAGAAAGCAGTCTTACATGTCTCCCAGAGTCCATGAAAAGATTCTTTCGTTTTGCCTTACTTGCTTTGTCTTTCACTCTACCACAGTCAATGATGTTCATGTCTGGTGACTGGACTGGCCAGTCCTGGAGCACCTTGATCTTCTTCGGCTTGAGGAACTTTGATGTAGAGATAGAAGTATGCTATGGAGCACCATCCTGCTGCAAAATTTGTGGTTGGGAATGTAAGAGGTTGCTAATACTTCTTGATATTTTAGGCTATTGATATTGCCTTCCACCCTGCAAATGTCTTACACCCCCATACTGAATGTAACCCCAGACCATGATTTTTCCGCCAACAAACTTAACTGTTTTCTGTGTAAATTGTGGATTCATGCGGGCTCCAGTAGGTCTCCTGCAATATTTGCGGTGGCTGTGATGTAATTCAACCGAAGATTTACCTGAGAAATCTTCTGCCACTTTTCCAGCGTCCATCCTTTTAGCAGGCTGTGGGCCTTGCCAAATGTTTTTTAATTGCCCTTTGTTTAGTGCTGGTTTCTGTGCACTGATTCGACCATGAAGGACATTTCGAGACAGAATTCTACTAACTGTTCTGGTTGACACAGGGATTTGAGGTGACCAGGCCTGGTGGAGCTCTGCTGCAGTGGAAAAGGGGCTGGCCTTGGAACAAACAGTCCTCCCGAGCAGTTGTCTAGCAGGGTCTGCCGGACCTGGGCTTATCAAAAACATCTCCAATCTATTCAGATCCTTTCCTTATTCTTTGTACTTTACGCTGAGACACATTGAAGGTGCCAGCCACCTCAGCAGTGGATCTGGTCTTCTGGTCCTCTTGATAATTAACGCTTTGGCCTCAGGGTGCATCTTAGGGTGTTGTCAGAGGGCAAGTTGGAGTTGATGTGAAGGTCTGGTATGCTGGGGTTCTTTTTATACACATCCACTAATTGATTGATCAATAACTGATCACAGGTGAGGCTGTTATCTAGGATTGGGTGCATCATATGACAAGGCGACAAGACTTTTGTCTTGCCACAATCTGACTTTTCTGTGTTCATTAAATGATCAATCTTTCTTCAGTAAAGCAAATTTATTTTCAGTATATTAACATAATTTAGGAGGGTTTTAGCTTTCATATGATGCATTTCTAAAATCAATGGATTAATTAAAAGTAAGGTTATAAGCTTTTGTTTCTACAAAATGGATAAGCGACAAGACTTTTGTCAGGCACTGTACTGTCACTAGAATTCTTACTACAACCATGCAGAACGCTCACAAAACTCCTACTCTAAAATATCTACTGTGGCTACTTGTTTATTATTCATCCTGCTTCAGGGAAAGAGTACTTATTCCATTCTTAGTTAGCAACTGCAGCCAGCTGGCATGGCTTCCCTGTGTGTGTGTTGACCACATCAAATTTACGAAACATATTTTGACGCTCTGGCTATGAGATTCAAAATTATGTTTTTTTTATAATTTGGTACATTGCTTTGGAGAAAAGCACCTGCTAAATACTCTGTAAAACTAAACTGTAAACTAACCTGTAATAAGTTGTCCTTAAAAAGTACTGTTCCCTTGTGTGAGGAAATTAGTGTGCAGTCCTATTTGTTGTTGCTTGACTTACTTTTCTAATGGAGGCCAGTCCGTTCATGACCAGTGTGTCTTCGCGATCATCATCATCGTCCAGGTCTAGCATTGGAGAGCTGAAATGATCCAGAAAGAAGCACTTGCCACCATCGTTGCGCGGGTCGAATGGATCAACTATGATGGGTTCTGTGCCCTTAATCTCACACCGACAGAATGGGCATCCCTGACCATCAGACTCCTGCAGTGAAATAACGCAAGGTCAATATAATCCTCAGTATGTACGCAAACATTACGCACACATACACACGCATGCATGCACGCATGCACAAACATACACACACACACCCAAACACACTGCATATTGTGCATTAAAGGCAAAAGGACACAAGAAAGGATTCAACAGCTGGTGATCACGTCCATACCAATAGCTGCTTGGTTATTTGCATGATTAAGTAAACATGGGGGGTGCTGTTGAGTTGTAGGGCCATACGGAAACGCTTTTGTTGGGATCTAAAGCGAGATCTGAGTGATTACAAGCAGCTGTAGGACACATGCTTCCACTCAGTGGAACCTTCAGGCTCTGCCTACAACATCCATCCTTCTATTTTAGAACGAACATTTGGAGACAAAATTGGACACAGGCACATAAACAAACACAGATAACACACACACACACACACACACACACACACACACACACACACACACACACACACACGTATGCATGTACAAAACACACACACACAAA
Source organism: Setipinna tenuifilis (assembly GCA_030347295.1). NCBI lineage: Eukaryota > Metazoa > Chordata > Actinopteri > Clupeiformes > Engraulidae > Setipinna > Setipinna tenuifilis. The sequence goes on from CM059272.1 coordinate 30,566,691, forward strand.
CACATATGCTCACACACACACACACACACACACACACACATACATTCACACATGCGCATGTTTGCACACACACACACACACACACACACACACACACACACACACACACACACAAAGGAGGAAGCTATGGGGTGCCTCTAATAAGCTGCAGTATCAGCAAACAGATTACACATGGCGTGTTAGTCATATTACAGTGAGGACTTGGTATGGGTTGGGTGGGGGGAGGGTGCAATTCAACTCTCATTTCCTCCAACTTCACCCCAACAAATCAAAGAATGCCCATATTTACAAGAACAAAAGATCATCATGGCTGCCATCTGCTTAGGGATTCATGATAGACATGAAAAAAAAAATGTTTAAAAACTCATGACTCAAATGATTTGCTTCACCAGGCAGAAATTGTTGTATTACACTGGTGCCTCACAAAAACTGCAAACGAACATCAAACAATGTGTCCTAATAATCACAAAACAACCCTCAGTATTCATGTCTTAAACCTCGGCTAACGGTTCCTGTTAAATACTCCTGGGCCACAAAAGGTTTTTGATGTGATGTTTGAGTCAATACCGAAGATCATTTGATGGGTCCGTCTGCTACATACCGTACAGCAATTAGTGTAAAGGCAGTACTCTCAGCAAACAAACTTGGCCCACAAACCTGATTGACAACACCACCCATGCACAAAGAATAATTCACAAAGGCTCCTTGGGGTGACCTCTTCACACAATCAACCCATAAGTGGGCTAAAGTCATGAAGGCATGTCTCTGAAGGCATTTGTCTGAAGAGAGCCAGCGAGTGCTGGTGTTGTATCACCTCAGCGCCTCATAGCACCAGGAGAGTGGAACCTAACGATGACAGCGCCATGACCTCTGAGTCACCCCTCTGAATCACATGGGGAGCATTGTTCTCGGTGCGCAGATGGCAAGATGAGGCCAGGCCAGGCTTGCTGGAGGAGGGCCCAGTACTGTGTACACTGGAATCTAACACAGCAGCACACGCACATAACATAACGCACCCTCATGCAAGAGAAGCACAAACTCCCTGTCACAGACACACACACAAATACAGTTTCGTGTACCCTGGAATCTACAGCAGCATGCCCACATACTGCACCCCCGTGCAGCATAATTTCTCTTTCTCTCTGTCTCTCCTACACTGTCTCTTTCTCTCTCTCACACACACACACGCACACACGCACACACACAAGCACACACACACACAGACACACACGCACACAACAGTGCACCCATATGCGGAAGAAGCAGAAAAGTGTTGCATGTTGTGTGTGCACAAGCATATGCATGATGCATCTGTGTTTGTCACTTTTTCTTTCTCTCTCTCTCTGTCACATACACATACACACACACAACACACACACACACACACACAACACACACACAACACACACACACACAGTCATATGAGTACTGCAATGATCCGGCCATGACATTTTGACACAGAGTCACTTGCTCTTGCTCTGCTGCTGACTTGAAAGGCTACCTGTGTTAACTCTACAGAGCCGAGAGATGCCACACAACATTACAATGTTTGTGAGAATCTGTGTCTATGGTGCTAATTAGTCATTAGTTCCCCTGCTACACACACTCTCTCACAACACACACAGGCACACACACACATACTAAAACGCTCCCACATACACTATGTACATAGCCCTTACCACTCTCTCTCACTCTCTCTCTCTCTCTTTCTCTTTGTGTTTGGCTATTGAGCACTCGCATGTGTGCTCACATTTGGAAGAAGAAATCAAATAGGTGGGGGACCTCACATTCATTATTTTATTAATCTTCCAAGGCTGGTGACATTTAAATGACATTCGATAAACAATGCAGTCGTCATGTGTTAAAATATACTACACAAATCGACCTCCATTGAAAACATAACCTAAGATTGTGTCTCGAGTAACCAATTCACTGTTGTCCTTCCAGATTGAACAAAAATACACTGCACTACAGTCTCTGGCGTCAAAATGAAAGCTGTAAAGGAAGTACGTACCTGCCAGGCTGACAAACAGGAAGTGCACATCAGGTGTCCGCAGGGCTCAATCTTCACATCCTTGTCATTCTCTGCGCAAATCTTACACAGCTGGAAGGTGGAGCCCATTTCACAATAGAGCTCATATTGCTCCTAGATGCACACACACACCAAAAACACAAGGCACACAGCTCAGGCCAAGTCAGTACACAGGTCAAAGCACATTACCAGAGCAACCACACAGAAGAACCACACCGCAGCTGTGTGCAGTAGAGCAGTAAGCATGTCCCACCAACCTGTGTGACTTTGATGTGGTCGTGGTGGGTCGGCTCGCACAAGCCTGTCAGGTCGGGGTTGTAGCTGCGTCCATCCGGGAACAGGTAGCTGAGAAGAAAGCGCAATCATCAAGAAAGTGTTCTGTTAGCCTGGTGGACCAGGGGCCTCATTTATCATCAGTTCGTAGAATTCCTCCTAAAATCTGTCGTACGAATGAAATTTAGAATGTTCCTAAGCACGGAAATTTCGGCATTTATCAACCGTGCATACGCACACCGTTAGGTAACCTGCAATGATAAATTCCACACCTTCCAGATCACCTTGTGCGGGCACGAGCAGACTAATTTACATCCCACAACGCCCCCAATTACCCATATATGGCATCAACAATCCCTTTAAAAGCCACCGGAATTCCTAATTGAGCCTTGGTGGAATGATGGAGAGGCGCTCGAAGAAACGCAATTTCTCCGACACGGTCCAACAAAATGAAAAAATCATATTTGGCACGTTGGAGGTGGGTTACAAACAAAAGAAAAAATATGGCGTGGGAAAAAGTGACAAGCGGCGTAAATGCTGTATGATCGGAACCACGGACTGTGACCGAGATAAAAAAGAAGTGGTGTGATGTTAAATTAAATGCAAAAAATTATATTTTACGCTGTGATGTTATTTGCGCTTTATTCAGCATGCTTAAGACCACAGTAGGCCTACTGAATTAGACACAAGGACCCAAATACCGTCCAACACACTGTCATACAAAAATAAGCAACATTGTAGGTCCAATATATGCTCCTGTGCAGCGAACGAAGCTCTAGAATCAATACTATTTGCAGTTTCGTTATTCTACCACTAGGTTCCTGTGTGTACGACCGGTCAGAGCTGTGCGTATATTTAGGCACATTCCTACGTTCAAGTACGAGTTCATAAATCCCACACTTTGCGCAGGAATGATCGCACGCACCCTTTACGCACATTTCTGTTCTTAAGAACGCTTGATAAATGAGGCCCCAGGTTCTTTCACTTTGTTTTACTACATGCTCTCAATACTGTTCCAAGTTCCACTGCTCGCTGATTGCTTGCTATAACATTCAGCCGGACAACCTGAAGCCCTCGAAAAGTTCCCCTGACCCAGTCCCATAAAGGCTACAAGAAAGTGGGCCACCTTTGGCCACTTCTCAAACATGGGCCCAAACTCAGCTCCAGTCATGTGTGAGGGAGTGAAGTCAAACTGCATTTAGAGAGATCACCCACCAGCTCTGCCTGAGCAAGCAAGATAATTGGACATTGAAAGACTATTTCATCATAGTATCCAAAAATATCCTTGGCTAAAACTTACAAAAATTACATTCTTGAAATCATATTCAGTTAGTGTAGGAGAGAGCTCTTTAAAAAAAACAAACAAACAAAGACAAGAGTAACAACAAAAGCAAATTGATCTTTTTTCAAAAGGGCAAAGTTCATGTCAACCATGTCAACCAAATTCTTGTGTATACAGTGACTCACTGCAACACATAGAATCATCATACCTGGCAAAGCCTTTAAAGTTTGAAAGGGTACCAGGTCAATGTTCATGGTTCTTAATCAAGTTATTAACCATGGTGAATACAACATTTCAGACAAACAAAAGAAAAAAACAGTCCAGTTCTAAAGGAAATGGCAATATGTACAATGTTTTGCCCGTGTCCATTTGTAGCAAGCAGAGCAAAAACTGATGCACAAACTGTTGGGAGTTCTTGCGAGGCGCCCACACCTCTTCCCCATAGACATGAGCCATTCCTGCTCTCTGAGGTCACTGCTGGAGAAAGGGGGCCTGTGGAGAAAGGCGACACTTACAAGCCCTCCCTGCAGCCGTCAATCAGGGCCTGGAACAGCGGCTTGTTGTGGGGGATGGTCTGCAGAATGTTGCCGTCGCTGGTGACGTAGCCGATGGCCCACTGGCCCAGACGCGTGCAGCTCAGCCTGAAGATGTAACTGCAGGGACAGATGGACGGACGGAGAAGGTTGAGAAATTAGAAACTAAGACATGGCAAAGACACACACCTGTGTCTCAGTAATTGCCACCAGGTGTTGTAAGTGCAGCAGTGAACATAGCTCAAAGTGTCAAAACTAACAAAATTTAAACTTGATGAACACAATGAAGTATGGCAAGAACATAGGCGTCAGCTAAAAGCTGCAGTTCTAGGACAGGAATTCTGCACTGCGCTGTAAGCCCTAGACTCAAAAAATGTGTTTACACCATATCAGGATTGGACATGAGTTTTGAACATAGACTCCACTTACTTAGGCTGATAAATACCAAGTTCTGCATGGAAAGGAGTGTATGCCCATGTTTTCTGTTGTACATACTTTCATAACATATGAGGGCCAATGAGTCAAAACAGAATCTGAACTGTTTGCATACTTCACATCTTGAGCATACCTACACTGAAACAATATTTTTACATCTCATGTTTACTTCTGCTGTTGAACGCCATCCAACCCAGAAAAACCAGCATAGGGCTTTTCGGACAGTGCACCTTCAGGTAGCAAAACCACAGCTCAACATGTCAACAATGTCAGAGACAGAGAAAATGCAGTCTCGATGTGTGTGAGGAAACAGCAGGTGGCACAAAGTGGCAACTTGTGACAAAGTCAAACTGCTTTAATTAATGACTTGAATCAATGAAACCATGAGAGCCTCCATTTTCTCCTGTCCATTTCATTCTAGATAACTTAAGGGAGGAATTAGGCAGTAGTCTATTGTGTAGTGAAATGTGGAGCTACAGATTTCACAGTATTATTCCATATATGGTAAAATCTTCATCATTCTTATTAAAGGTTTTAGAAGACAGACAAACAAAACAAGAGCACAAAAGCATTGACCATCGTCATCATAAAAACAAGTGACAATACAAGGAGAAAAATATACACCTACTACCAGAAAAAGAAGAAAAAAAAACTTAGATTACATTAGATTCAACTTCATTGTCATTACACATGTATAGACTGGATACCTACAAAGACAGATGACACTGAGATTTCAGGAGTTCATTAAAATCTACCAGTTTTCCCCATACAGCCATTGTTTTGCTTGTTGCCCAATTAAGCCTGGTGGTTAAATATTCCATGTGTTGTGTATTCATCAGCCACGATGTTAACATTACATTACTTTCTTAGCTGCTGTTAAACCACAAAAAAGGATTATATACATCTGAATAGGGCTGGGCGATATGTACCAGTCTAATATGTTTGGGCTGAATGACAATATACGATATATATCAATATTTTAAACAGAATGAGCAAAGTATTTTGTGTTCGGTCAACACCACAAGTAGTAAAACAAAACCTGTAAGACTGCTCTAAAAGAGCTGCGCAAATAAAAATGTAAACAATAACATATGCAGGGGTGCAGTTGAATCATTGCTAAAGCTGCGGCTGTCTGAACAGTCTGAGTGCAGAAGAGTAAATGGTTTCGATAAAGTGGAACTGCAGCATCAAAAGTATATCAATGTGGCAATATAGTCTCAACAACAAATCTCCAACAAATCTTATGACAATATTGATACATCACCCAGCCCTACATCTGAGTAGGGTTTAATGGAGTGTTGTAATTCAACAAAAATAACCAAGTGCTTGGAATAAAAGTGGTGTGGAGTATTTTTCCCATAATAGTCATTAGCTTCAATACGTTGTGCAATATGTTACTGCCAATATACTGACAACTTGATTTGTTGACATGAATTGAGCATGTTCAATCCGTCTCAGTCCTTCTTGTGACTAAGTACAATAGAAAAATAAAAACAAATCAGGAACAGAAAGACCACAGCAGGTCTAATGTGGTCATTTTTTCCAAGGAAATAAAAATAGCTGTGCGTGCTACTGTTTGCCATTAGGAATCAGGTTTGGCCAGGAAACACTACACTTATGTCGCCACCAAACTCTGGTTCCATTAAAGCAGCCTGTGGCCTGCCAGTCAAGGATTGTGATTGGGATTGCTTTATTATGTTAGTGCTATTTTTACAGCAGCCAGTGAATGGCTGCCTGTGTTAAATGTGATTAAATGCACAAGACACCCACTGTGATTTCCTTCTTGGGGTATCGCTTCTCTATAAGCTGTGAATGTTTGTGCTCATTTCTTGCCAAATCTGCATCACCTCTTCTCTTCTTCTTCTTCTTCTTATCTCACTTTCAGCGCCACATTTTTTGCACTGGGCCTGTTGTTCTTGTGTCCAATACAGTGCATTTAGCTGATGCTCTAATCCAGAGCAAGTTACAGTTAAAAAGGTACATTACAGGACAGTACCTAATTATTATACCACAGCTTGTTTAGCTGGTAGGAAGCCAGTGCAGCATACACATCACAAAACAGCATACTTGCTGTCACGCTCTGACTGCTCACACTGAAAGCATACCACTGCTGCATTTAGTATTTGCATATTCTTCCCCTTTTTTAATGCAGCTGTGCTTTCACCACACCAGTGACATTTAAACTTACTTAGATTACTATATCTATGTTTCCTGTGAAGCCTATTCTGCATCATGATAGCCACAAATATTATTAGACCTTTAATTAAGTTGTTGACTGATCCTGTTCCAGCACAGCAAATCTCTACAGCGAATAATAAGAAACAAATTTTATTTTGCACTATTCCTATTTCATTAGAGAAAGAGAGGTTAATCGGAGAAATTCAGTCCCAAAATGAAATACAACTTTACCAACACTGTGCAAAATGACAGCACAAAATTGTTTACAGACGCAAAATGGACTGTTACCCGATCACAATTAAGCTTAAGGATTTTCTTTTTAACTCTATAACATTTGTTATTTTGGGTCTTTGCTTTTCTTTAAGCTGCTAGTGGAGAAAACAGCTGTCTCTCTGGAGACTGATTATAAAGAAAGCTGTTTGTCAGAGGCCTCTACTAATCATATCTCAGTGTAAAAGCTCATCATAATTACACTCAATGGTGCAGCTTGGGCTCAGAGGAATGCATGGTTCCCCCTTGTGCAGTGGCGATACTTGTGACAGTGAGCACTAATAAGCAGAGCAAATGGGACCTACGGGGTGCTGCTGGCTCCCAGACAGGCTCTCTCTCTCGCCAGTGACACTGAAGCCACACGCACATATGACAAACCCATCATGACTGAGGCAGCACCCAGTCCAGGCACTGATACTCCTGACACTCATTGCTGATGGCACACGTATGTACGTATGTGTGTGTGTGTGTGTGTGTGTGTGTGTGTGTGTGTGTGTGTGTGTGTGTGTGTGTGTGTGTGTGTGTGTGTGTGTGTGTGTGTGTGTGTGTGTGAACTACTAATTAACAAAGATTTTGGGTGTTTAAAAAAGGGTGATCAATAAAAAGTGAATAAACACACTGTCAAGCTATCTGTGCAATATTTCAGCCTAAGCCTTCCTCAGCGTCTACAGAGAGAGAAGACACAGCAATGTAGATGAAGGCAGGAGCAGAGTGTTTGTGTATACGTATAAGCCGGAACAGGGGCCAGGCAGACAAGCAGACAGGCATGCTGTGTTTTCACCCCACCCCCGAGTCGAGTCCTGTAACAGCTGCCTTCCCCCTGTGTTCAGGAGATTGGTATTTGCATGCAGTGATTCACGGGGAGGATCTGGGCTGACCACCCACCATCCTTCTGTTTCCTTTTGTTGGTTTTAGTCACATTGCCTTCTGACACTCTGTAAAGCCAATCACCGTTTCAAGACAAAAAAAAGTCTGAAGACACATCCTTTTGGAGAAATACCAGTTCCTGCTACCAGCAAACAGGGACAGAGCGGTTTCTTTTTTTGCCATCCTACTACCATGCTCTATTACACTACAGACAACACAGACAATAAATCTCTCTCTCTTTCTGTGTGTGTATATATATATATATATATATATATATATATATATATATACACCCCCTCTGGAGCTGAACACTCTCTATGTACAGAAGGCCTCTAATCTTGATATAGTGAGTTTTTCCCCTCAGTCAGTCTGCCTGTAACGCTAACCCCTGAGCTTTGCTTTGGAAGACGGACAATGCAGCCTCAGGAAGCGCACCCGGTTCAACCCCCCCAGGATGGCAAGCTGCACACCTCTGACCTTCCTCTAATTAGCTGGCTGGTCAGCTCCACCTACGCAGGCCAGAGACAACAGCAGCCTGGCGGAGGAGGAGGAGGCTTGAGGAGGCGAGCGAGGTGCCACACTGAGATGGCAGATGGCACGTCTCGTAGCTATCGCTTCATGAAACACACACCAGGCGCTACATGCCTGTGTTCTGTTGAGTTGAGCAGCTTTGTTGAGATGAGCTACCCTTGCTGAGTTTAATAGAATGGTACTATCTAACTAACCTACTTTTAACGATAAACCATAACCTTAACTTTCCCTGACTTAGCTTGCGTGGTAGCCCAATTTGACATGTAGCACAGTCGGACAGAACACTGGCACAACTAGGACTTCAAAGTTGCGATAATAACATACCTGCCAGGCTTGTTGATGTACTTCTGCAGACGTGCTTTCACTTCATCATAGGTCAGGAAGGCCATGTAACCTGGGTGAGTTACGGCCAGGAAGTTCCAGTTTCTCAAGATGGAGCCCCATGGCTAGAAGATCGAGATCATTTTTAAAATAATTAATGGAAATACACAAATAATAATCATAATAATTTCTTTGTTTTTTGTTGATTTATTTATTTATTCTGGGTGAGGGTATATTTTCAGATGTGTATTTCTAAACTACTGTCTACTAAAAACAAACTTAAAAGCACTTTCAGACCTGGCGGAAAAACAGTGAGAGTGTCGCAGACAAAGAGCTTAAATTTCAGTTTCTATTTTTGTCCACCGGATGCTGCAGGTATTCTGATACTCTCTGAGAGTCAGGCAAGGCTACGCTCCTCACTGCACCAGGGCGCTACTAAAGAGGTAAACGCACTGAGACATGCTTGGCCAATTAGCTCCTCTGTCACGCAGGAGAACACTGCGAGATGTCCGCAGTGGACTAACACATCTGTTATAAGTAGACATCTTCTATTACAGTGAAGGGCACCGATGCGTGTCTGCTCATGATCCTAAAAGACTTTTATGTGGAACAGTGACGAGGCAGCAGTGGTTCTCCAGAGCAGGGATCTCCAACCTTTTTTCCTCTCAGAGTCACTTTGACATAATCATCATGGAGGAGATCTATTTTACACAAGTTATTATTAGCCTATCTATATTGAAAGTCATACGTATATGCCTTGTTATTTTTATAGATAGTTCTGGTCTAACATAATAACCATTTTTAAATGGTTTTAAATTTTAAAATATCACCAAAGTGAGCAACTACAGAGAAGTACATTTTAAAACATCATTTTATACCAGACAGAGCATGTTGTCTGAATTTGATCTCAACAGAATTTTAAAAGCTTTTCCTATTATTTTTTTGTGTTAATTGATTATACAGTTTTTGTGACTCTTTGGAGAACTACTCTAAAGCAGGTGTGAAAGCTACTGGTAGCTCCCAAACTACTTGTTGGAGACCCCTGTTCCAGAGGGAATGCCCACAGCATGTGACTCATCCAGACCCATCCAGTGCTTGCATGCCCAATGAGAGTGAGAGGGTGAAATTGTTACTGTGGTGGCATTTGGCAAGTAAATGAGTGGGAGCTGGATTGGTTACTGGGAAGCACTATGTCAACCCATCCTACTGGGGTTATGACACTATTGACAGGGCCTTCAAAGCTGGGGGCAAGGCTTTGTTGTATGACGCATACAGGGCCATGTTCATGACACAGCTGGTTGTTGTTTATTGACTGGGTTGAGGACCTCGGTAAATGACACCTGCCACCCACACTGGAAGGAAAAAAGGTGATCCCCATTTTCATACAACTAGTCACTGATGATGTGTCTTTGACATTTCAGAATAACCCGTCTGTTTCTCTAGTTGTGGGCGTGGATTGGTGTATGGACTAGGGCTGTGCTCAAAATATCGATATCATGATATATTGTAAAATACTCCTGCATCGATACATATCAATACAGTTGTATTGTAACTGTGCAATATTCCCACATAACCTTTCTCCCTTCACAAAATATGCAATATTACCATATAACTCTCCCCTTTCCTCTTTTTTCACAATCCAGAAACAGCACTCAGGCTATTTATTACTCTCAGATTATTCAACATTTGCCCTTTTCTTTTTGTTTAGTACTTGTTTTTAATGTTACCACCTTTTTGTATAGTGAGACAGCCCTACACAAGAATTCTGATGTGCCTGGACTGTTGGTTTATGCACAAATGGCAAATAAAAACATTGAACATGTATTGATACACCATCAAATAAACTAAAAGCATGTGAGACAACCAAAATGTCAATAACTGTCAAAATTGAATCTTATTTTTTATTAAAATGAACATTAGTATAAGATCTTTGGGGGACTTAATTGAAGTGTTGTGAATCTCTCCTTTTAGGGGTTGCCTTTGACAATTGTGTAGAATTGGAATAAGTATTGGACAGAATTCTGTTTGGACATGGTGATTGTTCAGAATCAATATGTATCACGATATGCATTATATCTTAACCTCTGCACCATGATCATATGATGATCATATGACGCTGCAGGAAATACTCCGCCCTAGTATGGACAACATCCAAGCAGGAGAACATAATGCTGAAACTCATCAGTTGGTCAACTGCACTCTTACTGGCAAGCCCGAATTAGCAAACTGATCCCAGGCACAGGAGGCAGGGGGCAAAGGGGAGCCAGGGCCAGGGCCAGGGAAATGCAATTCCAAAGCAGACCATCCAAAAAATATGATATGAACACCCTCTGAAATTGTGCCAAACATGGCTTAGCCACCTGAAGTTTGGGTGGCAGTTTGGGTGCTTGAGAACGTTTTCTGGCCCTGCTTACCTGAAAGAGCCTGGTAAAGATGTCAAACTCAAAGACAGAGATGTAGTCGTTGCAGGTCAGGTCAATGGTGGATTTTAGGGCCATGGCTTCTAGTCCCGAGCTGATTGGGTGTACTTCATGAAGGCACTGTCGAAACACTTTCCATGGCACAATGGTCCTGAAAAACAGAGGGGATTACTGAAAAAGAGAGACTTCTAGTACAGCAGGAACTGATGGTGTGGACAGAAAACATGAAATTGTAATATTTTGGGCCTTCTTGCCATTGCTTTACAGATTATTAAATGTATTCAGAACTAATACATTTTCAAGACCAACATTTGCATACAGAGATCATAGTATAGCTTATTGTAGGTTACTTTATTTAGTCTAAGTAACCTACATGCCTTTACACAAATAATACATTCTTTTAATTTCAGTCTGTCTTGTCATGTCATTGGTTACTATTGTTGCTCAATAGTACCATCTGATCATGAACAGACAGCGCAGGATGTTGGGTATAGTATATAGGCCTAAGCATTAATGTGTGATCATGCATTAATTCTTTTTTCACTTTGTATTTGCATTACCACTGCATGCCACAAAATTGCTGATGCCTATTCATAGACTGGTGAACACATTTAGTTTTAGAGGCTGCTTCACAGCTACAATTCTACATTCTCTTTTCGTCATATTTGCCATTTTGTTTTTGTTTTTTGTCATACTCTGATGTCAGCAACACATACACTTGACCTTGATCTCCAGGAACAACACATCTTCTCTGCACCCTGGATTGAATAAAAAAAACCTTTTAGGAGACAACTTCCTAAATATTGTTTTTCAGAAGAAGCTTTAGGACATTGTATGACAAATTTGTTTAGTTTGACTGCCTTTCGAACCAAGCCATGAGAGGATATGACGTTATCCTTAAAAAAGAGAGAGACCGAAAACAGGTTACACCCACATGGTGAACTATACAAGTGTCTCTGTGTATAACCACATGTCTAAGCAGATGGAAAACTAACACCAACATTGACCTTCAAAAATCTGCCTGAAAAAGAAAACAGACAAATCAAAACTGAGAAAAAAAATGTCTGGAGCGTGGTGTGAAACCTTGACAGAAATTAGCAAACCCTGGCTCTTCAGTGAAAAGGAGGTATTTCACACAAATGTCACTATTTCACGTTCCAGTGTGTTAAGTGGAACCCTGTCGCAGAGCAGACCAATTGGGTGCTTGGCCCTTAGTAAACAGTGTCATTTTGTTCCATTCAGCTAAGATCAGCAACCCAACAGAACCGGGTCATGATGTGTGCTCTAGGTTTGGGAAAATACCAGATACTGCTGTATTTTTAAATACTGACTTACTTACAGGTCACAGTGAGACATACTGAATTAGTTTGCCAACATCAGAGTGGTAAAGAAATGCCCTGACCACTACAAATGAAGCTGTTTTTTGTATTCCATACAGAAAGCTCTGGTAAGGAAACTAATAATCAAATCATTCATATATACACTCATAGATATTTGTGGCAATTAAAACTGCCCAGATCTTCTAACAAAACATGTGTACATAAAAAAATAATCACTTAAATGTAGACATACCGGGGTATTACATCAGGAAAAAGCACTGGTGAATGAAAAAAAACCCTAGTGTGCCTAGTGTGCACTGACATCACTGACAAAGAACATTCTGTTTTAATTTTACTATAGTTACAGATCCTCCCATGCACAGAGGAGATCGCATAAGTATAGTACCTGGTAATACCTAGCTGCCAGTGGTCATGGTAGCTCAAATAGCAGTGATAGTAAATAAATATATAGTAGTAGTAAATCAGTGCTGCAACAGAGAAAAATGGCAGTGGTTTTGCCCATTACATGTACAATAAAACTTGTTACACAGCATTTGCAACTACATGTTTAAAATGTTTAGGGGGATAAGGAGAGAAACTACTTGATACTTTTTCCCTGGTGTAAAACCAAGCACCCCTTTCATTAACACACCAATATGAGGATTTACCGTATGATTAACACCGTATGATTATGTTTAAGCGCAGGCCTAAGAGTTGCAACAGTCATCTGCCTTAGTTGCCTACTCAACACATGCATTTCATTACCCTAACAAATGGCAAATGCTGTGCCACAAAGAGACGGCTGCATTCAACAGCATGGTGATTTCTCTCTCTCTCATGTTGTGCACATGCACTCTACCCAGCTCTCTCTCTCTCTCTGTCTCTCTCTGTCTCTCTCGCTCTCTCTCTCTGCTGAATCAACGTTCATTCACATTCATTTACTTAAGAACCTCTTCGGTAAGTACTCCTCTTTTTCAGGCTGTTCGAGAAGTCATCCACCCTCACAACCCTGGTGCAAGAGCCATATGTTAACATTTATGACACAGCAATCTCACTTTTTATGATCAAAAGTTGTGAGTGGAGTTAAAATGTTCCGTAAATGGTCAGTTTCTTATCAATTCACCTATTTTTTTTCTTTCTGTCAAATACAGTATTACTAGTAAAGTATGAATTCTGACTTTCGCTCCAAAGCACCTTGACAAAGACATGTCTATTGCTTTACATGATCTTTGTACTGGAAAGCTTTTGATTTGTAATACATGAATGCCGACACAAAATATATGCTTATGAGATTAATGTTAAATGTTTTTTTATTAAAATAGATTTTAAATAAAGGAAATAACCGATTGTCAGAACATTAATTCCCATCTACTCGCCAACTACACCTGGTTATTATTGCCGGGTTAGAAATGAAACCAAGGTTTAAATTCTCAATATGCATAGTAAAATGTGGAACAACTTAACATATCTTAAATGTGGAACATTTCACTAATGTACCAGTAAACAAAATATAAAAATGTTATGCACTCGAAACTGACAGTTATAAGATTTCCTGATATGCCTACAGTATGGTAGTAGCCCAGATACTTGATTATTACACCAACATTACAGCAATGTTCCAAGTCATATCTGCCTAGAAAATCACCATGTTTCATTTTCAGTTAGTATTAGCATATGTTGCAGCTACAGAAAAAAACTCTGATTCTTAACTCTGACTCAGAACTCTGAAACAACTGATCAAACTGCTCGAAGGCCTAGCTAGCAACAATTTTGACAGTCCATCATTGAGAATATGCAAGTCTTTGTTCAACTCGAGACGAACTGAGAAAAATAACATTATTATCATCATCATTGTAACTACAGAAGACTAAACAATTAACTGCTTGGAATCATGTCTGTCTGTCTGATACCATTTGTGTGGAAAATGCCAATCCCAAAAAGTCTGTGAAGATTCTCATTCATCCAGGTCATGGTAGTCAAAGGAGCTAAGCTGTAAGCAACTGTACCTCTTTTCGGAGCTTGAAGACATTTCACCTTTCATCAGAACCGGCCAGAACCGAAGAAGCCATTTGGATGAAAAGTGAAATGTGTTCAGGTTCCAAAAAGAAGTCTAGTTGCTTACAACTTACAGTAACTCCTTTGACAATCCCAAAAGGCCAACTGTGATACCCTTATTTTTAAGGATAATTTAAAAATATCCTTGTTTTTCACAGTGGTCTTAATATATGTAGTTTTCTGTTAATCATTAGCTCTTATTTATTTAAGCTTTATAACACTTGTTGGTTGTTGAAATAAAAAATAATAATTAAAAAGAATGAATGAATGATGGATGGATGGATGGATGGATGGATGGATGGATGGATGGATGGATGGATGGATGGATGGATGGATGGATGGATGGATGGATGGATGGATGGATGGATGGATGGATGGATGGATGGATGGATGGATGGATGGATGGATGGATGGATTCCCACACCAATCAACACACACATATATCCACGTACTCACACATGTAGCATATGATGTACTACATGGGCTACAGAGGACAGAATATGCAAAAGGAGCACTGTGATGGCAGGTAATTGCTTAAAAGTCTTCAAAGGGATTTATCAACACTTTGCTCTCTGTGTGAAAAGATACATTTCACCACAGTACAAATGAGTGTGCTCCTACAGAGTGAGACTCCTTCCTTCTCATTAACAATTTGACATGTCAGCCTGTCGCCTTCGGTGTTGCCATTGGAAACTGCACCCTGGGCTGATGTTCATGCACAGCATTCCAATGAGCAATTTCGAAAATAGAACTGCGTGTGAAGAGAGTGTCCAATTTAATGAAGCAAATTTAGTCCTCAGCAAGAAGCTTTATAAAAACAAAATAGCACTTAATAAAACTGCAATCCTTCTGAAGATTTTGTAATAATTTGAG
The DNA here is from genome assembly GCA_030347295.1 of Setipinna tenuifilis. Classification (NCBI taxonomy): domain Eukaryota; kingdom Metazoa; phylum Chordata; class Actinopteri; order Clupeiformes; family Engraulidae; genus Setipinna; species Setipinna tenuifilis. The sequence goes on from CM059272.1 coordinate 30,582,080, forward strand.
ACCTAAGACCATGTCAACTAGGTGTGATTGACAAATCGTATGGATATGGAAAAAGCTGTTATGATTGAGGTCTAAGAGCTTAATAAGACCTATACAGAATGTAATGCACAAACACATCCACACATAAACCCACTTACACACACACACACACACACACACACACACAAACACACACACACACACACACACACACACACACACACACACACACACACACACACACACAAAACCCATGTTGCAGCTGGTGTGGATGTGCAATACGTGAGGCCACACCCACAGCCCTGGGCTACAGTGAAGCAGGAACCCAGATTAGATGAGAAGGGGTGGAGTAAGCACTGCTATGTTTCTATTACAGTGCCAGCCCGGCAGTTCGAGTCAGTCCCAGTCAGTCACTGTGTGTGCATAAACAAGCTTAATCAGATTGTAAACAGATTGGAATCGTACCGAATTCATGTGCACAGGCTAAAGATCGTATAGGGACTGGATTCGCGAATCCGATAGGAAGCCCTGGCTTCAGCCATTGTTAATCCGCTTGGTGCTGCCTTGTGCACGGTATCATATCAGATCCGCGTACTGAGCATGTATCATTGAAACCAAAAACGCTGTTTGTTTGTTTACACTGACTTTCACACAGCAGGATGCACAACATGTGCGAATGCTGCTCTGTCAAACTCCTTGAACGCCATCTTTGTTTGTATGCCACCAGATAGTTTGTTTATTTTCTTTATTTAGTAGCCATCAACCGGAAGTAGTTCTAACACCACTTGTTGAAAGGACTACAGCACCACCTAGCATAGCGGAGTCATCCAGGTCTCTGACAATTATCTGATTATACGAACTCCATGCATACTTCGATTATGGGACAGACCACCTTGGATTATGGGTAGGAACTTCCGATTTGAAGAAATCCAATACGATCCTACCAAGTGCACATACAGTAGTGATTGAAACACACAACTCAGCTAGAATGTGTTGTGCACTTCAACCATAGTGCAATATAGTGTTCCTCTGTGCTTACATTTAATTTGATTTATTTATTTTCACAGGGACAGTGTACCATAAAACATTTACATTGCTGAAAGATGTGTTGCACCCTGGTTATAGCAAACCTAGTGAAGGCCAGGGTGAAAACCCCTCTGAGGGTAAAAACAAACCCATGTCAATGTAAAATTTTCAGTAACTTACTAAAGTTAGCTAATCCTTAATTGTACCAGTACCAATGCCTGTAAAACTATAATGAAGTCAATGTAGTTGTGAGGAAACACTACCCAAACAATACCCAACTACTCCGTGTGATGGAGTGACCATCACTAGGGTTGTGGGTGTGCTCTGACTGCCATACAAACGAGCCTGGCTCTTTGGCGTTGCGGTCAAAGTACACGTTTGGTACCCCGGAGACCCGGGTTTGAATCCCGGTGGGGTGACTTCTCCTCCCCTTCGCTACAAATGGTGCCAGAAGTGGGATGGCTTGCCGTGAGGTCATCGGAGGCGCAGCAATTGCGTGAGGGACACCTGAGTGTGTGAAGCGCATGGCTGCGCTTCCCGAAGGGGAAGGTAGTGTGATGGAGTGACCATCACTAGGGTTGTGGGTGTGCTCTGACTGCCATACCAACGAGCCTGGGTCTTTGGCATTGCGGTCAAAGTACACGTTTGGTACCCTGGAGACCCGGGTTTGAATCCCGGTGGGGTGACTTCTCCTCCCCTTCGCTACACTCCGGTATTGCCTGGCAGCTTCCGTTGAACAGGAGGACAGGTAGTATGTTTACAGCATATCATCCCATTAGAAGGAGATGTAAGCACAAATGCTCAATATCATCTTCAGTCTAGCTGGGTCATGGAGTATGTGGTCAAAAACTAAACGAACAAAAAAAAAGTGTGCTAAGCTATTTAAGGTGGACCTATTGTGATGTGCTTGCAATACGCTTATCATTGCCATGATCACAGTAATAGTAAGTATTAGACAGACCTTGTTGGGTGGTAACACAATATCAGGATTGACTTTGTTTATATTAAGCACCAAAAGCGACATCCATTCCGGTGTGTTTTGGGAAAGAAAATAAATGGCATATGAGGGCATGAAACGTCAAACCTCAAATTTTGCTTAAAAATAAGACATTGTGTCGACAAAACCTATTGAATTATTAAGTGTGCTTGCAGAGCACACTTATTGTTATCCCACCGTTTATTATTTTGCTGATTCTTCAACACAAAATTTTTCACCCAGATCTTTCAGACATTACTACTCCTCAGGCTTTCGAGATAGAGACACCGTTCCAACTCTAAAACGACCGGCCCGGTTTGGACCAGACCGCCCACATTTCTGTATACCGTACCTCTTGTCGTTCGTCCGTTATTGTCGTTTTTCTGCAACTTTTTGGCCCATTGAAAATGAATGGCGGAATGTTCAGGCTGATGATGTCATAGTACACTGGTCCACTGTAGCAGCCAGAGTGCGCTCTGCCCTCACTCTAACCTCACTTCGTTTTTTAATGATTAAAACTTAACCACTTAACCTATAAACTTCATTTAAAGTTTGTAAGAGAGGTCTGGGATCTGACTGTGACCTGTGTAAAATTCATGTGGCAACTACTTAAACTGTTTGAGGCAGTACAGTTTAAAAATGGTGTCAGACAGTCTATGGGATTTTGCCATACATTTCATCATCTTACTGTAAACAGGTCAAGGGTGCATGTCTGAAGTTTTAAATGATCAAAACTCAACCGTTTAACCTATAAACTTGATTTAAACTTTGTAAGAGAGGTCTGGGATCTGACTGTGAGCTGTGAAATTTTGATGTGGCAACTACTTAAACTTTTTGAAACAGGACAGTTTAAAAATGGTGAAAGAGAGGCAGACAATACTGTGGCAGTTGCACCTGGACCAACTGCCATTTTTTAAACGTGGAATGTTCAGGAATAGAACTCTTGAGTGATGTCATAATCCCCATGCCAGGCCTGCATAATGTTCTGCCATGGGAGTGTATTGCAGCCTATAGTAGTTATCTCTAGTAGTTATCTATGTAGTCAGTGCTGCTCTGTTAACCTAGCAAACGTTTGTTAGCCGTTATGCTAACAATGCTAGCTATGCTAACTATGCTGAAATGCAAAATAATTAACTGGGTTAAAAGTGTCACTCGGTTGACTCAGCTTGTACTTGTTAGCAGTTATGCTAATAATGCTAACAATGCTAATTGTGATAACTATGCTAAAATGTGAAGTAAGTAACTGTGCTAACATTGTTGTGTAGCTATATTAGCTGAGGCTATTTAGCCATTATGCTTACAATGCTAACTATGCTAAAATGCAAAGTAATTAACTGGGTTAACAGTGTTACTTGGTTAACTCATCTAGTATTCGTTAATAGTTGTGCTAATAACAGCTAATTATGCTAATAATGTTAATTATGCTAACTATGCTAAAATGTGAAGTAATTAACTCTGCTGTGTAGCTATATTAGTTGAAGCTATTTAGCAGCTATGCTAACATTGCTAACAATGCTAAAATGCAAGCACACTTTTTGCATTTTCTGCGGGAATGCAGTCTAGTTATTAAGTGTGCTTGCAAAAAGCACACTTATTGTTATCCCACCGTTTATTCTTCTTCTTCTTCTTCTTCTTCTTCTTCTTCTTCTCCTGAACCAGATCTTTCAGACATTACTAGTCCTCAGGCTTTCGAGATAGAGACACCGTTCCAACTCTAAAACGACCGGGCCGGTTTGGACAAGACCGCCCACCTTTCCCTATACCGTACCTCTTGTCGTTCGTCCGTTATTGTCGTTTTTCTGCAAGTTTTTGTCGCTATTGAAATGAATGGCGGAATGTTCAGGCTGATGATGTCACAGTACACTGCTCCACTCTAGCTGCTAGAGTGAGCTCTGCCCTCACTCTAACCTCCACTCGGTTTTTTAATGATTAAAACTCAACCGCTTAACCTATAAACTTGATTTAAAGTTTGTAAGAGAGGTCTGGGATCTGACTGTGACCTGTGTAAAATTCATGCGGCAACTACTTAAACTGTTCGAGACAGGACAGTTTAAAAATGGTGTCAGACAGTCTATGGGATTTTGCCATACATTTCATCATCTTACTGTAAACAGGTCAGGGTGCATGTCTGAAGTTTTAAATGATCAAAACTCAACCGTTTAACCTAGAAACTTGATTTAAACTTTGTAAGAGAGGTCTGGGATCTGACTGTGAGCTGTGAAATTTTGATGTGGCAACTACTTAAACTTTTTGAAACAGGACAGTTTAAAAATGGTGAAAGAGAGGCAGACAATACTGTGGCAGTTGCACCTGGACCAACTGCCATTTTTTAAATGTGGAATGTTCAGGAATAGAACTCTTGAGTGATGTCATAATCCCCATGCCATGGCCTGCATAATGTTCTGCCATGGGAGTGTATTGCAGCCTATAGTAGTTATCTCTAGTAGTTATCTATGTAGTCAGTGCTACTCTGTTAACCTAGCAAACGTTTGTTAGCCGTTATGCTAATAATGGCAAACTATGCTAAAATGGAAAATAATTAACTGGGTTAAAAGTGTTACTTGGTTGACTCAGCTAGTATTCGTTAACAGTAATGCTAACAATGCTAGCAATGCTAACTATGCTAAAATGTGAAGTAACTAACTGTGCTAACAGCGTTGTTTAGCTATATTAGTTGAGGCTAATTAGCCGTTATGCTAACAATGCTAGCAATGCTGACTATGCTAAAATGCAAAGTAATTAACTGGGTTAACAGTGTTACTTAGTTATCTCAGCTGTTAACAGTTATGCTAACAATGGTAATTATGCTAACAATGGTAATTATGCTAACTATGCTAAAATGTGAAGTAATTAACTGTGCTTACAGTGTTGTGTAGCTATATTAGCTGAAGTTATTTAACAGTTATGCTAACATTGCTAGCAATGCTAACTATGCTAAAATGCAAGCACACTTTTTGCATTTTCTGCGGGAATGCAGTCTAGTTAAGTGTGCTTGCAAAAAGCACACTTATTGTTATCTCCCCGTTTATTAAGTGTGCTTGCAAAAAGCACACTTATTGTTATCTCCCCGTTTATTATTATTAAGTGTGCTTGCAGAGCACACTTATTGTTATCTCCCCGTTTATTATTCTTCTTCTCCTGAACCAGATCTTGAAGACGTTACTAGTCCTCAGGCTTTTGAGATAGAGACACCGTTCCAACTCTAAAACGACCGGCCCGGTTTGGACATGACCGCCTACATTTCGGTATACCGTACCTCTTGTCGTTCGTCCGTTATTGTCGTTTTTCTGCAACTTTTTGGCCCATTGAAAATGAATGGCGGAATGTTGGCACACATATTTGCAAGCACACTTTTTGCATTTTCTGCGGGAATGCAGTCTAGTTAAGTGTGCTTGCAGAGCACACTTATTGTTATCTCCCCGTTTATTATTCTTCTTCTCCTGAACCAGATCTTGAAGACGTTACTAGTCCTCAGGCTTTTGAGATAGAGACACCGTTCCAACTCTAAAACGACCGGCCCGGTTTGGACATGACCGCCTACATTTCGGTATACCGTACCTCTTGTCGTTCGTCCGTTATTGTCGTTTTTCTGCAACTTTTTGGCCCATTGAAAATGAATGGCGGAATGTTGGCACACATATTTGCAAGCACACTTTTTGCATTTTCTGCGGGAATGCAGTCTAGTTATTATTATTATTCTCCTAGACCAGATCTTGAAGACGTTACTATTCCTCAGGCTTTCGAGATAGAGACACCGTTCCAACTCTAAAACGACCGGCCCGGTTTGGACCAGACCGCCTACAATTCTGTATACCGTACCTCTTGTCGTTCGTCCGTTATTGTCGTTTTTCTGCAACTTTTCCGCCATTGAAAATGAATGGCGGAATGTTCAGGCTGATGATGTCATAGTAAACTGGTCCACTGTAGCAGCCAGAGTGAGCTCTGCCCTCACTCTAACCTCCACTTTGTTTTTTAATGATTAAAACTCAACCGCTTAACCTATAAACTTGATTTAAAGTTTGCAAGAGAGGTCTGGGATCTGACTGTGACCTGTGTAAAATTCATGTGGCAACTACTTAAACTGTTTGAGGCAGGACAGTTTAAAAATGGTGTCAGACAGTCTATGGGATTTTGCCATACATTTCAACATCTTACTGTAAACAGGTCAGGGTGCATGTCTGAAGTTTCAAATGATCAAAACTCAACCGTTTAACCTATAAACTTGATTTAAACTTTGTAAGAGAGGTCTGGGATCTGACTGTGAGCTGTGAAATTTTGATGCGGCACCTACTTAAACTGTTTGAAACAGGACAGTTTAAAAATGGGGAAAGAAAGGCAGACAATACTGTGGCAGTTGCACCTGGACCAACTGCCATTTTTTAAACGTGGAATGTTCAGGAATAGAACTCTTGAGTGATGTCATAATCCCTATGCCATGGCCTGCATAATGTTCTGCCATGGGAGTGTATTGCAGCCTATAGTAGTTATGTCTAGTAGTTATCTATGTAGTCAGTGCAACTCTGCTAACTTAGCAAACGTTTGTTAGCCATTATGCTAACAATGCTAGTAATGCTAACAATGCTAAAATGGAAAATAATTAAGTGGGTCAAAAATGTTACTTGGTTGACTCAGCTAGTATTCGTTAGCAGTTATGCTAACAATGTTAGCTATGCTAACAATGCTAATTATGCTAACTATGCTAAAATGTGAAGTAATTAACTGTGCTAACAGTGTTGTGTACCTATATTAGCTGAGGCTATTTAGCCGTTATGCTAACAATGCTAGCAATGCTAACTATGCTAAAATGGAAAATAATAACTGGGTTAAAAGTGTTACTTGGTTGACTCAGCTGGTATTCGTCAGTAGTATTGCTAACAATGCTAACCATGCCAACTATGCTAAAATATGAAGTAATTAACTGTGCTAACAGTGTTCTGTACCTATATTAGCTGGGGCTATTTAGCCATTATGTTAACAATGCTAACAATGCTAACTATGCTAAAATGCAAGCACACTTTTTGCATTTTCTGCGGGAATGCAGTCTAGTTATTATTAAGTGTGCTTGCAAAAAGCACACTTATTGTTATCTCCCCGTTTATTATTATTAAGTGTGCTTGCAGAGCACACTTATTGTTATCTCCCCGTTTATTAAGTGTGCTTGCAGAGCACACTTATTGTTATCTCCCCGTTTATTAAGTGTGCTTGCAGAGCACACTTATTGTTATCTCCCCGTTTATTATTCTTCTTCTCCTGAACCAGATCTTGAAGACGTTACTAGTCCTCAGGCTTTTGAGATAGAGACACCGTTCCAACTCTAAAACGACCGGCCCGGTTTGGACATGACCGCCTACATTTCGGTATACCGTACCTCTTGTCGTTCGTCCGTTATTGTCGTTTTTCTGCAACTTTTTGGCCCATTGAAAATGAATGGCGGAATGTTGGCACACATATTTGCAAGCACACTTTTTGCATTTTCTGCGGGAATGCAGTCTAGTTATTCTTCTTCTCCTGAACCAGATCTTGAAGACGCTACTAGTCCTCAGGCTTTGGAGATAGAGACACCGTTCCAACTCTAAAACGACCGGCCCGGTTTGGACATGACCGCCTACATTTCGGTATACCGTACCTCTTGTCGTTCGTCCGTTATTGTCGTTTTTCTGCAACTTCTTGGCCCATTGAAAATGAATGGCAGAATGTTGGCACGCATATTTGCAAGCACACTTTTTGCATTTTCTGCGGGAATGCAGTCTAGTTATTATTCTTCTCCTGAACCAGATCTTGAAGACGTTACTAGTCCTCAGGCTTTTGAGATAGAGACACCGTTCCAACTCTAAAACGACCGGCCCGGTTTGGACATGACCGCCTACATTTCGGTATACCGTACCTCTTGTCGTTTGTCCGTTATTGTCGTTTTTCTGCAACTTTTTGGCCCATTGAAAATGAATGGCGGAATGTTGGCACACATATTTGCAAGCACACTTTTTGCATTTTCTGCGGGAATGCAGTCTAGTTCTTCTACTTATTCTCCTGAACCAGATCTTGAAGACGTTACTATTCCTGAGGCTTTCGAGATAGAGACACCGTTCCAACTCTAAAACGACCGGCCCGGTTTGGACCAGACCGCCCACAATTCTGTATACCGTACCTCTTGTCGTTCGTCCGTTATTGTCGTTTTTCTGCAACTTTTTGGCCCATTGAAAATGAATGGCGGAATGTTCAGGCTGATGGTGTCATAGTAAACTGGTCCACTGTAGCAGCCAGAGTGAGCTCTGCCCTCACTCTAACCTCCACTTCATTTTTTAATGATTAAAACTTAACCACTTAACCTATAAACTTCATTTAAAGTTTGTAAGAGAGGTCTGGGATTTGACTGTGACCTGTGTAAATTTCATGTGGCAACTACTTAAACTGTTTGAGGCAGGACAGTTTAAAAATGGTGTCAGACAGTCTATGGGATTTTGCCATACATTTCATCATCTTACTGTAAACAGGTCAGGGTGCATGTCTGAAGTTTTAAATGATCAAAACTCAACCGTTTAACCTATAAACTTGATTTAAACTTTGTAAGAGAGGTCTGGGATCTGACTGTGAGCTGTGAAATTTTGATGTGGCAACTACTTAAACTTTTTGAAACAGGACAGTTTAAAAATGGTGAAAGAGAGGCAGAGAATACTGTGGCAGTTGCACCTGGACCAACTGCCATTTTTTAAATGTGGAATGTTCAGGAATAGAACTCTTGAGTGATGTCATATTCCCCTTGCCATGGCCTGCATAATGTTCTGCCATGGGAGTGTATAGAGTGTCCCAGTGACGCCACTTCCGCTCGATTTCATGGGACCTCTGAGCTCGCAAAAAATGAATGGGTTTCAATGAGACTAAAATAGCTATTTTCTGGTCGCAGTCGTTGTATGCCCCTGAAATGAAATATGTTGTTTGTGGATTAAAATGGTGTTTTTTCATGTAAAACGTTTTACCGTTTGTTGTGCTGTTGTTCAGATAAAAGCTGTAGCGAAAACAAAATTGAGAAAGACTACGTCGCGTTGTTGACGTCACGTCCCATCATTAGCCTACTCTTTCTCCGAACTATGTTAGCAGTAAATATACATTTATAACAGAGATGGCAGTGTGTTTTGTGCCTCAATGTGCGCATTCCAGCAGGAATGGCTGTTCCTTCTTTCGTTTCGCACAATTTCAGTGATGACGTATTTCATTCGCGTCGACAGCAGCGAAGAACTGTAGTTCACAAAGCGGCCCCTCACAAAACCTGCCACCATCAAACTTCTTCGCTATGAATCGTGGTTTTCTTCGTATGAAAAATTATATTTAAAACTGACAAATATCATATGTCCCATTCATGGTACAATTCATACGGGATCAGAAAATAGTTTTTTGCTCTCATTGAACCCCATTCATTTTTTCTGACTTCCGAGGTCCCGTGTAGCGGAAGTAAAACGGAAGTCACTGGGGCACTCAATCGCAGCCTATAGTAGTTATCTCTAGTAGTTATCTATGTAGTCAGTGCTGCTCTGTTAACCTAGCAAACGTTTGTTAGCTGTTATGCTAAAAAATGGTAGCAATGCTAACTATGCTAAAATGGAAAATAATTAACTGGGTTAAAAGTGTTACTTGGTTGACTCAGCTTGTACTTGTTAGCAGTTATGCTAACAATGCTAATTATGTTAACGATGCTAATTATGTTAACTATGCTAAAATGTAAAGTAATTAACTGTGTTAACAGTGTTGTGTAGCTATATTAGCTGTAGCTATTTAGCCGTTATGCTAACAATGCTAGCAATGCTAACTATGCCAAAAATGCTAAGTACTTAACTAAGTTAACAGTGTTACTTAGTTAACTCAGCTAGTATTTGTTACCAGTTATGCTAACAATGTTAACAATGCTAATTATGCTAACTATGCTAAAAATGTGAAGTAATTAACTGTGCTTACAGTCTTGTGTAGATATATTAGCTGAAGCTATTTAGTGTTATGCTAACATTGCTAGTTATGCTAACTATGCTAAAATGCAAGCACACTTTTTGCATTTTCTGCGGGAATGCAGTCTAGTTAAGTGTGCTTGCAGAGCACACTTATTGTTATCTCCCCGTTTATTATTCTTCTTCTCCTGAACCAGATCTTGAAGACGTTACTAGTCCTCAGGCTTTTGAGATAGAGACACCGTTCCAACTCTAAAACGACCGGCCCGGTTTGGACATGACCGCCTACATTTCGGTATACCGTACCTCTTGTCGTTCGTCCGTTATTGTCGTTTTTCTGCAACTTTTTGGCCCATTGAAAATGAATGGCGGAATGTTGGCACACATATTTGCAAGCACACTTTTTGCATTTTCTGCGGGAATGCAGTCTAGTTAAGTGTGCTTGCAGAGCACACTTATTGTTATCTCCCCGTTTATTATTCTTCTTCTCCTGAACCAGATCTTGAAGACGTTACTAGTCCTCAGGCTTTTGAGATAGAGACACCGTTCCAACTCTAAAACGACCAGCCCGGTTTGGACATGACCGCCTACATTTCGGTATACCGTACCTCTTGTCGTTCGTCCGTTATTGTCGTTTTTCTGCAACTTTTTGGCCCATTGAAAATGAATGGCGGAATGTTGGCACACATATTTGCAAGCACACTTTTTGCATTTTCTGCGGGAATGCAGTCTAGTTAAGTGTGCTTGCAGAGCACACTTATTGTTATCTCCCCGTTTATTATTCTTCTTCTCCTGAACCAGATCTTGAAGACGTTACTAGTCCTCAGGCTTTTGAGATAGAGACACCGTTCCAACTCTAAAACGACCGGCCCGGTTTGGACATGACCGCCTACATTTCGGTATACCGTACCTCTTGTCGTTCGTCCGTTATTGTCGTTTTTCTGCAACTTTTTGGCCCATTGAAAATGAATGGCGGAATGTTGGCACACATATTTGCAAGCACACTTTTTGCATTTTCTGCGGGAATGCAGTCTAGTTATTATTATTATTCTCCTAGACCAGATCTTGAAGACGTTACTATTCCTCAGGCTTTCGAGATAGAGACACCGTTCCAACTCTAAAACGACCGGCCCGGTTTGGACCAGACCGCCTACAATTCTGTATACCGTACCTCTTGTCGTTCGTCCGTTATTGTAGAACTCTTGAGTGATGTCATAATCCCCATGCCATGGCCTGCATAATGTTCTGCCATGGGAGTGTATTGCAGCCAATAGAGTGCGAAAGTGACTTCCGGTTGACTTCCGCTACATGGGTCCTCGGAAGTCCCAAAAAATGAATGGGTTTCAATGAGCCCGAAATAGCTATCTTCTGGTCCCAGTCGTTGTTTATCCCTGATATGAAATATGTTGTTTGCGGATAAAAATAGTGTTTTTTCATGCTAACTGTTTTACCATTTGTTGTTATGTTGTTCAGATTAAAGCTGTAAGACAAGCAAAAGCGAAAAGAACTACGTCGCGTTGTTGACGTCACACCACTCGTCTACAAGGCAGCTAATAAGGTTGTACTCACCGAAGCCTTGTATCTCCGATCCCTGCGGCTGGCGTGCACAACACCAACAATCTCCCCGTCGGCATAGGAGAAGCTCTCAACATGCCCGGACTTATAATGATTTTCGCCCCTATCAATGCTTTTTTCCTGCCCTTGGAAAAAGGCGGTAAAGTGCAGCAGGGATATCACCATGGCTACCCCAGCGTGGTGCAGTCAGTGGTGACGTAATTCATTCGCGTCGAGCTGTAGTCCTAAAATCGGCCTCCCACAAAACATACCACAATAAAATGTATTCGCGGTGAATCATGTTTTTTCTTGTATGAAAAAATATATTTAAAACTAACAAACAACATATGTTACATTCATGGACGAATTCATGCGGGACCAAAAAATAGCGACTTTGCCGTCATTGAAACCCATTCATTTTTTTTTACTTCCGAGGACCCATGGAGTCTGGTGGAAGTGACGTCACTAGCCGTTACGTTAACAATGCTAGCTATGCTAACTATGCTAAAATGCAAAATAATTAACTGGGTTAAAAGTGTTACTCGGTTGACTCAGCTTGTACTTGTTAGCAGTTATGCTAATAATGCTAACAATGCTAATTATGCTAAAATGTGAAGTAAGTAACTGTGATAACATTGTTGTGTAGCTATATTAGCTGAGGCTATTTAGGCATTATGCTAACAATGCTAACAATGCTAACAATGCTAAAATGCAAAGTAATTAACTGGGTTAACAGTGTTACATGGTTAACTCAGCTAGTATTCGTTAACAGTTGTGCTAATAACGCTAATTATGCTAACAATGTTAATTATGCTAACTATGCTAAAATGTGAAGTAATTAACTGTGCTTACAGTGTTGTGTAGCTATATTAGTTGAAGCTATTTAGCAATTATGCTAACATGACTGGCAATGCTAACTTTGCTAAAATGCAAGCACACTTTTTGCATTTTCTGCGGGAATGCAGTCTAGTTCTAAATGTGATGTCAGGCTGAGAGTGTTGCACAAGTGCCTGAAACACACACACGCTTCAAACAAGGGATGGTGCAGACACCCTGAGGTTTTTACCACATAACTCTCTGTTTTGCAAAGGAAAGAAGAACACTGCAGAAAAAGTTTGACGAGGTAAACTGAACCCATTTTTTGTGCAAAAGCATGATTCTTTTCCCACCTGATGTTAAAATGTTATCTTGTTAATATTTATAAAGATTTACATAGAACCCCATTCAGTCCACGCAGGCCTATCAGGAAGGTTGTATAATAAGTCCTGTATAGAGTCAAAATGTGGTTCTATTTTCGGAAGAAAATGCAGTCGTGTATGATGCTGTTTAGGGAGAAATAAATTTAATTGGTCCGAGCTCCAAGCGGGTCGTGGTTTGTTGACCATGAGAAGTTGTGGGTCTCCCTAGGCCAGACTAGTCTAAGGGGCAACTCTGGGGCTTGTGCTCCAGCTTTCTGAAGTCAAACGGGGAAACGCTGCTCTCCTTCCGCAGTATCAGTGACAAACACTTCCTCTCTCCAGAGCGGGAAGCTGGGCTTTTGTAATAATCTATAATATATCACCACCGTAACCGGATATACGCAGGAGACTGGCGCTCTGCTCTTTATCCTCTCTGCCCCTTTAGAAAGCCAGTCTGTCCTGGCCAGCCTATTTCCAGGCTCTGTTGGAGCACTACCACCTCATCAGAACTCACTTTAAAAAGTCTGCCAATATGTAAACTATAACATGCAGCAGTCGACTGCACTGGTAATTAAACAGCACTGTCTGGAAATTGATCAAACCTCTGAACAATGATGAGGGACTATGTCTCCATTACACTTAAAATGAACAGACATTGACAGACATCATTACCCACTGGCCTTTTCATTCATACTGCTTCCATCTAAATGTTGTTTCAGTCGCCCTATTTTGACAGGTCTAAATTGTCACTTATCCCTCAAGCAATTTAAGCATTATAATAGTTAAATTAGACATGTAGTAGTCATAAAGTGAACTCATAGTCAACAGCCATGTAAACTGGCCTGGTCACACACACAATATGCTAGTGTGGCTAGGAAAAATGCTTCATATGGTATCTGTTGTTTTCTAATGTCTGCTGTCTGTCATGTATTTGGTGTCCTGTAACAAGTGCCTGTGATTGAGATTGTACTGCAGACCCAACTGCCCAATGGGCACAATAAAGTTACCTACTACTACTACTACTATGTCCAGGTTAAATGCCTGCTACTAAGGTCAAGGCCCTCGAGTAAGATTTTCTCCAGCAATCGCAATACATGTCTTTGTTTCATCCTTTGTTTGTATGTGGTTAGTTGGGGGTGTGAGGGAGATTGTGAGGAGGGAGAGTATAGGCCTGAGGACAGTCAAACAGAGAGATAGAGCAGCAGACATGCTGAGGCCTGCCTGCAAGCTGAGAAGAGCAGAGAGGGAGGAGAAAAGCACAGCCAGCACTGCGGCCTTTGGCAGCACTGCACTTATCTCACAGCCTGCAGTAGTCAGGTAGCCTGACAAGCCAGCCCACATCAAACTGTGTGGTCTGGCCAAGATGGATAGGCCAGGCGTAATCCAAGGGGTGGCATCCACGGTTCAACCTGCCTCTGCATGTGAAACAATACCCTATTTACTTTAGCACTGCACCAGTGCACCGTTGCATCCCTGTCGTCATAGTGTTAAGTCCACCCACTAACTCTCTATAAGGATAGACCTGTGATTAGTCTGTCCAGTTTTGGAAGAAAATTGCTATCGCTAGAGTACACCTACATTTCCAGGATACATTTCTGGTGAATCACAGAAGCTCCACAAGGCAGACTGGACATTTTACCCTGCTGGCGCACCTGGACTGAGCAGTTAACTAATCGTATTGCTTTGATTTTAGCAGTTAGCCACTGTCAAAGTCTCTCTGCCTGATGAGAGTTTGGCCCCCTGCAACAGCTCCTTGCTCCCATTTTAGGCAGCACTGCACTTATCACACAGCTTGCAGCAGTCAGGGCCTTTGCCTACCTTATCCTCACCTCACATGCATCCCAAAGAACAGGCTTGCTCAGCAGGGGTTCAGCACAGCACACTAACCGGACAGCTGTATGCAAAGCAGTCTGACAACCATGACACAACCCTGCTGCCCATGCATGACCTACTCAATTGTGGCTAAAAAGCACACTGCTTAATAGAAAATGTGGGGAATAGGGACAATATCATAGAAAAACTGATCTAATGTAATTTCTATTGCCTAAATATTTCGAAATACTTTACTTTTATTATATTACTATATGTTTCAATGTTTTTGAATTGTGGATAAAATACATTACTGTAAACTAGAAACTTACTTCTCTCCAAAAAACCTCCTCCAAAATTCGGCGGCGTCAGCCTTGGTGATGCGAAAGGTGTCACCCTGGAATTGGCCGCCAGGGAAGATGGCCTTAATCTCCGCCAACATATGGCTGAAGATCAGAGACAATTTAGTGAGATTCCTCCTATAAAAAAGAGGGAGAGAAAAAAGAGAAGGTCACTGCACACTTGTACATATTCATCAGATAGACCAACTGATACACCTAATCATGTGGAGCAATGCCCTCTTCATTCAGCTTAGATATAAGTTCTTTGTGTCCTTCACAGTGGCAGTGTCACTGAGCATTAGCTATACAGCAGCACAGATAGAAACACATGCACGGATGCACACACCCACACGGACACAGGGTAAATCAGGGTAATTCAGTAAATACTTGTGAGCTGCCTGTGGCTGGGAAATACATCATCAAGCCATTGGACAGACATTTCCTAATGGCACACAATCAAACAGGACACCTCTTCCTCAGGTATATCTATAGGGTTGAGCAGAACAAGGAGGATGGCTGTTCTCTGCTGATAAATGCCTCCTCTGAGGTATCTACACTACATTATATATAATCTTACCATCTATATTCTATAGAACTGCACTGCACACTGTAACACAAGCACATGCACTGCACAGCACACTACAACACAATCACACTTGTGCAGTGCAGTACTTTGAGTGGCCTGCTCCAAAAGACATCTTGCTGTACTTGTATAGCCACAATGAAGACTTTTAATTCTACTTCTACACTGCACACTACAATACAAGCACACTCACTGCACTGAGAACCATAGACCCCCCTGCCTCCTCACTCTAATTTAGGACACACAATCAGACCACGAAATCTGCAATGACATTTCAAGAGTAAAATGCTAACAAACATTTCAATGATTGAGATGAGATTTGGGGAGGTGGTAATTCAAGGCAAACAGTAAATTCCAAAGAAAAAAAAAATGAAAAAAATGAAAGAAAGAAAGAAAGAAAGAAAGAAAGAAAGAAAGAAAGAAAGAAAGAAAGAAAGACAACTTATTTTCAAGTAATTTAGTTTATACATTTAAAAGATCAAGGAGCATTACAGCATGAAATAACCAAGAGACAGCCAGGAAGATAGCATAACTGAATATGTTCAAAGAGAAACAGGATGCAGTACACAAAATCACAATATGCAAATTCAGTGGTGCTTGTGAATGCTGGAGAAGCATTAAAAAAACATTTTACAAGAAATGACTGTCACTAGAGTAAGCATAGAGTAAGCACTGCCTTCAGTGCAAGTGACTCAGTCCTGAACTGTGGGAGAAAGGTAATACCCAAAACACTATCCATTCAGCTCAGTATTACTCAGTGTTGGCTAACCCAGCGTCAGAACTTACAATCCCTCACAAGGGATTTCACTAATTAACTAACTTAGTGAATAGCTGGAACAAATAGTGGGTATGGGGCTGTAAATGCTGAAGGAAGGTTATCCAGTACTGCCAATACTACTATTTTCCTTCAGACAGTCTCTTTATGAGTTCAGGACTTTCAGTATTATTACAATCCCATACAAGTGATTTCACTAATTAACTGATTTGGTGAGTGATGAGAACAAAATGTGGGTAAGAGACTGAAACTTCTGAAGCCAGGTTATCCAAGACTGCTGATACTACTTTTTCAGTCACTTCACGAGTTCAGGACTTTCAGTATTATCACTCCAGCATAACAACATTCAGTTTGTGCTTGCAGTGCCACTCCAATTACAAAGTTTCCTTTGAATCTCACAGTACAGACGAGAGCAAAGTGTCAGAGGTCTAAAGTTAAAACTGCTACAGAGTTCACAGTCTCAGTGCCAAAATCCAACACTGACATTTTCCCACAGTACATTCCTGCAGAGGTTTGTTCGAGGCATGCCATGTCATCTTATGGAATGTCTACTGGCCTTCACTTCACTGAGTGTCTGGTTGATTACGACACTAAGAAACAAGAAGTTGTGAGTTTGTTGACGACACTTGGAACAAAAAAAGGGGGCGAGGGCATACATGAAATAAACACAATAGCTGCATTAATGACTTAGTCACAGTCACACACTCTTCATGAGCAGTATCACAAGTACACTGAAAACTTGAACTGCTGCAGTACAACAATGAAGCTAAGAAAAGATTAGCAAAAAAATTAAAACATGTTTGTTCTCACATCTAGGAATGCTTAGAGAGGGTTTGGAGAAGCCAAGACTCTCCCACAAGACCCTTCCCTTCAAGATTTCACCTATGACACACACATTCCAATGTCTGCATAAGCAAGTGCCAGCCCTATAAACAAGGTTCATAAGCAGAAGGGCAATGCGATGCTAAATGGGAGAGAACAGGAAAGAGAGAGGAGTGAAGGAAAGTGTTGAAAACTCAGCAAGGCAGAATGACAGTTAATCCTACAACAGATTAAGATAAATGTCCTGGTTGCTTTGGCATGCATATGTAGTTCGGTACTACATCTATCCGTACCTCTAGTAAAATAACTTTTCTGTTTGCCACACAAGATTCTTAGAACACTGCAAAATACCTGTCAACCACATAATGCCCAATGTTTATTCAAACGGTGAAGACATTTCCAACATAAACTCCTGCTTGTTTTTTGTCAACCATGTGATTGGGTTCAATTTGCTGCCCTAACCTACAGCCTTAACCCAACATGCTTGTAGAAACCATTTCTACAAAGTAGAAGGTGCAGCATATTATACAAAATGAGCTTGTGTTTTGTGGTAAAGCCAAAAACAACCAAGGTGGACTGCCTTATCAAAAGTCATTGATCTATTTGGTTACTCTTCCTGTCTCTCACTCAACCTACATAAGGTTTTTTGAGGCCTTTGAGGTCAAACAAGATGCTGACACAGTGGAACTTGCAGAACTGCACAACTTCTCTATTCTGGTCTTGCTTGCTTAGCACCGATGTTCTGACTAGCCAGCCCAGGTGAAAAAGGGGAAGGAATACTGGTGACTGGTCAGTCACAAGGGACTTGCAGGGTTGCTAGCACACGACACACATGATCACTTCTGTACAAATCAGCACGAGAAAGACAAAGGTTAGAAGAGCACAACAAAAGGTCAAACATTGCATGTGTGCATATTATGGTCTCAGTTATGTGCTGCAAGAGCTCAGCAGTAATCTTGCGATCACACACATGCACACAACAGAGAATAGCTCACAGCAACACCATCAAACATGCTTACTCTTCTAAAAAAGCCACTGTATGTATCCTGTGCTGTGTGTGTATATATCAACCACCGTGTGCATGAGACAGACATGCTGCAAGCCCTTTCACCAAGTCAATTTGTAGCTATTGACTGCTTCCTGAATGTGTGCACTGCCAGGAGGGCAAGTACACTGTGGGCTTGGCCGCTGCCCATGCATTCCTGACAGCTAGCAGCGTAAGCGGCATAATCTCTGAGAGCAGCCTATTTGCAGTGTAGGAGTCGGGTTAATGATCAGCTGAGTCACAGGCCTCCCACGCACATTCATATTCAACTAGAAATGCTGTTGCAAGGAATAATAACGAGCACATGTATGCTTCAGACTGCTGGGGGACTGGTGGGGTAACTGGTGAGGTAGTTGTAAAAGGACTTATATATATTGAATCAGGTTTGTGATACTCGTTTAGGCCCTTTTGAAATGAAACTACACTATTGTACCAAATTTGAAGCACGTACCTTAAGGTATTCTTTGAATGTCAAACTTGCAAAAATAGGGCAAAGATATGGTCACATTCACTTTGTGCTTTGACCCCCAACATCAAATCAGCTCATCCTTGAGTCCATGCAACCATTTATACTACATTTTAAACACATGTCTACAGGCTTTTATACATATTATACAATGTATTCTAAATTCTTTGCACAAAATGTTCAAAAAGTACGTTTTGAAAATGACATGGATTATGCCATTGTTCTTTGCAAGAAATACACAACAGTGTTTCAACAAAGGTTGCAAATATGGACAACCTGGATTCATAAGCTTCCAAATCACCTGGTTTTACTTAATACAGGTGATTTCACTAGTTAACTACTTTATCTGGCTGACGATTTGTGCCAATTAGGATCAGATGGTTTAGTGAATGGCTGTGTGTTGTCTGTATATATGGTGGTTAAAGCTAATTTGCGTTTACAAAAAATGAAGAGAATAACGATAAGTGGAAGATAAATAGTGAATACTGAATGCCTTCTGCACAATTACAACATGCCAATAAGTGTTTATTTTCCTCAGACTTCATAATAGTACAAAAACTGTAATGTGTTAGATACAGACACGTTGGAACAAATAGACACACACCCTTGCAGTACACAGAGCACATCCCCACCCTTACTTGTGCAGTACTGAGGTTTTGTGAATTTGGGTGTGTTTGTTTTTTTGCACTGTTTGTCTGAAAATGAGGGCAGTGTGTATGTGTGTGTTTGTGTGTCAATACTACATATATGAAACCGAAAACATGCCTCATGCTGCCTCCCTTCTGCTTGCTCTCATTACGGATCCCATCGATCTCTGTGAGAAAACAGGATCAATAGCAATAGCATGCTATTGGTGGCTTTACAAACGAAGCAGTCCTGTCACAGCTGCACTCCATAAAGGAATAAGGAAGGAAACCCAACAACTTTAATCTGATGTAACAATACCATGTAAAAATGACTGAAATTCCAACTAAAGTTTTCCTTTGCTAAAATTTTAATTCCTTATGAAAACAACACACAAAAGATAAATCAAGTCAGAAATATCAACCATAACACCATGGACAACAACACATCATTTTGAATGTGTCAAAGCTGTTTATAGCATGTGTCAGTGACCCTATTAGCAGCCTGGCACCTTAGAGTGCAGCGTGTCATCATGGGGAGTAAAGGGGAAGTGAGTTGCATATTCTGATTAGGCATCTACCATTGGTTAGAACATTGGCAATACTATGTTTAAAAGTCTTTCAGGCAGTAAGGCTGTCAAAATGCTGAGGACACTTACAAACATGTAACACAGGGGAAGAAAATAAACAACAATTCTACAAACGAGAAACACTTAAAGAGTGAGTCATACATTATTAACAGAATACGGAAGTATTTTTGATTTTGTAATATTATCATCAGTCATATCGAATAAGCAAAAATTGTTTTATCAGGCCTAATATTACTCATACCACACTGCTAATTTATTATGTTTCTATTAGCAACACTACTGGATAACCAAAAGTCATTTTAAATGAAATCAACAAACGTACTACATTTCAGACAAAGCAATACTGGGTTCATATCCTTGCAGCCAGGTTAAAACAAGAGTCGAGTTAATGACTTTTAAATACCATGGCTTGTATTTAAGAATGGTCTGCTTAAACACCCAGCAAGTCTACAATTTCTGAAAATGTCAGCTGAAGAGAGTGACATTCTAAAACGAGGCGTTTCCGCTGGTTTGTGGCATCTGTGCCCATGACACTAGATTTGATCCTCCCCAGGCAGCTGCGTTTAGTAACAGCAGCAGCATCGTGACCTTTACTGAATCAGATGGAGGTCAGTGACCTAAAGTGCATCAAAGTCACTGCCTTTTCTGCTTTCTCTGCATATTAGCTATAACAGTAGGGAAGATGAGTAATTGTCTGTAGACAGGATATGTCTGAAGCACTTTTCTAAAATGAGACAAATGCCAAATTTAAAAACAGAATCTTGCATTATTGCAACATTGCTCCTGTTAGATTTGACAATTATTTTTGTCAAATGTTTAGACTGCGCCAACAAATCATTTTAACAGGATAAAGTAGATGTACAGTACATCCATGAAAACATCCAAAGGTACAGTAAATATAAAACAACTGATTTAGAAAAATTGTTATGCATCTTTTAGACTTAAGAATGCTGTATATAACCAAACCACAGGGAGGAGAATTATTGAACACAAAAGTAAAGGTATTTGGACTAATAAACATGATATTTTGATCAGACATTGTTCCAACTTCAAAAATCCACACGTATAAAGAATTGGAACCTTAAAACCCATAAATAAAGTTATGTGCAATAAAATGTAATTTGACAGTTTAAAAAAATAAAACCATACAGAAATAAGAAACTAAATAAAAGCTAGGTCAAAGGCCGGCTTTGACACAAAATTCTATTGACATGGCCTTGACTTGTCTGCTTCATTCTGCACCTAGCCACCAGCACTGGTCCCCTGTGAGACCACTTTCAGACAGTTTCCATGTCCAAAATGTTTACTCGTTTATCACATAGTGCACTATATAGGGTGTGAGTTATAGTACATTGCTTTATTCCCTATATGGTGCACTATATAGTGAACGAGTGAACATCTTGGATTGAGCTAGTGACCTACTCAACCCTGGTGAAGTTCTTTGACAGTGATGGGAAACATGTATTCAAAACCTACAGTCCAATACCACATACTGATTCCACCTGTGTGCTTAATTCAGGTGATTCCTTTAGCTGAAGAACCGTTCTAATTAGAATTAACTGATTTTGTAAATGGCTGGAGCAAATATGTGGCACTGTATTGTAGCTTCTGAAGGTAGGTTGCTCATCTATGCCTTTTTGGTATTGTGTAACATAATAATAGTCAAGATGATTAGCTGTCTTTAACGTTATTTAATTACACTTACACGAAACGTATTTGACTTGACTACTTGACTTATCTTTCTATGCTCACACTGAGTGTCATGCATGGGAATAGGCGTGAGAGAGGGTTTGAGGTCTACCACCACTGTTGCGCTGACACGCTTGTGGATTAACGCTCCATTCTGCTGCACCTGTGGTGTCTCCGACTACACTGCCTGGCTTGTGCATTGCTCTCAGTTCAGACTGGCTTACACTCACTTTCTAAATTACACAAGAAATATGCGAAACCAACAAACAAACAACAATGTGCTCGTGTTTTTTTTTTTTTACAGTTTTGCTATTGTTTTTGCAACTTCCAAAACTAATAATCTGAATAAAATATGGTATAAAAATAAAAAATATATTTTAAATCTGGCAAACTTTTCTGATGAGCTAATGTTTTTTGATGTGCTAATGTTTTGCATACTTTAGCATGCGTTAGCCTGTTATTTTTGATGCCATATCAAACAAATAATCTAACAAAAACATGGTGGAACACAAAAATAATAATGTGAACTCAAACACATATTATAGTGGTTGGAATGAGAATAAAACACATTTGTTAAGAAGACGTCTGATCTGGGCCACAACAAAGGAGAAAAGAGGAGCCAGAGGTAATCAGCAGCACTGTAGCCACTGCCCCCTGTCTCCATCTTTCTCTCTCTTCCTCTCCCTCTCCGGCTATTTGGCTGGCTGGTGTTATCTCTAGGGTCTGAGGGCGGGTGCATTATCCCGCAGGGAGAGAGAGCTGGATGACTCATCATTAAAACACCTGCCAGACTCCATCTCCACAGGACAGACTGGACTGGAGGCATTAGGGGCCGATGGGCTGATGCTGCCAACGTTAAGAGCGTTCGGTCGGTCGGCCACGGGGATGCTAATGGTCTGCATTGGTCCCGGTCAGGGCCATCGCTCAGATGAGATATCCATCAGGACCTCCCGTAGTCTACCCCAGCCCAGCCCAGCCCAGCCCAGCCGCCACTGCCACTCCTGCTTCTGCCACACACCACACCACATACACACCACACACACAGACCGGCACATACACCAGCCTCCATGCCAGCATCGCCATGAATTATTCAATCAATTGGAAATAATTTGCAGCAGGCTAAAAAACAAGCCTGTCCATTAGCAATAGAAAGGGGAGGGGGGCGGGAGAGAGAGAAAGGCAGAGAGGGGGAGGGGTTTTGGGGGGGGAGGGGGGTAGAAAGAGAGAGAGATTTTAATGAAAGGAAGAGGCATGGTGGGAAGTCACAGCCCATGAGTTTATGCTTAAATCAATGTCCAACATCTCTGCAGACTTAGTGAGATGCAATCTAACGCAATCTGAAACATTCAGTGATATCAAATGTGCTAACTGCAAACAAAATAAAACTAATGCCGGTTGCTACGCTTTCAAAGGGCAAGCAGTGTGAAAAGCTATTTGTATTCACACTGATAACAATTCAGGAATTATTTCAGAAGCAGAATGCTGTATACACAAACTAACAATGTGCAAGATACCGTCCAGGATGAAAATGCTACTTTTCTTCCACGGCATCTTTCAAGGCATCTCCAAAGAATAACCTCCACATGAAGCTGTTCTCAGTGCACTTTCTTTACATAAAGATAAGGTCCGTATGCAGAAGGATACAAAAGCATTGTGAAACTCTACAGGAACTCGCACTTCTTTTAAAAAAAAGTGTTGCACAGATAACACAAACAGTGTGAGTTTGGCATTTGCACAGAATGCTAAATGTGGAATGGGCTCTCTGCTCGTCACTCTGGTAGAACTTAAAACCCATCTGTCACACACTGCCTTGCTTTGCTCTGCTCTCAGTCAGACCCAGTCCCGCAAGCACCGATACAAGGGACGACTGTAAGGTTTGGAACATATTTGCTGTGTGATCTCATGTACGCTTACACAATGTGCCGTGTCTGTTGCAACCTATGTGGTCAAAATGCACGACACTGGCGGTCTCCACTTGGAGGGAAACAACAGGAGTCTTGTGCATTGCATCATGTCATAACACGTCAACATAAGCAGCCTACACACCAACTCAACACAAAATACGCATGTCAGCTATGATGCGTTTGCACACACATCCTTAGCAGCAAGTATAGTCCAGCCATAAGGCAGCCCCTTAAGGGCTTGTTATGCTTCTCTGACTCAGTCACTGTGTGGTCACGCAGTCACGTCCACACAGCCATGAACCTTTCTTCACTGGTTCCGAGGCCATGTTGTCACCGGGTAATTGTTTACATTTCGACTTTAGCCGGAGGAAGACAAAGGCAACTGCACAAAAAATAATTTTCAACATGTCGTATGTTAAATTTGCGTCATTATTTATAAGGTCGGGCACAGCGACAATTGCTCTTTTAGTAATATGAAAGCAGCATGTGGATACATGGAGCCTTTGTAGTATATGGTACAGACAACAACTAATATGAGAACAGCCTGTAGCTACAATAGCAAAAGATGCAGGGAAATGCATCAATGTAGGCTCATTAGCTACAATTTATCCTATACTGCATTGTTGTTGTGAGATACGAAAATGAAACTGGAAAAGTGAGATTTATATTTAGTGGACCAATAATAGACCAGACAGAGGCCACAGATAGAGGCCACATGTTTAACAATGTTGCTTTGAAAATACAAAGAACTTTGAAAGGTTCACAGCTAGATCAAGAAATGACTATGCGGGCCACATAGCCACACAGTAACAGAGTTGGAGAAGCATGACGAGGTCTTTACTCAAAACACATAACACAAACATGACTTGAGTTGTAAGTTTTAAAAGAATGAAAGCAAAGCTGCCTGTGTGGTGCATTTGAGATACAAAATGAGAGACATGTTCACAAGTGACTTTCAAAGACAATGGTAGACGGTGGATAGGCATTGGTTGAAAACTATTCACATTTTAGGTTAATAGGAATAATGGTGTCCTCTAGCTGGCATTCACATGATAAAGACTGTCATCAAAATAAGTAAGACAAATGCAACATATTTGCATAATGGGGTGAGGCAATATCAGAGATGACTTAAAAGCACACTTGTGCTTTCTTTTAATTAAAATCATTAAAATGCTGTCTCCAAGTAGACCTGTTCTTCACTAAGAAGTCATTCAATATTGGCTGTGTGCGTGTGCGTGTGTGTGTGTGTGCGCGCGCGCGTGTGCGTGTGTGTGTGTGTGTGTGTGTGTGTGTGTTTAATGAGGTCTCATCTGTGCCAATGCAAACACAGCCTGTGGTCACTGCTGTCCCATCAGACCCCTGTCTGGTTAAATCCCGCCCCACTGGGACATGGGGGCAGTGAACAGGAAGGGCAGAGTGTGACACGTGTGTTGCTAGTGCACACACACACACACACACACACACACACACACACACACACACACGTTAAACTCCACCCTATTCCTTCATTTAATCACAGCTCCTCTAGGCACTTGTGTCTCTAGTGCACACACACACGCACACACACGCGCGCACACACACACACCGTATTCTCCCATTTAATCTCAGCTTCTCTGTCACAACTCCCACCCATTGCATTGAGCTACCAGAGAGCAGCTGGGACAGCACTGTCCGAGCCTTCATTCAGAACTCCTCTCCAACAGCCAGGCACAGTGCCCTGGCCTTGCTGCAATGTCCATTACCAGACATGTACACATACGAATTCACTGTTACAGAAGAAAATATGCAATACCATTGTCACTGAATAGAAAGGCACACAGTCACAGGCATTGACAGTAGAGGTAATTAGCTGTGAAATTAGTAGTTTTGTTTAATCTGTTGATGAAATGTACTTTAAAGGGCCCAGTCGGATAGGGTGGAAAGGGAGGGTGTCTGTCCTAACGTGCTTAAGTGTGATGTGTTGGATCTGTCAGCTGATTATAAAGAGTAATAGGATGCTTTTTAGAGAAGCCAGGCAGATTAGAAGTCCAAGCATTTTTTTTATAAACGTGAAAGGGGGATGTCTATCATGAGCACTTAATCTGGGTGCAACACATAATTTAGCTAATTTCAATCTCAAACATACAAACCACCACCGTTTTCACAACTACCCTGACAAAGACAAAATAACTGTTGGGCTTTTGAAGCAAAACATTCATCATCTCATGTCCTCTGCTTATTTTCTTTACTTTAATGTGATAGTGGCTGTTTAAATAAGACTACTGACTAGGGATAGCAATTCATACCCAACACCAGTCTAATAGTGATAAAATGTGACAGCAGTTGGTAGATTTCAGGCACAAAATAATAATTTACTGTTGAGTGGCTGGTACTATTTGTTACTATTACTATTTGTTTGTCAGTGGTGGCTGGTACATTTTGCAAAATTTCCTTTTACCCCTACTACTGCCACAATGTCTCAAGACACACACACACACACACACACACACACACACACACACACACACACACACACACACACACACACACACACACACACACACACACACACACACACACACACACACACACACACGACCTATGAGGAGCAGACCCTTCACTTTAAGGTAATCTCCTTGTAGGTATGACCTTTTGGCATCTTCACACTAACCATCCCTTTGCAGAAGTAGGCATTTACACACCTCCCTCCCTTAGACAGGGATGTGCAGCTGTCACCTCATGTGCTCTTAGACATGGGCTGTCAATCTCATTTAGGCTCCATCGCTCCTGTCAACTTGCATGACACTTCTCTGATGACTTCATTGAACAAGCTTGCTTCAGCTGAGTGCCATCAGAATGCCCAAAAGCACATGTCCTTATACAATCTTTGCAAGATGAAGACACAGCTGTGTTCCCTGGTAAAAAAACAAATGGTTAATGACAGTGCTCCTCCTTGCTAAGCAATGTCTGTAATCCTTGTCTTATTTTCTTCCTACTTGCTTTCAAATTCTAACAAAGTGAACTTATTCATTAAAAAGAATGTGCGATGCCTCTACCAAATTCATGAAACAGGACACATAAAACACTAGTTGTTTGTGATTTGGTGAAGTCAGCATGACAAACTGAAACTGCTGTGAATCCAAGGTTTCTGAGAGTCTATTTCTAGGCACCCCATTCTACAAAACTACAGCCTAATGTCATGTCAAGCATAATGTGCTGTATATCACAAGATTTTATTTCTAACAGCAACTGAGCAAGAACACCAATATGGCTTACAACTAATAAACTAAGCAAAACAACCATGTCTGATCTTAACAATGGCACCATTGGTTTAGTTGTGATTGCTTTTCTATTGATCCATGTTGTTTTCTGTGACAGGTGGATCAATGAAGATCATGAAAGGGCTAAATGAGAAAATAGGCAAGACAGGGTTCTGTGAAGAAGTGTAATGCTTTGCTCTTCCTTTAGGTTTAGCAGTTGCTCAAACTGCCTCAGCTGTTTACTGCTGTTGTCAAGAACAGTGTGCATTCAGCAAGCTGGTAGAGAAGCCAGGATTTATCTGAGACTATGCTGCTGCCCCTCACTTTGTATCACTGTCAGAAAGCCATTGGCACATGTGTGCATGATTTCACAGCACAGTGATAAACACACTAACGCTCTCTCTCTCTCTCACACACACACACACACACACACACACTCACAACTCGCATACAAACACACACAAATGTACCATACTTCGGCCAAGCCTTTGTAGAGGTGCGCACACACCGTGACTCACTCTCTGTGTATTTGTTCCCTCTCTCCCATCGGTGTGAATGCAAACAAGGCTAGAGCAGGGCAGAGCAGAGCAGGCGAGTGTGGCGCACATTAATTACACACTGGTGCTGGACTAACTGATACTTTCCACAGCTAGCAGCCAGCCAGCATGGCACATGAAGGAGGGAGGGATGACTCGGCCCAGCTCAAGTGCGGCAGCTTCGTCATATGGGACTACACACACAGCGTGTGTGGCCCTACCCTACATTACATTAAGCTGCTGCTCTTATCCAGAGAGACTTTCAGTGAATTAGGTACAGTAGGAACAGTCCTCCTGGAGCAATGTGGGGTTAGACACACTTTAGCCATGGATGAGGGTGCAGGAGAACACTGGTTATTCAGTCCGACTCACATTTTTTTCTTACTGGTATGGGAATCAAACCTGCAACCATCC
Organism: Setipinna tenuifilis; assembly: GCA_030347295.1. Lineage (NCBI taxonomy): Eukaryota > Metazoa > Chordata > Actinopteri > Clupeiformes > Engraulidae > Setipinna > Setipinna tenuifilis. Next base: position 30,609,563 of record CM059272.1, read on the forward strand.
AATCCCAAGACCAACTCCCTAACCATTAGGCCACATCTGCGTCTTCGTTAGTGTGCTGGAGAACAGGAGTCATCCCAGGCAGCCACTTGACATTGGAGTACACACACTCATGTGCAAAACCTGAGGGGTGACACACACTTCCTGTGAGTGGTGGGCATGTGTGCGTGTGTATACATGTATATAAAAGTCTGTGCTAAGTGTAACGTAATGTAATAGAAGAAAAGAATAGAATCTCATTAATCTTGTTCGGGAGGTCCCTCCATGAAAATTGGGATTCCAGCAGCAAAGCACCAAATCAAGATAAATTAGCAGTATAAAAAGTATAAAAATATTTGCACAACACACCGATAGTCCAAACTGTCCAAATAAAAAATGCCAGTGCACAAGAGACTGATAGTTATGTGGGAGGACATGCATGACACACAAACCTGAGGGGTGACAACCACCGCCTACAGAAAGTATATCTGTTTTTAACTTTATGGGGCAGCTGTGGCCTAATGGTTAGGAAGTTGGTCTTGGGATTGGAGGATCACAGAATCGAATCCTGTACCAGTAGGAAACCTGTGGGTGGAAGTGAATAACCAGTGATCTCCTACACCCTTATCCACGGCTGAAGTGACCTTGAGCAAGGCATCTAACACCACATTGCTCCAAGGGTACTGTCCCTCTACCTAATTCACTGCCAGTCACTCTGGATAAGACTGAAAGCTTGTTGGGGGCCCGTCAGGTGGACTAAATTTGGGATACAAAAATTACATCTGTACTGCTAAATAAGCCTTTTTTTCAGTGAATTGTTTTGAATTACAATAAGTCAATTTCCCTTTCAGTTTATGATTCTTTTCTAGTTTCTTCACTCCTGCAGGCGCTAGATCAACTTAAGGATTGCATGTGCAAAAATCCATGCAAATGGGATATTACCTGCATGCAAACATACCAGTTGATCTAATCTAGTGACAAAATGAGGTTTGCCTCTTTTCAAAGTGCAGGTCAACAGACCTAGTCCAGTTAGGACAATTACCTTAATGAAAATATGTAGACTGAAGCATTTCTACCCAAAGTGTCCAGAATACTGCGGGGAGACTGCACCCAGTGGACATGTAGTGAGTCTGGAAGCAAATTCAGTTGATTGTGACTTCACCCAAACACTAGACCAGAGTCTTTTACTTCATTTTACATTCACCCAGTCATTGTGCTTAATACTCTCAAAAGGCATACTTTAAAATCCTGGTGGGTGAATACTTTGTGTGAACTTAAAAACTACTGTGCCTGTGTTTAACTATTCACTACCCGAAAACACAATACAAACTTAAACCAAAGACCTCCGCCTTTTTTATAACCTTTGGTCACACTTAAAGCAGCACAATGTAGGATTTGTTAATGCCGGCGGAATTCTATTCTGAGGCAGGACTGATGCACATTCGGTTTAACCATGTCTGGTGAGGGGGCTCGTTTTTCCGGGTTTTGATACCGAGTCGCTTTTTTTTTTCGTATTTCGACTTTTTGTGTCTCGTTGTTGTCCGTTTGTCGGACTAACCTTTTTTCTCCGCGGCGGGGAGGTTTCTTCCCGTTTCTACAGAGCTTTCACGGATTCAAACGCAGAGTCCAAATAAATGGCTGTTTAGGGCTTAGGAGGTCGGTAAGTGGACACGCTATGGTGGAAAAATTCTTACAAAAGGAGCGGTAATAACCCACCATTCCCAAGAAACGACGGAGCTCCCGCCTAGTGGATAGAAATGGGTAATTTAACACCGCCTCCACTTTGGAATGAACTGGCCGTACCTCCCCACCACCGACAACTTTTCCGCCGTGTCAATGCGGTCACCAAGCCTGACAGTTACCCTTTACCGCGTGTGGACGATTGTGTTGATCGCCTTGGCTCTGCAGCATTTGTTACAAAAATCGACCTGCTGAAAGGTTATTGGCAGATTCCTCTGTCTGAGCGGGCTAAGGAAATTTCTGCCTTCGTTACACCCGACCATTTTCTGCAGTACACCGCCATGGCTTTCGGCCTTCGTAATGCGCCGGCCACGTTCCAACGGCTTATCAATGGGGTTCTAGATGGGGTGACTAATTGTGAAGCCTATTTAGATGACCTAGTTTTACATAGCGCCACCTGGTGTGAGCATCTGGCGTTACTGTCTGCGGTCTTTGAAAGGTTGTCTGCGGCGAATTTGACTGTCAACCTTGCTAAGTGTGAGTTCGGCAAGGCCACCATTGTGTACTTGGGAAAAGTTGTCGGTGGTGGGGAGGTACGGCCAGTTCATTCCCAAGTGGAGGCGGTGTTAAATTACCCAGTTCCATCCACTAGGCGGGAGCTCCGTCGTTTCTTGGGAATGGTGGGTTATTACCGCTCCTTTTGTAAGAATTTTTCCACCATAGCGTGTCCACTTACCGACCTCCTAAGCCCTAAACAGCCATTTATTTGGACTCCGCGTAGCCAAACTGCGTTTGAATCCGTGAAAGCTCTGCTTACCACAGCCCCTGTGTTAGCTGCTCCTAATTTTGCTTTGCTCTTTTCTTTAGCAGTCGACGCTAGCGATTTAGGTGCTGGCGCTGTTCTGCTCCAGACAGGTGCTGATGGCCTGGAACACCCTGTATGCTACTACTCCAGCAAGTTTAACCGGCACCAGCGCGCCTACTCCACCATTGAGAAGGAGGCCCTTGCTCTGGTGTTGGCCCTCCAACATTTTGAAGTCTATGTTGGTGGAGCAGTGCTGCCGGTCATAGTATATACAGACCACAACCCCCTCGTTTTTCTGGACCGTATGCGCAATTGCAACCAGCGCTTAATGAGGTGGAGCCTTGTCTTGCAAGGATACAACCTTACTATTAAACACATTCGTGGGCGAGAAAATGTGGTTGCAGATGCTCTTTCTAGAGTTTAGTGTGCTAAATACACAAGTGCTCATTGCACTGCAAATAAATCGTGTTTTTAGTGTTACTAACTTGCCTTTCTTTTGCAGCCCGTCTGCTGGATGTTGCCGTCCTTGCAACGTTAAGTAGCACTAACCTTTTGTATATATGTAAATATGAACACGTTTGTTGTGAATGGTGTCTCTGCTAATATATGTTTTTCCACAATTTATTTTCTTATGGGTGGGGGTGTTACGCAGCACTGTGTATCCCCATCTGCTGTTCGGTCCTAGTCCTGTAGGTGGCCTGCTGTTCCCCGGACTCGCCCATAAAAGGCGGACCAATTAGGACATCTTCCTCTTTCGTCTCGCTTTGGATCGCTGCTTCCTCAATCTTTGAACAGCATTCTTCGCACGCATTGAAACTTCATTGTTGCACTAGCACTTATCTATTTATCCTGTTTATTTGGTCTTATTACTTCTTTAGTTTACAGCGTTGGGCAATCGGTGTGGAAGTTGGTGTTTCTTTTCTCACTGTTATTTTAGGTGTACGTAGGGAGTTAGTTAGAGGACCCGGAAGACTCACTTGGTGATCCCTTTGTCTTTTGTTTCATCGGGAGTTAGGTTTAGTTTCTTTAACTTTGGTTAGGTATTGTCATAGGGTCTCCTTTACTTTCTGCTGGTTCACCGTGTGTCCTTTATACGTTGTTGTTGTTAAAATCACTTTATTTCATTAAAACATTTCGATATTTGTTTCACTACACCGTACTCGTGGTCTCTTATGTTATGTTGCACCATTTCTTATTTATGGGCACGTAACAAAGCTAACACGGAACATTACAAAAATTTGTCCCGAGGTTCTTCTATGGTTATTTTAAGAAACTGGCAAATAGGCTACCCTTAGGCCTACAGCATTTTATACTAAGATTGTTTTGAAATATCAGAACAAAAAACAGCATGCAGTTTTAATCTACAACAGTTATTCATTAGCATAAGAGAGACTTTTGTAACAGTGTCAAGCCACCCTTGGTGAGGCACCCATCCTCTACTTTCACCTCACATCAGCAAGTAAAAGCAGAACCAATATTCAGCCTAGTTTGGCGTAAAACGTTGTCCTTCCCCTGTTTTCTTCTAAGCTGTTGTACCATCAGTATGTTTTTGAAAACATAGTTCGATGGCTAAAAGACTACATAGGGTTGCTTTAAGTTCAACATCATGGCTTTCCCCTCTCCCACTGAGCCACAAAGCTCTCTAGCCCTCTGTTCGCTGATTGGTTGGTAGGATTTCTTGCTGCGGAATCCGAAGTCATTGAACAGTTCCATGACATAGTACTCTAGCATAACACAACATTGAGCACTGGCACTAGCATGGCTAGGAAGATGCCAAGCCATTACCGATTTCAATATAAGAGAATTTCGAACACCATGCCACCATGCCTAGCCTGTCTAACGCGACTTATCAATGCTCTGCGAACATTGGTCTGGCCAAGCTGTGTTGTAAACTCATTTCTCAGAAGGCGGGCTTAACCCACGTGTGTGAAATGCCTGTGTTTGCTACTGGACGAAGCTTCGACCAATCACGTTAGTGTCCATGTATAAGACAGAGAATAGTAACGTGCATATGAGTAAACAAAAACGTAACTGCACAAAAGCTCGAAATTCCATATGCTATCGCTGACAATGTAACGTGCAGCTATTTTGTCAATGAAATAGCTCCACAACTTTGCAAGATATTACTGTGTTGTTCTGCTATTTACATACTGTAAACTGGGTTGACTTGGCAACACTTACCATGTATAAGTCAGATGAACCTCGTCGCCAACACTGCCAAGGAGATTTTCTTTGTAGACTTCGTTGGCTAACATGTTCATCCATCTTCCAAAACAGCAGCTACAGCTGCATTGAAATCTTGCCGTTGCTCCACGTTCGCCATGTTGACAGTGACTGAGGTAGATTTCCGGTCGCTAAACTACCGCGTCATTGCCTTTTTGAAATACTAGATTTTCATTGGTCCCAGTTTCTCTGTTAATGTAGAAACGGTGTAGAATGGGAGCTTTGCCAGACTGACTTTGCAAGCGAAATTCAAATGCAGCAGCACAGGAAGTATGGGCGTGTCCAGGCTACACCATGCCAACATTTTTTGCACCTCTGAATTGTCTTGCATCTAATTCAATCAGACTAAACTCCATGTTATTCGTTTCATTTGTGCAAAGTGGTCAGCTAGTTTTGTGACAGAACTCTTCATGGCAAAATTAAAACACTAAAAGGCTTTATTTAAAAACAGCATTCTTCATCAGGTATGAACTTTTGTTTAATTTTTTGCAATTATTGTTAGCTGATCACCCATGTGTAGTAGAAAAATCAAAGATGCATGTATGTTGGGGCGTGCTTCCATTGACACCGCGTATCCCAACCCCCAACCAGATCTCCCGGATCTCCCGCCACACGAAACAAAGGCGTCACACCTGTATATAAGGAGGGCGGTGTGCCCCGTATGATTGAGTTTGTATGGTCACAGCCTTAGGTGCACGCTGTATTAAGCTCCCGGATCCGTTACAATAAACCTCAAAGGTTTTGTCATTTACCACTACTTGGCTTGGCTTTGTCTCTACTTTGTTGATAACTAATTTTTGGACGACACATGCACCATACACCAACCACACAATGTTTGTCATATGTCAACAAAGACATATAGTCCAGTACTCTGTAAGCTGAACTGACCCATATAACAATAAAAATGAAATATTGTGGTGATGCCAAAACAAACAAGACTTTGTAAAGCAAAACAGTGTGCAAAACCCCTCTGTCATACTTTCTGATATGGTTGTCTGGCACCATGAGCACCTGGCCAGGAGACAACCTTGACTTTACTCAAATTACCAGTGCCACTCAGCAAAACTGCAATGTGCATTATGACAGGTAGAAAAAAATAGAATAGAACTTCATTAATCTCTTCAGGAAGTCCCTTCAGGGAAATTGGGAATATCTATTCTGATTAGAGAAGTCTGGTTCTTTGGTGAGTATGGGAGAACCCAGGCGAACCCAGTGAACTCCTCCCAGTTTCAGATGTGGGGGTGGGGTGGGGGGACACCCCTTCATTCCTCTGGGCTGTGTCAGCAGCTGCCATGCAACCTTACTCAGCCCCGCGGGTGACTAAGAGCTCCCTCCGTCCCACACTACGCTTGCTCATTCCCCAACCAGCGCCTGGCTGCCCTCGCTGCTCAACACACGTTACAAGGGAGCCTGGGCCAATTTCCTCACCAGATGACTGTAATTAGCAACACCTTTCATGTTAACATATTCACATGAAGGAAAAACAACTCATGAGGCCATCCTTTAAAATATTCTTGTTTGCTGTAACTTTTGTTGACTTTAACAGGAACATGGCTGGTTCTGTGTGGTAATATTTGTAAGCCTTCCCATTTGCAATGTCATTCAAAGCACTGAAAAGACATCCTGACAAAAGACAACAGTTACTGACAATCATTTACAGTACAACACTTGATAAACATGTCTGACTGAAAGCATAATTGTTCCTAAAGCCTCAGCTTTTCCCAGGCTTTTCACTAAAATGAAACTGGCCATCCCCCGTCCTCCTCCACAGTGTCTTGCTCCCTCTCTTCCTCCCCTCCTCTCTTCCTCCCCTCCTCTCTTCTTTCACCCCTCTTTTTCTCCACTCCTCCCTGCTTCCGTCCATCACAGTGCGATGAGTCAGCATCTGTGGTGTATCCAGCGCAGGACTCTTTTTTTCCCCCTCATACAGGGCTGGATTCACTAGAAAAGGCCACTGGAGCTCAACACCATATCAGTGACTTATCTGACAGACATCTAGATTCTTGTCTATTTTCTTTAACATTAACCTGTTAGTTTTCCTGACATATCACGTGCATGGGGCCGGGAACAGCCCAACCATATCACAGAGCTCAATCAACACATTCACAGACCAAGGAAGCACAATGGTCATTTGGCTTGTGTGAAGGACACAGCGACATACATACTTCCTGGTACAAGCAGCAGCATGCTCTCTGATGATATCACAGCTTCCTTTATTAGACAGCTTAAAGATTAGTGCAAATAACACATTCAGCAAAAATAGTCTGAATCTGGGCCTAAAGAGATCTAAACTAAAGAACTAAAGAGATCTATAAGATAAATAAAGGATCTGACTACAAGGTTCTTATCCAACAGTGATAATACTTAGAAATTATTATATATATATTTTTAGCATAGATGTGTGCTTGCAACCAAACAGCTTAAGCTGTCAATGAAATAACTATAAAAAAAATATTAAGATATTAAAAATGAAAAGGACCAAAGTTCCACACCATGTACCAATCCATACATCTCATGCATCACATTAATATTTTGTACAATGATGGACATATGCATTATGTTGTGTGCTATAGCTAAATACAGTTAGGCATGGCATGACTGGAATAATCATTAGGATCTATAGCAATTTACGGGGACCATCCACCTCTCTGACAGATGCTGCACTTTAAATCCAGCTGATTTTCAAACAATTACTTCAGGATGCTGCTATAGGCATGGTTGTCAAATGAGCAATAAGATGCAACACAGGAAGCAATTTTATGATGTCACATCCTCCCTCTCCATCTGTGGCAGCCTATCCAGATGTTCTTATGCATGTCTTCCAAGGGTCTCTAAACTAAAGGGAAAGAACACACCTAGATTTTTTAAGCTAACACCTCTGTGATGATACTACAAAACTATGATGGGGACCCACATAAGTTGTTAAATGCTAAATGTCAAAAATTTAAGAATATGTCAAAATGAGAGAGTGTAAACAGAGCAAATGGCTACTTTGGCTGTATTTGCTAAATGAACAGCCATGATTCAAACAGGATGCTAGAAAAGCTACAGACTTCATCGTCAAACTCAACAGCAGACAGACCTGGCTTCCCTTTCCTGTGCACAGCCAAGAGTCCAGTCACGAGGACTCTTACAAGATGCTTTCATTAAATAAGGTTGTGCTGCACACTGCAAAGGATTAATTAGCTTAATTAAAACGAAAGGCATTGATGGACTGCTGTGGACAGCTTTCTCTGAACTTTGAAAGAATTACTGAATCACTAAACGAAGCAGCCGCACTATCTGAAAATGTTCCCAATGACATGAATGCCTAGTTGCACACACTGCTACCCTAAACGCTGGCTTGTACATTATTAAGAGATAAAGTGATGATGCTGCAGACAGTGGAATGACAGCTGGGCTCAAAAGACAACAGCTCTCCTAACAGCTTTAAACCAAGAATTTGACAGATGAGAACAAAAGCTGAGTTAGCTGCCTATTATTGTAACACTTTTCCAGGGCCTTTAAACCAGTCCTGCCATCTTGGCCTTATGATCAGACCACCCAGAGAGGCTCAGGGCTTCCACTCCAGCGCGACACACTCAGTAGCTAGCTCACATTTTCCTTTCTACACACAGACACACTACTGCTGCCTAAGTGAGGGAGGTTTACGGTGATTCACAATGATGACTGCTCCCCTTCGAATGAAGACAAAAAAAAATAAAACAACCCCATTAAACAATAAATGAATGTCATACAGGAAGTCAATTTTAGCTTTCACAGTACTGCAGATGCAAATCAGCCTAGTTTACATCAAATGAAAACACTTATGTTTATAACTGTACATGGTCCCCTACAGGGTTCCTACACATTTTCAAATGTAAAATTCCAGACTTTTTCCATACTCAAAATCTCGGAGATTTCGGAGACATCAGCGCACCACCAAATACTAATGTATTTAAATGAATTAAACACATACAGTTATTGTGGCATACCACCAAAATCTATAACATATTTAGCTGGGCCTAGAACGTGTGTCAGTGTCCTATTTTATGTCATAACCAGTGGCGGCCAGTAGAAAAAATGTTTGGTGGGGCACAAAGGTAGACATCATGAGCATATGTACTACCCCTGGCGGGGGGTATGGGGGTCCTCCCCCAGAAAATTTTGGATTTCTTAGATGCAATTTCCTGCATTCTAGTGCATTTTGGGGTAGCCTGTTTCACATAGCAAATGCAAAATCCATTCTGATTCAGCTTACATTGTCAGTTGCATGACCTTAATAAATACTTGTAAAATGACAGTTGCAAAGTGATAATGAAATGTAGTCTTACAATGAAAGTACACAGCGCTACAGTGCTGCGTCCGCAGCGCAAAATAAAAGGGCCAATTAAAATCTTTTATTTGTAATGCTCTCAAACTTTTTTCACATGCTTCCATAGACTCAAGCTTTGTCGGCACCCCGGAGTGGGAGGGCTTTCGCTCACTGTACCAAATAACAAACAATCATCTCACGTTAAAGTCAATACACTCTCACTGGTGGTTAAGGTGGAACGGTACGGTTTCTTGTTATTGTTAATATGATGAATTTTTTTAATCCCTCACATGTTGGGAGGGCCGCGCCCGTGCGCCCTTAATAAAAGGGCCGCCGCTGCGTCACTTCAGATTTCTTTTAAAATTACCAGATGAGTGTGGAGCATATTTATTAAATGTAACTTTACAAAACCAACAGGAATATTTTTCTGAACTGTATGGAACTTTGTGGTGATAGGGACTTTACATTGCGCTTATGTCGTTTTCTCTAATCGACTGAACTAGCAAATCTATCTGGCTAATTTTCATGTCAGAACAGTGATTACTCGTAGGCCTAATAATGAATTGTTTAACATGTAAGCAACAACAACCCCTTACAAAAAACCCTAATAGAAGCTAATCTCTTCCAAAAAAGTCTGACAGCAGCATGAACAACGCTGCTCATAATGTTAATCTCTGATCCCTGCTCAGTGCCTAACTTTTGACACTTGCTCATCTCGCTGCTGTACGCTACGTAACAATCGCAAGTTTCAGACTACAAAACGCTGCTCCGCTCCCTCCGCAGGCATTTCAGCACATTTCTTAGGCAAAATTCGATGAATGTCTGAAAGTTGAGCTGCATTTTACCATGTAGTGGCAAATGTCTGGAAACAAAAATATTTCTCCATACTCTAATTTCAATTTTCCATACTTTTTCAGACCTGGAAAACGCTAAAATTAAATTCCATACTTTTCCATACTTTTCCATACTGCGTAGGAACCCTGCCCCTACAAATAGATAAATACAAAAGTAGTACATATTTGTTATATTATATGGGTAGTTGAGGCAGAGTGCAAAGAGCACACACTGGGTAGTGCTGTACAGTGCAGTAAAGATCCAAGAGCTTTAGAGCCATGCAGTTTGTTCACAGCTTGTCAGGTCTCATTTCTGTCTCCCAGCACCAGACAGAGTGGATGAGCTCAGATGGCAGGGGTGATGGGGGTGGGGATGGGGGAAGCTAACTTTGAGGAAGAAGCAGCCCTTGTGTTGGGGGCCTGGGAGGGGGAGACATACATACGACAACTAATCAAGCATACTGGCGAAACTGCGACACAAAAGCCCCACACAAAACAAAAAGCCTCGTCCCCCATCTATCTACCAAAGGTGTGTGCTTAACATCTGACACAGTTATCTGTAGACCTTACAAAACAGATGATGCTGCTTAGTGAGCAGCAAATTTTCAAAGTTTTTTTTCCTAGCATAGTAAGCTCAAGGGAAAATACTGTCATTGAACCTACCCAGAGGAAAACATTGCTTCCTAGAATTATTTTGACTGTGTCTTTCAGTAACATATAACACCTTAAGTGGATTTTTATCTTTTTCACCCAAGAAGGACTTAGGAGGAACAATTGAGACTTCAGTAAGATCTGGCCTTTGTCTCATACTTCTAAAAGTAAACTCATAAGAAACAGTGTCCAGGGAACCCTGATATAAGTCCAATTGAAGTACAACTTAAAATCTTAAAATAGCACAATAGCAATGACTGTTGTAGGTAAGACTGTTGTAAGAAGTCATGTTTTCTTCTTATATATTTTTTTGTACTCACACAGCTACAGACCTAAGTATTGACTGACCTCAACAAGCAGAATCTTTACTGCCTCCCAACCCACTCTCCTGATTGTCTATTTCAAGAAGATAGTTTAGAGACAACAAACGTTAGACTCCCAAACCTACTAGAACATTTTTAGTCTTATCCTGTGCTTTACTCCTAGCTTTTCCTTACTATTATTGTCATGAGTCTAGGTGATTTTCCTATGGTTGGGTTTGTTTTCTGATTCGGGTCCGGTTGGTCTGTGAAAATTTTAACAAAGGAGAGAGGTGCATATAAGAGGAAAAGACAAAAGTGAAAAAAAAACATAGAAAAAAGGATAGAAGAGGCCACCAGATGTTGACTTTAAAATCATCACCAGTAGTCCCAAATAAAACTTGAAACGCTGATCATTCATTAAAGAATGTTCACACGGGTGACGTGCATTGAGGGAGCTTGGTGTACATTTACACAGCATCCTTTCCAGATGACAAAAGCTGAGACAGGCTTCCCTTTGGGAGATTTAATGAGAGGGGGTGGAGTGTTTGTTGAATGAGTAAGTGAGTAAGTGAGTGAGTGTGTGTGTGTGAGGGAGGATGTGTGTGTGTGTGTGTGTGTGTGTGTGTGTGTGTGTGTGTGTGTGTGTGTGAGAGAGAGAGAGAGATAGAGAGAGAGAGAGACAGAGAGAGACAGAGAGAGAGAGACAGAGAGAGACAGAGAGAGAGAGAGAGGAACTAAATGGAGGCACCAGGCCAATCCCCCATATGAGTAGTACATCAGAGGAGCCTTTGTAAGGTGATAATGAAAGTATGAATGCAGAACAGACATACTGTATATAAATGTGTTATTCATTTTATTTTTTGGTCCTAATGCTCTGATGGCTGAACCTATGTTTTATGACCTAGACCACATGTACAATCTTAATGTGGAATACAGCACGTTTACACTGTATCCAGTGACTGAATACAGCAGTGAAGGACTACATTTCTGGAAGTCATAACATGTAAACTCATTACTATGTCAGGCAAGCCTCCAGGCTACCCCCCTCTATATACTCATTATGACGCAAACACATTAGGACCTGTAGAGTAAAGGCAAAAGAGGTCTCTGTTTCTTTAAGTGGCACAGATGTTACACATGTAGCATGTTTTCCTAGCCTGACAAGCCAGCCCACATCAAATGGGGCTATCGGGTGGGAGCATCAAGGGTTGTCTTTCAAACGGCCTCAAACAGCATCCTACACGCAATACGGTAGGGCTGCAACCAATCACAACAACAAACTTGTTTACCATAGCACTACACCAGTGCACCATTGCAGCCCTGTTGTCCTTGTGTTAAGCCCGCCCAGTGACTCTCTACAAGGATACACCAATGTGATTGGTTCGACCAGATTTGGGAGAATAGCTATTGCGTTTCAATGGATTGTTGCTAGACTGTACCCAGGATGGAAATTTCATTTGCTCACACTAGGGCAGTCTATATTTGTAGGCTAATGTTTTTTTCCTAATGAAGTAATAAATAATCAGCTTTTGCAAACCTCTAAAAAGATACGTGCGTTGGAGGTGACCCACAGTCTACAGCAATGGTCCCCAATTATTTTTCATCGAGGGCCAAATTATGCACAGCAAGTGAGGCTAAGGGGCCAACAAATCCACCCCCCCATCTTGCAGAGATATAGCACATGTCTGTTTACCTTTGCTTAGATGTCACGTGGCGGGCCAAAACTTAGCCACCGCCGGGCCGGATCTTGCCCGCGGGCCGCCATTTGGGGACCACTGGTCTACAGCTTTGTTAAAACTGTGAATCAGTTTTAATTCTAACTAAGTAACAGAAGTTCCTAATAAAGTTTTCCTTCACTTGTTCAGTATTTTTTCGATGTCAAACTAGATCTTGTATAAATTATTGAAATGTGGTGATACCGCAGAAAATTGTTTAAAATAGTGTCTCAGATTTGTCATAATATCATGTAATATCAACAATATAAAATTATACATACATAACACTGCCACACATGCAATGCCACTGCCTTTGTTTCAAGCTTTGCATGCAGGTAAATGATTTCAGCATGAACTAAAGCTCCTGTCCCCATCCTCCTCATCAGTGTCTTTTATCCTAAATGCTGTTTGAAGAACAGACACTGAGTGCGTTCACATGGACAAGTCGAAACCACTTGGAACTGGTTTGGGATCGTACCAGCTTCATGTGAACGGAGATTGGTTTGGTTTGGAATTGGTTTTCGTAAACCAATTGCGACGCCAGGCCTGGGCTGTTTCCAAACCACTTCGACTGCCATGTGAACGGGGATCGGATTGGTTTCGGGTATTGCGCATGTATCAACGAAATAAAAAACGCAGTTTGTTCCTTCATACGGACTTTCTAACACAGCAGAATGCACAACACGTACGCGAATGCGTCAAACTCCTGGAACACCATGTTTGTATGCCGCCAGAAAGTTTGTTTATTGTCTTTATTTAGTAGGAACAGTGCAGAGCCCATAGAAGATGTGCCAGAGTATTACGTTTTTGTTTAGACCACCTTATTGTTTAATTGGGTAATAATATCAGGTGAAAGGAGGAGGCTATGTAAATACATTTGCACTGACTGACTTGTAAGATTTTCTTAAGCCACTCTTTTGCGATGTGGAATAACCGGAATAAGAGGTGAAAAGTTCAGTCTCCTCTACGTGTCGTCTGTATGCACTGTAGGCATATGTGTGCAGTGCTGTAGTCTGCTGTTGCGTATACGATAAGATACATCTTACCTACGTAGCAGCTTTGTTGTGGGCAAATGTTTACTCGTGTTATGTCCATTATTTTAGTTATGTGTCGTTAGTCGCGTTATGTCCAACATTGTAGCAGCTAGCATTGTAAATCTTATCAGCCTTGGTCGTCATGGCTGGGTCGGCACCGTTTGACCGATATCTTTGGCATTTTTTGCCCAAACAACACGAAATTTGGCACTGCACACACTGGTAACATTATGATGACGCCGTCCAAATTTGAGATCAAGCGGATGAGTGGTTCAAGAGTTATGCGTGGAAGAGACGTTCCTTGCATTAAAAGATAATAATAGAAAGATAGAAGTTCACTACAGCGCCCCCACCTAGCGTAGCGGAAAGGGCTGGGTCTCTGGCCGAATCCGCTTAGACGAACTGCATGTGAACAGGGACTTGGGGACAGACCACCCGTTGGGAAGCAACACCCAAACCAATCCCAAACCAAACCAATCCCACCATGTGAACGCAGTCACTGACAGGGCTGGCAGTGTGCTAATTAGGACAAAATACATCCATCGTGTCTCCATAATGTGAGAAATACTTAAAATATGCAGGGGAAATAAATTATAAATTCCTGGAAATAATGCATTTAAGTAAATGCAAAAACAAAACTGTCTGTTTCCTCTGGGCAGGTAAGCCAAACTGATGCAGCAGCTTAGCCTTTAGCTGATGCATGCAAGTTACATTCAGTTATACCAAAAGCCTTAACTAAGTTAAAACTATGATAAGCTGAGACTATGCATCATGACTGGGTATGCTTATGCTATACGTCATATGCAGTCTGAGTTTGCTGGTGCCCTATTTGGTTTTCAAAGCTGTATGCTGTAGCACTTTTTCATTGCTCATCTCAGCATTCTATTCTACAACGTCCGGCAGCCACACAGTCTGACAACAGTTGTCATCATCACGAATAAACAGAATTGGCCCGTTGATTTTATTCAAAACTCATCCTTTGTGTGTGAAGTAAGTATGACTAGACCATGATGTTCTCATTTACACACCAATTGTCAGTACTGAAATGAAAAAAAAAGTATTTATTTAGGATTTATAGCTCTTACCTTTGTTTGCAAACACCATGTTTACTCGAAAGACTTAAACCTCCTACTTCTAAGTGGTAAACGCGTTGTCCTACTAAAAAGAGGCATAGCTTTTTGCTTATTTACATTTTGCCTTATTTAATGCAATTAGCTGTTTCATGTTCAATAGGGATGTGTGGAGCACAAATAATACAGTAGACATAATCTACAATACATAATTATGTTAGTTGATTGCATAAGTTCCTCTTTTTTTAAAAAGTCAACAGCAAACATGGAGGGGAGAAAAAACAGAAAAACACACACAACACAAAATGTATGGGTATCAGCATTTATGCTAATGTAGGGAAAGCAACATACAACTAACTCTAATTTGATTTCAAGATGATGCATTGTTTTTTAAAGCAATATGTGAGGCATCTAACTTCGGTGGCCATCTTGGATTGATGATGTCATCAAACACTTAATATCTGGAGTACAAGATTATAACTAAAGTTCAAATATTGTAATGAACCTTCTGGGACTTCCCATATAACATTTTGAAAAATAACCATGATGTACTCATCTAAAATAGAATTATATTTACTGTTCACATATGTGGACATTAAATATACACACATATGTGGACACTGCACATGAAAGGGATAGACAGGCTTTAAGTAACTTAAAGGGTCAGTCCATGTTTCTAATCACTTCCACTTGCCAAATGTATGTGTTTGCCCCAATATAGGTGTCTGTTCAATGCCTGTGTTAAACAAAACGTCCAGTGTCCTTACATAGTACTGATAATGTAAATGTAAAAGCAGCCAAAATCAAGCCATAAACAATTCCAACCAATCAATACCGAGCTCTGGGAGCAAAGAAGCAAGGGGTGTAATCTGATCTGGCTAATCTGGCTGTTTTGAAATATCAGCAACCTTTAACAAAACTGAAACTGAATTCTACAATGCATCTGAAAATACTGGTAAAAGGTCGACACAATATCATAGACCTATATGGTAAATAGTAGCCTAGATTTATACTGAACTGTTCCCCATAAAAATATATTTTACAAAAGAAGAAAACTTTTTCCTAAATAGTTTAATATCTACAACACAGAATAATTATGTTTACATAATTATGTTTACATCAAATCACATTTTTCTACGATTGCAACTGATCACTGTCAGACCATCAAAGAACATACTGAGTTCATTAAGATGAAATGGTCAGAAAATAGATGCCGGGTAAAGCAACATGCTAGTGACAGCCATTCCTAGCATCCTCCACCCCCCCCCCCCCCCCCCCCCCCCAAAAAAACACCCAGCACAGTTTCTGCCACTGCTTCATGTCCATTCAGTGTGCTCATCCCATCCATTCATGTCTCTCTCCTTGACCCCTTTAAATCTGCTCTTAATGTCAATAGTAATTGATGGTAATGCACTTACACCACTTGAGTGCAAGGGAAATGTACAGGACCTCTGCACCCTTTCTCACAGTTATCAAAAGTAACAGGGTTGACACGGCTGCCACAGGCATGCGGTATGCCTCCAATAAGGTTTGACACAGGCAGAGATTATACATCCCATAGTCCTGAAGTTCTATTCTATGGACATGGTATTAATCTCCAAGGTTAAACATCATTTGCCATATACTGTCTGTCATGAATCCGTTTCTTTTCTATACAAGGGGTCAAAAGGAAGTTAAAGGAACACTATGTTTTTTTGGGAAATGGGCTCATTTTTCAACTTCCTTAGTTAAAGAGTTGACTTTTACCATTTTTAAATCCATTCAGCCAATATCTGGATCTGGCAGTAGGCTGTCCGGATCTGGCAGTAGCACTTTAGCTATCAGTTTAGCATAAATCATTGAATCGGATTAGACCAGTAGCATGCTTAAGTGCTACTGCCAGATCTGGAAATCGGCTGAATGGATTCAAAACGGCAAAAGTCAACTGTTTAGCTCTAAGGGGGTTGGCATATTAGCAGAGTGTTCCTTTTAAAAAGCCATACCTGAGGAAATCATGTCTACAGTGTCTGAGAACAAATGCTCTCAAAGAAAAAAAGGAAAAGAGATTTGCCAGTAGGCTACAGTCCGCCCTTCTATTTTAATCCAAAGGTAATTACATTAGTCTGCCCTCAAGACTTATACATTTAGCTTAATTGGTTTGAGGTATGATTAATTAACATCAGATCTCTTGCTGGATGTCCTCCAGCATGTGTGCACAAAGTGGACATTAAGTGTATTGTGGCTCAAGAGTTACCATGGGCCAAGACATGCTAAGAAATTCTTCATCTTAGAGTGGAGAGACAAGACATTCTTATCTAAAAGGTTAAACAATGTAACTGTATGTACAACGGAGTGTATTAGCATATTTAGATGGATAAACATGATTGTTAGGGGCCTACAATAGTTTCATTTTTGGGTATACAGGACATACACTTTAGGCAGATGGAGAAAGGAAACATCATTCATGGACTCTGCTGAAAACCCTGATTACAAAAGCACATGTGAGATTTTCTCCCAGAGGCTGGGCTTGCAGACTAAGGACTAGCTTACCTACAGATAGCTCCCAACAGTGTCACTGCACTGTGGATGAACTTTGGGCTTCTCATCTTATGTCTGTCTACAAAATGACGAATTCACTTCGTTCCCTCTCTGGGTCTCATGTGCCTTGCAAAGAGAGGATGGCTCGCTGGTGATTTAAAGAAAAGTGACATGCCAGACGGTTTGGGGACATCAACTGATACCTCCGTCTGCTGCGTCAGGGCGATATGGCGATATGTCACGGAAGGGGCTGACAACACACATCCTCAGGCTAACTAGTGTTCTCTACTTGACATTCACCTCTGTGACGCATCTGCCATTTCTTTCAAACAATTAAACATTTATTTCTGCACAATGGAAGACTCATAGCAGTGTAAAAGTCAAAAGTCCACTTCCATGTGTATGATTTATTTGTATCAATTTGAATTTTTATTTAATTTGTTGCCCACTATGTGGCAGGATTAGTAACTACTCAGCTTCAGGTGTTATTTAGAGACAACTTCAAAGCAGACTACTGATCAATCCAAACCGTCACTTCTACATAATCTCTCAACTTTTTAAACTTCTTCTTCTGGAGGTAGCACAAACACCAAAACTATTCAATGAATCCCAATAACACTATGGAAAAAGCTTGGTCAGGGACCCCACTGAAGCCTGTTCCCCCATCATACACAATGCCTAACATAAGAACCTTCTGTAGCCTTCATGCAACAGCTGCCACTATCAAAACACTACAAAATTCACAAAGCCTTCATTCTTACCTGTCTTGTGACTGCTCCTCATACATCCTTTCCTTGCCCTCCTTAAAGAGCCGAATTGCCCTTTTGGACTTCTTCATCAGGCTGTCAATGTAGATTTTAAAGTATTCATTCTCACTGAGCTGAATTAGTCTCTGATTCTCTTCATATTTGCACAATATCAAGCGTAAATGCTGGTATGTGTCTGGCAATATATCCAAGATATATGGTGGACTGTTCTTCAGTTGTAATCTTGGGTTCTGGCAAAGTCTCACCTACAAGTAAAACACAGCAGTCAGGCGAAATGTACGGGGACAACGTTACAGTAAAAAGTTATTTATCTGAATTATGTAGACAACGTTCTAAGGCTGCCACATGTTTGGCTGGGGAAAAGAGTTCATTGCCTACAACATGCAAAAAAAAAACCGTCATATGTACTGTACTTACAACTTTATCCATTAGCTTCCACGTTTTTTCCACAGTTCTTCGGTCAGCTGCAGCTTGTTTTGGTGGCCCAACTGCATCCTGAATGGCGTCAATGATGCCTAAAATCCGGCCTTTTCTGGCGTTTGGTCCACGTCCACCCGGATTTCGACCACTAAGAGCAGCTGCCATTTTCACTCAGTGTGTTAAATTAAAGTTGTTTTTCGGCTGATCGTCATGGAGAAGCTAAAAAAAGTAACATTGACACAATTAGACGTAGGTTACATAGTAGTAACATTCGTAGGCTTAAACCAGGTAACCGTGATTACAGGCTTCTGTCTGTCGCAAACCACCACGACTTCGATATAAACATCTGACTGTGACGTTCACAGTTGTTGGCCTAGGCTACATTCTGAAAAAAACACTTCGATATTGAAGCAGGCTATAGTTTCTTAAGAAACATGATCACTATTTAGTGCCTTTTAAATATGCAGTGTGACAAAAGCAAGTGAAAGGATGAGGAGGAAAAACAAGTTGTTTAACTGTTGTGTTTATTACCCTACTAGTGCGCGGGTTGTTTAAGTTTTAGGCAACGCGATGGAGTTTGTTATTTCGTCTGTGAGAGGACATTAGCCTATACCAAGATCTGTGTTGGATTACACCGAAGCATGAGACGTTGACATTATGTTGGCAATGTGGAAAAGCGTGCTTTTTTTCAATAATGAACCACGTACGTAATACAAAAAACAACAACTCTAGACTTACTGCGGCAAAAGATATGGTAGCTGCCAAAGCAGGGAATGTCAATGGAGAGTTCCTGAGTTGAAGCAAAGAGGTCCCCACCAACAAAATAAAAAACGCCACGACAACGTCAAAAGAAATCAAATAGCCTACACAGGATACTAAACGAACATATACCAAATATCCCTCGGCGTCTTCTCTGAAATGTTTACTGATCCATTTGCCTCGTTCGCTGATATGACTGCTTATTTCAAAATCTGAAGGTTTCACAGCGAGAGGAACAACAGCAGTGCTGAGTCCCCGCTCCCCTGTCCTCTGAGCAGCGAGGCTGGAAGGAGGGGCAGAATAGGCGGTTACAATGAAGCAATCGCGCTCGAGTGGCCTATCACAAAACAGGGACTTCTACTGTCACAGTATAGATCGTTTATCACCAATTTAAACACCAATGAAATTTTAATATTTGTGTGCATTAAGAACCAAATGACTTTACTAGGCCTGTTTGTTCTAAGGATTGTTATTTTTATGATTGTGGAATTCATACAGGACTGATCACTGAAAAACATGTTCAAAGGCCTTTCCACTGTAGGACGAGCAATGTCACAAATGAGAGGAGATTCTGTTTAAATTGCTGATGATGTAGCAGCTATTTGCTGTTCAGGTGATACTTTCACTCTTTTTAGATTGTTATGTGTCAAATTTATTAAAATGATAAACTGGCAATGATAATAACACAAATACAATATGAGATGATATTTAATATATAGCTTGAAGAAACAACATAGCTCCTATAAAGACAAGAGCTTTGCTAGAAATTTACCCTAAGCTAAACTAACCCTAACCCCAACTCCCCTGTTACTCACACACATACACACATGCCTACATGTACACACACACACACACACACGCACACACACACACACACACACACACGAATGCACACGCACACACACACGCGCACGCACGCACACGCACACACACACACACACACACACACACACACACACACACACACACACACACCCTACCTCCCCTGGGATGACAGTACGTTTTGTACTTTAATACATGTTGTGGTTTTCACCAACCCACGAAATAATCAGCTATCAGTTATTCCTTCACCTGCCCCTGATGAGGTGTCACCAAACATTTCTCTTTTTCCTTCAGTTAGAATCAGCTTTGTGCAATCTAATTGGAATGTTTAACAACTGTTTAGATTATCCAAAATGTTGATAGGTCATTTTAATTATACAAACTCTCTCTCTCTCTCTGTCTCTCTCTCTCTGTCTCTCTCTCTGTCTCTCTGTCTCTCTCTCTCTCTCAGCTATGGGGGGCCTATTTATGTTGAATTTTTTCACTGTCACTTTTACACTGTACTTAATATACCACCAAAAAATAATGTGCTGGCACAAACACACTAGCCATTGTCCCATGATCTGAAACAAAAAAAGATGAATTCACTCTCTCTTTTGAGTCAAACACTGCTCTTTTAAGACAGCAGGTTTTCTCAATAAAATAACACATGCAAAATTAAACATAATGTACCGTAACATAAAATCCTCTTAACAACCATCAACAGGTTCAAAAACACAGGCATCATAACTGCTAATGGTTTTACATAGAACTGTAGTATCCCTGTCTTTGCAAGCTATGTACACCCAAAAAACAAACTCAACCAAAGTTTCCTTCTGTAATGTGGCTTTCAGAGTGCACATGGTTCCATTTCCCCTCGAGTGACCTTTTGAGGTCAAGTATGCCATAATGGCCTAGTTCTTTGAGCCTGTCATGTGAAAGACCAAAGGAACTCTCTGGCCTTGCACTCAAACTGATTTATGAACTGGTCCCAGCGGGCTCTATGTCATTTCAAGAATGCATGACATAATGTGTTTTTAAATCAAATATCTAAGCTGTACACAGAAATTCACAA
This sequence comes from Setipinna tenuifilis, assembly GCA_030347295.1. NCBI lineage: Eukaryota > Metazoa > Chordata > Actinopteri > Clupeiformes > Engraulidae > Setipinna > Setipinna tenuifilis. The sequence goes on from CM059272.1 coordinate 30,630,485, forward strand.
TTAATGCAAAAAATCACAACATAACACTATTCACTGAAATGATGCAACTGAGAATGCAAAGGCTTTACTTCAGAACTGGGTTTTGTCTACTAAAATACCCTGCTTCAAACTATGCCCAGAGATGCCATGTTGAGTCTGTTTTTTTTCTGACCCAAACTTGGTTGAGTCTTTTCCAGTAAACTCAAATGGACACATGCCACTCCTCTACTACTGTCAATGACTTTCACTGGTAACCCATGGACTGCTAAATCATACTTAAGTCACTAACAATCAGTGATGGGCATTGTTGTTCATGAACTAGTTCAGAAGAAGATGAACACGTTCATTCTACTATAAACTCTGAACTGAATGTAACATATAACATAACTTAAAAACTTCAGTTAAACCAGCTCAGTTTTTAGTCAGATTTCAGAAAAAATCTTGGTGATGCAGTATTACTATCTTAGTTGTGATGAATAAAACATGTATGAAGTACAAATAATATCTGCTGGAGAGGGTAGTGACGGGTAGTTGGTTTTCAAGAGTGTTTATGTAAAAGCATAGAAACACTCCCTCACCTTTTTTCTTAACAATAATGTTAAAGTATCCTTGGCTATTGTAGAATGTTGGTAACATTAATGTTAACATTACCTTGACTTATGTAGCATGTTAGTAATCATAATGTTCAAGTAGCCTTGGCTACTGTAGAATGTTGGTAATAATGTTTAAGTATTCTTGGCTGTAGAATGTTGGAAATAGAAATGTTTCAGTATTATTGACTACTGTAGATTCTTTGTAGTAATAATATTAAAGCAGTCTATGCTTTCAAAAAAAGTTAAAATGAACTAAACATGCACTAGTTCTCAAATAAGGGGGAAGCTGTGATGGCAAATGTATTCATTTGTTTCTGTTTGAATTAAACACGTTTATTAAAGTGTAAACTTACAAGGATACAAGGATGTTTTATTGTCACTTTTATAGACTTACTGGGTAGAGTAGGGCATGAAGTGAAATTAGTGATTACACAACACTGGTGACGAACAACCTGGCATCAGAACCTACAACCTAGTACTATCTATTTGTTTTAGTCATTTACTAAATCAGGTATTTCTAATAAGCTCTCAGGTAGATCATTTATTATTTAAAAAGGCATCTGTGGTTACACTTTGTTTTACTGTCCCTGTTACATCAAGTACTGTAGGTACAGTGTAACAAACTGTGTAACAATATGTAACATAATGTATTTTCACTGTACCATACGATGAGGTTTAGGGTTTGTGTTAGATATGTACAGTGTAAGTACCTAATTGTTTCATGTTTCATATGTTTCATGTTTCATATTGTTACATGTAAAAACACTGCAAAAGGAATTGTAAAATAAAGTGTTATAGCATCTGTGATGTAGGATGGAGAGAGTAACAGCATATGTAAACTACAAGAGGGATCTGTTTGATTCACGCTGGAAGGAAATGGAAAGACTGAATAATGCCCCACAGACCAATCTTAAACTTTTCAACCCTTTTAAGTTGGTACACAATTAGGTTAACAGCTACATCTTACTCCCTGTTCATGTTCTTCATAGTTTTTTATTTTTGTGTTCTTTTTGTGTTGTTTTGTTATAAAAAATAGAACATTCGGGCTGATACAATGCGTATGTGATTTTAAAAAAAGTATATGAAAACGTACATTTAAAAATTTGGAATATTTCCCCTTAATCCAGGTGGCACATCACTGATAACAATTGCCTACAAACTGAAATTTGAATTTGCACACGATTACCTCATCTGAAGTTTAAAGGCTTATGCCCAGCCATTATTTTCACTTCCACTACCCTTCTGCAATTCTGAGTTTAGGGAGCCAGCCATTATCAACCAAGGACTCTTATTTAACTTATTATTTGTTAAATTTCACCAATTGACTATATTAGCCTTCTTGCTTGTTTGTTTTTCTCATTGTTTACATTACTTATTTATTTGTTTATTTTAATTCCTTTGACTGACTGATTATTTTCATTCATTTTTACTATGGTTTTTAACAATTATATTATTCGTATCTGTGTAATCTTTTATCTTATCGGATTGATAAACTGCTTCAAAAACCTACCTGATGCACCGGACTTGAAATAATCTACAAAAGAGGTATGCTGTCAGTCATTTAGAAGTACAGAAAGAACAGACTATATTATCATTATAGTTCAGAAATAAGTCATTTGGAGCAAGCCAACAGATGCACAGGGAAGAAAACAGTAGATACAATAATTGAAATAGAATAAAGAGTATAGATGTACAACAGAATATACAACTAGCAAATATAAATCAGATATATAAACCAGGTGCCAGGTGTAAATAAAAGAAGGTACATGAGTATTGCACAGCAGCAAAGTAGTATTACAAAACAGAGTAGTATTGCATGCAATCGCCGCTAGTAACAAACTCACCTCCAGTCTGGGTGATTTCCAACAACTTATTATTGCCCAGCCTAATCCCTGTGGTTTTGGTTTTTCACTGATTCCACTGAAATCTCTAGTTATATTCCTGTCCGTGTGCTCCTTGTACAGTCATAATGGTTTGTAAGCCTGAGTGTTGCAAAACCAAACCTGTGCATAGTGAACAAAAAGCTTTTAGTCTGCAAAGTTCCCATAGCTTTAAGTACATGGCAGAGTGAATAATTATCTGTCATAGAAACCGCTTCCCTCTCTGCTCCCTATAAACATCTCATTAGCATTCTAGCCTATTTCTTCCCATTTTTGTCAATGCGTTGACATCACCAAGTACTCCAGTCCCTAAAGGATGTAAAATGCAACATTTTCCAGTTTGCAAAACAAAAACACATAAAATAGTTTTCATACAGTAAAGCATGTCTGTTTTAGCCTATCTTTGTTTTATGTCCTGTAGCAGGAGTGCGCTACCACTTTCATGATTAACACTCCTACAGAATGTAATATCAGGGGGAAAAGGAATGTTTTTTGGATTATTGAGGTATGCTGGTCTATTCCGGACCTCCAAATGAAGTTAATTTACAGTGAAAGTGGTCTGGCTATGATGGATAGGACAGGCGCAATACAAAGGGCGGCATCAATGGTCTTTCAAAGTTCCTCTGCACATCATAGGATAGCGCTATGATCAGAGCAAAAAAACGTATTCACCATAACACCACGTCAACGCACAGTTGCAACCCTGTTATCATTGTGTTAAGTCCTCCAAGCAACTCTCTACAGGAATAGGCCGATGTGCTTGGTCTGAACAGATTTGGAAGAATAGCTAATGAGTTTCAATGGGTTGTTAATACACTGTACCCAGGATAGAAATTTCTTTTGCCAACGCTAGGGTACATCAGGCATACAATGTGGCATGTGAAAAAAAAACCATCAGGATGACACAGAGCTACTAGAGCTACTGTTTAAGGACCAAAATATTCTGTAGCATTGGCCCTACTGACAAATTAATGTTCCAAAAAGTCTGAACAAAACAAAACTTTCTCCATACTTCCAAATTTTTGTTTTGTTTGATTACATGTTACATTAAAGAAAACCATTTTTTGATCATTTCAAAGAGTTGTGTGACCCTTTTGCTTTTCTTTATATGTTTTCTAAATTGCATGTCCACTTTGTGTAGTGCCCTACCATTACACATCCTGAATGGTGTCCATAGCAACCATGCTATATAAAGATTTATGAATGCGTGCACTTCCCAGATAAGGCACAAGAGTTTGGTCAGAGAGGAAGCGGCTGATGATGAGAAACAATCCTTTCACACAAACAAAAACCCTCAACCAGCAAATCACAGCAGCAGCTGAGCATGAACTTTCTTATTTACTTTCAGCATTTTCTTATAATCAACAGTCACATGTCTCTGTCATTTAATGTAATTAAAAACCTAACTAGTGTATTTTTATTGGAGTGGGTGCCATTTTCAAGCTGATGTTGGTGGAAGCAAAGATAGATCATCTTCAAAACCTGACTCACATTTATCACATGTTCCAACACTAAGCTAGCTCTAAATATGCCTGTGGTAACTTTAGGGTTAGGGTTAGTGTTAGGTATGTACAGTGCAGGTATATAAAAGTGTTACCCAATATGTTTTAAATGCTTTATTACACATCTAAGTCCATAATTTGAAACTTTCCCCTGAAAAAAGTTTTTTGTGTAAACACATCTGGCAGAAACGTCTCTTTCTTTTGGTGTTACTGTAAATGTTCATGGAGACCGAAGGTGATTACTGAAAATGACATAGGAAACATAAGTGACGTAAAGGGAATGTGTGGGCTAGAGTCTTGCATCACAGGTGTGCTGTATTTATATTCCTCTTCACTCTGATTCATCCACCAGTCCTACTACGAGGAATTTCAATCCAGGAAATGGCATGTGTGTGGAGGAGGTGGGTCTGTTAACACAATGTCAACCTTAAAAGGAAGTTCCTCTTTTTTCCCACTCATAGCCTTTAGTGTCGCTGTTGTGAAATGTGACACCCAAAGAAAGTGAAACGCCCTCAGCAATACTCTCGGATATCAAACCAGAAGACTGCCACCGAGAACAAAGACTCAATGGCTCAAACATGGAATGACAGCATGCTATGGGACTTTTCAGAGTTTGAGACAGCTGAAGAAAAGAAGCATACACTGTATCATGGCATTGTTCATGACACTTGAAGAATAGTGCAAGTTAAGCCAATGTAAAAAGAAAGAAGGTTGTATGCTTCACTTCATACAGTGACGTTACATTGAGCAATACAGAAAATCTGTACAAAAAATGAATATCAAAGGCTACAATATAAGGCACAGTATCTGTCACCGGTTTCAATTTCAGGGGATTCAGTGCTTTTTTGAAGATTTTCCCCTGATGTTAACATTACACAATGCCAACTTGATGTCATTGCTAGACTTGCAGTGTGTGATTACAAATAAATAAATAAATTAGAGAAACTGCAGCAGGAATTGACTATCCACTGTGTTGTTTATATGATATAAATTAAAGGTGATACAATGTACAAAAAACAAATATACAAAAAACTAAACTAACAAAAAGAAAGTTTTACAGACAACATATTACAATCTCACATGCATGTGTTAAGGTTATCATTTGTTGCTAAAACCATAGACAGCAATGTTTGCAAAGTGATCATTTTGCAGAGCAGGGGGAGTCGAGGTCTGCATGTGATAATGAGTTTAACAAGTGTTTTGTGTCTCTCACATGGAGTGCTATTATGCCCCCCCCCCCCCCCCCCCCCCCTCCCCCCAAAACTGTCTGTCTGTGTGGTCTTCACATAAACACAGCTGTGACCTTACACCCTGACACTTACTAAGAGGAGCAAGATGAAGTTGCTAAATATGACAACAACTGTATGCCAACAGTATGAAGTATGAATCAGTAACATTGAATGAAACCATGGTTTTGAATGGCCACTTATCTCCATAGTAACTTCAAGGGAGAACATTATATGGATATCAAGGTTAATCATTGTGGTTGTCTTTCAAAATCAAAAAAATAAAGTTAATATTCCATTCTAAAAATGCCCTCTTAATTCATGAGCAGTCTAACATGCATTAACCAGTTAGTGATCTTCCTATTACCCAGGCATAACAAAAAATATAAAATGTCCCAAAGTTATGTAAAGGTCAGGCATGAGATATCTTGCCCTGCACTAAACTACTGTTCTTCAACAAAACTTCCCAACAAATGGAAGGCCTTGTATTGGTATGAGACAACACAGACACTGTATTGTGAATATGGGATAGAGAAACTAAACTATTTTAAAATGTGTAAAAAAAGAAACTACATAGGGGACTCATTAGAGGAAAAAAGTGTGTAATAGTTTGAGGAAAACACCAAAACACCCAACTGGAGGTTACTGAAATTCGTAGGTTTCATGTTCACTCAACCTTGACTACCTTTTCCATTAGTGCTGCTTGAACAACTGCAACTTCCTCATGACTCTGTTTCCAGTCAGCTTTCACATGTGCATGCCATCACACTGCTGCTTTGTATAAATGATTATTTATGGATTTATTTTTACTATTTATTTATTTATTTATTTTTGCTTAGCCACAGCTGGTTTGTATTTTGGCATCTACTGAAAACACCAACATCTAGCAGACTAAAAAGCAAGGAAGTTGAAATATCAGTGTGGTTTAAAGCCCTGCAGTGCACTATTTAGCTGTGAGTAATCTACACATTATTTAAAACGTTAAACACATACGTTTTCTAGAACGGCTTATTGCAGGTTAGCCTGGTAAACCAGCCCCTTGTACTTCAATTTGTTTTGTACAAAGAATTTTGCCTACAGAAAACCATTTCAATGAAACCTTCGTCAGACCCTCTGTACAAAACGAAGTGAAGTAAGCATCTGCCTTTAGGTCCTCATGCATCTGCTTTAACAAAATAGTGTGCTCTCAAATCAAAAAAGGATGCCAATGCTAAGAGTCAGAGTACTCCCGTTCAACACTGGACCAAGACAAGACAAGACTACACATTCAGTGTAAATTACTCCTATGTGTTTGTAATCAAACCAAAAGGTGTGAGTCACATTGAGTTATGGCATATCTAGATATTTGTGTGACTGTGTGTACCTGGGAGAACAGAACCTTTACTTTTACATGCTGGAGAGATATTTATGAACACAGCAGATGGAGAAATTTCCATGTACATGGCAAAAGTACACGTGGGCCTTTAATTAGATGTTGGATAATATATAATAGGTAACACTTTATCTTACAGATGCTTTTTAGTGTATGTACATATAACAACATGTATTATTATGTACTTACACTGTACATACCTAACACTAACCCTTACCCTAACGTTGTAGTACAGAGTAAGTACATGTTACATATTGTTACACACTTTGTTACACTGTAACTAATTGATGTAACAGGAACAGTGAACTGAAGTGTAACCATATAATATAATAATAAAGGTGTGCCCTTATCATGTGATGCTAGGATTAAAGAAAGAAAGGAGAAAGGAGACTTTTTGTGCACAAACATCTAAGGTAGGGATAAGCTATTTTTGCTCAACTTGCAAGTATGAATGCACAACCTGAGCAGAACAAAATGCTAAAACCTCAGCCATGCTTAAGGAGTTTGCACAAGGGAATTATTGACTGTGTTCACATGGTGGGATTGGTTTGGTTTGGGATTGGTTTGGGTGTTGCTTTCCAACAGGGGGTCTGTCCCCAAATCCTTGTTCACATGCAGTTCGTCTAAGCGAATTCGGTCAGAGACCTGGCCCTTTCCGCTACGCTAGGTGGGGGGCGCTGTAGTCAACTTCTATCTTTCTATTATTATCTTTTAATGCAAGGAACGTCTGTTCCACGCATAACTCTTGAACCACTCATCCGCTTGATTTCAAATTTGGAGGGCGTCATAATAATGTTACCAGTGTGTGCAGTGCCAAGTTTCGTGATGATTTAATGTTGATCTGACATTAGGTTTTTAATGAGTGCATTCACATGGACAAGTCGAAACCGATTGGAACAGGTTTGGGATCGTACTGGCTTCATGTGAACGGGGATATGATTGGTTTGGAATTGGTTTTCGGAAACCACTTGCGACACCAGGCCTGGGCTGGTTCCAAACCACTTGGACTGCCATGTGTACGGGGATCGGATTGGTTTCGGGTATTGCGCATGTATCAACGAAATAAAAAACGCAGTTTGTTCCTTCATACGGACTTCCTAACACAACAGAATGCACAACACATACGCGAATGCGTCAAACTCCTGGAACACCGTCCTTGTATGCCGCCAGAAAGTTTGTTTATTGTCTTTATTTAGTAGGAACAGTGCAGAGCCCATAGAAGATGTGCCAGAGTATTACGTTTTTGTTTAGACCACTTTATTGTTTAAGTGGGTAATAATATCCGGTGAAAGGAGTGGCTATGTAAATACATTTGCTGTAGGCATATGTGTGCAGTACTGTAGTTTGCTGTTGCGTATCTTACCTACGTAGCAGCTTTGATGTGGGCAAATGTTTACTCGTGTTATGTCCATTATTGTAGTTATGTGTCGTTAGTCGCGTTATGTCCGATTGTAGCAGCTAGCGTTGTAAATCTTATCAGCCTGGGTCGTCATGGCTGGGTCGGCACGGTTTGACCGATATCTTTGGCATTTTTTGCCCAAACAACACGAAACGTGGCACTGCACACACTGGTAACATTATGATGACGAATTTGAGATCAAGCGGATGAGTGGTTTAAGAGTTATGCGTGGAACAGACGTTCCTTGCATTAAAAGATAATAATAGAAAGATAGAAGTTGATTACAGCGCCCCCACCTAGCGTAGCGGAAAGGGCCAGGTCTCTGACCGAATCCATTTAGACAAACTGCATGTGAACAAGGATTTGGGGACAGACCACCCGTTGGGAAGCAACACCCAAATCAATCCCAAACCAAACCAATCCCACAATGTGAACGCAGTGACTGTCAGTAAAATAATCTTCTGCTGGAAAAGATGACAAAACTGGTAAGCTCACGTAAGCTCACAAACATCCAAGTTTGTTTTTTACCTCTTGTGAATGAAGATGAATCTTACAACACAGTCACAAAGCTCATCACTTGAGCATTTATGTCAAGTTAACAATTAAAGGACGGTTGGCACCATCAACTGTGGTTTAAATAACAGCACTACAAAAGGTAAGTAAAAGCTTTCATACAGAGCTTTCTTACATCTACGGGTATGGTTTCAACAGAATGGGAAATTTGAGGAGACCATCTTGAATGACAAATGCTTGACTGAACAACGCTGAATGGCCTTTTCCAAACCCACCGGATGTATGAACACTAACCCTTTCATCTCTCAGCCCACGTAGCAAACATCAGGATGCTTCACAACAGCTCACAGCACAAAGCACAAAGCCACAGAACTACATCCACGCATCCCTCAGGAACTCACAGGCTGGAGAGCTGTGCTGGACTCGTCAGACCAGACCCACTCGAACACGTGACAAGGAGCATGTGTGATCCACCTGTGCCCTGTCATCACAGACAAGCTAAGTGGCTAAAACAGAAATATAGATTTCCATCCCAATATGTAGCATGCTACAGCACATATCCAAGAAAACTTTAACAAAATTAGTGTCTTTACAACTTGTTGTTGTGCAAATAAGTTTCAGCCTGGGTGAATATTTTCCCAAAGTTCCACCGCAAAACACTACATCATTCATGCATTCAAATCGTATCTACTAGATAACTTTCTTTAGGTCATGGTCCTAACCTGTAGTGTATTGCATTGCATGTGATTCTTGTGTTATTTCTCTCATGACTGATGAGAGAACTGGTTTTGACTGGAATTAAATTTACCTTAAATTACTATAAACCTCCTCAGTATGCAAAACTCAACTATGCAGTTTCCAATCTTTTCCTGGCAGCTGCTGACACATTCTTGGGGTGCAGGGGCAAAGGTGCACCACTCCTCAGCTCACACTGATTTCCACATGGTGTGATCTTTTTATCGTTTTGGGAACTGCTGACTGCCAAAAGACTGCAACTTTTAGTTATGAGAGAAAACTGTTTTTTTCTAAAACAAACAGAGAGAAGCTGAAGCACACCAGCTGAGCTATACTGAACCTTCATGTAAAGCAATACTTTTGGGGAAAGATCACCTAACGATCACATGGGCAGAACAGCCTGAATTTATGTATATACTTGCCTAGAGTGACACCATTGTTTGCATGAGTGAGCAATGGTGAAAGGCAAGACAGTAAGTGACCTCTGGCATTTAATGACAGCTCCAACAATAGTTCAAAATGGCCAGTCCAAAGAACTATTAGCTAAAACAATATATGATTTTGCTGAACAACTTTGCTTATGAACTCAGAACACTGTACCTCAGTGTCTTCCTGTTATTGTTATTTTTAACATGACTGTAAGTAATAACATATGACTTTGTTTTATTTTCCCACAGAGTAGATGGGAAATACCTTACAACTCACAGAGAAAGTGATGTAGCACTTAAGTTTGTTTATATATTTTTAGAACTTGGAGTTACTACCAAAATTTATAAAGATGCACGCACGTGTGCATTGGCATGTGGAAGTATGTCATGCACAATTTGACAATTGTCTATGTCAAGTTGTTGCAATATTGCCACCTTCAGGGCATATGCACACATGATAAGATTTTAGAATCGTAATATGGAGATTAGACAACAATTCTGTTTCTATTAAACATTAGATATTAGACAACAACAATTCTGAAATGATGCCTATACGCATTTGCCTACCCTTGTTACCCACAGTTACAGTAAGATTTACAATAAGATTTACTACAGTACTTCTGGTCTCTGATGACATATTCATACAGTACATGTCACTGAAGAAAACCTTCAACAAAAAAGTCTTCCAGACAAGTCTTCTCCTAAATCACGGAAGGCAGTAAACTTTTAGAGCAAGCATTATGACTTTGCCAATACTGTATTATTGGGACTGTCAGCTGTTCCAATTCACTAAAGACTATTACTGCTATCTATATATAATAGCTATGTATATATAATATGTATATATAATACCTATGTATATATAATGTTGTGTGCACCTTCACAACTGGAGTACATAAAAAAGGCCTTGCATTGGGTCAGTGAGATATCTCTCCATCTGTGCTGCACTTAGAGGTGTTACCACAGCCAGACCTGTAAGGACCTAAACAAAGATTGTTTCAACCATCTCTGGCCTAACCATGAGGGCTGCTGTTGGGGTTGCAGTGCTGCCCAGAGCTCTCCAAGGAAAAAAATCACCCACTCATGTTGGCTCACTCCATGCCTTTGCAGTCATTCACTCATGCTGTCATCCCATCCACCACTGCCAGCACCTGAGATTCAGCCACCCACACACTCACCAAGCATATCCACAACACAATGCTCACTGCTAAACACCAGTGTAATGGCTTTGAGAACATGCCTGTGCCAGGCTTCCAGGTAAACTTTGATCCAGGTGCAGATGTTTTTGACCAAGATTGCAATGGCATATGTACAGCATCACTAGAATTTCCAGTACACTTTTATCCCGCTAACCATGTAGGTGCAGTTATTGAAGTTCCCTTTTATAAGACTGAGTTTTGCGCAAAGTCAATGACACAAGACTGATTTGGATATTTCAACCAATTGGTCAGATCATGAATTAAGTTACAAAATTAGAACTTCTTTCCCACAGTGATAGGAGATCGCTGCAGTCCCAAAGACTGGTGTGCTCTGAAACACACGGACAAAAAATGTCACATTAGAAGATAAGCGACAGTAATTCATTTAAAGTATTCAAGTACCCATTATAATATGTTTATGTAAATATGATATATTTATATAATTATAATAGATGAATATAATATATAAAGACACTGATAGGTCTGAAAATGGGTCAGTGCCTGGGAGTGGGTGTTGACAAACTGAGCTGACCTCACAGACAAGACAGATAAGCCACTGGCACACAGGGTCCACAGCTGCTTCATTTCTTACCTCCCACTATTTCTTCCTGGGAAGCACAATTTTTGAACATTTTACAAATATCAAGAATGTATTCTACAGTAACATATGATTCTAAAATTCAACATTAAATTCTATGGGCCTGAACATTCTTTAAGAACTTAAATTTTCCCAACATTCCCGTCATATCAGTGTATTCCCATCACACAGGAGTGACGGTACACTCTTAATGCTTAACTGCTCACCTACAAGTGTGGCACCTTCAGTTCTCTGGAACTAGATCTGACAACTGTTAATTTTGGCAAAGTGTGTTGTGATCTGAGATGCTGCTATGGTGATATGCTTTGCATATCCTTAGCAACACTGAGGGTAATACTAATCCATTAAATGTGAGTCATCTGTGTGGTTTTACACTAAAGGATACCTTGGCCTGGGTTGCACGGCACTGTACCTGCAAACCATGATGACTAAGGGCCGTTGTTTTCTCAATAAAACACCATTGCACTCTGAACATGCCTCTTATTTCTTACCTTCCATCTCTGAAGAACTGATAGGAGTTTTTTTTAAAGTAGATGTTGGGGCAAGTGATTAAAGAGCAGCTGTAATGTGTGCAAGTGAGAAGAATGTTGGTTGATTTTACTAGTTGGCGACACCTCCTTCCAGGGTGTAGCGAAGGGGAGGAGAAGTCGCCCCACCGGGATACGTGTACTCTGACCGCAACGCCAAAGAGCCAGGCTCGTTGGGATGGCAGTCAGAGCACACCCACAACTCTAGTGATGGTCACTCCATCACACTACCTTCCCCTTCGGGAAGCGCAGCCATGTGCTTCACACACACCGGGTGTCCCTCACGCCATGCGCTTCACACACTCATGGTGTCCCTCACGCCATGCGCTTCACACACACAGGGGGTCCCTCACACCATGCTGCGCCTCCGATGACCTCACGGCAAGCCATCCCACTTCTGACACCATTTGTAGCGAAGGGGAGGAGAAGTCACCCCGCCGCGATTCAAACCCGGGTCTCCCGGGTGCCAAACGTGTACTCTGACCGCAACGCCAAAGAGCCAGGCTCGTTGGGATGGCAGTCAGAGCACACCCACAACTCTAGTGATGGTCACTCCATCACACAGGGCCATTGCTGCTGATTTTTCTAGGGCTTCGGCCCAGCGTGTTTTAAGTTTAGCCCGGGTACCCAACATAACTGCACAGTTGGTTTCCTTACTTTTTTTTAATGCATCTCTAATTTCGGCAATCTACAAAGTCTACTATAGTCTATAATATAGTTTTCTGTAAACTTTTTAAATTAAAAAATCCTCATCTCATCTTTGAATTTATATCCGGTCCAGGATAAGCCCAGGGTATTTTAAGTGTAGCTGGGGTAGCCAACATAATTGCACAGTTGTTTAGCTTATCTATTTGATTTGAGTTTGAGCAGTCTACAAAGTCAGCTATAGTCTTTTGTTCACCTTTTTTATTAAGAAAATATCCTCAGCTCATTTTTGACCATGGTGCCCTTAAAGATGGAAAATGTTAAAATGAATAGGGCTATGTAGCTAATTTCTAAAGAAAACTAGAATTGGAAACTGAAAAAACATACAAAACAGACATGTACAGTATGTTCATGGGCAGAATCAATTAAGTCGTATTCAAATAAGCTGCTTATGTGGCAAATACATACATAAGAACATGACTTTCTCTCTGTCTCTCTCTCCCACATGCACACACACTCACACAGACACACACACAGTTTCCGTCTGTCTCTTTGTCACTCTTTTCCTCACCCCACCCCACCCCTCCTCCAGAGCCTTGACTCTCACCCTTGTGGTCCACCCCTACAGGAAATGACTCTGAGCCCAAATTGAATTAGGTCAAACAAAGACTGCTGTCTACATACTCACTGCCAGATGAGAAAAGGAAGCTTTGAAACAGACCCATGTACCAAAATGGCCCTGTCGTTCTGCTTGGGAATGCTGCTTACTATGTCTGAATGTTCAAACATCTACACTCAGAGGGTCGGCATTCCAATTTGTAGAGAGATTTCACTTAATGTGCTCTCTGCATTGGCAATTTTCTTTCACAGCACTGTAAAATGTACTGATATTGTGCTAAGGGATACAAAGAAGGAGAGGAAATGCAAGAAATGTCACTGCCATTTCTTATTGTTTGAAAGGATCGGAGGTAAAAAGAAACATTTTAAAAGAAACATGTAGTGGCCCTAAAAGATTAAACCTAATTTAAATCAATGTATACACACCCACCCACACACACACACACGTGTGACTATGTATACACTCAGTGGCGGTTCTATAGTGTTTCACGCCCCGGGCGAGACCACCTCTTGCTGTTTTCCCTATGTTATAATTCATTAACAATTCATCACTTGGAAGAGAATATAATATGACGTGGAGTCTCCTTGGACATTTTGTCTTGACCAAGTGTAATGGCTTCCTGCTGGTAAAGACAGATCTAAATGAACAAAATGATGCTGATCAATGGAACTGCTTTGAGGCAGCCTAATTGAATAGTCATGATACAGCTACTTCCGAGACAGGATATCTGATGCTAAACACATTATATCCCCATCTCCATCAGCCGCGTGGCAGTAACTGCTACAGACAGTCTATCTGTCTTTAGGGCAAAGCACAGGCAAGTTCATCATCACCTGTGCATTATAAAGGACATAAGGACAGACTGATTCTAGTTTGGGTATTTGCCAATTCTGTTTGCCAAGCTGAAAAGAATGCTAGACAGATTAGTGCACAAATAGTATGCACAAGTGATGTGCACTGTTGAAGCTTTTCAAATGAATGCACTTTAGTGTTAGTGAGAGGACAACAGTAAAATACTACATTCTGACATTTAAAAAGTGGTTATGCTTATGCTGTATTTTTACAGACTGTTACTGTTTTTTCTCTTAATATGGCCATTTACTTCAACCCTAATTAAATGCCACCACCTGGTGGTAAACACTGGACTTACAAGGCAGAATAAAAAGAATAAATTAAGCTCACAACCAGAGGTAGAGATCCCTAGTCTGGACCCGCCCATAATGCCTGTGACGCTGCAACCAATAAAAAACAAGCTTATTTCATTGGAATCAGTGGTCTGACTGGTTGTAGCTCTTTCCAGTAGTATACAGAGGCATTCGATCGATGCCTGTTGATCCCACCTCTGAGAACTTACTGTCTATGGGATCTTTGCCAGACCAAGCTCTGTTTACTAGCTTGTTGCTACAGCCAGGCTAAGAGATCCCGGCTTTAGAAAGTAAAACGTTGTAGACTGCAGTGGTTTCTTTAAAATGTTAATGAATGGCGTATAAATTTAAATCTAGTGATGTAAATACATGTAGGTAAGATTTATTACAAAATAAAATGTCACATGTTTTTAGACTAAATGTATTCAGATAGACTGTTCATAGATTGTCCAAACCTATGTTCTACTGAGTCCCCCTTTGCACCACAGGCAACTTGCTATGACAACATTTTTGCATAATTATTGCTGCATCAACAAAATGTGAACACAGATTATGTGGTGGTACCTATGGTAGAGTCTGTTGTATTGTAATGGATGTTTTTCCATTGATGTCTGTACCTGAATGGTATCTTTATACTGATGAAAGCTAAGAACCCCTTTACAGATTTATTTAGTACGACCTGGAATTGATCCAAGTACCCCCAGGGGTACTTGTACCCCAGTTTGACAACTTCTGTATTAAAGCATAAAACTGCATTATGTCTGAATGAGCCTCTAAAAGAGTAGAACAGAAGTCTTTATTGTCACTATACAATATGTAATTTGGAGCAAGCCAACAGAGGCACTGAGTAGAAAACAGTAGAAAAAGGGAGCTACTGGGCAGATCAGAGAATGCTACCGGTGGAGAAAGGGCACTCCAATGTCTCTCCAGCTCATTAGCAGGAGACAAACGAGGACAGCAGGGGACAGGGAGATGGAGGGAGATGCTACGAGTTCACTTCAAAGCTCTACTTTATTAAGTGCACCTTATGCATGTGTACAGACAGATTTTACCTTATTTTACATAACCTATATATTTATTATATTTTATTATAAATTATGTATAATAAGTAAACTACACACACCAACTAGGGATTGCAATAGTTGCTCAAAAGCTCAAAAACAGCAAGAAACCCTAGGCAGGGAGCTCTTGCGATGTACTGATGTTTGAGTGATAGTGATAGGATCAGCTGGCATGTATGCCAACCTATTTAAAAGAGAGCAGTGACAAGAACATCTACAGACACAGTACCATCCTCATGCAGGCAAAAGGTCAAATGACATACGCACAGCAGACTGCCCTCATAATCATATACATGTACAAAAAAACTTTAGAAAACAGTCTAATGTTCACAGTGAACTTTTCCAGAAATGGGGATCCAGGCTTTAGAAAGTAAAAACCCATGTACTTTTTCTGATTGTGCATTTAACATGGGTGATTTCGGTAATAAGCGCTATTGTCTGATAATTTATGTGCTCAATTGGATCAGGTGATTTAGAAAATGGTTGGACCAAATTTATGACCGCTCTGTGCTTTTCTAAATCCCCAGTAGTTGTTCATGAGCTACACTTTTTCACAAAGTGTATGCCCAAGATTTCGAATGCACAAAACATTTTCAAAAATATGAAATACGTTTAAAATGGTCATCTTACAAAAAACTCTAGTATTGTAACCCAAACTGAACACAAACTGAGAAGTTGTTAGCAGATGTTTTGCTCTGTTTTTTCAATCACAACTAGAGATTGTAATTCCAGGGGAATTACACAGTGCATGAAAATGCAAATGCAAAGTAAATTATAAACAGACCTATTGATCCATTGCAGTTCTAAAAGGACAATAGCCTAGACTGGATTTATAGACTGTCATTATGGAAGTGATTTCTAAGGTACATAAGCTATACTAGTTGATAGGGTAATTATGTTAGTTGCCATAGTTGTTCGTTGTTTGTAGTTATGGGAGTTGTTGTAAGGATACTGCCATATTTAAGGTGTTTGTTAGGTTAGGTTCTTGCTGGGCTAGTTGTGGTGGTTGCTATACTGGTTGCTAGAATAATTAGGTTGGTTACTATATTGGTTGTTAGGTTGTCATTGTGAAAATAATTGCTTGATGTTGCAAAGGCATTTTAGGAAGTTGCTAGGGTAATTATGGTGGTTGCTATGGTAATCATGTTGGCTGCTATGCTGGTTGCTGGGGTGTCAAGTAGTTGCCTGGATGTTGCTAATTTGCATGACATGGTTGGTAGGCTGTTACAAGAATAGTAATGGTGGCTGCTATGCTGGTTGCTAGGGTAATCATATTGGTTGCTAAGTCACCATTGTGAAAGTGGTTGCTAGAATTTTACTAGGACACATGAGGTGGTTGCTTGGCTGTTCCTAGGATAGTTAGTGTTGTTCTTATGCTGGTTGCTATGGTAATTGTGTTGGTTGCTAGGTTGGTCACTAGGTAGTCATTGTGGAAGCGGTTGCTGGGATCTTAGGGTACATGTGGTCATTATGCTGTTGCTAGGATAAATATGATGGTTGCCATCAGTGGCGTGCACAGAGATTTTGGGGGGCAGGTGCTCAGTGAAAAATAAAGGCACTTTGTGCACATGTGGAACTGCTGTCTGCCTTGTTATAGAAGTGTGAGTTTAAAAAAATGTACAGGCACATGTTGAATAAAATTTCATATATTGACCAAAAGTACGAATAAGACTGTTTGGTGACATTACAACAAGGCAGAAAGCTGCAGGCAATTGGGAGCTGCCTGTTCACCACCTGATGTCTATATGTGCACGCCACCGGTTGCTATGGTAATCATGTTGGTTGTTAGTTTGTCACTGTGGATGTGATTACTTAGCCTGGGCACGCCCATACTTCCTGTGCCGCTGCATTTGAATTTCGCTTGCAAAGTCAGTCTGGCCAAGCTCCCATTCTACACCGTTTCTACATTAACAGAGAAACTGGGACCAATGAAAATCTAGCATTTCAAAAAGGCAATGACGCGGTAGTTTAGCGACCGGAAATCTACCTCAGTCACTGTCAACATGGCGAACGTGGAGCAACGGCAAGATTTCAATGCAGCTGTAGCTGCTGTTTTGGAAGATGGATGAACATGTTAGCCAACGAAGTCTACAAAGAAAATCTCCTTGGCATTGTTGTCGACGAGGTTCATCTGACTTATAAATGGTAAGTGTTGCCAAGTCAACCCAGTTTACAGTATGTAAATAGCAGAACAACACAGTAATATCTTGCAAAGTTGTGGAGCTATTTCATTGACAAAATAGCTGCACGTTACATTGTCAGCGATAGCATATGGAATTTCGAGCTTTTGTGCAGTTACGTTTTTGTTTACTCATATGCACGGTAGCCTACTATTCTCTGTCTTATACATGGACACTAATGTGATTGGTCGAAGCTTCGTCCAGTAGCAAACACAGGCATTTCACACACGTGGGTTAAGCCCGCCCTCTGAGAAATGGGTTTACAACACAGCTTGGCCAGACCAATGTTCGCAGAGCATTGATAAGTCGCGTTAGCCAGGCTAGTGATTACTAAGATTTTGTTAGGGTACATGAGTTTGTTGCTGGGCTTTTTCCAAGAGTAGTCATGGTGGCTCAGTAGCCGTTTTAGGCACGGGCGAACCGGGCAGCCGCCCGGGGCGCCATTTCGTGGGGGGCGCCATGAGCGCTTGGGGAAAAAAATAAAATAAAAAGCTCCGTTTGTCTTATCGCTGCAATCGGCACATTGGCGGCCCCTGTAATGCTGCAATCGGCACAATGGCGAACTGCAGGCGCCCTTGCTTGCTGAGAAGGTGGCATGCACAGAAGCAGCGTGTCTCTCTGTCTCGGGGGCAGTGCCGTAGCTCCGCACACGCACATTATAACGCAGAGTGTGTAGGGCACCAAGTGCTTGTGGGGGCACCACCAAAAAAAATTGGCTCGTGAAAAAATCATCACAATAGGCTAGGTACGTGCTAGTAAGGATATTTTAAAAATGTGCAAAGCATGTTAATATTTATTTTAAGCAATACAAAAGCAACATAGGTCAATTTGCTCCTCTCCTTCTCCATTCTCCTCCTGGTGCCCCCCTCCCCCACCTTTCAGTGGTCTGGTCGATTATTGCTCAGTCTTAGTTTAATGTTTGGACAGGGCCTTGAAAAGATATCTAAACGGGAGCGGAAAAAAGAATAGAAAGCGAGATGAATCTCACGCTTGCAGACAAGACAGTGTTTTAAATAAATAAATCATAATAATAAAAAGTTCATCTAGTAGCCCTTGCTCCTTACCGTCAACAACCTTTGTAACGTTAGCTCCCAGGCTACTAGCAATGTTCAGACTGTGTTAACAAGTGTTGCAAATGATTAAAGTTGTAAATGATTGATGCTGGCTAGCTAGTTTAGGTTGTGGATATAAATATGGATATGGATATTTGAAAGCAATTCATCATGGTCACTCGACTGTTTTCAGTTAACGTTCGGATAAGACTAGCACTTCTTCCTTAGGTTGCTAGCTAGCTATGCTGCGGTTGCCCTCAGTCACAAGTACATAGTTCTCGTCGGTTTGCAGGTTCATAGGCCAAGGGCAACATCTGCTGGTGAAACTAATATGAAAAGAAACACTCTTACTGTTACGTAGATTTTCCCTCTTCGTATTTATTTCAAACTCTGTACACAATGTTTTTGTTCTCCCATATGAAACCTTTATAAATTTAAAATAGAGTGAATTTTAAATGTACCAGTGATTTACACGTAGGCCTACATAAACCTAATTTATATATGCAGTTTTTTGTACTAAGTTCAAAACTGTATTTCAGTAGAATTCCTATATATTTTGTCTTTTAATTCTGAATGTAGAGCCGTCTGCAGTCATTGCACAAATCTTTGTTTAATAATGGTTGTGGTATTTATGTATTAACCATTTTAAATGATGTATTTTTTTTACTTTAATGTTTGGTGTAGCCTATTTGTTTCGGTGAGAGGTGGTCTCGCCCGGGGCGTAGGCCTAAAACACTATAGAACCGCCACTGTGGTGGCTGCTAAGTTAATTATGTTGGTTGCTATTTGATAATTTAGCAGTACATTAAGTGGTATTGACAGAGTGTTGACATGTGGCTACCTTACATATGATGAGTTCATTTAATTTCACTTTTGTTGTTTCAAAATTTGTGGGAAATTAATTTTGTTGAAAGTGGGCATGGATGGGTGTTTTCAATGCATGATGTTGAATGGAATTTCAAAAAAATGTTTTTAAGCCATAGCATTTTCCAGATAATAGCCAAAATGTCATGTAAAAAATACAGCACCTCCTACGTAACAAATGTAATGATACTTGGTGTGTTTGTACAGGTTGCCCTGCTGACTGTACATGACAAATTTTGTTCAGTCTCTGCCTTCTTGGTTTAAGATATTGGCAATTCATAATTCCAATTTTTACTTTACCCATTTTACTAAGTGGCACTACACTACTAAAAAGTGTTTATGGGCTGGGTTGATATGCCTCTGTAATACCAGCATAACGGTTCATGTCAAGATAAATCCTTTGAGAATTTTTTGTCAGCATTTCGGTGAGATCGTCTTCATCGCCCTATGATGCGTTCATTTACTTTCACTTTTCTCATTTTAAAATTTGACGGAAATTGTTTTCGTTGGAATTGGGCGTCAACCAGTGTTTTCAATGCGTGAGGTACAATGGCCTTTAAGATAAAAACAAACTACAATAGGCAGAATTAAAATTTTCCACAATTGCAGCACCCCCTGTAGGCCACCATTTATGGCACTAGCCATGATATTGACAATTCAAAACCCCAGTTTTTATCCGTATCAGTAGGTGCCGCTATGCTACAAGTAATGTATGGGCTGGCTCAATAGACCTCTATAACACCTACATGTCAAAAAAATATTTTGCTGGGTGAAACGGTCATTAAGTTATTCAGCAAAAACTTTTGGCAGTCTCCTTCTCTTTCATGGACACTGGCGCAACGGGGGTGGCCCCAGGGGCCAAAATCTTCTATTGGCTACTAGCTTACTGGGGCTACATGTTCACAAAGTTTCATTTGCATGCACTGCAAGAAACCAACTACCACTACTGGTTTATTTAACCAAGCCTATAACATGAAATTAGGTAAATTAAATTATTGTCATTAAGTAAATATGAAAGTATGCTAAATGCTTTAAGTGTTCCGTGAAAATAGTATCTGCACAATCCAAAATGTATATTATAATGTAGTTAAAAATAACTAAAAACAAGTAAGTCTCAAATCACTCATAGTCTCTGTAATTGTAATTGCACCAGTATACTTTAGCCTTGTGGCAGAGATTTAAGGCTACTGTATCAGCCTTACTTGCCTTACTAAGCCAGACAAGGGAAAGGTTTCAGAAGCACCTTAATGGTTCACTATACAGATGCATCATTGCCCCCTACTGATAACAACATAGCTTGCAAGAATATACTGATAACATGTTATCAAACACATTACAAAGACTTTCCATCAAGACACTTAGCTCCATGACCTGTATAACCTCCAAGCCAATGTTAATTGGAAAAAGAAAATGCCCACATGGCCATACACTGATCATGTGAATTATAACAAATTCCATAAAATGCTATTATACTTCTGTCAAAACAGGCTTGTGATGCTGAGGCAGCACCTATTAAACACTATGTACTCTCTGGCTGCAGATTCTTGATCCTGTTAGAAGTCTGAAATCAGAATGTATCAGTTCCTCACATGCCAGCAATGCTCAGTTAAGATCAAAAGATTAGTTTTACAGTTGTTTCTCAGACCACAATTTGTAGGTATGTTTTAGATGTTTTAGACAGGTTTGTATGCCTAAGGTGTATTACCTAGTTGTATACACTGTTGTACATCTTATAAAATGTATTTTGTGTTTGAAGTTATACAAACCGTTTTAAACCCATTAAAGCAACACTATGTTGTTTTTCAGCCTTTAAACTATATTTTCAAAATGATGGTACAACAACTCAACATGGGTTCAGTTACAACTTTGTCATCACTTGAGAGTGTCTGTATTGTCTACTCTGGCATTATGCAACTTCAGGGCTTTGGTAGGTACCATGTCACCATAAAAACCACAAAATTTGACTGCTTTATGGTATACGTCACATCCCTGCCTCTTTAAAGGATGAGGTAGATGGAACCACAGACAGTAAAAGAAACGAGAATGAGCAGTTGTCATGGCTAAAGCACCAAGAAAACTGAAGTGGCTAAGTGTGTATTCAGAACATGCAAAGATAACTAAAGCCTGGACTAGCGGGAATACTGGCCCTGCTTTCATTCACTGGAGTGAGGTGAAAGAGGAGGAGGGACAACAACGGTGTCTTGGCAAGTATAATTTTTTGCCTTCTAATAAATAACTATTGTAGATTACAATTGTGTCAGGTTTCTTTGTCGTCTCTGATATTTCAAAACAGTGTTTGTATAAAATGCTGTAAGGATCCTACTTGCCAATTTCTTAAAATAACCTTAGAAGAACTACAGCCCAACATTACTTTAAGTTTTTGTAATGTTTCCTGCTAGCTTTGTTTACCTCACCGGACATGGTTGAAGACATGGTTGAACACAGACACAAAGTGAATCAGTTCTGTCTGAATTCCACCAGCATCAACAAATGCATGAGATACAGATTTTACGACAGTTACTACTGACAATACATTTTCTTGACTGTAATGGGACCCCATGAGCAAATCCTTAGTGTAATCATAAAAGTCAAAACTTATCAAAATTGGTAAAGAGAATGAAATATCCACAAAAAATACACATTACTCAATAAAACATCAAACATATATTCATGTGATTTAAATGTTCTTATGAAAAGTTGAATGCTCTCACCATCTCTATCACTGCAATGGTGATAGAGAGACATTTTACATTCACATGACAGTCACACACACCTCTACCAAAAAGAGTCAGTAGGCAGACTGAGGATCAACTGTTTTCCGTGTTAAATGATAGATGATGGTATAGCCTACCCTGTCAGCAAAATCACATCTGCAAGACTTCTTGGAGAATTTGGTGTTCGAAAAATGTCCTGGACGTCTTCAAGACGTATTCTCAAAAGCATTTGCTTATCTGCCAGATGACTCGTAGACGTCTCAAGACCATTAAACAGCGCTGAGATGCTGTAACCCAGATGTACATAAACATGTCATAATAAAGGTTCCATCTGGCTTCTGTCTTACAGGGGTCTTATAATAGTATTTGATCAAAGCTTAATTAACAGTGAACAGCGGCAACATTTGGAAGATCAAAAAAGGATGTTCTAAATGGAATGTGATGGATTTAAGCCCTCCAGCTCTCTCAGATGCCTTGGAGACGTGTGTGCTGACAAGGTATATACTGGTCTCAAACAGAACAGGGCAGGGACAGTGGCTCATAAGGTAAAGGAGTCACTCAACAACCAAAGTTTAATTCCACTCCTCCTGACTAGGTCATAATGTCCTTTAGCAAGACACTGAACCCATCCTGCTACCCAGTGGCCTTTTGTACCTGTGACTGGAGGTAGATGGTTACCCTCTGGCCATGTGGGTTGTAAATTTCCACATTGAGGGACAAATAAAGGAATTAAACTTTGGTACAGGCCCCCATCTTTGATTCATTTGGCTCAGCTCGTGCTGATGGTAGGAGGCAGAGGGCTAAACTGTTGGCAGTGGCTAAAGAAGAACATGCTGCATGACAGAGTATCCTGGCAGGACAGGAAGTGGCTTGGCTGTGGTTAAAAAAAGTCTCCTAGGAAGGACTGATGTCAGCTGGGGTGGAAGAAGGCATGTTGAAAGAGTGTTTCGGGAGAAAGCAAAGCTAGCAATGGCAGGGTAGTGGAGAAAGGGTTGGATGTGGTGGAGAACTGTCTCCTGGGTATAGGGATGGCAGGCATCAGCTAAGAGAGGGTGGCTGAAGAGGTGGAGGGGGAACATCAAAGTGGGTGTACTCTTTGTAGCAGAGAGAAGCAAATGGTGCAAACGGCTGCAGGTTATTTAGACTAGGCATACTTTTAGGCTAGGAAGACTTTTTCCAGTTGTGTCAATATGTATCTGGGTCCCTACAATCAGGAGTGTTGGAGAGAGGCTTGCTGTTTTTGATTTCTGAAAGCCCCCAACAAAGCAAAACCCACAGCTGAAAACTGGGAACAAGCACAGTAAACATAATGATTCCAAAAGTGTTAGGCCTTAAGGAAAAGTTTTTAACCAAAGTAGTATTCAAGCTGGCCCATTATGGGAACATGTGCTAACCATGAAAGTGCCAAAAAATCTTACAATGGTGGAAATTTGAGATTTGTAAAACATTTTTTTTTCATGAAAACATTCACATCAGTAAAACATTCACAATTCCAGAGTCACTGTTCATTACTTAACATTGATTAACATCTTTGGCATGTAGGGAGGTACCCACTATCATGCCCATTTAATCTTTTCATTTTAAAAACACTTTCCCACACCTTTACAGAAGGCAGGGAAAAAGCACTCCCACACACTGTTCATTCTGCAAGCAAGATTTAATTCCTTCATCAGGTTGCTTCCCAGGTTAAACAAATGCCGTGGCCACTAGTTAGCCTCGCACAGGCAATTTCCCTCGGAGACACAACGACCAGACAGAGGGTAAAGTTTTAACAGTTTATTGACACAGGCTGGCAGGTACACCTTTCACATTCCCAAAAAAAAAAAAACGCAGGTTGAAATATACACAGTTAGCATTCAGTCAGACCCTCACTACCCAACACCACTGTTACAAGCACATATGCAAGGACAATACAAAGCATCACCGGACACAATACCAAAGGCAAACCAAAAGCGAAGGAGGAAAAACACAGCAAATACTTCAGGCAGTACATGTGTTACAGCACAATGGCTAGCAATGACATTCACCCCGTACCCACAAGGTTAGTACACACACCATACTGCACTTGAGGAATATTGCACGTCACTGAGATCAAGGTTGTTATAGGGCACGCCACTACAATACAATCAGCACTCTTAGTATAAATTCGTACACACATCAAACGTCACATCATGATTTCCATATACAAAAAGGGTTAGTCTAAGCAGTACACGGCACACAGTTGACCACAGGGCGGCATATACCAGTCAGTGCAGTATGCCAGTAAAGTTCACACAGGTTAGCTTACCGCAGACGCGTTCACAGTGATAATGATCAGTGTCCAGTTCAGCTGAAAGTGTGCAGCCCGTCACCCATACGAGAAGGCTCCTGGAACTAACTCCGGACATGGCGCAGGTGTCCTACCAACCCGCTGTGAAGTTTAAATCCACTTTTGGTCGGCGGCTCCCCCCCCTTCGCCGACCAAAACAACGAAACCGATCACCAGTCCCCGTGTAGCTCCAGCCGACGAGCACGGCGGTGTTAATCAGTCTCGCCGCCTGCAATCCGACCCGGCTCCACCATCGCCAAGACACTGCCAAGAACAAGAGCAGAACTCAGCATACCACCAACCCGACAGCGGACCCACACACACACACACAAGGGTCTTGAGAGTCACTTCCCTTCAGCCGCTGTCGTTTGGTGCCCCTCTCATGGTCTCGCCGAAGTGGTCATCCGCTCCCTCTCCAGACGCAGCCGACCTCCAGACACAACACAACAGCAATCAGCCCCAGCAGACCCCGTCATCAGCCCATTCATATCGCAGCAGTAAAGTAAGCAAAAGCACTTTCTTTTAGGTGGCCTTTGCAGGCATATCACAATTGCCAAACGCCGGCTCACTGCTCCTTCCCGGGACGCGGCGTGATGACATCCTCTCTCCCTGAGTCTGCTGGGTAGCCGAGTTCTCCCTTCCTTCACCGTGACACCTGTATAAAAGCATTTCCTTCCCGCCAATCCCTCAATCATTCAATTACAGTCCCGCATCATTCAATTAGCTCCCCGAGTTCAATTCCACTCCCACAATCCACCCCAACAAAGCGAATGTTCTTTTTTTTTTAACATACAATACAAAAAGTGCATAATATGACACTCCCCCCCATTTTGCCAGTGGTCGTCCCGACCACTAGTCCCGGTACCTGCTAGGCAGCACCCCGAAGTTGGGCCGCAGGGACCGTCGAGGCCCCGGGCCAACCCCCCTTGGTCCTTCATCAAGTCCCTCAGGTCCATCAGGTTGGCCTTCCTCACCCTCGGCACCCCCTGCCTGGCCCCCACCCACTCCCAGGTGCCTCCCCCCACATGGGATGCTGACTGGCCACCACCCCCTAGCCACCCCAGGTATCCTAGCCTGCTCTGCAACAGGCTGGGCACTTGTCAACTCACCCACGCCTCCATGAGTCCCTGCTGTCCAGCTTGATGGCTGCACCCGCAGGTGGTTCCGGTGGATGGTACGTACGGGGCCGTCTCTCCCTTCAGGTCGTATGCTGTACACTGGCCGATCACCAGCCAGTTGGCTTTGGACCACATACGGTCCCAGTGATAGCCCAACTTTCCTCTGGCCCGGCGACGGAAGTCTCGCACCAAGACCCTCTCTCCCGGCAACAATGGCTGGGGATGTAATCCATGGTTGTGTCGCCTCTGGTCCTGTTGCTGTCGATGTTGACTTCTTTCCTTGACCAGGTTATAAGCAGTCTGGAGGCACAAGTGGTGCCGCTGGACCCACTCGTGCAGATCTCCCTGCCGCCCGACCACCTCCACCCCCGCAATCTGGTCTACTGGCAGACGGGCATGTCTGCCAAAGACCACGTAGAAGGGAGCCATCCCGGTCACGCTGTGGGGAGTGTTATTGTACGCATGCAGCAAAGTTGGCAAATGGTCAGTCCACCACGACTGTTCTGCTGGCTCGAGGGTGTTTAAGAGGTGGAGAATGGTCTGATTCAGTCTTTCACAGGCGCCATTGCCCTGGGGGTGGTAAGGGATGGTCCTCACCTTACGGCAACCATAGGATTCACACAGCTGCCGTGTTAGATCTGCCTCAAATGCAGGACCCTGATCCGTCAGAATCCGCTCCGGACATCCAACCGGCTGGAACACAACAACGCCCTGGCCGTTGTTATGGCAGTCTGGTCTCTAGTTGGGACGGCAAAAGCGAACCTGGAGAATAGATCCACCATGACAAGGATGTAGGGGTAACTGTCTCCGGGTCTTCCCAGAGACAAGTAATCCAGTGCTAGAGTTTCCCAGGGGTAGCTACTCTCAATCACGCCCAGTGGCGCTCTAGGCCCTGCAGCTGGCTGGTTGAGCACACACTGGGGGCACTCTTGCGCCCACTTGTGACTGTCCCGGCTCATACCAATCCAGAAAAAACGCTCTCGCAGAGCTGCAAGCAGGCGGGACCCCTTGGCATGGCCCAGAGCCGTGTGGTACTGTCGCCACACTGTCTCTCTCGCTACCGTGGGGACGACAAGGGCAGAGTCCCGCAGGGGCCCTACTGGGGATGGATTCAGCCGGATCAGGATGCCATCTCGAACCTCCAGCCGTTCCCATTCCCCCAGCAACTGACGTGCGGAAGGCTGAAGAGTCTGCCGCTCACTGGAAGTAGGGCGGCTACCTGTCTGCCGCCACTGATGGATTCTGGCTAACTCAGGGTCCTCGCCCTGTCGCTCTGCCCAAGTCACTTTATCATCCTGCCCCCCCACCTCCACTCTCCTTGCTGTCGCTGCCCCCGGGAGGCGGGACAATGCATCTGCATTCTGGTGCTCCACACCAGGTTTGTGGCTCAGCGAGAAATCAAAGTTCGCCAGTTGGGCTGCCCACCTCTGCTCCACTGCCCCTAGTTTAGCAGTTTTCAAGGGAAGCAAAGGCCGGTGATCTGTGAACACTTGGAATGTGGCACCCCATAAGTAGTCCTTAAACTTGTCTGTTATCGACCACTTTAAGGCTAGGAGCTCAAGTTTAAATGCACTATAGTTCTGGTCATTCCTTTAAGCATCATGGAGACCACGACTTGCATAGGCAATTACACGCTCCTTCCCTTCCTGAACTTGGGCCAAGACTGCACCCAGCCCATGCAAGCTGGCATCCGTGTAGAGTCGGAAAGGGCGGGTAAAGTCGGCGTAGGCCAACACTGGAGCTTCCAGGAGGGCCCCCTTCAAGGCCTGGAAAGCCTGCTCACAGTCCGTGGTCCAGTCGACAGGCCCGCTCTTGTTACCACTGGTCCCCCCTCAGCAGTGCATGCAGCGGCCCTGCCTTCCGTGCAAACTGTGGGATAAACCGGCGGTAGTAGCCGACAAAGCCCAGGAACAACCGTACTTCGCGTACGGTGGTCGGTGCCGGCCAGTCCTTGACAGCCTCAGTCTTTTGTGGATCTGTTGACACCCCTCCAGCACTCACTACGTGGCCCAGGTATTGGACAGAACGCTGGAACAGCCGGCATTTGGCAAGTTGCAGTTTCAGTCCATGCTCCCGCAATTTTGTGAACACATGCTCTAGATGGGTCATATGAGAATCAAAATCAGGCGAGTATAAGATCACATCATCAAGATAAATAAGGAGGAAATCATGTACTTGCCCACCCAGACAACGCTGCATGAGTCGCTGGAATGTAGCAGGCGCATTACATAACCCAAAAGGCATCCTCTCAAATTCATACAGACCCATAGGTGTTACGAATGCAGTCTTCTCTTTGTCTGTAGGGTGGACCTCCACTTGCCAGTACCCGCTCACCAGATCCAATGTGGAGTACCATTCAGCCTTCCTCAAGCACGTCAAGGACTCTTCCACACGGGGGAGGGGATAGGCATCCTTGTGTGTGACCGCGTTCAGACGTCTATAATCCACACAAAATCGCCACAAGCCGTCCTTCTTGCACACCAGCACGACTGGAGAGGCCCATGGACTCGAGCTTTCTTTGATGACTCCCCCATCTAGCATACCCCGCAACAATGTGCGTAGTTCCGCATAGAGGCCCGGTGGTACTGGCCTGTACCGCGGGCGAATAGGCGCAGCCTCTCCCGTGGGGATGGTGTGGTACACAGCACTAGTGCACCCATAATCCTCTTCACTCTGGGCGAACACTGGCTGCCAACGCTCCAGCAGCTCTCGGAGCTGGTCTGACTGTAGAGGTGTCAGGCCATCGGTTTGTTCCAGGAGGGTAGATAAAGACGTTGGGAGGGGGCCACGCACCGGCCTCACGTCGACCTCCACCACAGTGTCCGTTTCCTGGCGTAGCACCAGCTGGTTTGGGGCCTGGACGCCATCTTGCCCCAGCCGGGTCTCTCGAGCGAGGGGACGGCGAGGAGGCAGAGCCACGGGATAAGGGTGAGGGTTACACACGCACAGTAGAACCTGGCTGTCCTGTAGTCATGTGACTGCGCGACCCACGCACCATTCCTGCCCACCATGGTAGCAGTCTTCGATTAGCACACTCTCATTGCTGGATCTCAGTGTTTCCGGTACACAGGCCCACACTATAGCCTCTGTCTGAGGGGCAAGAGTTATAGGGGCGCTAGTCCGTATGCGTGCCACTCCCAGGCTCGGGCCCCTTAACTACTCCACCTCTAGTCGTCGACCGGCTGCAAACGCTCGGTCCCAAGCATCCACAGCGGCCCTGGGGAGAGTGGACTTAAACAAGGTGAATCCATGCCCCCCTTGCTGACGAAGGCCTTCCCAGCAGTGCTGTATAACGTTCATGCCCAAGATCCCGTATGAGGGAGGCAAGTACTTGTCTTCGACAACTACCACCCCCTTCTCTGGTACGGCCACACCCCCTACTTCAAAGTCCAGCAATGTGTACCCTACATAAGGCAGGGAGAGGCCATTTGCAGCTTTTAAGGTTAACCAGGGGATGTCCTTGACCTCCTTTAGCTCAGTCCCCTGCAGGTAATGCTGAAATAGGCTACGACTCAACAGGGTCACCTGAGAGCCAGTGTCAATAATGCAAGGAATGCGCTTACCCTGGATGTGGACCTCAACCTCCGGACTCTCCCCCACCAAGGCAGCTCTTATTGGAACCTTCGTGGCCTTCACCTCCTCTGCCGCCTCCACTCTGCGCTGGTTCGCCACCTCCGGTGGCCGGCAGTCTCGAAGCATGTGGCCAGCTACCCCGCACCGCACTCAGATTGGTCGCCCCTGATCGTGCCATTGGGGCTGCCTTGTCCTCCGTCGTGCCCGACCTCCCCCTAGGTCAGCCACAGCCGCAGCCTCTGGTTGACGTTGGGCTCCTTGTTGCGTCCACAGCTCAGTCAGCAGTGAAGTTTTCAACTGAGTTACTTGGGCCCGCAGCTCCTCGACCAGTTCAGATCTCAGGGTCTCTTTAAGGCTGTTCCAGTCCTGCAGTGGTTCTGAGGGGGCAGGTTTAGGTGAACTGTGGTATGTTCTACGAGTGTCCACACTCACCGGGGCTTCAGCCATTTCTTTCTCTGTGGCCTTAGCTTCGTTGCATGTCTCCTCGAACGTCAGATTGGCTTCCCTACGCACACGCCTCTGAAGCTCCACTTGCACCGGTCCCGGCAGGAGGCCAACACCAGCTGGCCCCGAAGCATCTCATCGTCAGAATGAATGGCCCCACCCCCTCACCTACCTGCTGCTGACATTTAAAAAACTGTGCTCTAAGCTGGCTGGTGCTTACATTGTCCCCAAAAAGTTTCTCAAGTGCATTAAATATCTTAGCGTCAGTGTCCTTCTCAGAGTCCTTCAATAGCTGTATTTCTCTCCTTGCATCCCCCTGTAGAGCACTTAAAACAAAATCTGCTCTTTGCTCTTCAGATAATGCCTGTGCTCTCAAGTACACCTCGATCTGGCTGCGCCACTCTGCTAATGGTTGCTGGCTATCCTTACCCCCATACTTAGGCACCCAGGGCCCACCCAGGAACCATGGTACCATCAACATATTACCCCCTGCCGCCTGCTCTTCTGTCATGATGTTGTGTCAAAAGAGGGATCGTGGCGACTTACGCCAAAAGATGTCGTGGCCACTAGTTAGCCTCGCACAGGCAATTTCCCTCGGAGACACAACGACCAGACAGAGGGTACATCAGTAAAACATTCACAGTTCCAGAGTCACTGTTCATTACTTAACATTGATTAACATCTTTGGCATGTAGGGAGGTACCCACTATATCATGCCCATTTAATCTTTTCATTTTAAAAAGAAAATAGACTTTCCCACACCTCTACAGAAGACAGGGAAAAAGCACTCCCACACACTGTTCATTCTGCAAGCAAGATTTAATTCACAACATTTCGGTCGTAGCCCTTCATCAGGTTGCTTCCCAGGTTAAACAAATGTCGTGGCCACTAGTTAGCCTCGCACAGGCAATTTCGCTCGGAGACACAACGACCAGACAGAGGGTAAAGTTTTAACAGTTTATTGACACAGGCTGGCAGGTACACCTTTCACATTCCCCCCCAAAAAAAGCAGGCTGAAATATACAAAGTTAGCATTCAGTCAGACCCTCACTACCCAACACCACTGTTACAAGCACATATGCAAGGACAATACAAAGCATCACCGGACACAATACCAAAGGCAAACCAAAAGCAAAGGAGGAAAAACACAGCAAATACTTCAGGCAGTACATGTGTTACAGCACAATGGCTAGCAATGAAATTCACCCCGTACCCACAAGGTTAGTACACACACCATACTGCACTTGAGGAATATTGCACGTCACTGAGATCAAGGTTGTTATAGGGCACGCCACTACAATACAATCAGCACTCTTAGTATAAATTCGTACACACATCAAACGTCACATCATGATTTCCATATAAA
This sequence comes from Setipinna tenuifilis, assembly GCA_030347295.1. Taxonomy (NCBI): domain Eukaryota; kingdom Metazoa; phylum Chordata; class Actinopteri; order Clupeiformes; family Engraulidae; genus Setipinna; species Setipinna tenuifilis. Next base: position 30,661,525 of record CM059272.1, read on the forward strand.
AAAGGGGTTAGTCTAAGCAGTACACGGCACACAGTTGACCACAGGGCGCCATATACCAGTCAGTGCAGTATGCCAGTAAAGTTCACACAGGTTAGCTTACCGCAGACGCGTTCACAGTGATAATGATCAGTGTCCAGTTCAGCTGACAGTGTGCAGCCCGTCACCCATACGAGAAGGCTCCTGGAACTAACTCCGTACGTGGCGCGGGTTTCCTACCAACCCGCCGTGAAGTTTAAATCCACTTTTGGTCAGCGCCCCCCCCCCCTTCGCCGACCAAAACAACGAAACCGATCACCAGTCCCCGTGTAGCTCCAGCCGACGAGCACGGCGGTGTTAATCAGTCTCGCCGCCTGCAATCCGACCCGGCTCCACGATCGCCAAGACACTGCCAAGAACAAGAGCAGAACTCAGCATACCACCAACCCGACAGCGGACCCACACACACACAAGGGTCTTGAGAGTCACTTGCCTTCAGCCGCTGTTGTTTGGTGCCCCTCTCATGGTCTCGCCGAAGTGGTCATCCGCTCCCTCTCCAGACGCAGCCGACCTCCAGACACAACACAACAGCAATCAGCCCCAGCAGACCCGGTCATTAGCCCATTCATATCGCAGCAGTAAAGTAAGCAAAAGCACTTTCCTTTAGGCGGCCTTTGCAGGCATATCACAATTGCCAAACGCCGGCTCACTGCTCCTTCCCGGGACGCGGCGTGATGACATCCTCTCTCCCTGAGTCTGCTGGGTAGCCGAGTTCTCCCTTCCTTCACCGTGACACCTGTATAAAAGCATTTCCTTCTCGCCAATCCCTCAATCATTCAATTACAGTCCCGCATCATTCAATTAGTTCCCCGAGTTCAATTCCACTCCCACAATCCACCCCAACAAAGCGAATGTTAATTTTTTTTAACATACAATACAAAAAGTGCAGGATATAATATGACACAAACTTCACACAACGTTTTAAAAAGTTATGTTTGCTATACAGGACCAATCAAATCCTCCTAAGTGACGTCACTCATTCACCAAAATGTCAGTTTCGACTATGTGCACTGTACAAAAGGCGCATGGAAGTCGGAGGGTCGATCAGAACACCACTGAATCCATCATCACCATTCTCACCATAGACTCTTTTTGTCAATGAAATTACTGGTTAATTTCAAACATGTGGGGGGGGGGGTGCGCGCTCATCGACCATTTATATGTGGTTAATGGTGAGCATGGTTAATGGTGACACTTATTCAACAGTGAATTTCCACCTCTCTCTACGATCTTTTCCATTCGTAGTCTAACCTGCTACTCCAGCTTTGCAAATACGACGGCAGCTAAGGTTCCAATTCCTTCCGTAGTTAGGCAGTTAGCAGCCCGTCGAGTATTTTATCTCCGGCTCTGGCATCGACGAGGCTGCAGTTTTGATAATCCCATTCCCACGAAACAGTGACATTGCATGGTCAAAAAGTGTGCGATTTGATAATGCAGCACACATGAGTATTAACACCATGTCGGCGAATGTAGCTAGTTGGAGACAAAACACAGCATCTCCGTTCTTTACGATAGTAACTGTATTGCGAAACACAATGAAAAGCGCAAAAGTAAAAATGTCCGATTATGGCAAGTCAGGTGTATCAAAATACACGCAGCCTAGGCCTAAATGCTGGCATTAACCCTTTTCACAACGGCTGTGACTTGTTCTTGCGCGCTCTGGTGTATTTAAAAGTACATAACTTCTCCATTCCCAGTTAAAATTAATTACAAGTGATTTTTACCATCACAAAAATGAATAGTCCAAAGAGGTAGACATAATATTTAATAATATAATATTGAATATAATATTTATAACCTAATATAAAACACAATAATAATAATAATAATAATAATAACATCATATTTATTTACTTTTTCTTATCCAAAGACTCGCCATCCTTAAATGTCTGGAGGACCTAGACCATCCTGGAGTTCTTAAGTCTGGATCCTCCTGGGGCACTCTTCTTGAAATGTCAGACAAGACTTTCAAGAGTCACCTTAGGGGTAGCAGAGAGCAATTTCATCAACTCTGTGAGGAACTCATACAGCATGGCAGAGATGACACTAACACAAATGGAGGTCCAACAAGAATCCTTAAAGAAAAAAAAGGTGCTAATGGTGCTGTGGTACCTGGCAAATCAAAATTAATTCCGGGAGATATCTGACAAGTTTGATGTCAGTCAAGGAGCTGCCCATAAGGTCATCATTGAAATGCTCGACCGGCTCTGCGCCATCGCAGAGAACTACATTATATGGCCAAATGACTGCCAGAAGGCAGTCCAAGCGGCCCTATTCAAGAGAATGTGCGGGATAGATGGAGTGGTGGGGGCAATAGATGGATGCCACATCCGGATACAACGACCACCTGTTTAGGGGGGGGATTATTTAAACAGAAAAACCTATTATTCGGTTCTTTTACAAGGAATTGTTGACGACCAGGGTAGGTTCTTGGACATTTTTGCCGGGCCACCTGGGAGGGTGCATGATGCACGAATGTTGAGGCTGTCACCATTTTTTGCGGACTATGCACAAAGCCTTGGGGAATACTCGCTACTTGGGGATAGTGCATACCATGGGAATGCCTTCCCCTTCATCATCACACCCAAAAGGGACAATGGGGCATTGGGAGAGGGTGACCTGCGCCGAAATGGCATAATTTGCAGAGGGAGGGTGGTGGTGGAACAGGCATTTGGCCGCTTAAAATGTAAATGGAGGCGCCTCGGTGATGTGCAAAATTGTCGCGTAGACATAATAGTTAAAACTAGACTGCATTCCCGCAGAAAATGCAAAAAGTGTGCTTGCATTCTAGCATAGTTAGCATTGCTAGCAATGTTAGCATAACTGATAAATAGCTTCAGCTGATATAGCTACACAACTACAAGCACAGTTAATTACTTCACATTTTTAGCATAGTTAGCATAATTAGCATTGTTAGCATAACTGGTAACAAATACTAGCTGAGTTAACTAAGTAACACTTAACTCAGTTAACTACTTAGCTTTTTTGCATAGTTAGCATTGCTAGCATTGTTAGCATAACGGCTAAATAGCTACAGCTAATGTAGCTACACAACACTGTTAGCACAGTTAATTACTTCACATTTTAGCATAGTTAACATAATTAGCATCATTAGCATAATTACCATTGTTAGCATAACTGCTAACAAGTACAAGCTGAGTCAACCAAATAACACTGTTAACCCAGTTAATTATTTTGCATTTTAGCATAGTTAGCATTGCTACCATTTTTTAGCATAACAGCTAACAAACGTTTGCTAAGTTATCAGAGTAGCACTGACTACATAGATAACTACTAGAGGTAACTACTATAGACCGATTCGAGGAAATGACCGGAAGTAGAGCGGTCGCCATTACTGGGCAGCTGAAGCGACTTCCAGAGAGCAGAGAGGAAAAGAAGTTGAGAGCCATGTCTGGATCTGGGAGGACATGTTCCGTAATCGGAGGTTTTAACAACAGCAGAAAACAAAAAATGTGGAAAAAAAACGGTGTGCGAGACACATAAGCCGTTAGCGAAAGAGGTCCGTGTTTTCTACACGCCCCACATCACTCAGTGTGACCTGAACAGTGTGGTGGTGGTGGATGGCCTGGGAATACCTCACTGGTCCTTTCAGTAATTTATGGTTGCCCTTACAGTGGAGCAGGATTTGCCTGACCCATCCAGAGCTCAGGTAATTCTGTCCCTCAATCAGTGACCGGTAGTTCTTGTTTTGCTGGTCATCACTGGCCAGGCCATGTATAAAATAGTCCTGAATATCTAAAATGAAACAAAAAATCGCATTGTAGCCTTATCATGTCAACGTTAGCTTGTGACGAACGTCACCATGCCATGTATGTTGTCTATTTTCCTTCTTTTTTCCTAATTTAGTAATTTAATATACTTATAAATATACACAGTAGATGAAATTCATGAAGTATCAGTCATAGGTGAAAAAGTATTTATTTCCAAATAATTTAATCACGTAGGCTAATTAATGTCAGTTAGCCTGTTTGTTCTATTCAATTTACACTGTGTTTACGTTTCTTCTACTAGAACATTTAATTATATTAATAATTCATAAATTCATTTCAGTTAATAATATACCTTTATCAGTGACCGGAGGCCACTGTCTGACATCGTCAAACCAAGTATCGTTATTCATGCTTATCTTGAATGTAGCTGCTATCGTAGCACAACTGTGTTTTTATTGATGGCTAGCTGTCAAGAACAGCTGCCCAGCAATGGCGGCGCCGGAAGAGGGCAGTACACACAAATCGAATCTCGAATCGGTGTATAGCCTGCAATACACTCCCATGGCAGAACATTATGCAGGCCATGGCATGGGGATTATGACATCACTTGAGAGTTCTATTCCTGAACATTCCACATTTAAAAAATGGCAGTTGGTCCAGGTGCAACTGCCACAGTATTGTCTGCCTCTCTTTCACCATTTTTAAACTGTCCTGTTTCAAAAAGTTTAAATAGTTGCCGCATCAAAATTTCACAGCTCACAGTCAGATCCCAGACCTCTCTTACAAAGTTTAAATCAAGTTTATAGGTTAAACGGTTGAGTTTTGATCATTTAAAACTTCAGACATGCACCCTGACCTGTTTACAGTAAGATGATGAAATGTATGGCAAAATCCCATAGACTGTCTGACACCATTTTTAAAATGTCCTGCCTCAAACAGTTTAAGTAGTTGCCGCATGAATTTTACACAGGTCACAGTCAGATTCCAGACCTCTCTTACAAACTTTAAATGAAGTTTATAGGTTAAGTGGTTGAGTTTTAATCATTAAAAAACGAAGTGGAGGTTAGAATGAGGGCAGAGCTCACTCTGGCTGCTACAGTGGACCAGTGTACAATGACATCATCAGCCTGAACATTCCGCCATTCATTTTCAATTGGCCAAAAAGTTGCAGAAAAACGACAATAACGGACGAACGACAAGAGGTACGGTATACAGAAATGTAGGCGGTCTTGTCCAAACCGGGCCGGTCGTTTTAGAGTTGGAACGGTGTCTCTATCTCGAAAGCCTGAGGACTAGTAATGTCTGAAAGATCTGGTTCAGGAGAAGAATAAACGGTGGGATAACAATAAGTGTGCTTTTTGCAAGCACACTTAATAATTGTTGCGGCTTGTGTCCTTCACAATTTCACCCTTGGGGAATCACAAATCATCTGTGATGAGCATCCCAATGGGTGCCCCCGAGCAGTGGACAATGACAATGAATGACTATAGTTGACTTTAATTGTCTTACAAAAAAAGAAAAAAGAAATTAGACAGTGGAGCGGTTGCTCATTGTTTTTTTTTTTTAAGTCTCCACTATAACTTATTATTTTCATGTATCTTTTATATACATTTTTTTATATTTGTTGATGAATTGTATTTATAAATTAAATTATTAAAAACATTACATTTTGTGAACTGTTTCAATACATTAGTAAAATAAATATAATAATAAATACATACAATAAAAATAATAAATATAATATAAAAGATATTAAATTTAAAAGTGTACACCCCCCCCCCCCCCCCCCCCCCCCCCCTCTGCAGCATCTGTCGAAACAAGTCATTGGTGGCTTTTATTTGTTGCATTATTTCATCGTGCCGACGTTGTGTTGCCACCTCACACGCTCTAAAGCAATTGACCACTTGGGACATGCTATCCTCCCCCCCACGCTTCCTTTTACGCCCACTGGGTGGTTGTGAGGTCTGTGTTCCCTCAGAACTGGGGAGGGGAGAAGAGGGGTTGTCTAAGGGAGAACTCTCACCTTCCTCATCATTCGGGACAACTTGGAATGGGGGTTGCCTTGTTGGCCTGATGGCTTCTGGCCGCCTGACAACTATGCCCCTAGCTGTTCCCACAACGGGGAAGTCTACATCATGCTGTCCCCCCAAAAGTTCCCCCATCTCCTTATAAAACTGAAATTTGGTTGTGTTCTTCCCTGTGGAGTTGTTATGGTCCACTGCTTTTTTGTACCCGTCCTCAAGTGTGGTCCACTTCCTCGCAACCTTGTCAGCCTCGAACCATGTTTTAAATTGCTGCGATAGCTTTTCAGTCAATTCTTTCCAAAACCACTTCTTCCCCCTTGCCATTCTCACTCTATTGTTCAACTCCCTCAAATTAGCCGGGAGATCTGCCTCGCCCTTCAGCAGGTGGTCCTTCATGAGGTCTATTAAGAAAAGGGTGTGCTCCCTCGTAAAGGTCTGGTTCAGGGGCATCTCTTCAGCAGTGCTCTCTAGAAAAAGACAGACATGCATACAGAAAGAGATCATAAAGTGGCTACATAGGACACCTTAGCTGATACTGTATGGCTGCTGACAATCACCTGTTGTAGCCATGACAGGTATGACCTGCAATGGTATATTAAAATCGGCGTCAGCGTATAGTGTTTCTTCCCCCTCAGGTTTGTACAGGGTGGATACCGGTCGGGTCAGACCCTCATCCCAGAACAGTCACTGCGTTCACATGGTGGGATTGGTTTGGGTGTTGCTTCCCAACGGGTGGTCGGTCCCCAAATCCTTGTTCACATGCAGTTCGTCTAAGCGGATTCGGTGAGAGACCTGGCCCTTTCCGCTACGCTAGGTGGGGGGCGCTGTTGTCAACTTCTATCTTTCTATTATTATCTTTTAATGCAAGGAACGTCTGTTTCACGCATAACTCTTGAACCACTTATCCGCTTGATCTCAAATTTGGAGGGCGTCATCATGTTACCAGCGTTACCAGTGTGTGCAGTCCCAAGTTTCGTGTTGTTTGGGCAAAAAATGCCAAAGATATCGGTCAAACTGTGCTGACCCAGGCTGATAAGATTTACAACGCTAGCTGCTACAATGTTGGACATAACGCGACTAGCGACACATAACTACAATAATGGACATAACACGAGTAAACATTTGCCCACAACAAAGCTGCTACGTAGGTAAGATACGCAACAGCAAACTACAGCACTGCACACATATGCCTACAGTGCATACAGACGACACGTAGAGGAGACTGAACTTTTCACCTCTCATTCCGGTTATTCCACATCGCAAAACAGTGGCCAAAGAAAATCTTACAAGTCAGTCAGTGCAAATGTATTTACATAGCCTCCTCCTTTCACCTGATATTATTACGTGTTGTGCATTCTGCTGTGTTAGAAAGTCCGTATGAAGGAACAAACTGTGTTTTTTATTTCGTTGATACATGCGCAATACCCGAAACCAATCCGATCCCCGTTCACATGGCAGTCGAAGTGGTTTGGAAACAGCCCAGGCCTGGCGTCGCAATTGGTTTACGAAAACTAATATATTATATATTATATAAGTGATTTCTCAGCCTCTGAAGCACAGAGACAAAATTCCAAAAGTATTTGAAAGCTTACACTTGTGGTGTGATTTATTTTTCTACACCTTCAGAAGAAAATATAAAATAATCCAGAAACAAAATAATATGGAAAAAATAAAACAAAAACAGTCACAACATGTACAGTGCACAACATTTTCCAAGTTTTAAATAGAAGAAAAGTCATTTGCACTGATAACATTAATAATCACTGCTTGTTATTCTATAACTATCAATCAGTATGTAGCGTGCGGGTGAATACCGCCGCCTTGTAGGGGTTAAAAAGTGTCAGTCCTAGGGAGGCCTGAGTGGGAAAAGATCTTGGTCCCCCACACCCACGGCCTAAAACCTCAATGTCCAGACTGTGTGGATCTGTTGTCCTCTGTTTAGCAGTCTAAGGCTAGTAAAGACCATACAAGATTGGGTAAAGTAGGCTTTAGGATTTGCATTAAGACACAGTGGCTACCTAAAGTGAATGTAGTGTGTGTGAAGGTACCAGATTAGTGGGACACTACTTCCTACTTTCCCCAGTCTAACTAAACAGGTGAGGCGCCCCTACCCCTCAGGAGAATAGCTCATTGACACCATTGAACTACTAAGTCACATTTATTATGACTGCTACTAACAAAATGAAATACAAAAAAATAATTCTGGTGTGATAACAGGACTTACAACAAAATAAATGCAGTATAAAAATAAAAGCAGTATCAAACAACCTCAGTATCAATACACACCAGATCAGCTTCCGGAAAGGGATACTAGTAACAGCCCTGTTCAGCTACACATACCTATAAAACACACTGATAATTGACCCCTTTTGAACAGTTATGAAACAGCTTTGGTTTTACCCCACCTTCAATAAGCATACTCAACAACGGTTAGAACAGCAACCATTTCACCATATACCCTTCTGTAAAAGAAAATGGTTTCAAGATTTAAAACATTAAACAACATGAAGTAAACTTACATAAACAACACACAGTGTAACTCTTTTCTCTTGTTTTTCTTTTGTGTCAGCAAACTTGTAAAGTGGTCCTGCTTCCCAGGATCAGTGAGGCACTGCAATGCCGTTCAAGGCCTTTGACTCTGTATGGAAGCGCCAATGTATGTGTATGTATGCACGCGGAGGCTCGCCCGTTCGCCCCGCTACTTAGTGTTTGTGTGTGCGTGGTAGTGAGAGGATATGCTGCGTAGCAGTTCACAATGTTCCCCGGTGTGTGTGTGGAAGTGAGAGGGTATGCTGCCTAGCAGTTCACAATGTTCCCCGGTGTGTGTATGCGTGTGTGTGTGTGCGTGGATATGCGTAGGCACGGCTTCAGTCCAGTTCGGCCGGCTACGCACTTGTTAGTCAGTGTAAATGGTGTAGTGTTGTGTGGTGTAGTGTTCTCGACGTTACCCACAAACAGCAGAGATTACTGGGGATGTCTGGAGGATGGCAGGGTACACGTCCAGGCAAACGGCAGGGACCCACGAACTTGAAATAGCGCCTGGAGTAGTATAACTACCACAGACAAGAAAACGTGGTGTAGGGCTACTGCTGTCTTTCGTCTTCCGCAAAGCACTACACTCCCTCTGATCAAAACAAACTTAATACTCACGACCGCAATAGACACACTTTTACACGCTTCGAGACGTCTTCTCTGTGCAATCTATTTGTGTATCGTCATGCTACTGCAATGTCCAAGTTTTCTGTCCGTCGAAAACATCAATCCACTCCGCAGTAATAAAGAAGGAAACGCAATATAACACGTCCGCCACTACTACTACAAACTTAGCTCTACTTACATCAACTTCTCTAAATTCACGGTCCTATACTTTAAAAAAAAAAAACCCACGTTACCCAAACGTGCTGCCCACTTGCTTCTCCACCAAGGCGCTGACTACCTGGCTCCAGCCCGCTTCCATGTATTTTGAGCGTTATAAACATAAAAAAATGGACATACATAAAATTTAAAACAGTGCCGTTAATTAACATTATATTACCATTCCAAAAACAAAATAATTATTACCATTTAGTATTCTTTAGCATTTTAAACTTCATGTCTCTTCAACTGACGGTTGGTACACGCCCACTCAAAGCGGAGAAAGCGGGGCGAAAGCGGTAAATTTCGCTTGCATGTATTTTGGGCGTAACGCTCAAAATACATGCAAGCGGGCGGGCGGAACGTTCTATTCATTTCAGTTGGGAGGCGGCAGATGGTGACGTAGATCAGCGAGGCGGGCGAGGCGGGCGGAAAAGTTGAGATCTGCTGAACTTTATGCAAATGAGCAGCGGTGTTCGCCGAGCGGTAACCAATGACATCGTTTTAAATGACGTTGACGACCTGTCGTCAGAACCCGCCAGATTTGCACATGTAGCCGGCTTTTAAAAATGGAGGAGCAACTAATAATAGCGGTGTCGGGTTTCCCTGTCATTTTTGACAAATCCCTTTACGTATATCGGGATGTACTGAAAAAGGCAGCGGCGTGGAAGAAGGTCGAAAGCATAGTAGGTGTTCCTGGTGAGTGTTGTTATTGGTACTATTATTGCTATTACCATTTTTTAATATTAGCAATAGTAGATGGCTAGTAAGTAAACCGGTACGAGTAGTGAAACGCTGCATGAAACGCTGTTTCCAAGTCGCTGAATAGATGTTTTTACGTCATTGATTGTTAAGTACACATCAAAGCCCTTATTTGTTTAGCTGTAGCATCTATTAGAAGATGAAAAATGTTGAAATAAATTGCAAGCTGAAGCACTACTGAAGCACTACTGGTGGAGTGGCCCCATGCAAGACCATTATTCTTGTATCCTGGTTCGAACCCAGGGTGGTGCAAAGCAAAGCTGCAAAGCTGCAAAGCTGCAACAGAAAAGTTGGAAATGTTAGAAATATATACTTATGTGTAATATGACAAAGAAGTTGAGTAAAGAAGATGGGTGTGTTTTTTATATATATATATATATATATATATATATATATATATATATATATATATATATTAATTACTAATGATGCCTAACCCAGCTGTTATAAGAACTAATTTGACAATCTGTGCTAATAACTAATAATATAACTAAGTATATGTAAGTATATTGCATAAAAACATATTATCCCATCATGTCTGTTAAATCTTGTGAATTATTAGAGGAAGAGTGTAGGAGGAAATGGAAGGCCCTGCGAGACCAGTTCCGGAAAGAAAAAAATAAGGAGAGGAGGGCCCACAGGAGTGGAGCAGCAGCAGGAGGAACAAGACCATGGAAGTATGCAGGGATAATGGAATTCCTGACTCCATTTATGGATTTCAGGGAGACCTCTAGCAATTTCCAGTCCCTCAGTTCTTCTCAGCAGCACCCTCACCCTGACCCTTTGCCTGAGGAACTGTTTAGCCAGGCTGGTGGTGATGATTCTGTCGTAGTCAGCCAGTCCCCCATTGCCCCAGCCAGCCCCCCGTGCAGCCCTCTGCCCATCACCACCATCGCCACCCAAGCCAGCCCAATAACCCCTCCTGCCACAGTCAGCCTGGCAGGCAGCAGCCGGCCTGCCATAGTAGACAGGCCTGTACCAGGCAGGAGGAGGCAGCGGAGGGATACATTTGAGGACAGGCTGATTGAGCTGCTGGAGAAAAATCAGCCCTGTCAGCCAACTCCTCCTCCTCCAGAGGACGAGGATGACCATTTTTTTAAAAGTCTCCTCCCAGCCCTTAAGAAACTGCCCAGCGGGAAGAGGGAGGAATTAAAATATAAATTTTATGGGATGGTTTTGGAGGCAGGGAGAGAAGCAGGGAGGGGGGGGGGGGGGGCAGTGTAAATGTGATATTGTTGTAATTGTTGTTAATTTTAATGTTCCGTTCCGTTTGTATATGTTTGTATATGTTCTGTGAAGTTGTAATGTTCGGTATGTTCTAAATGTTCTTATGTTGTTGTTACATTAAATCTTTATTATCTGCTTTGGGCTTGTACTTGTATTTTTCATTAACACTAATCAGCATTAGGCATGCCAAATGAACATACATTGTTGTATATGTTGTATATGAGAAGCTTAAGAGCATATTTGTCAAACACACCCTTTGTCATGGTGTAATTGTGCTTATGAAACCATCATAACAGACTAGATATTACTTTTCAATGATCAACATGGGTGGCTCTTAAAAGAGCCGTTTTTTAATGGTCAGGCTTACACCACATGATGCTGCCAAGGCACAACTCCCTCGTTGGTGAAGTACATCATGTACCTCTCCCTGCAGCGGATGGCCTCTCTGGTGGCGTTGTTCGAGCCAGCTCTAGGGGCTTCAACCAGAGCAGCTGAGGCATCATCAGGTGATGGATGGTGACGGCTCCTTTTCCCTCCAGCCATCCTGAGGAAGTTGTGGAGGATGCAGGTGGCCTTTACACACATCTCCGCTTTTTCAGGTCCAATGCCAAGCACACGTCGATAGAGCCTCCACTGGCTTGAGAGAATGCCAAAGGCACACTCTACCGTCAGTCTGGCACGGCTGAGGCGGTAATTGAAAACCCTCTTCTCACGGGGCAGGTGTCTCCCAGGGAAGGGGCGCAGCAGGTTCCTCCGCAAGGGAAAGGCCTCATCTCCCACAAAGGCATATGGCAGTGAGCCATAGCCCTCTGCTGTGACGATGGGACTGTCTTCAGGGAGATTTAGGGTCCCATCTTGCAGTGCCTGTCCGAATGCTGAGTTGGCCAGGGTCCCGCCGTCACTGTTGCAGCCGTAGCTACCAACATCAATGACCCTGAACCTATACTGAGCATCCACAACTGCAAGCAGCACGATGGAGTATGTCCCCTTATAGTTGTGGAACAGAGAGCTGGAATTTGGAGGGGCCTGAATGACAACATGCTTGCCATCAATAGAGCCTAAGCAGTTTGGGAAGTTCCACCGCTCAAGGAAACCCTGAGCAATGCACTTCCAATCCTGCTTGGTTGGCACAGGCATGAAGTCATCCACTAGACCCTCCCAAATTGCGCGACACACCTCCTCCACAATGATGCCCACCGTGCATGCACCCACACGATAGCTGAACCCAATGGTGGTGAACGAATCGCCAGTTGCCAGGTAGCGCAGGCATATCGCAAGCCGTTCATCTGCACCAATAGGTTCCCGAGACGTGGTTCTGCGTGTCAGCACGGGTCCCAGTCTTGCCAGAAGCCTGTCAAACTCCGCCTTATTGAGCCTGAAGTACTGCTGGAAGAGGGCATCATCGAAGCGCAGCTCCTGGATCAACCTGTGAAATTCTCCATGGGCCTTTCGGCCCTGGCGAATAGGATGAACCCAGAATCGCCGCTGTGTTCTCCGCCGAGTCCTCCTCCGATGCAGCAACGCACAAATACCAGCACAAAGTTGAAAATCCATGTTTCATGTACAATGCGAATTATGATTTCGGGGCAACATTTATAGTATGCAATGGAATGCAAAAAAGGAGGGAGACAACAAGATTGGTGGAAAAAGATAATTTTATTCAAAACTAGAACGAACAGAAAGCGGGAGATGGTTGTATACAGTCATTGGTCAAAAGAGAATTCTTCAAAGCTCTACGTTCTACGAGAATGGATAATAAGCCTCCTGACACTCAAAATCAAACACACAATAAAACACAATAAAATGAACGTACACAGTATTGTGTACAATGATCAACAAAATATGCAAAAAACAAAACATTTGTCAGCATTCATTATTCAGCCCTTAGCCATTTAAACAGGATTATGAGTCTTGTCTCTTTAACAGACTCGATAATGGTTGCTTAGGCAACGTTCCTCGACACGCCCCCCGAAAGCGGAGAAGCGGGGCGAAAGCGGTAAATTTCGCTTGCATGTATTTTGGGCGTTACACCCGAAGGCTAGCTCTTAAAGGCGCAGGGTACCCTTTGTTTTGCCTACCGGTTCTTAAAGGCGCAGGGTACTATTTGTGTCTGCCACAAGTATTTTAGTCCTTACCTCCATATAGGCGAATCCATGAAGGTAAGAACTAAAATACTGATTGATAGTTATAGAATAACAAGCAGTGATTATTAATGTTATCAGTGCAAATGACTTTTCTTCTATTTATGTAGCATTTCATGTTTACATCTTTAGCATAATGAGGTATTGGTATTATGCATTGAACTTGCTGTAACACAAGACAACAATGTAATTTACAGTCTATAGCATGGCGTCATAGAACGTCTTGAAGAGATGTTTAGTGCGTCTCCAATAATCTCTCCGTGCAGGCAGAACAAGTAGCCCCATGCTAATGCATAGCCCAACGAATGTTTTCATTTCAGGGACAGTGACATTCACAGGATCCACATGTTCAGAGTTATCATTGTTATCATCATCTATATCGCTTAGGTCACTAACTTCTGAACTCCCTGCACTGAAATTGAAGTCATCCATATTTCAAAACAATGACACGAGTCCGCATATCAATGTCACGTGCATTTTTGGGTAGATTTTATTTGGAAACCGATGATGATTGGCCGCAGAGGAAAGAAATTACTTATCCGCTTTCCCGGTCTTAAAGGTAGAAATGCGCAACAGCGCTCCCGGTCTTAATGGTAGAACAGCGGTAATGCACTCCCGGCCTAAATGGGTTAAGATAGGAAGAGTGGGTAGGTTGTGTGAAAGACAAAATAGAGTGAAAAGTGAGCAGGTTGAGGTGTAGGCCCTGACCGTAGAGGTCGCGAGCCCTCTAGCCATATAGCACCTGATGGAGTCGCGCGTAGCTCGTGAAAAGTAGTCTAGTCCAGGATCAGTTCCTGGAGGGGTGGGCATGGAGTGGGATCCCGGCTCGCGAACGGCACCGGCGTCTGAACTCCTGAAAACGGAAGCGGGAGAGAGAGTCAGCGACAATGTTATTTTTACCGGGTATGTATTCGGCCTTTACGACGCCTCCGCGAACCAGTGCCCCTGGAAGTAGCCTCCGAAACCGATCGACAGTTAGAAAAACGACATACACTATGATTGAAATTATTGCAGATTATAGTCCCATATGGGGCGCCCGAATTGCCCATGAGAATCTAGGGGAAGCCTTACGGGGCCGGATTTAAAGTCGTTGTTGGAAGTGGGCAGTGTATTAGTGCAGAGACCTGTGGTGTGACCGTGGGAGCCGCAGATTGAGCATGTTAGTGCGTGCTGGCCACCGAAGTGCCGCACCAGGAGCTCAGTGTCTATGATAGACCAGTTCAAGCGGGTGTTGAGGAGGGTAACGTGAGAAGCAGATTTGGCGGAAAAAGCCTTATGATATTCATAATAAAGCGTGCCTCCGTAGCACTGGTTGAAATCGGCCATCATGGCTAGGTATAAATCCATTTCTTCCCGTCTGTCGGGGAACTCTTGGCACAGCACATCCCTATAGATTCCAAATGCTATGGCAAATCTGCAAAACGACAGATTACGCTGAAGCCTAGGGCCTGCCGGTGGAGAAGGCTGGCACCGCTGTAGCCAGCGAGAAACCGGCAGAGGTGGATGGAGCTTCGGCGCGGGGAAGGTGGGGAAAGTAGGCGTCCGGAGGGAAGGCGAGAGCGTTGAATGCGGCAGCATCCGCCGCTGAGCTGGTAGGAGGAAGCGGAAGGGGATGGATGGTATCGTCGTCGCGAGAGATGCGCCGGTCCTTCCGGGGATACGCCGGGAATCCTCAATGGCGGTGACGCTATGGCTCAGGGACTCCACCGCGTCTGTGAGAGTTTGGATGGCCTGAGTCAGCTTTGGCGGAGGTGGGGCGGACTTCCTCGATTGCTTGGGCGGAGGTGGTGGAGAGGACTTGCGCGTCCTCTTTCTCCCTGGTTGAGTGCGTGGAGCGGGGGCAGATGGTGTTGCGACCTCCTCCGGGTTCACTCCAACGCTGGTGTGTGACGCGGATCCTGGCAGCGAAGCGAATACTTGGAGGAGGTCCTCCCTGGACATGGCACTAGCCACAGGAATATTCCTATCCTCAAGGAAAGGTCTTCAGTAGACCAAGAAGCCTGAGGGGCTATGGTGAGGAGACACGAACTGTGCCGCAGAGAAGGAGCAGGGGAGGGAGGAACAACATCTCCATCGGATTCGGATACTTCGAAATCAGCGAGACGTAGCCGCAACATGATAACGATATGCGAAGACGAACTTCAAAACGCCGATACCTGAAGCAGCGGAAAAGGTGAGATAGGTATGTCATTATAAAGCAGGTGGCGGCCGCTGATTGGCTGAATGCAAAGTGCACTTCCGTGATGTTGGAGTCTTCCTGGCAGAACTTAGGCAGGCTTTCATTTTCCCCAGCAGCTCAGGTAGCACTCCCATCTTGATGAGATTAAGCACGTTGTCATAAGCAGTGTGGAAAAAGACTGAATAATAAGGAACACATTGAATAAAAAAATCCTGTGGTGTCCAAATCATGAAGTGGCAGTAACTCACCTGTGCAATGTGCATTTGGGCCTGGACTTGATACATATACTTATGGTTTTGTCTCAGTGCCATGACCCCATCCTCTCCTATGCCAAGACAGAATGCCTTAAATCCCTGCAACTTTCGACAAGAGTTTTGAAGTTTTGAAGGGCATTTTATCTCCAAAACTCCATCTCCTCTATTATCCAGGGGAGTTCTGGGTTGATGATGAACCCTGAGGCCCTCATGTTGAAGTCTTCGTGGTGGGCTTCCATTACAACTATAACTTTCCCTTGCTTTGTTCTCATTGTCTTGACTCCATCTGACAAAGATTGCAAATATGTGTATCAAAGTGTGTAGGGCTTTGCATACCGTTTCTTTTAAAACTACTCTGTAATAGAGCTGCTCTAGCTGGCTCACTGAAAACTGATGCCATGACTCTTCCTGCATCATACCAAATTCTAGATTTACTTTTGCTCCCTGGTCTTCTCTTCAACTATTAAACACTGTTTGGGGGGGGTAATCCATAAGGCTAAAGACTGAAAAACCAAAACCAGTGTATGTTCAGGCAGACCCAGTTCCACCTGCTCTTTCTGAAGTGCCTTTTTTTTGCCCAGCTGTGACAGAAAGCGTTGACGATGGATCTACACAAGCCCATGGCCCGTGCAGTGCTGTCCTTCTCCGCTTTTAGGTAATTGGTCACTGCCAAGTGCAGATTGTGCCCGAAGCACGGTTAGTAGGGGGAATTATCAACAAAAAAGGGCCAAATCGTTACGCGGTGGATAGAAGCACCAAAATTGGTATAGATATTCTTTAGGATGTATCTCATCATTTCAGAAGGGGTGCCCAAACTTTTCAGTCAATTAAGGTCATTTTAAAAGGGAAAATCCAAGATGGCTGCCAAAAACGACCCAAACATAACAAAATGTTACATAGCTTGGATATTTTGGCTCCTTCTGCCATTTAGTTTTTTTGCATGTGATGTATATAGACTGCCATCAATAAATATGTGCAATTTCATACATAAAATAATGTTTCATAACTTTTATACAGCTTTAAAGAGGAAAAAAACGCTAAAAAAGCAGTCTGAATGAGATGACTTTTCAAATGGATCTTCATTTGAGTGGGGAATTTTTTTTTAAATACATACATATATAGCTTTAAAAACTTCCACAGGAACTTATTCCTAACTTTCAAAGAATAATTTATTGATAAAATGTTCATATGAGCAGAGATAAAGCCTTAAATTGGGACACAACTCACTGTCATAATATTATGTAAATGTTAGCACTAGCATTAGCCAATGTAGACTAAGTATGCTACCCTGAAAATTATGATGCCAAGATAACTTTTACTTAGTGCAACAACCCATTTAAGTTACTAACTCATTAACAACCCCCCCCCCCCCACCACCACCACCACCACCACCCCCCCCACCACACACACACATACACATATAAATGTACAAATTCATAGCCCTACTGATGATATGTATTGGGAAACTCTCAATTGTTTATTTATCACAAGTAATAGCCAGCAGGTACAATAGCTGTGTTATGAGTAAACCCCTCTTGATGCTATAAGGGACGGGATTTACTGCCCATGCTAGTGTAACCGATGTCATCTGCGCTAGTCCAGCCCTGCAAACACCCGGGCTCGAACCCACGACCTCACAACCACACAGTAACCATGGATTAGGAGGTGAAAGCTCTAGCCAGTCGCCTGAAAAGCCTAGGCTCTCGGTCAACCGACTAGGGGCGTTCTTGAAGTGTCAAGAGGGAAGCTTTTACTAACGTTCTACACGCTACGCCCTGTGCTTTACATTGCAAGTAAGTTCAGAGATGGAGATTTGGATGAGTTCTTTTCCCATTAGAACAACATTTATCCCCCTGCTCTCTACAAAGAGGGTAAACTCAATTTGCCATCACAGAAATCTGATCTGCTTGGACTAATAGCTCCTGAAACGTACTCGCGTGTGCCTTCCGTGATTGATGTCAAGATCATTGATGGGGCTGCCATTGTGTATTCTTTACCTGTTGATAAGGCATCCACCTTTGGTCAGTATGCCAGTGAGGTCATTGTGCCATGGATGAAGCATCAGCTGAAGACATGCAACAGGCTTGACATGGTTTGGGATGTGTATATAGACAACAGTCTTAAAGATTCAACACGGCAAAAGCGGGGGCAAGGCATCCGTCAGAAAGTTGGTGCAATAACTAAGCTTCCCTAGCCTGGCTAACGCGACTTATCAATGCTCTGCGAACATTGGTCTGGCCAAGCTGTGTTGTAAACCCATTTCTCAGAGGGCGGGCTTAACCCACGTGTGTGAAATGCCTGTGTTTGCTACTGGACGAAGCTTCGACCAATCACACCCCTTTGTCCTCTGACGTATACGCAGCGACAGAAACTGCTTGATACAAACAACGAGAATCGACTTGGCAACCAGTGGGGCTAACTGATAAATTAAACTTTTACCGAAGCCGGTCGGTAGCATTGCGAAAACGTCCTTTCCTGTAAGGAATGCTTCAAGGGCTGACCTTTGCTCTATTTTCAGAGAGAACTTCTCTTTGAATTCTTCCAAAACAGCAGCTACAGTTGCATTGAAATCTTGCCGTTGCTCCACGTTCGCCATGTTGACAGTAACTGAGGTAGATTTCCGGTCGCTAAAATACCGCGTCATTGCCTTTCTGAAATGCTAGATTTTCATTGGTCCCAGTTTCTCTGTTAATGTAGAAACGGTGTAGACAGGGAGCTTGGCCAGACTGACTTGCAAGCGAAATGCAAATGCAGCGGCACAGGAAGTATGGGCGTGCCCAGGCTAAAGCTTCCCCGCAAGTTCTCTGATTTTCTGAAGGACTCAAAGAACAAGGAAGAACTCTTTCAAATGTTGGCTGAGAGCATCAGGTCTACACAATTTGAGCAAGGAAAGCAAGTACATGCCACCAAAGGCAGACATGTTGTCTCATCTGGTCAATCCACTTCAGTCCCAGAGTGTGACCATGAAGAGGCAGACACAAGGGTATGCCTGCATATAACAGATGCTCTGCAAAATGGTGTGCAGAGAATTGTAGTTAGGACAGTGGCAGAGGCGGACAAAGCGGACTGAGAAAGTAAAAGTCCTGCCATGTATTGCTTCTGCCTGTGCCCTCAACACAGCTGATTTCAATAATTATCTCATCTACCTAGGATCAGCTGGTTCAGTGAATTGGCTGGAACAAATATGTGGCAGGATTTTTACTTTCTGAACCTGGGATGTCCACCTCTGGACAGTGGACACAGACATTGTAGTTATTCTTCTTGGAGTTTTTGGACAGCTTCTTGACAACTACCCATATGTCGATTTGTGGGTTGCTTTTGGTATGGGGCAAAACTTTAAAGAAGTACACATCAATGATCTTTTCAAAACCCTGGGGAAGGATACATGTGCAGCTCTACCAGGTTTCCACACATTCACAGGTTGTGATACAACTTCTCAATTTCAGTGCAAGGGCAAAAAGACAGCGTGGGCTGCATGGAAGTCATTTCCAGAGGTAACAGATGCTTTCATTGCTATGACTGCATGTCCTTTTCAACAGCTTAGCCAGAAATCCAACATTTCGGAATGTTGGAGAGGTACACATGTGTTCTTTATGATAAGACGACTAACCTGGACAAAGTCAATGATCTCAGGAAGGACATGTTTTCTCAAAAATGTCTGACAATGGAAAATATCCCTCCCACACAGGCTGCACTGCTACAGCATTCTAATCGAGCAGTGTACCAAGCCAGCATTTGGTCCAAAAGTATGCAGGCTATTCAGTCAGTGACTCCAGACAAATATGGATGGACCAAAACAGATGATTGCTGGACACCTTTATGGGCACTTTTACCAGAGGCAGCCAACGTTTGTAGAGAACTGCTTAAATGTGGCTGCAAAACGGAACCTCTGTGCTCTCGAAAGTGTAGATGCAAGAATGCAGGGTTACCATGTACAGCATTATGCCAATGTGCTGGAACATGTGAATAGATATATTTCATAGTTCATTGCTTGTTTATAGTTGTAGATAGTCAGTTTGAAGTGCATGATATCTTATTTTAGGCAAATGACATAGGTAGCCATTTCACATTTCACTTTTTTAAGTTTTTTTTTTTTGGTGGGCTTTCAGTTAGCTTCCAATAGTATGGGTGGGCATTTCTGATTCCTTTAAAAACTCACATCCTGTTTTAGATTTTTGGGACTCATTTTCCAGGATGTCTTAAGGTCATACAAAAAGTATACAGTCCAAATGTCATGCTTTTATGAGGCCGGTTTTGGTGGGTTTTGAATCAGCAAAGTATATGGGCAGCCATGTTGGATTTCTTCAAAAACTCACTTCCTGCTTAAGATTTTTGAGACAAATTTTCCAGGATGTTTTAGGGTCTCCAAAAGAGTGTATACTCCAAATTTCATGCTTTAATGAGGTTGGTTGTGGTGCATTTTGATGGGTTTGGAATCAGCTGCCAATTATATGGGCGGCCATTTTGAAATTGTTCAAAAACTCACTTCCTGGTTGAGATATTTGAGCCAATTTTCCATGATGCCTTTAGGTTACTCAAAGAGCATATATACCAAATTTCATGATTTTATGAGGTTGTTTGTGGTGTGTTTTGAATCAGCTGCTAATTGTATGGTCGGCCATTTTGAATTTCTTCAATAACTCACTTCCTGTTTGAAATTTTTTTGGGCACCCCTTCTAGGATGTCTTAGGATCACCCAAGGGACAATTGTACCAAATTTCACGCTTCTATCCACCGCGTAACGATTTTTCACTTAATTCCCCCTACTAGTAGCCAATTCCATCCCAGCTTCCTCATGGCGGCTGCGATGTTGGCCCTATTATCGGCCATCACGCATGCCAGCTTATTTTCCTGCAGTGACCACTCTTGCAGGCAGGACTGCAGTGCGTCGGCCAGAGTTTCGCTGGTGTGAGCCTCTGGCAAGTACCTGGTTTGAAGACACCTCGACTATCTCCCCTGTCGTGACCGAGAAGTGGTCCACATCCCGCAGCTCCCGACTCACAAGGGTTTTCATCTTCTCGAATTTCTCAGGTATGGCCTTCTTAGAGAAATACTTCCTGTCAGGCAGCTCATACTGTTTATCAAATGAATTTAGCCTGTCCTTGAACGCTGGCTTGTCTACGATGTTAAATGACAGCTTTTCCTCTACGAGCAAGTTAGTCACCTTGTCGGTGAGAGCCTGCCACCGATGGCTCTCTCGTCTGTATTTGGTCCCCTTAGCAAAAGCCTCTGCAACAGCCATCTGCCTAATACCTGTGGTAGGCCTAGGCTGCTGCTCCAGTCGCGTGCGGTTTTCAGCATAGGTTGCCGGGTGGTTTATTCTCAAATGTGACCGGAGATTGCTCGTATTCCCGTACGAGACTGGAATTGTTTTTAGGCAAAGTCGGCATTTTGCCTCATCCAAATTCTTAGGAATTCCAGTGTCATTGGGTTCAAAGCCAAAATGAGCCTAAATTGCTGAGGAAGTATTAGGCTTAGCAACTAAAGTATCTACCATGTTGAAGTCAACGAAAGACTGTCAACGGAACGAACGGTCGTCAGGGAAACCAGTAGTTGACGTGCATAGTAAGCAATATGCAATATGCAGGTCCTTGACAGTTTTTATGGGCTGCTCTCGTCAGTCTCCATGATCGGCAGAGTGCTGGTCTACCGAATCGAAATCAGGTCACCAATAGGCAAGTGCACGTTTTTGCTCTAGGTCATGGGTTGTCAAAGTGAATGAGATGAATCTTAACGAAGGAAGAAAAAAAGCAGCATCAGATGCTCTTAGGTCCGTAGCTAAAGAGAAAGGGGGAGAGGTTCAGAAATTACATGCATGAAACATACTGCAAGTTTACCTTGATCTTTGTATTCCCTTTATACAGTAATTACCCTGAGTGATGACAAATTACCGTATTGGCCCGAATATAAGACGAGGTTTTTTGCGCTAAAAATAGATCTGAAAAGGGGGGGTCGTCTTACATTCGCGGACTAGACAAACTGTCGCAGACTAGACGAAACTGTCGAAAACAGCATTTTACAACGTGTGTTTTGACTTACAATAACAACACATAATGAATCTGCCACCTTCCCTCACATAATACTGTAGAAGTGTTGAACAATAGATGGGAATCCACGTAAGGTAAGTATAACACAAGTTTATTTCAGAGTGATTCCAAACACCGTTACCTCAACATACTGTAGCTGACAACTTGGCGGTAAAGCCGTCACGTCACCCACCATAGACATTGCCAGGGGCAACTACCAATACATATTCTACAAATACCATAACAACAACAACAAACTTTAAAATGGAGTCACGAGACTGTCTTGAACAAAGTGCTTCAAAGTCAGGACAAATCAATCAAATGCTTCGACGTAGTTATGATGCCAACTTTAAAATCATGGTAGTGAATGCGGCGGAATCGTCCAATAATTGCCAGGCTGCCAAAAAATATGGGGTCACGGAGTGCAATGTTCGTCGGTGGCGAGCCCAAAAAAACCGTCTTCAAAAGGCTAACAGTCAAAGAAAAGCTTTTCGTGGACCTAAAAGTGGCCGTTTCGAGGAAATTGACAGACGAGTCTATCAATATGTGACTGAAAAACGTCAAGACGGAATGCCCGTAACCCGAGCAATAATACAACTTAAGGCTTTGGAGATAGCCAAAGAGCTGAATATCCCCACAGGTGAGTTCAAGGCGAGCCTGGGGTGGGTAAAGAGAACGATGAAGCGTAACGGACTATCACTGAGGCGCAGAACAAGCCTGGCCCAGCGCCTGCCCTCTGACTTCGAGGACAAGCTGCTGACTTTCCAGCGGCATGTCATTAAATTAAGGAAAACGCACTCCTACCCCCTCGATCAAATTGGCAATGCTGATCAGACCCCTGTCTTTTTTGATATGCCATCTTCGGTGACCGTGGCAAAGCGAGGTGACAAATCAGTACTTGTGCGCTCGACGGGAAATGAAAAAAGCAGGGTCACTGTCATGCTGACATGTCTTGCGGACGGCACTAAACTCCCCCCGTACATGATTTTGAAGCGTAAGACTATCCCCAAGGAGGCTATGCCAGCTGGCATTATTGTGCATGCACAGGAGAGGGGCTGGATGGACACTGAACTGGTGGTAGACTGGTTGAAAGTTGTGTGGGGTAGGCGCCCTGGTGCGCTTTCAAAACAGCGAAACATGCTTCTCTTGGATGCTTTCCGTGGCCACCTGACTGAGCAAGTGAAAGATCAAGTGCAGAAAATGAACGGGGATCTTGTGATCATCCCAGGAGGAATGACGAGCCAGCTGCAGGTGCTGGATGTTGTTGTCAACAAGCCATTTAAAGACAATCTCCGAAGGAAGTACACGGAGTGGCTCCTGTCGGGTAACCACGCACTCACACCGACAGGGAAAATCCAGAAGCCTGCGGTGCGCCTGCTTTGTGAGTGGGTCCTCCAGGCATGGCAGGCCATTTCGCCAGAGAGCATCATTCACGGGTTCAAGAACTGCTGCATATCAAATGCATTAGATGGATCAGATGACGACATCTTGTGGGAGGGATTGGTTCAGCAACAGCAAAGTGAGGACGATATGGAGAGTGATAGCGATGCAGGAGATCTTTGCGCTTAGTGGCTGTTTGTCACCATGTTTTGCTGTTTTAAGCAATAGTTCATTTTTTGTATTCTTAATGTTTTTGCATCTTTTTTGGGCAATGTTTTTGTCCCGTTGGCATGGGATCCATGTAGACCTAAATTCAATGAATTTAATAGGACGGCAACCTTATGTTTAATGAAAGCTTGCTAGTTCAATCTGTTTTTTTTGTTGTTGTTGCATGTCTGTAAAGTGTTCACACAGTGGCAAAATATCAAAATGAATTATAAACAGACAAAATTGATACATTTGCAAATAAATACGTTTTTATGTGAAATTTGGTGTCATTTTTTTTTTCCAAAAAACATGAGTCTGGGAAGGGGGGTCGTCTTATATTCGGGCCAATATGCTGATATGCTGCATATCGTCAGTTTACATGGTGGATGCAGGTTGGGAAGAAGAGTCCGCAGTCATTCCATTATGTGCAGCTAACAAAATAACAAATGTCTACACAGCACCAACTGGGATTTACACAGGGGTTGAAGACAGTGATCTTGCAGAAACAGATGAGGCATGGAGGGATTTTAATTAGAATTGTTTTATACATTGCTTTGTTAAAAAAAAATCTGGACTTAGTAACAAAGTTACTGTGCATTTACCCTTATGTCTCTTTGGAAAGTTTGAAAATAAAGTAAAAAAAATACTAAAAAGAATGTTTCTGTCCATTTCGTACTGTGCATTTGAACTATGCTTCTTATGTGTAATGTATGTGCAGCTACTTGAAACGTGAAAATTGCTGGGTCTGACAAATGATCTGCTCTGGGTGGCCTCTCTTGTGGAGCCATGACATATGTTAAGTTCATCATCATGTCCATGGGACATTTGAGTCTACAGAGGAGAGAACATCAGCAATCATTATAGTCATGTAGCTACAGTCTTTCCCAACGGTCACTGGTCTGGCTCTGAATTTCTTATGGACCTTGCTCCATGATATTTTGAAGCGTGGCAGCCCAGCGTTCTCCCCATCTTGATAAAAAGCCTATTAAAAAAACAGGAGGCATGCTGCATAACGTCAAATCCAAAATGTGTTCTCTTTTGTAGGTACTTCAAGTACATGGAGTGATGCACCTGGAACAAATGTAGTCATAGTCAGGTTATTTATGTAACACATTTTCAAATAAACAGTGGTTGATCATAATGCTTGGCCAAACCAGAGATAAAATCACATATCTAATCAAACAGCAAAGTACATATGTAATTTTATGAATAATGTATAAAAACAAATAGTGTAACTAGAAAAGCACTTAGAGAGCGCAGACCTCCGCCAAGGCAGCTTACGTCTCCACCTTATTGTCATTCTCACCGTAAGACGGTTCGTTCACTCATGCTCACACGAACTTGGTTGGCTCTTCGGTGCAGGAAAGTACTTTATCTAATTTCCACTGCCAACATGAACTACTGGGCTGCTCACCACTACCGCTCTAACTCTCCTCTGTCTTTCACTGAACCCTCTAACCAAAAACTCAACAACTCCTTGACCCGCAACAGGACCCTCATTTCCGTACCAACCTATATTCCCTCCTTTCAAAATAAAAGTATCCGTAGATTCCATGCTACACTGGTAACTTGACTGAATAAAAAATTCCTGGATCCAGATGGTTATCTGGATCACCACCAAAATGAAATCAGTTCTAAGTTAGGCCACTTCTGACCTATTCTGAAACTTTTATCAAAATCCATCCATAACCTTTCGAGTTATGCTGTTCACAAACAGACAGACAGACAGACAGACAGACAAACGGACAAACCAACACCGGCGAAAACATAACCTCCTTGGCGGAGGTAATTAGTTACTCTCTCAAAGTGGTCACTGAAAGTAAATGAGCTTATGGTTTGGCAATTGCAACTAATGAAATAAATTATGAATTATTTCAAAATATATTTTCGCATACCTCTAGCGTTGTTGTGTGGATGCACTTTGTCAGGTGAGTCAGGTCTTTCAACAGACGTTTGTCTTTCACAACATTGACCAGTGCGTTGTGGCTTTCGGATCCCGGCTTCAACCAAAGTTTGTTCAAATGTTTGTTGGTAACATGGTGTATAACTTACACCCACTTCTCTGTCAACACTTGAGGATTGCCTTCACACGTTCGTGCACTCCACCACAAATGATTTATAAAGGATGGAATCCACTTCTCTAGGTCTAAGCACTTTTTTCTTTTTGCAAGGGCAGACAGTTTTTTGGACACTCCCTTTGTCACATGCCAGGGGTCGAATTTGTGGTGCTTTTCTGGATGCTTTACCCTCATTTCTTTGACAATTTGTGGATGTCGGTCAGTGGAGATTATATCAACTTTGACTCCATTTTCTTCAATGGTTCTGAGAGAGTCTTGAAAACCTTTGATTTCCATTGTGTTTGAGCTTGGGCTTGGTTTAGGCTTAAATCCTGTCTATCACGTTTCTTTTCGCAGTTTTCAGATGTAATGCGCGGGCATTTAGTCTCCTTATGGAGAAACAAGGTAGGCACTGCATCTGATTTTAATCTTCGTTTAAAAGCAGTACCTGTGAGGTCTTTCTGCAGCCGTGGTCGATCAAAATCCTCAAAGGCATCAGGGCTAAAGTGGCGTGAACACAATCGTGCGTCATGAAGTAGTTGTTGTTTTCTTACTTACAGATCTCGTGGAAAGCAGTGAATGCTTACATTTGTTACCTTGTTGCCTTTAGACTGGAAATTACATCCAAAAGCTGCACAGTGTGGCATTATACTCAATTTTTGGCGTTAGCAACATGAACACAAATCACCTCATTTGTGTGGACCCAAAACAATAGAACACCACACAACAACCATTTAATGTCATCCACCCAGAATGCATTGCGCACGAAATTACGGTCGTATATGAAAATGTGATATTTCTTAAAAGTTACTTTTTTTTTTTTAAATGTTTGAAGTAATGTTTTGTGTATGGTAGGGCGATCCTAGCATATTTAGGCCAACATGTCAAAGTCCCCGTGGATCCTTTTAAGACATTTTGCTGAAGTCATTTTTTAAAGCTTTTTCCATTTTCTTTTAAAAAATACTGTACCCCTTCCTCAATCTTGTCTACCTCCTCCTTAGTTAACGTTTTATGCAGTCTCAGCTCGGGTTCATCATTTTTGCTTTCTGGAAGGTTTTCTTCCCACCATTGTTCAGGTGTTTACCAATTGTTCAGGTGTTTTGGTGTTCACCAAAAGTATTAAAGTTGACATTAAATCCGTCCACTGACATTAAATCATCCACTGTTTGTTTGTTTGTTTGTAAGCAATGCTTAGTTGATGGTTGCCATAGTTACCTTCTATTGGGCATTGATATGAAACAGTGCTTAAGTTTTAAACTTTTAAACTACTTTCGAGGCGTGCTTGATAAACGATTTTACTGCACGTCTAGCAGCCATTCAGAAAGCAGCATTCCGTTCCACAGCATCATAAACTGTGTGTAGCAGAGTGCTATGTAAGAATCATCCCAGCTGATTCTTCACCTGACTCCATTCAGTCTTTTTTTTGCATAGTTGTCATGATAAAGTGACTCACACTGTCCCAGTACGAGCATTACAGTAAGTGCACAACTAAACACTTAGGAAAGCCAAAGAAACAATAAACTTAATACAATGGCAAATCAGAGGTGCATTTCGCAAATTTAGAGCTGCTAACACCCCAAAGCCTACCTTTCGTTTTTGAAGCCTACTGTGGTAGTAGTCTACTATGATGGTGAGAAACTTTGGAAGTAGGAACTATGGTAGCGCGAGCTTTGGTAAAAGGGAACCTCCTATGTGTTTCTCAAAACCTTCGTAGCAAAGATACTTGTTGTATAGTCCCTACTACAGCTCTCAAGCAGAAGTACTAGCATTGTTTTAGGTGTTGACCCCACCACAGCAAAACTTGCAGTAGATCTTTTGTTGTAAAGTGTGAATATCCCATAATCCTGAAGTAGCAAAAAGTGAAATTAAATTGGTTTGTAGCAAGGGGGCAGGAACAGATGCATAAGTTGGAACCTCATGGGGAAAGGGCCCACCCGGAAAGGACCCAGTAGCCTTTAGCATTCCATAAACTTACATTCATTTTAGCGTCACTTTGACATGACATAGCTTTACATAGAAAGCACATCATACCTTGATTTTGGTATTGTTGAACACCGGAGAAACCATATTTGCTTCGATCGGGAAATCTGTCATGTCATTGCCTTATAAGAAGCGTTTATCTGAAATTATGCTAAAAATGACCTCACAAATTATGTGATGGCTAGTGAGCTTATGTCGCACAGGAGGAAATTTACCATACTGTTTGAATAACAAGAAACAGCCATAATCATGCTCTTTAACTTTTCTGTTCATGTCAGAGAAACATTTCCAGCTGTATTTCCTGCAAAGTAAGCATCAGAATTGGTATTTATTTGTAAGAGAAATTGTTATCTTTGTGGATTTTACTGTTCAGTGGAAATGAAGCCCAAAGAAAGATGGCTAAGCTAAGCCACACACTATAGCTCAGTATGGACATGCGAAAAAGCTAGTGCTCTTAACATGGTAGCTTGCAAGATTACCTGGAACGAAAGGTAGTAGAATATCCACGTACAGTATTAGCCTTCCACTCCAGTAAATGTGATTTGCAGCCATAACGGTAGAAAAATACTCATTGCGAAAATTATCGTATGATGTCTGATTTGTGTTGAGCAGCTACTTGTCGATGTATTGTATTCGGGTTCATTGGCAAACGTCACCAGAGGTCACCACGAGTTTGCGCAGTACACCGCAGTAGACATGTGACCAAGAAAATTTGGTTTCAGTCCATTTGGTTTCAGTCCATTTCTTCTACTGTCTATGGTTTGTAGCGGCCACTATAATACAGCTGTTAAAACTTTTGAATTGCTAATTCACTAATTGCTAAGTTCCGTATGACATGCCTTGAACATTTAATGGTTTGAACAGCAGTATTATACTCACCCCTACAAACTGATTGAGTTTTACTAAGTTTGGACTGCAGGATTACGAGATATTTGCATTAGAAGTTGGCCTTTAATTGGAACTTTTGCTGGTGTCTACATCATATACATTTAGTAGGAAACAGATATGAGCCAAACAGACAGACTAATGTGACTGTCAGTGGCGCAACTGATAGAGTGGTCGCGGATGAAGGTAATCTGTAAAGATGGGCTGAGTAAAGTTAAATTGTAAATGCTACCAGTTGTGGATTGAGATTTGAACCTGTGACTGAATAGAGCCATAGTGTTAATGGCACATAACTTTGACCTTGAGCTACCAACAAGTGGCAGCGATAGCATGTGATGGAGTACATCAACAACATTGACAAATGACGTCAAGACGCAATTAAAATGTATGGACTTGTAAGAATATAATTTCCTTTACTATGCCGGGTGGGCCTATGCATCGGCATTGCCATTGGGCGAAGTTTTAACACTTGTGTTAGTTTTGCCAGATGTTTACTATACCTTGGTCATTGTCACCATTGTATACTTTCAACAAGGACAAATAGGCCTACATGTCTTTAGTAAAATAGCAGTGTCATGGCGTGTCAACAAAAAAGTTAGCCATCAAATGAGAATGGCTTTTCCTCCATTTCTACCATGCTTCACACACTGAAGTAGCAACAACGGTAGAGGCCTCTATGGAAGTACCCACTATGGTAGTTCTACCAAAGTACGAGAGCTTTGGGAAATGGTAGGATTTCACCACTATCATAGTAGAAACTTCCATAGTACTGTGGTAGTAAAATGTTAACCTAGGAAGGCACCCCAGTATTAATTTCTATTTTTCAAAGATGTTAAAAAGTAACCTTCTTTACCCTGTCTTCGCCAGTGTATTAAATGATTACAAAAATACACCACAAAGTAAACTATAAGTATATTATGTCTCACAATTCGGCACTGAAAATCCTAGTCATCCAACAAGTCAGTTCACCAAGGGCATCCTTGATTCCTGATGTCGCAGAGGTCAATCATGAGGGCTTTGGTTGTGCTTAATTCTAACAGCCACCGGGAGCCAATGCAGGCTGACGAGAAACAGAGTGACGAGCACCCGTTTGGGTTGATTGAATACCATTGAATACCGTGCCGCCACGTTCTGGACCATTTGCAATGGTTTTATTGCGCAAGCAGGTAGACAAGCCAGGAGGGAGTTGCAGTAATCAAGGCAAGAGATGACCATAGCCTGTACCAGAAGCTGAGTGGCATATTGAGTCAGGTACAGTCAGTTTGTACAGTGCATAGTGGCATGACGGCACTATGGAGGAAATGTGGTCAGAAAATGAAAGCCGATCATCAATAATGACACCCACGTTTTATGCAACCTTGTTCGGAGCAACATTGGCAGAGGCCATATTCAGCTTGATATGGCAGATCAAATCATGGGCTGGGATCACCAGGAGTTTGGTCTTTGACAGATTAAACCGAAGGTGGTGTTCCTTCATCCATGCAGACAATTCGGAGAGACAAGTAGAGATGTGTGCCGAGACCATGGGGTCATCTGGCTTGAACGACAGGTACAGCTGTGTATCATGAGCATAGCAGTGATAGGAGAAGCCATGTGAGTGGATAGCATGGCCCAGCAAGCTGGTGTAAAATGGCAAACAAAAGAGGCCCCAGCACGACCCTTGAGGCACCCCTGTGGAGAGAGTGCGAGTTAACGATACCTGTGAGCTCTTTGACACACACAAACACACTTCTCTAGCATTTCTCTGACCTCTCTGGCTAATTATCTTGCTTAAGCCACAACTTGATAAAGTTTATTTTGTTGTTTTGTATTTTGGACCTTTTTCACTGAATAGTCTTGTTGTGAAGCTTTGTGCTTTGACCCTTATGCTCAATTCTGTTGGGTCTTTTGTATGCTGTGTCACGGTGTTCCATTGGGGTTTTCTGGCAGTGCTGCGTTTTTCCTTTGTTTTCCCCTAATCACATTATTAGTTCGAATTATTCTCCCTACACCCTGCACTGCCACAATAATCTCCTTCACCTGTGAATCCTGTCTCCTTGTTCTGTCTTGATTTGCCCCACCCACCTGCCTTGTTTCCTCGTTACATGTTAATCTGTCCCAGCTTCCAGCCTAGTCTCCTTGTTACTTGTTAATCTGTCCTGATTTAGTTCACCTGTCTGCCTCGTCTCCTTGTTCCTCTGATTATTCCCAGCACCTGCACTCCCTCGTTTACCCTCGTTAACTCCTTAGTTTCTGCACTATTTAAACCCTGGTTTTTCAGTCACTCCTTGTCGGTTCGTTTGCTACTCACGGTATGTTTCACGGCACTCTGACTCTCGACCCTGTCTTGTCATGTTCAGTCTTGTTTCCTGTTCTTCCGCCTGTTTTGAGTTTTCTAGTCCAGGGGTGCGTTTCCCAAACAACGACGGATGTTAGCATTTGAACCACCGTTGTCCGTAGTAGGTTCAAACGACACAACAGTCCGATTCCGACTGTTTCCCGAAACTCTCCAACTACCTACGTACAACGTAAGTCTGAACTATGTTAGTTTGGACTTCTGTCGTTGAAACTGCAAAGTATCCAGATGTGTCGGAAGTGCTCGGAGAGTATTCGGATGCATTCGTTGCGGGGAGGCAGAAACGACACCACGACAGTAAGCAACAAAAACGTAGCCTTATTTCAATTCAGCCGGTATGTAGGCTGTGACAACTTCAGCAACTTAGGAAAATGTTCCCCAACACAATCATGTCCCTTACTCATTAAAAAGCAGTGACTGAATACGTTTGTAAACTGTATACGTTTATAATGATATAATCGTATATTTCATTTATACTACCCTACATAGGTGTGCATATAAATATAACCAAGGCCACCGGCTACTCATGTTACACGATGGTTGAGTGGTTAGCTCGTCAACCCACTATGCAGACTTTCTCCCTTTTTCGGAGAGATACGGGTTCGAATACTGCTAAACCGTAATCAATTTGAAACACGTGGAATGGCCTTGATTGTGGATCTCTGAACCGTGATCATACTCTACATCACAGTATTAAAAACGACCTGTCAAATCAGCCAATAACTTTAATAATACAACAACATCTTGCAACAACTTTTGGTGTGTTGTGGGGTGAATTTTCTATCGTCTTTTTACATGACCTGGCAAGTGCCAGGATGAAAATGAAGTGAATTAAAGTAAAACCATTCATGCAGTGGGTGGCGGTAAAGCATTGAATGGTGCCTAATCTGACCCAAGACGGCCAAAGGTGACGAGCAAGACGTCACGTGTACAGAAACCGACATAAACAATGGTCTAACGACAGGTCAATGCTAATCGTTCGAACTATACAGTTTAACGATGGAACTTCCGATGGATCGTCCAGACTTTGCTGTTGGGAAACACCTGCGTCGTCGAACGATCCATCGGACTAATGTTGTTGTAAACATCCGTTTTGTTGTGACGTTCGAACGATGCTGTTGGGAAACAGTAGTGTCGTTAATCCATCGTTCAAACCTACGAAGTTGCTAAGGAAGTTAGCAACGATGGTTTTGGGAAACGCACCCCAGTCCCAGTGTTTTCCAGTATCGTGTCTTGTCTTGTTCCATGGATTCTGTCGTGCCTGTGTCTTGTGCCTTGTCCTGTTTTTTGTCAGTGTGTTCCGTCTTCCATTTTGGACTGATTGCATGGCTACGACTCGGACTGTCCCTGACAACTCTGCTATCTCCAGCCCTCGCCTACCGATCCGGCTCGCCGGTGACGACTCGTCTGCCAGTGGCTCAGGTGGTAGAGCTGCAGATTACCACCCCTGGAGTTGCGGGTTCAATCCCCGCTCAGTCCAGCACCACCAAGTCCTGCCTGCCCGTCCCCTGTCTCTGTTCCGTGTCCCTGTCTGCTCTGTTCCTGACCCGGCGGCCGATGGCGGCCGCTTCTGTTCCTGACCCGGCAGCCGATGGCGGCCGCTTCTGTTCCTGACCCGGCGGCCGCTTCTGTTCCAGTCCTGTCTGCCCTGCACCCTGACTGTGTTCCTGTCCCCAGCTCTGTCTCCTGTTACCCTGTCTGTGTTCCTGTGTGCCCAGTCCCTGTCCTTGTTACCCTGTCTGTGTGTTTGTTAATAAATGGCCTCTGGGGCTACGTTAACGCAATTGGGTCCACTCCTGTTCTGTCTGGTTTTCCTGGTTCCTGTATCCGTCTCGTGACAGAACGAACCGACCACAAATGGACCCAGCGTGTGTGCCCCAGAGGTCTGCCCCTACCCCGGACCCTGTACCCGCTGCCGAGGAGGGCAGCCACGGACCCTGTACCCGCTGCCTATGAGGGCAGCAACGGTCCCTGTGCCTGCTGCCGAGGGCAGCTTCGGCATCGGGCACTGCACCTGCGGCGGATGGCGGCGGCCCTCTGTTCCTGACCCCTGGGCCGAAGACGGCCTTCTGTTCCTGACCCCTGGGCCGAAGACGGCCTTCTGTTCCTGACCCCTGGGCCGAAGATGGCCTTCTGTCCCCTGACCCCTGGGCCGAAGATGGCCTTCTGTCCCTGACCCCTGGGCCGAAGACGGCCTTCTGTCCCTGACCCCTGGGCCGAAGACGGCCTTCTGTTCCCTGACCCCTGGGCCGAAGACGGCCTTCTGTTCCCTGACCCCTGGGCCGAAGACGGCCTTCTGTTCCCTGACCCCTGGGCCGAAGACGGCCTTCTGTTCCCTGACCCCGACCCGTGGCCGAAGACGGCCTTCTGACCCCGACCCCTGGGCCCAAGACGGCCTTCTGACCCCGACCCCTGGGCCCAAGACGGCCTTCTGTTTCCTGACCCGTGGCCGAAGACGGCCTTCTGTTTCCTGACCCGTGGCCGAAGACGGCCTTCTGACCCCGACCCGTGGCCGAAGACGGCCTTCTGAACCTGCCTGTCTGTCCGCCTGTCTGTCTACCTGTCTGTCTGTTTGCCTGTCTGTCTGCCTGTTGATTTGTCGGTCTGTCTGCCTGTGTGTCTCCCTGCCGGTTTCCCTGTCTGTCTGTCTGTTTGCTTGTCTGTCTGCCTGTCGGTCTGTCTGCCTCCCTCCCTTTTCTTGCTTTTTTTTTCTGGGGGACTTCTGGGGCCGTCCCTTGGGGGGGGGGGGTCCTGTCACGGTGTTCCATTCGGGTTTTCTGGCAGTGCTGCGTTTTTCCTTTGTTTTCCCCTAATCACATTATTAGTTCTGTTCCTGACCCGGCAGCCGACGGCAGCCGCTTCTGTTCCTGACCCGGCGGCCGACGGCGGCCGCTTCTGTTCCAGTCCTGTCTGCCCTGCACCCTGACTGTGTTCCTGTCCCCAGCTCTGTCTCCTGTTACCCTGTCTGTGTTCCTGTGTGCCCAGCCCTGTGCCCCCAGTCCCTGTCCTTGTTACCCTGTCTGTGTGTTTGTTAATAAATGGCCTCTGGGGCTACGTTAACGCAATTGGGTCCACTCCTGTTCTGTTTGGTTTTCCTGGTTCCTGTATCCGTCTCGTGACATGTTGGCTCTGGTTACCCATCTATTATTTGCGTTTTCACTTGGAGGGCTTTATTGTGCAACCCATTCCTTAGTACGTATTTTCTGAATAAACCCAACTAGCTGTGCACACGCTGATGGGCTCCAGCCACTCACTTAAAGGGGTCCTTCCGTGAGAAAACCACTTTTAGTAGCTCTATTTACAATGTGGTGGTTCACAACAAGCAGTATATGCACGCAGCATTCCAAGATGTGAAATTCGATCCTTATGGTTTTACTGGTCATTGAAGGGTCAAGCTAACCAAAACGAGTGGATCAGAGCAGGCTAAACCTATCTACGTCACTAGGTCGTAAGCCCCGCCCAGAGCCATGTATGGCACGCTCACATCCATTGAGAACAGTGGACAGAAGCTAGGTGAACGAAAGACAGCGAATTTGCCCAAGCAGAGGTGCCTTATTGACATGTCATGGATATTCACGAGGGACACCGGAAACGCCAGTCTTTCAACCACTAGACCTGTTCTAGCTTACAGAAAACGGCGTCAAACAAGAGAACTAGGACATCGGTTTTCACAGAAATGACGCACAATGCATTCAACCATAGTGGCGACACAGAAATATGAATAAAAATAACGATGGAAGGACCCCTTTAATTAACTGATTCTATTTACCACACCTGTTAAGCCAGCTGGAAGAGTTAATTAGTAAGATCACCTGTATTGATCACACAGCTAAAACCAGGTGATTGGGAATATGTGGTACTGGATACTAGTTTTAATCTGCTTTATCCTGAGTCTATGTAAAGTGACAGTGAAGACAATATGCTAAAGTGTGTTAATCTATTTTAGTGGAGCCAAAAAAGAATGTTATTAACACTAAAAAATAAGCCTGATCATCTTCAGTTTCTTTAGTATTCCCCCAATGGGGAAATTTACAACTCTCAATTTAACACATCACACACATGAACCGGGGTCAGCCATGATTGGGCCTAAGCAGCAGTGTGTGGGGATGGTACCATGCACAGGGTATCTTAGTGGCATTTCTGGGTGGACCTTAAACCACTGCCCTTTTACATATTTACTCCATTAAGAGGGGCTAATAACTAATATAACCTAACAGAAAAGTAAAATTGGTTAAGTGGTCATTGCTAAAGTGTGTGCAGGATGTGCAGTAATGCTCATATATTTATAGAGAAATACAGCAATAGTAGCCCTGCTCTAGATTTTTGCTTGATGTGACTTGGTTTTGTATGGTTATGTGATTCATATTAAAAAGTATAATGCTTACAATATTCGCATTTTTAAAATACAGAAAATGTTTTCCCCTAAGTTGTATGCATGACACTTGGATTCTTCCACAATAATCACTTGCATGTGTACCCACTTGTTTATTACTCATGAATATGTAAAGTGGGGTTCGTGGGAAATCGTGTGAATAGTTTATTTAATAAATCATTCCCCACTGCAGACTACCAGGTAGCATATTTTGCTAATTCAATTTCCCCAGGCACAGAAGGTCTGTAAGATGTCTTTAAATCTATTTGTCGTTATGCTTCATATATGTTTCATAGTATTCGTTTCTAACGCGTTAAACTAATAAATAGCATCATAAATGCACAACTTAAAATAAACACTGATGTCAGGCGGGTTGGCTAGAACACTGCTACATGACAATGTGTAACACCAGTGCACTAACATGTAATAGCTTCAGTCACTCTCACTTAAAACATGCTAAACTGTGTGGTACGTAAGCCAAGTAAACGCACAGGCCCACGTAAAACAAAAAGATGAAAAGTTGTCTTGTGCTGTTACATTTTATATCTTTTTATTAAGGCTACTTGCCTCAGTAGGAATACAGTTTTCAGGTGCTGTTTTGGAGTCTGAGCGGGCCCCTACCTTGCCTCCCAAAACACCTAACAAAATGATTGAAGATGTATTAATCTCTCTTTTCCTAACTGCTTGCGATGTAATGTGCTTGCTCTGTGGGTGCTTCGGACTGTCGGTCAAACCAACACCCAATCACGAACAGGCTTACATGAACATGATATTTTTACTCACTGCATGTACAGTACCGTAGCCTGTGTGGCAAACTGTTTAGAGAAACACGTTAACCGAAGGAAGAGAAGTGGACAACGATCTGTTAGGGTACCAGCCTGAAGTTACAAAACATTTCATCGGCTGGCCTGTTGCAGGTAAGCGCTGACACACTAGTGCTTGTATTTCACTTTTATTTTCTAACCACTTCGATACCCAACACAACACCCAGGAAGCTATATCAAGTACTCGTGTAGAATAGTGCCTGTATAGATAAATACGGTCATCTGTTCTCTATCCATGTCTTGTGACACCTTCTGAGGGACTATTTCCATAGAATGTACTTCGAAAAGTTTCAGCAAGATGAGTGAAGTCGGAAGCTATAATTTGAATGAGGATGGTACACATACAGCTAGGCCAGTCATGAACATCCATTCCACATAGGCTTCTGCACAAGGCTCCACAAGACCGGAGAGAGAACACTTAGACATACGGGGGGAGGGCAGGAAAAACAAGCAGTGAAAATTGTGCGAGTTATACGAAGAACTCTATGCTATCATCTATGTACTGTTGTCTAGTTTAGATGTATACATGGAAAAGATTATCCGTCAGTTTGTGATTCCCGGTGTTGCGCTTCGTAAAGGTTGCTTTTGCGTTCATCCGGTAAAAATAAAAGTGCTCGGTCTGGGTAGCTATTTGTGTTACTGTACAGCTAGGGTAGAACTGTTATGATGTGTCAATAAGTTTAAAGGTGGACGGAAGCTGGAATGAGAAGGCCCTGGTGTTTGAGCTTGGTTACAGAGGTAAGTTTCCATTTTGAGATACCGTCATGACAGAAAACTTATGGGTATTTTACCTCTGCACGGATTCCAAGTGTCGTTTGTCAAGAACATTCTGATATTCAGTGCAGTATTTGTGTCAGTTTATTGCACCGTGGCCGTGTCAGACTGCTGGCTCCCGATCATGTCGCGATTAAAACACATATCGATTAATAAACATGTCGTTGTTTTACTTAGTGCCAGCTCTCGATGTCGTTCGGCACTCATTCCAAGTCACTGTTCTGTTAAACTGACGATGCAAAACGTAGAGACAATATGTACGACATAGCTAGGCAAGCTTGCTTTCCTCTTAGAAACGGAGTAGACACTTCCCTCATCAAATGCACGGCTACAATGTAACGAAACACATTGACACAACGTTCTAAATCTTGCGAATGGTCAATTATGTAGAACCCAAGTTACAAAAGTGAAGTGATGTCGCTTGTGAAGTGACCTAGGCACTTGAAACCATTGCATGTTGAGCTAATGATACGTTCAGAGGGCTATAGTGACTCGCATCAGAGAGCTAGCTAGCTAGCAAGCTACTTTTATTCCGTTTAACAAATCGCAAAGCTAGACCGGTCCAATCAAATGTCCCATTGCAATCGTCGATACTGATAACCCCAAGTTTAAGTAATGAAAGGTCGCGGTTTGCAGTTGATGGAAACGTTTCGTTGTGATTGCTTTGGCGGAGTTTGACAGGAGTGAGATTTATACTTCATTTTCCCCAAAGCAAGATGGACTCTTTCGCTTGTCTGTCTTGTCAGACCCCAGATCGACATTTTGCACTCTGATGCAAATTTGTCGTTGGTCTATAAGAGGCTATTAACACAAATAAGCGTGTTATTCTGTTAATTATGTCAAACTTCATGTGGAGCTTAACACGGAATATCGGCGTATTGGCTAGTGGTTCTTGATTTGGCGATTATGTCCCTTTGGATTGCAGGGAGCACCAGTCTCACCTGAAAACTGACCGCTGCAATTACTGTAATCTTGTCGATGCAAGTGTACTGGACATTGTTTGGATTACTTGGTGTTAGTGATCTACGTTGGATAGCCTAGACTGCTGTTTTTTCGCCAGGATGAGAAGCATGGAGATGGATTCGAATCCAGTCAGTGGCGGTTCTATAGTGTTTTACGCCCCGGGCGAGACCACCTCTCAGCCGCCCCCCCCCCCCCCAAACAAATAGGCCTACACCAAACATTAAAGTTAAAAAAAAAAAACATTATTTAAAATGGTTAATAAATAAATACCACAACCATTATTAAACAAAGATTTGTGCAATGACTGCAGACGGCTCTACATTCAGAATTAAAAGACAAAATATATAGGATTTCTACTGAAATACAGTTTTGAACTTAGTACAAAAAACTGCATATAAATTAGGTTTATGTAGGCCTACGTGTAAATCACTGGTACATTTAAAATTCACTCTATTTTACATTTCTAAAGGTTTCATATGGGAGAACAAAAACATTGTGTACAGAGTTTGAAATAAATACGAAGAGGGAAAATCTACGTAACAGTAAGATTGTTTCTTTTCATATTAGTTTCACCAGCAGATGTTGCCCTTGGCCTATGAACCTGCAAACCGACGAGAACTATGTACTTGTGACTGAGGGCAACCGCAGCATAGCTAGCTAGCAACCTAAGGAAGAAAGTGCTAGTCTTATCCGAACGTTAACTGAAAACAGTCGAGTGACCATGATGAATTGCTTTCAAATATCCATATCCATATTTATATCCACAACCTAAACTAGCTAGCCAGCATCAATCATTTACAACTTTAATCATTTGCAACACTTGTTAACAGAGTCTGAACATTGCTAGTAGCCTGGGAGCTAACGTTACAAAGTTTGTTGACGGTAAGGAGCAAGGGGTACAAAATGAACTTTTTATTATTATGATTTATTTATTTAAAACACTGTCTTATCTGCAAGCGTGAGATTCATCTCGCTTTCTATTCTTTTTTCCGCTCCCGACTTTAGATATCTTTTCAAGGCCCTGTCCAAACATTTGTCTGCCAAACTTAAACTAAGACTGAGCAATAATCGACCAGACCACTGAAAGGTGGGGGAGGGGGGCACCAGGAGGAGAATGGAGAAGGAGAGGAGCAAATTGACCTATGTTGCTTTTGTATTGCTTAAAATAAATATTAACATGCTTTGCACATTTTTAAAATATCCTTACTAGCACGTACCTAGCCTATTGTGATGATTTTTTCACGAGCCAATTTTTTTGGTGGTGCCCCCACAAGCACTTGGTGCCCTACGCACTCTGCGTTATGTGCGTGTGCGGAGCTACGGCACTGCCCCCGAGACAGAGAGAGAGACACGCTGCTTCTATGCATGCCACCTTTTCAGCAAGCAAGGGCGCCTGCAGTTCGCCATTGTGCCGATTGCAGCATTACAGGGGGCGCCAATGTGCCGATTGCAGCGATATGACAAACGGAGCTTTTTATTTTTTTCCCCAAGCGCTCGTGGCGCCCCCCACGAAATGGCGCCCCGGGCGGCTGCCCGGTTCGCCCGTGCCTAAAACCGCTACTGAATCCAGTCTGCAACTTGTTTTGTCCATGAATTCGAATGCACCAGCAAACTGCTTGTCCACTATCTCGTGCTACAGACATCGCAAAGTTAACGCCACGCTGAGGCAATGCAGAATATGTCGCTGGGTTAGAATGTCATGGCATGAACATTTGGTACGTAGCCATGAGTCGAAAAAATGAAGCATATCCTTCGACTGAGAACGCAGTGTTTTTATTTTGTAGGTCATCATCATCGCATGACACAGCCTGAGTGACAGATTCATCCCCATCTTTCAGATACAGTGTTACCATATTCTGTGACTAAGTAAGTACACCTACAATTCATTCCATGTTATTTTACGTTTGCTTAGGTATACGTTGTACTAATATTTTATGTTAAACCATCTCATCCCTTTTTTTAAGTCGTTAACCTTCACCTTTCAATGTAGTTATCCAAGTTCACATGACAATCTGACCAGTGGTTTTACAGTCTGACCAGTGTCTGAAATATATTTGGAACACTTAATTACAGGAAGACTGTTTAATTGTTATGTATGTCATACGGATTACCAAACACAAACTGAATATACCTAAATTACATTTGAGTTTCATTGACATGTAAAGATTCATGGCGGTGAAGATGCTGTACTGCAAATAAGAATATATTTTTTATGATGCACCAAATGGTTTTGTTAAGATTTGAATACAGTTGTTGAAATACCACTGAAATGTAAGTTGAAGTTAAGTTTAAGTGATATAGAAGTTCCACTAAACAAGCACCTCTAACAAGCATCCGGCACCTAACTTGTTCTTTATTTTCTGTGGAATTTCAGAAAATGTGAGGTATCCCTATTGCTTTCAAACAGTAATGGGCAACCTGGCTTTAGAGTCCAGTCCAGTGCCACATATTTGTTTTAGCTATTTACTAAATCAGCTGATACTAATTAGCACAACTCTTTATCCAGGTAAAGGAGCTAGGTACTGAAAACACCTGTCGTAAATGCAGAGGTAGAAGAAGGTGATCTGGAGTATGTGGTACTAGATTGAAGTTTCTGAAATTGCCCATCACTGGTTCAAACGACTGTAGGAAGAGTTGCAGATTAAATGTATTATCCAGTTAACCAATATTTTAGTGACACATACAGTATGTTAAATTAGTTAAAGAGTTTCTCATTAATTGCCTGTGTTGTTACCATATGATCTTGTTCAATGATTGTTTCTTAGTATCTGGTGACAGGGTTTGAAAATTATGCTTTTTTCAACATCAATTAAAGCTTAAGTATAGTAAGAGCTCTGGCAGGCGAAATATACAATCATGAGGCAGCTGGTTATAGGTGTTTTGGGGAGGATGCAATTTAGGAAGGACGCAAAAGTGCAAAAAGGGCCTTTGGTGTATTCTATGGTGTAGTCCATTGGCCTGCTGTTATAGCAACACAAGTCTGTGTTTTAAGAGAAAACAATAGCGTTTACATGTGTGTGAAGATACTGAGAATAT
This sequence comes from Setipinna tenuifilis, assembly GCA_030347295.1. NCBI lineage: Eukaryota > Metazoa > Chordata > Actinopteri > Clupeiformes > Engraulidae > Setipinna > Setipinna tenuifilis. Next base: position 30,702,072 of record CM059272.1, read on the forward strand.
ACTTAACGTTAACTGTTGAATTAACAAACTTGTATCATTACAATCTACATGACAAGCGATGTAGCCACATTATCCCATATGATATCCTTGGATCAAGGGCGTAGAATTGGCGTGGACGGAGGTCCCCACCAATATCCAGCAATCTTTGATTTGTCCCCACCAATATATTACTGATATTATTAGCATACAGTGGCTGTTAAACTGACATGTTTAACATTATTCTAATGGTAACATTACTGACTTTGCAGTGCAGTTGGCACACATTGTTTAGAAAATGCACTTGCTGTACAAGCGTTAAGGATGGTTTCAAGATCTGCATAGTGACTCAGAAAAACTGAAGTAGCTATCCAATTTTGTTCTTAACTGGCATGCATAGCCTATGTTGTCAGGTGACAGATCCAAGTTTAACATTAATTCAACATTCTATAATTTGTGGGGGGGATTAATAGGTCCCTACCAATGTCAAGAGCAAATCTATGCTGCTGCCTTGGATTATCAAGGATTTCACTTGGGTCGTGCTATGGTGCAGTGGTACCAAGAATGGGCAAGTGGGGAACCCAGGTTCATTTCCTAACCCTCCCATCTCTCTCTCACACATGCTCCCTGTCATTGTCTTTACTGTCCTATCAAGTAAACGTCATTAAAAAGGCAAAAGAAGATCTCAGTCTCATCACAGCCACACAAACCAACTCAAAAAGACCATTTTTTGCACTTGTACTTCTCTGTGCATTCTAATAATAAATCTGTACCTCTCATCAGGCTGTTCTTTGATGCAAAGCCTACCTGAAATAGCTTAATGACCTTATAACTGGCTGTGGCTACTGTCATAATGTCATTTATTTATTTCACAGACAACTCAGGGAGATGTCTTTATTCCCATGTCTCCATTGCTATGTGTAGTGTTTTAGTGCTATGACCCTGACATACTGTAACAGACAGGGAAAGCAAAAGAAGGCAGCCCCTTACCAACAAAACATCCATCTCTTAACTGTCATATTCCCCAGGTATATTCCTTCACAAACTACCCTATGAATGGTTTCAACTGAAAGTAACAGTTTTCGCACTGCTGCTGCAACACATGTAACATGATGGTAGGCTAGCCAAATTTGAATTGCCTACGTAGTTTCTGTGTGCTAATGGCCAAGGTAGATCGTTCTAGATACATGAAAAAACAATGCCAATTGGTCCAGTCACACAACCATGCATAGCAGAGGGAAAGTGTATTGATCCAATTGAAGCTTAGCCTTACCCCAAATGACTAAAAAAGTTTGACCTTAAAATAATGTTTCCAAAATCGTTTCAGTGGTTTAGCAACTTGTAACCGGGTGAAAGACAGTTCTTAGGCTCCTTAGGCTAAAATCACACTAAGTTTGGAGGAACGGGCCGTCACCCCCTGTAGTTTGAATCAGAGACAAAAGAAACTACAACTGACTTGCTTTATGGTAACCGTTACAATAGGCGGAGCAAGCAGAGCGGACTCAGTAGGTACATATAAACGGAAGATACCTACAGCCAGCTTTTGAATTGTCATGATTGAGCCTGTGAAGAAAAGGAAGGGTAGCCTATGGTGCGGTATGGTATGTTGGAGGAGGCGAAGAAAACAAAATCGTGATAAACAAAAAGGTCAAACTAGAGTGAACATCGGACCAGCTTGCACTTGTTCGAAACTCAAATCGTAATTTAGAACTTTTGTAGCTCTAAGAAAGGAGGCAACGTAGACGCTAACGGGGCAGTAAGGAGATTTGCCCACTATTCCAGTAATAATGTAGCAGTGCAGTCACTAAAATGATGTTGCCTATCTATGCAACTTTCTACTAACCCAATAAAATGCTAAAGATTTTCACTCAAGACGATGCAAATGGCTCTTACATGATAAAACTGTTAGGACTAGTTTTTGTTTTTCGTCCTTGTGTAAGCACAGCTTGGTATTGCTAGACTGAAATAACCAACAATGTCAGATAGGCCTACTTTGTTTTCATTCTTATGTCGCTATACATCATACTTTTATAAAATCGAAATAGTAGCTTACTCCACCTTGTCTGATGACATTGTTTTTTCCAAAGCTGGTGCTGGATAAACAGTACTAAACAAACTGGATAAGCGTGCATGCGCTGGTATGGCTCCAGTAGGCTAACATATTCACAACATTGGTAATGGATAATTGCGCTTCCAACCTGTAGGGTAACTGAAGAGGAAAATACTACAGATGTCATGGCACTGGAGGTTTTCATAGTCCTCCGCTGACAACAAATATTCATTATAAAATCGAACACTATTTTAAACCTATGCAAACAAGGATACATGTTGCACGTGATCAAAGCATCACTGCAGAGTGCCAGTCTGAGTATGCAACATCTGCACTGTTTAAGAAGAAAAACTGAAATTTTGTTGTTGTGTAAATTGGCCTTTTATTTGTTCTTATTAACTGAATAGCCTCCTGAGGTTGGAACATTCACCATTCAAATGCATCCTTACAGCCACTTATAAGCTACCACAAGTCATAAAGATTTGTTTCCTGTTTATCATTAAATCCTTACTCATGTAGTAGCCTACATTTCTTGTTCTTCTCTCATTTTGTTTATAGTGGCAGCACCGTCACCCCATCTGTTAATCAGCCACAACTTTGAAGCAACATTACATGTTGTAAGGTCTACAAAACATTCTGGAACTGGAATTGTAAAATTATAACCCCATAGCCTAGAACCATTAGCAAACAGCATACAACGACCTACTGAAGCTCATTAGCTATTCTCCCAAATCTGTTCGGCCTTAACAGGATGATGACAGGGACTAACACAAAATCATTGTTTTGGGAAAAAATTGTTGACAAGTTATTTAACAAAAAACATTTTTGGACACCTAGCTTTGACAAGAAACATCGCCCCCTGTGACAAAATGTCACAAAATTTGGTGCACATGAAAAGAAGTCTGTGTAGAGTTGGCATATCAATGTTGGCCAAATTTAAGCAATTAGAAGCCAAGATATGGTATTTTGCTGAATTTTGTGAATGTTTGAAATATTCATTGACATGTAACATTGAAACGGTTAATCTCAAGATAAATCCTTTGATAACTTTTTGTCATCATTGTCTGTAGATGATGTACCAAATTTGGTGAGATTCACATGAACGGCCTATGACAAGTTCGTTTGGTTTCGCTTTTGTGATGTTAAAATTTCACAGAAATTGTTTTTGTTGGAAGTGGGCGTCGACCAGTGTTTTCAATGCAGGAGGGTCAATAGATTTCACGACAAAAAAGAACTGCTTGTAAACCTTATCGTTCTCTAGATAATAGGCAAAACGACATTTTATAAAATTACAGCGCCCCCTATGGGCCAAATTTTATGGCATGTGCTGTGCTTTTAGAGGTCTTTGTGCTGATCGTGCATGATATATTTTGTGCAGTTCCCACCTTCTCGGTCCAAGATATTGCCAATATAAAATCCCATTTTTTGCATTTACCCATATCACTAGGTGGCACTATACTTTAAGTAAGTGTTTATGGGCTGGCTTGATAACGCCCTGTAACACCGACATATCACAAAAAATTCATGTTGTTCGGTGAAACGTTCATTGAGTTATTCAGCAAAAAAATTTCGGCGTCTCCCCCTCTTTGATGGACACTGGCACAGCAGGGGGGGTGGCCCTTGGCGGCCAAAAGCTTCTATTCGCTCAAAAACTTCTAGAGCTACATGCCTACAAAGATTCATGTCCCCCAGAGTTCCAGTGTCCTGGCAATCGTTGACGAAAAATCGGTGAAAAAAAAAAGGGAAAAAAGTCTCTGCAAGACTATAATGACCGTTTTTGCTAGCTTCGCAGCATTCGCTAGCATTAACATGTCTAGTTTGCCTGAAACATGTAGTCATGTTGTTGAGCACATAAGCCTTTTTGGTTGTTCATGGTCATCTAAAATAGGATTTTTTGTAAAGCTAAATTGTGCCTAGTTCTTTATTAGAATGGGAAATGGAACACTAATTGGTATATTGCATGTTATGCCCAAAGCACACTCATTATTTATATGGGGAGTAAGGGCCCATATAAGGTAAGGTATGGTATATGGTAAGACCAAGCATTGGGATTTACATAAATGTTTATCACCCACATATCATCCAAATAAGAACTGACCCACCAAGGCCATTGCTAAAATTCACCTGTCCTGCCCACAGTACAGAGTTCACTGTTGATCCTTGGAACAAATCCCTTCACTGTACAGTTACAGATAAAAATGCAACTCACAACACACAGTGCATTCTACCATGGCTGGCATAAATAAAAGAAAAAAACAATATATGGAATATGGTTTTTTTTAAGAAAAGGGGAAATAAATTGTCCACTGTGCCTAACTCCGTTGTTAGGTCAATGGTTGTGATCTACAGTATGGTAAAGAATATCGTCCTCCATTACCATTGTCCATCCAAACATTTAACCCTCAATGGATAAAAATGTGACACTGACAAAAAACAAACTTACTGAGCATTTCTCCAGGCTTTATTGTTTGCATTTTGATGATTTTAGTCTTTTTAAATTGTCATTTTTAACCTAATTGGGCTTCCTGCTGGCACAACTGAGAAAATATGTCCTGTCCCCTCTTCAGTTGCTTGACAAACTGGGTTTTGAGAGAGAAGTGGCATTGATGAATCCTGCACTGTTCCTAAACTTACATACTATTTATCATTCAAAACAATGTTAGCAGAGCAGTAAAAGAATGATTGTTGGGTTACTTGATTGTGAATGGCTGAAACACTTTCCAAGCCTTTGTAAATCCCAGCATAAGCTACAAGTTGTCCTCATATCATTCTATTACAAAATGGCATATTCATGCTTTTTTTGTTTGCGATTTTGTTTTTGTACTTGAACATTTCATTGTTAGAAGTGGGAATAGAAAGGTGTTTTCATGCAAGAGGTTTCAGTGAATATAGGGGGCAATGTTTTTGTTAAATACCCCCCTTATCTTGGCTTCTAATATCTCAAATTTGGTCAAACTTGACATGCGAATTCTAAACAGCTTTTTAAAAATTACCATTTCTACACAGACAGCAGGTACTCAAGGTTCGAAATAACACATGTAGCCTACATACTACACAAACACACAGAATGTCATTCATTCAAAACCCACATCCATGGTCACTTCCAGGAAATTCTTTTTTTTTTTTTTTTTTTGCGAGGTTGTTCACATTTTTAATTAAATGCGACTTGTACGTGATCTGCAGTTTGCACTTTAAACACCCCAAAAGTGTCCTGCATGCGCATTTGAGGACACAACGACATCACACACAGCAACCATGCTCAGTGTTTACAGAAGTAAACATGGATGCTAGCATTGAGTATCTGGCGATTTTAAAGTTGCTGTCCTACCGGAGCCAGCACATGTACAACATATTTGTTTTAAGGAGGAGATTAAGAAGGCGAAGAGCAAGGTTTTTGGCCATGGTGTTTTGTGGGGCAGTGGCAGCAACGTCCAAATGGGAACTTTTGGGTGCAGAGACTAAGTGGTAGGATTGTTATGTGAGCTGGTTTACTGACACAGAGTTCATACACAATGTTTATGTACGTTTGTGAGCACTTACTTTTACCACTTTACCATCACTATGATACTGCCTAAATATGTGAATTTGTTCGCTTTTTCCAGTGGCTAGCCTTCTATAACTATGGGGTGATGCTATTTCTTGTTTATACTCATGGTTTTTTATTTTGGTCCATTTATTTTGAGTCCAAGTTCAGCTGCAGTTGTTTCCATCACCTGGGTCATCTCTTTCCTCTGTTGGTGTGTGTGTGATAACAGTGTGATATAATCTGCAAAGTCTGTGAGACTGCACTGGATGCCAGTATTTTTATTATTTGTTGTTTGTTTCATGACCCAGTTGATAGGCAGTAGGAGGGGAACAGAGTAGGCATTCTTGTCTCACCCCTGTGTGCATGGCAAAAGTTTCACTTGACATTCCATGCTGTGACTGGTATTGTGGATGTTGATTCATTTTTACAGGATTCCATAATGTTCTTCGAGTTTCCATAGCAGACCATGGTCTGTGCTATCAAATGCTTTTTTAAAGTCTATGAAGTTCATGTAGACTGGTGTATTCCATTCTATGGATTGTTCAGTGATGATTCTGAAAGTGCAAGATCTCCCCTGCCTGGTTTTCCCTGATCTTTTTATCCACCGTCTTCTGCAGGCAGTCACGAATGATGCCGTTTGCCTGGTGTTGATAATAACATGATCCCACAGTAGTTGTTGCATTCCTTGAGGTCTCCTTTTTTGATAGGATAGTGATGAGACTGTTTCTCCCATCCGCTGGAATGGTCACCTCTTCCCAGATGTGTGTGGTGTATTTTTTTGGGTTTCCCCATTAGTTTTTGGTGGTTGGTTAAAGTTCTTTTAGATTGTTTTTTTTTGGTGCTTCCTCAGCTTGCTGTGCCAGATCTTTAATGTAGTCCCTATTGTTACACCTAACACTTTTCTGTACCTCCTTGTTTTACTCCTTCATAGTTTCTGTGCGATGCAGTCTTTTGTGCTCAAGTTCAGCATTTGTTGAGCACCTCCTTCTTTGCCCTTCTCTCCATTCTCTATAGTGTTTCTGTTGATATCCATGGTTTGTGCTTTGTTTTCATCCTCCCCACTACTTCTTAACATGTTTCCTTCCATTCAGGCTTTGCCATTGTTCTTCCACTGGCTTCTCTGCTAGTTCTTCAGCTTGCAGTATTTGGAATCTGTTTTGTAAGGTGGTCTTGTATATTTCAGCTGTTCCTATGTCTTGGAGTAGCTCAATGTTGCATTTTACTGTCCATGGGGCATTTGCACCTCTCTTCACTGTAACATCCAAGACAAAGTGCCTGAACTTCTTGCTTATGCAAACGTGGTCAATATGGTTTTCGATCATGTGATGAGGTGATATCCAAGTGGCTTCATGTATAGGTCTGTGGGGAAAGACTGTTCCTCCTATAATGCACAGATGTCTGCAAATCTTTCACCATTAACGGTCATGCTTCTAAGACCATGCTTGCCCATCACCAGTTCGTACCCACTGTTCTTCTCTATAACCTTTGCGTTCATGTCACCCATGACTACAATGATGTCTTTGTCTTTTCTTACCTGGAGTGTCTGCTGTAGTTTTGTTGTAGACGTGGTCCTTTAAATCCTCATCACTGTCAATGGTGGGTGAATAACATTGTATAACACTCTTCTGCTTGGTTCTGAAGGTTGCAGTTACAGTGCAGATCCACACCCCTTGTGTTGCCGGATCGCTACTGCAGGTGGGCGTTCTCGGAAGTGTATATAGTCTTGTCAGGGAAGGTAAACGAGTTGTCAAAAAATCGTAACTTTCATCTATTGTTGCTGCTTTATTGTACATTACATATATAATCTTCATTCATGAAGCTATCAACGGCCAAACGACGTAGCCTATCTAACTAGCCATTACAAGTGCCTGTATCGTTTCCAAACTGTTCACGTAATTTGTACATTTGCACAGTTCACACAGATTAAACCCACCAAGGACAACGACAATTTCGGCCACTTTCCTCCACGCCTCATTTTTTATGTTTGTGGCTCTGTAAGAAGCATAGACAGTAGACGAAGGTAGGAAGACGGGGACATGTTTAAAATGCGAAACCCACCAGAACTGATTTCGTCATGACAGACCTCCCCTGTGATCTACTTTTATTAAATAACGCGGGCGCGTTTGCCGGACTAATTTGCATAAAGTTCAGCCGAGCCCAACTTCTTGACGCGCCGCAGCTGTCCGAGCCGGCACGCCAGAGTCCCGATAGGCTTTGCGCGGACGGCAATAACAACTTGACGGACTCCATTGAAAATGAATTGAAGGCATCCAATGCGCCAAATCTGACGCAATAGTGGATCTGCACCGTTATTGTCCTAGAGTTGATTGGCTGTGTGAGGTGCCTTTTCATCTGGGTGTCCAGAATAGAGCAGGGTCTTGCCACTGGCCAATTTGATTTCTCCTGCCTGAAGCCATCTTGTTTCACTCAAGCAAAGGATCTTGCACCTCTTCATCTCGTTTATGATGGTGGCGTTCCCCTTATTTATTTTCATTTCATTCTTTTCTTTAGTTTATATGACTCTTTTGCCTCGATCTGTGTGCATTGCTAGATGTTATGCACATTTTTTGCATGGGACTGAGTTTGTGCACTTGTGGCATGACGTTTTGAAATGAAGTTTCCGAAAGTCCATACAAGTCAATTGAGGCCTTTTATCATGCTCTCACAGCTCATCATCTGTATACTCTGCTTTGAATAAGTACAGAAGCCCATCAAATAGAAATTGCTCCTACTCTCCGTGTTCTGCCATCTCTGCAACTACAGTCAACAATTCCGGTTCAGGTGCCGCTATGGCTTCCAGGAAGTCAGTCGACTTGTGTGTACTTTCATCATGGCCACAACCAGAAACTATCACAAGGCACTACCTGTTTTATTAATTAGGCTAATGATTTGTACACTTACAAAGTTCTTAATGCCTCATTTTGAATGTGAGAAACAAGGAAATGTGGAGCTACTTAAAGCTTCTATAATGGTTTAAATATAGCAATATCGTAAACATTCCTTCGTGCCCTTAGCATTAGCATTTTGAGCCTTTTTGACAAAAAAAGGTAAAAATCGTAAAGTTTGAAATGCAAGTTCGTTTTCCTCCTCATCAAACATCCCAACTCATTATCATGTAACATACTCAAAGTTCATTTTACACTGAATTGCCCCTTTAAATTATCTCTAGGTGGCCTTGACGCAACTAATGATCGTGTCATGGGTAGCTACCACAAGCACCCACATAATGTTCTAACTATTAAACAATTCTGTAGACAAATGAATGATTTTACATTATTTGATTGCAGGAAGGAACATATTGATGTTAAATATCACTCTTAGGCATAAGAGGAGCTTCCTCCTGTATCTTATGTCCAGCGACCACCATCTTCTTTTAGCTGTCACTGAACAGATTTTGGTTTTATACCTAACATAAGCACCACTGTCAACATGTACTGGGGACATAAATTGGTGGATGTGGTCATAATCTGTAGTGGATTGTAATTAAAAACAAACCCATACCGTGTTTACAGATATGTCTAACTTAAAAGGCCTATATTATGAAAAGACTTGCTGACTTTTTCAAATGTTTCAGATGTTCAATTTTGTTACCATCATCTCTACCAATGCTCCAAAGCAAAAATCCAACCACAAACCTATTGTTTTGTGGCTTCTCTCGTGAGTGTATACAGCTCCTTTCACACCCTTTAACACTTGGTTCACACCCTTTGACACTATTAGCAAACAATTGGAATTCTAACATCCAACATTCTGAGCTAATTATGTGTCACAGCAGGGGAAGAATCAGTAAACATTAAAGAATTAATAATAATAATAATAATAATAATAACCTTTACTTGTATAGCACAGTTCATACATACAAGATGCAGCTCAAAGTGCTTTACAGTTTGGCAAGGTCACAAACAAAACAGCATTTCTTGCAGTCCAATGGCATCGGAGTAATTGAATGCAATAATGGAGTTGCGTGGTGTTTTAACAATGCAATGTCACAGCAGCACAATGCCCTGCTGATGCTGGCTCTTGCGTGAGCACAGGTAGAACATTAGTTGAATCTTGGTGGTGCAGGGGGGTTGTTCAGGCACTGTTGACAGTTCCTGCTTGTGTCCGTAGGGGCAACAGGGGTGAGGAAAAACTCCATGAATTGTGTGTGGTTGAATTGAACCGGAAATAAAAAAAAAGGAAGAAACCTCAGGCAGAACCGCGTCCCCTAGGGAAGCCCTTCTGCCGGGGCTGTGGCTGACTGGGGCTTGGTTGTAGTCAGGTTGATTGGTTGGATTGGACTTTGGAGGGGGGTAGGGGTCTGGGTGTCTGGGGATTGGGGTGATGGCAGGTCCTCGGTAGGGCCATTAGGTGTAGGCGAGGTTAAATAGATGAGTCTTGAGTTGACTTTTGAAGGCGTCGACGGACTCGGCTTCTCTAATGTGTTGTGGTAGGGCGTTCCATCTCCTTGGGGCGTGGTATGAGAAAGCTGCTTCCCCGATCCTTTTGGGTGGAGCTTCTGGGACCCTCAGGAGGCCAGCTTCGGCGGATCTGAGGGCTCGTGCAGGGATATAAACAGAGAGTGTGTCAGTGATATAGCAGGGGGCAAAACCATTTATAGCCTTGAATACTAACAGAAGTATTTTAAACTCAATTCTATAAGAGACAGGTAGCCAGTGGAGTTGAGCTAATATGGGGGTGATGTGATCCCTTCTTCTAGTTCTTGTTAGTAACCTAGCAGCCGAGTTAAGACCGTATCATCATCATCATCATCATCATCATCATCTTTTATTTATTCAGCTCTTTTACAGCAATGCACTGAGTATACAATCAAGCAACTAAAAACCAGAAAATACAAAGAAAAACAAAAGGTATAAATAATAAGTGACTTATAAAATAAAATTTTAAATCCAGTATAGCTGCAAGTGGCGATGACCGATGGCATTTCGCCTGTTCTGTTTACCTGTACCCTGTTTGTGCTGCTTTTCTCAATTCAACTTGATTTTGTTTTTATATTTCAACATTTTTGGAAGTGGGCATGGACAGGCAATGGTACTTGTCATGGCATGCTTCCAGAGGTTGTCTTGCTGATAGTACATGACGCATTTTGTGCAGTTCCCGCCTTCTTGGTCCAAGATATTGGCAAATCCCATTTTTTACATTTATCAATTTCACTAGCTGGTGCTATACTACCAACAGGTTTTTATGGACTGAGTTGATAATCCTCTGTGACATACCAAAATAAATTCATTGTGTCGGGTGAAATGGTTGTCAAGTTGATCTTTGATGAAAACTTCTAGCTTTGATGGGGAACACTGCCCCTTATGATGAAATTTTACAGAATTTGGCGTGCATGCTAAGAATGCTGTGTTCATTGTGTCAAGCTTTATAAAATTCGTGCTACTAGAGGCCGATATTGACTATCAAGCTATTTTAAGCTATGTGTTCTATTTTGTGGTGTAACTTTAAAACCGCTCATCTCCAGATGTATACTTTGATAACTTTTTGTTGCTATCGCTCATGATGTATACCAAATTTGATGGGATTTGGAAAAAGTCGCTACTTCAGAAAAGCAGTAATGTAATCTTAAGCAGTGGTAATTGGGGTCCAAGTGGAGGCAGTGGAGTTGAGAGGCGGAGCAGAGTGTGGAAATGTACTGTATTTTGTGAACTGTGGTTTGCTTGATTCTTCAGGGAACATTTAATCTGGTTGCCTTGAGCTACTTTTTTGTTTTCATGAAACTGTGTGATCCTCACTTGCTGTAATCAGCTGCTGCTCCGCTTGACATTCCGATCTGTGGTTAAAGGAAGGACCCTTCACATAGAAATTAGATCACGAGATGGGCAGGTAACAACAAAGGGTGATTGCCTTGCATTGCACTGCTACATTAGACTACACCTCGCTGCAATACAGTGAACGGGAAGATCTCTTATCTTTAAAACAAGATAATGGTGTGCAAACATTAATAAGTGGTTCAAACAGTTTCTATTAATTATAATATAAACTTGATGTGATGTGTAGATCCTGGTATGTTCATGGTTATATTGTAGTGTGTTGGGCATTGTTTTTAACTTGTATGTACAATAATTTGGTGTGTGGCTTTGTGGTCTTTAAAAAAATCTACAGCTGATGCATGGTTTTCATAGTTTAAAGGTCCCATCAAATGGCTCTATTTGCACAATTGTTATGTTCCTTAGTGTTTCCTGAAGTCATCGTGGCATTTTTTGACCAAAAAAGCAAAAGAATGAAAAACTACCGCTATGTTTCAATCCTGTCTGAACCTCTGGCAAAGCGTTCTGTGGACTTTTTTCCTGATGTGCTAATGAGCTTGTTTGTTGTTTGTTTGTTTGTTTCTTGCTTGTTTCTTTAAAGAAACATTTGATGCCAGTATGACATGGCATAGCGCATTATGATCTGAGGCTCTAAAGAACCATTTCTAATGTGAAGAATAATGTAATTGTTGTAATGTAATAATGTAATAATGTAATTGTTCAACACAGTTTTCACTCTCCATGGAACCTTCCAGAGATTTAAAAAAACATTTAAGCACCTTTATTTTTTTTAGAATGTAGAGAACAAGAAAACTGAACCCACCACTGAGGGGTCTGAAAGGAATTGTTTACATTTACAAAGAAGCTAAAAAAAACAATAGTCAGTAACTAAAATAAACATCCCAGACACTTAGAAAGTGTTTTTTGTAATAACATGGGCCCTTTAAAAGAGAGATTTAAAATCTAGAGATGGTGGGAACACCTAACTACAGAATCCGCACCATGTACGCAGGTGCAATTGGGACCTGGGTTTGAGTTCGGTTAAGGTTATTATCTAATTCCAGTTATTAGCGGATGTATCTGTCTAACCCATATGTCCTTGCACACTCCTCAGTGTTCTGTCTGACCTAAGGCATAAAATGTGCATTACTTTAAAAAAGGAGCAGGTGAAGTCCCTTGCCTAGGTGTGTTAACTCAGAGGCAATAGTAGATCTATTAATGGAGGTGTCTTATGGCTTTGTAGTAAACCAAAGCTAATGGGCTCTTCTATTAGATGCTTGACCACTTACTTTAAATTAACTTATCTGTGTTTTTTTTTACTTGGAATACCCCCTTGGTGTCTTGTTGCAACTGCCAGCATTCCACCATGCACTTCAATGGCAAAGTAATTATATAGCAGCACAACCATCAAACTTCAGTTTAGAACATATCAGCTTCAATGGTGTCTTTTTCTCCAAAGCTCTAGGAGCATGTAGGAGGCTGTAAAAACAGGAATAATCATGGTGTATAATGATAATAATAGTGAACATTACTGAAGAAGAACAAAGTGTGCTCACCTCTAGGTGGCAGCACACAACAAACTGAATGGTACAGCACTGACAGTTGTCCTGTTTCCATTAAACATTCGTATTAATGATACGCATTTGTAGTAATTCGGTTTAACAAGATGCCAATCAACGGGCATTTTAGACCGCTATGATTAATGTGCATTTCCGGTGTTTGCAAGTAAGGATTGCTTAGTCAAATGCACATTAACAAGTTGGAAGGGAACTCAGGTAATGACACATTTGAGTTGAAATAAACTTTGAAAAGACATGTTAAGATGCATTTGTTTGCATTTTAATATTGATGTACACATCTAGAATCTTATTAAAGTAACAACTTGCACTTAATTTGCCTGGATACATTTCATGCTGTAGTTTTGGCTACGTAAATGTGACAATAATAACATACTAAAGTAAATAAGGGAAAGTCTACTTAGCATTTCTTAATATGTTACACTATTAATTCTTTAAAAAAGTGTATTATTTTGTGTAAAAATAATCGTTAGGCACAGAAAAGTATTATTAACCATGTGTTTCACATTACAACATTACATTATGCAATCCAAAAAGTCTGTCTTTTTAACCAGTTCTAAAATCAAATGCTTTTTCCACAAGTTGGACATTGTTACTAGACATAGTGTCCTGTCTCCACCACAGCAACTCAGTCCAGTAACACCATGCAGTTGGCTTGGCCAGGTAGAAAACACTGCAGCTGACTGTGTCCTCTCTGAATATGATTTGCTTATCCTTCAAGTACGGCACTCGTGTGAAAGTAAAACTAAGATCAGTAAGATGCTGACCAGAGGCAATAGCATGTCACTGTTAAATGCCAGTGCATACATATTCTTTGGATATTATGCAAATTGACAACTTTCTTTAGTCCAGACAGCCCCAGACCACCCCACTATTCCTTGTGTGGCTTGGGGTGGGTATGGAAGTCGTCTGGCATCTTCTTACTGACTAATCTCCTAGTGTCAAACCTGTTTGGTTAGGCACATGATCTAATAGACCTCCCTATTCACCTCCCTAAAACAATCACACACTAACATGTGTCTAACTAAAGCTGCTTGAACCTGATCACCCTGATTACAACTGCATTGAAATGATCATGGATGCCTTGTGTTTATGTAGAGATACTTGGTAATAGCTTTAAATGACCCTTATTGAATTAGTTTTGTACTATTTACTTTACATTTGTTTAACAGAGGTATTTTCACCAAATACAAAGCGTCAACATTTGCTGTTGAAGTATAATGCTTCATCACTTGTATGATATGAGCAAAAGGATTTTATTTCTGGCCTTGATTGTGGCAAATTTATCTAACAAACATAAGCTTTACAAATTGTGCAAACATATTTTTTACGCTTGACTGTTTCCTTTCCTTTGTTGCTCATGTTGGGTTTTTTTAAAGGTTGTTTCAAATGTTGTTTATGGTGTCATGTTGTTGGTGCTGATGTTGGCAGGCAGGGGGCAGCACATTGTAGCAAAAGAGGACTTCAGTGTAACGTCCCTCAATGTAAAGTCCTCTGGCATGTTGTAGTTTCAGACAATAGAACTCATCCTTGCTGCCGTTTGAACATTTGCTACAAGTAAACATTAAGGCCAGTATTTCACATTGTCTTTAACCCTTGACACTGCACCCTCAAAGATCTAAAATGATTTTGACCCTACCAGTATTTCAGGAGAAGTTGTATGTAAGACAGCAGTATGAGATGCACTTCTGTTTTGGTTCATTTCTTTTTTTTAACATTACCAATGTCAAGATAAAGTAAAAAGGATATGAAATCCACACACTTTGACAACTGTATTTATATAGTACAAATGCAACAGAAGCTGGAAAAAATTGTATGACTTCTTTTCCAACACATTGACAAAATGTCCTAATGTGGTTACAAGGAAGGAGTGCACAATATTTCACCTATGGAATAAAAACATGTATGAAGACCAAAGATTCTAGAGTAGCGCTCTAAAATCTTTGATTTAGAGCGCTACTCTAGATCTACTCTTGATTTAGACTGATCATGTTACATGTTTTTACAAAATGTCCCAGATGTTGGAAAAGACTGACAATACGCACTGCACAAGGGCTTAGGAGGTACAATAGTATTAGATAGCAAGAGGTGTAAAACCACTGGGTAGAATTAGCCTCAGCTTTAGCTTTATTGTACAGACTATTACCCAATTTACATTCACTGAATTAGGACTTCTTAAAGGACAATATCGACTAATTAGATGCTGGACACAGTAAGGATAAGGACCATTTTATGATTACTTTAAAAAAATGTTTACTTCTACCTACTGCCTATTCTGTAAGCAAGATTTTATTCACACAATACAGGCACTTTACAGGCCTGTCAAGTTCATCCTTAATAAAAAATGATTACTTACTGTAAATGTCTTGTGTATAGCATCTTACAAAGTCTGCATGCTGACCCTGCTCTTGTATATCAGGGCCACCAGCATGAAAGGTGGAGGCCGGGGGAAGGAGCCACCAGTGGAGGGGGAGGTCAGTGGCAAACGGCCCAAACGCAAGTGTCTGCAGTGGCACCCTCTCCTCTCCAAGAAGGCCTTGGACTTCTCTGAAGAGGAGGAAGAGGATGATGAAGAGGAACTGGACAAAGTAAGCATATATCCATGTCAAGTCAATATGTTGAATGAAACTTGTGTATTTATGTTGCAAATTTGATTTTGTTAACTTGGTAGCAAATGTATAAATACAGGCTGAATTGTTCACCTGCTAGAAACCATTAAGAGCTGTTTCAGTTTGACCTTCTGGTACAATATGTAATACATTACACCGGGCTCTGCATAGGATGGCAGCTCTGATTTAATCTAACAGAAGGTCTTGATGCCTTAAGGCTCTTTCCTCACAGCACTTGGAGGTCGTTGTGTGCCCTCCAGTGTGTGTGCAGAGACGGAGCACAGACAAAACTGAGTTCTCAAATTTTCTATATTTACCTAAAATTCTTTGCAATGTTTCTGGGATCATACCATGACAAACTTTGAATGCTTTTCCATGAGGCCAGACATGAACCACAAGAATCACGGCTACCCACACAGCCCTGACATGTTCAATACAACAGGGGAGCATGTATGTCTAGGGTCATAGGTGTCAATTCTGAGTTCAGAAAAGTAAGTGCCACAAATTGGATCCAACTAGCTCTGAATCAGCTGATCGTAATGAGCACTCAAAACAGGTAAATCAACTACTTAGCTGCTTACTGCAGCGATTCGGTTGCCTAGCGACGGGGGCGCTGTACCAGCTGACTCCAGACGTGGTCCAGTGTTTGTTTTAAAGTTAATATTTTTGTTTTAATTGCATGTCATTCTTCAACTTCTTGATTTTTGGGATGTTGAATGAAGGAGTTCTTAATCTCGATTACTTTTGTTTCTATTACTTTTATTATTTTTGTGTTTTGACCGCCAATCTGAATTGCGCAAACGGATTCGGCTTACAACCGGCGCATCCCACCAGCGCACACCCTCGAAGACGCACCTACTCACGCAGAGACCTCCTAGAGCTGAGATATCAACCGGGAGTAGATGGAGATCCGATCACAGACAACTTGCCAATTGAACTTTTGCGAGGACTCAAGAGGAAGCGGATACGAAGGTTAAGAGGTTCGAGAGGAGGAATACGGAACAGATTGAAGTGGAGGGGCAGTCGGCTACCTTTACCTGCCATAACCCTCGCGAATGTAAGATCATTGCGGAACAAAACAGAGGAACTTTTAACACTTGTCCAATACGACATGGATTACAACCAAACCAGCCTCTTCTGTTTCACCGAGACCTGGCTCACTAAGGATGTACAGTTTAACTTGGATGGCTTTAACATCATTCGATTGGACAGAGACGCAACACAAGCTCAAAAGTCAATTGGGGGCGGGCTCTGCATAGCGGTCAACAACAAATGGGCAACGAATATCACGGTGAGAGAGACTATGTGCTGCAAGCATTATGAATTAATGACTGTGTCCTTTAGACCCCATTATCTACCTAGGGAATTTTCACAGATCACAGTTTTATTAGTATATGTTCCAGGGCCTGACTTTAGTTTAGCTGCAGGGCATATTGCTGAGAGCTACACCAGAGCCGTGAACCTGACAGGAGAGCAGCCAGTTTTCATTCTGGGTGACTTTAACAGGTGCGATATCACTACATTTCTGCCAAATTTAGAGCAATATGTCACCATCCCCACTAGAATGCAGAACACGCTTGATCGTTGCTACGGCAACATCACAGACGCATATGTTTCAAAAGCGCGTCCTCCCCTCTGACGTTCTGATCACAATGTCATTCTATTGCTGCCAAGCTACAGGTCGAAGCTTAAGAAAACAAAAACAATAACACAGTGCGTCAGGGTTTGGAATGAGGATTCAGCCGAATCATTAAGGGGATGTTTTGAGGCAACAGACTGGGATTTATTTTTCAATGATTGTGGCAATGATCCTAACACTTTAACAGATGTGATCACCTCCTACATTTCATTCTGTGAGGACACTGTAACACCTACTAAACAAATACGCATTTTCCCTAATAATAAAAAATGGGTCACCAAGGACATGAAGATCTGTCTGGTCCAGAAGAAAAAAGCCTTTCTGGAGGGAGATATGGCCAGGGTGAGGGAGCTGCAAAAAGAGTTTAGGGGGAAAGCCAAGGTAGCTAAGATCAAGTTCAAGAACAAGGTGGAGCAAAAGTTAATATCTGGAAATGCAAGGGAGGCATGGCAAGGTTTGAACACCATCATGGGAAGAGCACCCAAGCCGACAGGGGCTATATGCTCCGATCCAACTCTTGCTGAGCAATTGAACATCTTTTTCGCACGCTTCAATGGGGGTAGCACATCTGTCACCTGGGAACCCCCAACCCACAACACTGACCTCTCAACATTAACGAACACCTAGTCACCTCCATACTGCGCAGAGTCAACCCTTACAAAGCTTCTGGCCCTGACAGGCTCAGGGGGAGAGTGCTGAAAGAATGCTCCATCCAGCTAAGCGGTGTACTCGCTAGGCTTTTTCAGCATCTCTTGGACTCTGGCTGCGCCCCTGACCAATGGAGAGAATCCACCATCATTCCCATCCCCAAAAAGTCATCAGCGAAGGAGCTCAAGGACTACAGGCCAGTGGCACTGACATCTATGCTCTGCAAATGTATGGAGAGAGTGGTGTGCCACCTTCTATCTGGCATGGTGTCAGACCAGCTGGACCCACACCAGTTCGCCTACAGGGAACGCCGTGGAGTGGAGGATGCGAGTCTTTCACTACTGGACACAGTGGCTAGAAACCTGGACTCAGGACACCCACACACCAGGATCTTGTTCATGGACTTTTCCTCTGCATTCAACACCGTGCACATAGACACACTCCTTCAGATCCACCCAACACTCACCCAGTGAATTAAGAGTTTTCTGCTGGACAGACCACAACAGGTGATCTTCAATGGAGTACAATCTTCAAAAATCATATTGAACACTGGACTGCCCCAAGGTTGCGTTTTATCCCCAATCCTCTTCTCAGTGTACACAAATAACATCGTGTGTCACAAGGAAGGTATGGCACTTTTTAAGTATGCTGATGACATTGCTTTAGTGGCACATACAGTGCTGGCCAAAAGTATTGGCACCCCTGCAATTCTGTCAGATAATGCTCAATTTCTCCCAGAAAATGATTGCAATTACAAATGCTTTGGTAGTAATATCTTCATTTATTTTGCTTGCAATGAAAAAACACAGAAGAGAATACAATTTTTTTAAATCAATTATCATTTTACACAAAACTCCAAAAATGGGCCGGACAAAAGTATTGGCACCCTTTGAAAAATCATGTGATGCTTCTCTAATTTGTGTAATTAACAGCACCTGTTACTTACCTGTGGCACATAACAGGTGGTGGCAATAACTAAATCACACTTGCAGCCAGTTAAAATGGATTAAAGTTGACTCAACCTCTGTCCTGTGTCCTTGTGTGTACCACATTGAGCATGGAGAAAAGAAAGAAGACCAAAGAACTGTCTGAAGACTTGAGAAGCAAAATTGTGAGGAAGCATGGGCAATCCCAAGGCTACAAGTCCATCTCCAAAGACCTGAATGTTCCTGTGTCTACCGTGCGCAGTGTCATCAATAAGTTTAAAGCCCATGGCACTGTGGCTAACCTCCCTAGATGTGGACGGAAAAGAAAAATTGATAGATTTGAGAGATTTCAACGAAAGGTTGTGCGGATGGTGGATAAAAAACCTCGACTAACATCCAAAAAAGTTCAAGCTGTCCTGCAGTCCGAGGGTACAACAGTGTCAACCCGTACTATCCGTCGGCGTCTGAATGAAAAGGGACTCTATGATAGGATACCCAGGAAGACCCCACTTCTGACCCAAAGACATAAAAAAGCCAGGCTGGAGTTTGCCAAAACTTACCTGAGAAAGCCAAAAACGTTTTGGAAGAATGTTCTCTGGTTAGATGAGTCAAAAGTGGAGCTTTTTGGGAAAAGGCATCAACATAGAGGTTACAGGAAAAAAAACGAGGCCTTCAAAGAAAAGAACACGGTCCCCACAGTCAAACATGGCGGAGGTTTCTTGATGTTTTGGGGTTGCTTTGCTGCCTCTGGCACTGGACTGCTTGACCATGTGCATGGCATTATGAAGTCTGAAGACTACCAACAAATTTTGCAGCGTAATGTAGGGCCCAGTGTGAGAAAGCTGGGTCTCCCTCAGAGGTCATGGGTCTTCCAGCAGGACAATGACCCAAAACACACTTCAAAAAGCACTAGAAAATGGTTTGAGAGAAAGCACTGGAGACTTCTAAAGTGGCCAGCAATGAGTCCAGACCTGAATCCCATAGAACACCTGTGGAGAGATCTGAAAATGGCAGTTTGGAGAAGGCACCCTTCAAATCTCAGGGACCTGGAGCAGTTTGCCAAAGAAGAATGGTCTAAAATTCCAGCAGAGCATTGTAAGAAACTCATTGATGGATACCGGAAGCGGTTGTTCGCAGTTATTTTGTCTAAAGGTTGTGCTACCAAGTATTAGGCTGAGGGTGCCAATACTTTTGTCCGGCCCATTTTTGGAGTTTTGTGTAAAATGATAATTGATGTAATCTTTTTTATTCTCTTTTGTGTTTTTTCATTGCAAGCAAAATAAATGAAGATATTACTACCAAAGCATTTGTAATTGCAATCATTTTCTGGGAGAAATTGAGCATTATCTGACAGAATTGCAGGGGTGCCAATACTTTTGGCCAGCACTGTATGTCTGACCAAGATGCCCCGACTCGCTACCAAGAGGTCGTAAATAACCTTAGCCAAACATTTGTAGAACTGTCTTTGGAGCTGAATGTGTCAAAGACAATGGAACTGTGCTGTGGGGGCAGAGCTAAAACAACACCTCTGTTCCAGCCACTTGCCATGCAAGGACAGATGGTGAAACAAGTGGAAGTCTTCAGGTACCTGGGTACAGAAATCGAGACCTCCCTGTCTTTCTCACAACACGTGGACACAATTTTTAAAAAAGCACAACAACGCCTCCACCTACTCAGGAAACTCAGGACTTTCCAAGTCAGCAAGGACATTCTCACCCTAGTGTACCGCTCCCTGAATCAGTCCTTACCTTTAATATCTCCTCCTGGTACAACTTAATTGGCATTAGACAGAAGAACAAACTCACAAGAGTAGTAAATCAGGCAATCAAAATTACTGGCTCCCCTCAACCTTCCCTATCTGAACTGTACAACAGTGCAATGATCAGGAAAGCCAACATGATCACTAAGGACCCTTCTCACCCCCTACACCACTCCTTCCAACTACTTCCATCAGGTCGGCGTTACAAAGTACCCCTAGCGCACAAAAACAGATATAAAAAATCCTTCATCCCTTCAGCTGTAGCCCTACTCAACAGCAGATGAACAATACCAACTACCCAGCTACCCAGCTACCAACATTCATGTATTGTCTTGTCCTGTCATGTCTTGTTTTGTCTTGTCTTGTCTTATGTCTGTGATAATCACTGGAGCCACACCAAAAGACAATTTTCTGTTTCAAGTGTAACAGACAGTAAAGTTTTATCTTATCTTATCTTATCTTACTTGGTGAAGTCACCTGTGTTCGAAGGAAAACATGACAGGGTTTGTACTTTCTGAACCCGGGATTGGCACATCTGCTTAGGGTAGGCAATGCACACTGTACTTATGCAGCCTCATGCACAGAAGTATGCTAGAGTCTTCATCTTTTGCCTTTGCTTAGTTCTGTTTTCCCATATTCATTAAAGGTCAACTTCTATCGTTATTTTTATTCATATTGCTGTGTCGCCACTATGGTTGAATGCATTGTGCGTCATTTCTGTGAAAAATTATGTCCTAGTTCTCTTGCTTGACGCTGTTTTCTGTAAGCTAGAACAGGTCTAGTGGTTGAACGACTGGCTTTTCCAGTGTACCTCGTGAATATCCATGACGTGTCAAAAAGGCACCTCTGATTGGGCAAATTCGCTGTCTTTCGCTCACCTAGCTTCTGTCCACTGTTCTTCCTCTGGGATGTCGGCATGCCATACATGGCTCTGGGTGGGGCTTACGACCTAGTGACGTAGATAGGTTTAGCCTGCTCTGGTCCGCTCGTTCTGGTTAGCTCGACCCTTTAATGACCAGTAAAACCATGAGGGTCGAATTTCACTTCTTGGAGTGCTGCGTGCATTGTTGTGACCCACCACATTGTAAATAGAGCTACTCAAAGTGGTTTTTAGCGGAAGGACCCCTTTAAAGATCAATGCCAATGAATGACGTGGTGAAAACCATCTGCATAATTTAAATTGGATATAGAACACATTAATCCCTCTGTTTCAAGAGGACTTGAAAAGAAGAGCTTTTTTCTGCACAGCTCTAACCTGTGTGTTGTCAGTTGCACAGTCT
Organism: Setipinna tenuifilis; assembly: GCA_030347295.1. Taxonomy (NCBI): domain Eukaryota; kingdom Metazoa; phylum Chordata; class Actinopteri; order Clupeiformes; family Engraulidae; genus Setipinna; species Setipinna tenuifilis. Next base: position 30,723,812 of record CM059272.1, read on the forward strand.
CAAACCCACAAACCTGCAACACAAGGTGCTTAAGTTAAAAGGTAAGAGGCGCTAATAAGTCAGCTCAAAGCTCGACGGCTAGCTCACTTGCATGTCCTATTGAGGTGTCAGGAGGGTGGTCTGCCTACATGCAAACATGCAATTCTGAAAATAGAACATAGTGCTCCCTGAAACTGTGTGAAAAACGGCTTAGCCACCTGAATTTTGGGCAGCAGGCAGTGCAACACACTTTTTTGCCCTGCACAGCTCTAGTACCACCTATATTACTAACTACAAAGAAAATGTAATGATCCATAAAGTGAACTATCCTAGAAAGTTGTAAATAGAGTTTGTGATTGTAGTTTTAATAGCGTCTTCCCTAAACCTCAGAGGACTATGCTCTGTGGACAGAGCGAAGGGCAGGAGGTGGAGTGTGGCGTGGTGGAGGAGTGTGAGGAAGACGCATCTGAGCAGCGGGCCCGACGACCAATGAACGCTTTCTTGCTCTTCTGCAAGCGCCACCGCTCCCTAGTCCGTCAGGAGCACCCCCGGCTGGACAACCGCGGGGCCACCAAGATCCTGGCCGACTGGTGGGCTGTGCTGGAGCCTAAGGAGAAGCAGAAGTACACAGATATGGCTAAAGAGGTCAGTGGCCCTTGCTCAGTCATTTTGAAAAACAAAACAAATATCAGTGAAGTTAGCAGAAATACACAGACATTGCAAAAGAGGTCGGTGGGCCAGGCAAAGTGAGGTGAATGTGATCCCTTTTGTCATTACACAGCATACACAATGAAATTGTAACATTGCAGCACCCAGAGAGAAGTGTGTGGGGACAGTACAGTAGCTCAGGGTACCTCAGTGGCAGGGTGGATTCAAACCTGCGACCCAGGCCACCACTACCCTACAACAGCCAGTCACTTAAAAGAAAACAAAACAAAAAAAATAGTGAAGTTAGCTGTTGCCAATTCATGAATCTTCTCCACCAATAATGTAATAATGCATTTATTAAAGATTATTGTGAGTGGTTTGGGTATTTATTTTTCTGCCAGACAGTCCAGTATTTTTAGGTTATTGATGCCAACTGGTCGCCCTATCAATCAGTAATATCAATCAATAAATGTTTTTTTTTCTTATTTTAGCCTGTTAATTAATTGTATTGGCCCTTCATTGTGTGTATGCTTTCAAAGGTACTTTGTTGTTGATGTCATTTTTTCAGTCACTATTTTACATTGTGTAAACTGTGTTGTACTTTTGTGTTGTAGTACAAGGATGCTTTTATGAAGGCCAACCCCGGGTACAAGTGGTGTCCAACCACCAACAAACCAGTGAAAAGTTCGTCTCAGGCAGTTGGCAACGCCCGCAAAAAAGTCTGGTCCATCCCCACCAACTCCACCAAGGACTCTTCAGCAGCCAAAAAAGTGACCAGGACAGACAGCAAGCCACAGCTTAACTTTGCCATGGCTGGTCAGTTTTTGTCCAAATCACACATGTAAATTGGGTCTGTGCTTTCCCATGTGAAATAGAAATTGAAAAGCCATAAACACTTAATATTACAGTTCTTTTTTGTAGTATAGTTACATGTAACAATATGTAATATTATGTATTTCCTCTGTACATACACTGTACATACAGTGGATTTTGTGACGTAAAAATATTAAATCAAGGTAAATCATGTTAGAACCTTTTCTACTGCCGCTACCAATTTTGTTCAATTCTGATTTCATTTTTTTTCAAACTACTTTGTACACACAGACTATTCTCTTTTTATTTTTATTTTAATAGAACATTGTAGTCATAGCTTTACTCTTTTCATTGCTGAAAAGAGTTACCAAAAGTTGCTGACTTGTGGATGGATTTGACTCAGTGCTCGCAGTGCCAACATGTACTCCCCTGCATGGGCTTGGAATGAAGATTCGTCTGACTAACTCATGTACAAAACAATATATATTATGTATCCTATCCTAAATATAGCGAACTAGTGAACATGCTAGTTAATGTCAAAGAATAATGGAAAACGTCAGATTTTTGGTAAATATAAAACAACAAACTAGATGTGTCTGATGGTCTTGAACTCATGGTAACATTTATAGGTGTGATTTCATAACTAGCTGTTTCATAGCAGCACACGGTTGCACCACTTTACCAGTTGTGTGTGTGCCTCCAAGCAGGAGCCTCTGAGAGTGTGCAGAGAAATGCTGCAGGTTCATGTTATCTTTTCTACACCAAATCAGGCCTGAATTAATTTATCCTGCTTTTAATTACCTGAAATTAAAGGAATGTAACAAAATAGACTGGCTGAAACCAAGAAAATGTGAGGAAAATCCTATACGAACAGCTGTACTTTATTTGGGGTTAATAAGTCACTTTAATTGATGGCAGGTGTATGCTAATTAGTATGTACAATGAATTTGAATGTCATTGGTTGATTCTGAGCACTGCCACATTCACATTTTATTTGCCTTAGAAATATTCTTACTGTTTTTTCACTTTAATTTATAGGTTGCAATTTCACACCTAAGTTAGAAAAGGTTCTGACATTATTTATTCTTGTTTCATTTTGATTCACATCACAGAAACCTGCAATTTTATCAGGGGTGTGTATTTTTTTATATCCACTGTATGTAACACAAACCATAATCCTATGCTACAGTGTAAGGACATAATGTTGCATATTGCAGTGGGTCCGTGTACCATTCGTTCTTTTGTTTTTCAATTAAGAATCAAATAACAACAAAACGGGAAAACGGGTTGTTATTTCATTATTCCATTTTAGTGCCAAACGAAAAAACCAATTTTGACCCATTTTTCCATATATTAATATTTCATGTTCATAATCATTTCTCAAACAACGGCAATCAAAAATCACTCGTCTTGCCAGTTTCATTTTTTGATATTTTATTCTGTCGCCCTCATGTGCCCCGGAAGTCATGACAGCTCATGGAGTTGTGCGCGTAGTCTAAAACTTTCAACGGCGGCTGCTATGGCTGGCATCGAGATCTACGGTGATTATATTAAAGCCTTATTTGAAGATGGAAAAACACATGCTGAGATTTCCACTACCTTAAAGCAGCATGGAGCTAATATGTGCTCAGAAATGAGTATTAGAAGATTTTGTGGAAAACACAACCTAAGATGAAAAGGTAAAAAGTAATTTTCGCTCATCAGTGCCATGTGTGTCACAAGCAGTAATTTATCACGTACGATCTGCCACCACCAGTGACTGTATTTTCCGTCATTGGCCACCACCGAACGTCGGCGTGATTACGATGACTAACAGCATAGCACTTCCGGAGCACATGAGGGCGAGAGAATAAAATATAAAAAAATGAAATTTTTGATTGCCGTTGTTTGAGAAACGATTATGAGCATGAAATATTAATATATGGAATAATGAAATAACAACTCGTTTTCCCGTTTTGTTGTTATTTGATTCTTAATTGAAAAACAAAAGAACAAATGGTACACGGACCACACTGCTTCATATATGACTTACTCATGATTATGACCATATTTCTCATACAAAAAAGTATAAAACCTTTTATGTTGTTTTTCCTTTCCTTGATTAACTAAGGATCTTGTATATTGTTTACTGTCATATATTTTATTTTTTAAAGTTTCACATAAAATGTATACATATTTTGTATAATTTATCTATGTCCTTTTTATATGGGTTGGTAAATTCTATTGTGCATGTAATGTCTTACTTGTAACATTGTGTGCACAGATCCAACTAAAATGGGTGGGCTAAGTATGCTACTGCTGGCTGGAGAACATGCCCTGACTGCCAGAGAGGTAGGATTTATGAGGTCATTCATCAATGCAAAGATTCAAATTTTCTACTGTCAGTATCTTGGACCAAGCAGAAAAGAACTGCATCAAGTTTGTCAAGCTTCCAGAGGTTGTTGTAGTAATCATGCATATCAAGCTTACTGGTCCGTAGGGGGTGTAGTAATTTCACCAAATTATATTTTGGCTGATATCTGTTGAACTCTATGATTTAACATGTTGTGCTTTTGCATCAATGTACCTGGTTATTCCATGCCATTAAGTTATTGACATTAATTACCTATTTTGACATTAATAGCTAAAAAAGGGTTAAGAATGAATCAGGATATTCACTGATTAACATTTGACTCTTTGATTTCTTATCCAAATTGTGCAGCTGTCATCTAATCCTTCCCCCGCTGTTGTTACAAATGCTACTAAACAGCATGGAACATCGGCCCTTTTTCAGCTTGCTGAGGTAAGACCACCCAGACCATAGAATCTGCATTGTTTGGTATGAATGTTCTTTAAAGAAACACTACGCTTCTGTGGGAATTTAGGGTCATTTTCCAACTCCCTTACAGGTAAACGGTTAAGTTTGACCATTTTGGAATCCATCAGATGATCTCCAGATCTGGCAGTAGGATCTCCAGGGGCCTCATTTATCATCAGTTCGTAGAATTCTTCCTAAAATCTGTCGTACGAATGAAATTTAGAATGTTCCTAAGCACGGAAATTTCGGCATTTATCAACCGTTCCAACGCTGGTCGTACGCACATCTGCAATGATAAACTCCACACCTTCCAGATCACCTTGCGCGGGCACGAGCAGACTAATTTACATCCCGCAACGCCCCCAATTACCCATATATGGCATCAACAATCCCTTTAAAAGCCACCGGAATTCCTAATTGAGCTTTTGTGGAATGATGGAGAGGCGCTCGAGGAAACGCGATTTCTCCGCGATCGAAAACCTGCTCACAGAGGTCCAACAAAATGAAAAAATCATATTTGGCACGTTGGGGGTATAGGGGTTACAAACAAAAGAAAAAATATGGCGTGGGAAAAAGTGACAAGCGGTGTAAATACCATAGGATTGGAACCAGATAAATAGGACTGTGACCTAGATAAAAAGAAGTGGTTTGATGTTAAATTAAATGCAAAAAAAAACGTGTGGCCGCTTACTAGCGTGCTGTTGCGGCGATCGGGGGAGGGCAAGTTCCAAATCATGTAAAACTCTCAGCCTTGGAAGAACGAATAGCAGCTATTCACAAAGCGTTTGTCTAGGAGGGCTTCCTGGACTCAAAAAGTAAAGTGTTTGAGGTGCTCTTTGGAAGGGAAAGAACTTGGGTTGCAGCAAAGGAAAAACTCCAAGGCACTCTCAGTTATTGTAAAATTAAAAAGCCTTTATTACTGTGGCTAGGTCACATTAACCGTTCTTTAAAAACCCCAACGCATTTCGGCATACAAGCCTTCTTCAGGGGGTCAAACGCTATAGCATATAGCGCTATAGCGAATAGCAGCTATTATTGGAGACTCCGCATGCTCAGGTTTAAGTGGCACAGTTGGGGATACCGACCTCATGACACCAAATGACATTACATTGCATTTGGCAGATGCTTTTATCCAAAGCGACTTACAAAAAAGGAGGACATAAGCAAACAGAGGTGTAAAGGGACACAGAATAAGCAGACAACCTTTAAACATACAGGGAGGTGCATGTGTCTGAATCAGTTTCCCAGAGTGGATAGGACTTGCACATCAACAGGTATGGCTTTGTTTCACGCTGGAGAAATGGCCCCAATTCAAAGCATAAATTAAGCAATATATGCCTTGGAAAGCGGAACCTGCTCACAAGCCATTCATTGCTTTCGCCAACAAATCTGTTGAGATTTCTCAACAAATCTTCGCCAACAAATCCGCTCCCTAAATACGCGCTCCCTGCATTACGGGGGGTTTTCCAGGTCCTCGAGCAATGCCAAATGGGCCATGTTGCGTTCTTAAAGGCATATCATAGGTATGCCTTTTATACCAATATTAATTAGGCTACACTAATTATTTTCAAGTTAGAACTATTAAACAGTTATATTTTACACTTTTGGTGGAATGAAACAAAAGCTAGGCTGTGATGTTACTTGCGCTTTATTCTGCACGCGTAAGACCACAGTAGGCCTACTTCTGAATTAGATACAAGGACCCAAATACCGTCCAACACACTGTCATACAAAAATAAGCAACATTGTAGGTCCAATATATGCTCCTGTGCAGCGAATGAAGCTCTAGAATCAATACTATTTGCAATTTCGTTATTCTACCACTAGGTTCCTGTGCGTACAACGGGTCAGAGTTGTGCGTATATTTAGGCACATTCCTACGTTCAAGTACGAGTTCATAAATCCCACACTTTGCGCAGGAATGATCGCATGCACCCTTTACGCACATATCTGTTCGTAAGAACGCTTGATAAATGAGGCCCCTGGTCTGGCGGTAGCACTTCAGCTATTAGCTTAGCATAAATCATTGAATCACATTAGCACTTCAGCTATTAGCTTAGCATAAATCATTCAGTACGTTCACATGGACAAGTCGAAACCGATTGAAACTGGTTTGGGATCGTACCGGCTTCATGTGAACGGGGATACGATTGGTTTGATATTGGTTTTCCAAAACCACTTGCGACGCCAGGCTTGGGCTGGTTCCAAACCACTTGGTGCTGCCATGTGTACAGGGATCGGATTGGTTTCGGGTATTGTGCATGTATCAACGAAATAAAAACATGCAGTTTGTTCCTTCATACGGACTTCCTAACACAGCAGAATGCACAACACGTACGCGAATGTGTCAAACTCCTGGAACACCATCTTTGTATGCCGCCAGAAAGTTTGTTTATTGTCTTTATTTAGTAGGAACAGTGCAGAGCCCATAGAAGATGTGCCAGAGTATTACGTTTTTGTTTAGACCACCTTATTGTTTAAGTGGGTAATAATATCAGGTGAAAGGAGGAGGCTATGTAAATACATTTGCACTGACTGACTTGTAAGATTTTCTTTAGCCACTGTTTTGCGATGTGGAATAACCGGAATGAGAGGTGAAAAGTTCAGTCTCCTCTACGTGTCATCTGTATGCACTTTAGGCATATGTGTGCAGTGCTGTAGTTGGCTGTTGCGTATCTTACCTACGTAGCAGCTTTGTTGTGGGCAAATGTTTACTCGTGTTATGTCCATTATTGTAGTTATGTGTCGTTAGTCGCGTTATGTCCAACATTGTAGCAGCTAGCGTTGTAAATCTTGTCATGGCTGGGTCGGCACAGTTTCACCAATATCTTTGGCATTTTTTGCCCAAACAACACGAAACTTGGCACTGCACACACTGGTAACATTATGATGACGCTTGAGATCAAGCGGATGAGTGGTTCAAGAGTTATGCATGAAACAGACGTTCCTTGCATTAAAAGATAATAATAGAAAAATAGAAGTTGACTACAGCGCCCCCCACCTAGCGTAGCGGAAAGGGCCAGGTCTCTGACCGAATCTGCTTAGACGAACTGCATGTGAACAAGGATTTGGGGACAGACCACCCGTTGGGAAGCAACACCCAAACCAATCCCAAACCAAACCAATCCCACCATGTGAACACAGTCATTGAATCACATCTAACTCGACTCAGTTATTTATGCTAAGATAATTGAGCTTATTCTGTACGGAAAATGAGGGCGACACCATGTTTGTTCATTTTGTCTTACAACTTCCGGTTGAACAACTCAGTCCATTGCAAATGTCAACCATACAGTCTATGATGTCAACCATGACTTGTTTGGTGAGGGGCTGCCATAAAAACTGAAAAAAAAAGACTTCTGTTCTTGGAACAGCTCTGTGTTGTCCGCAGGAAAACCATGGCAGAATGTTGTGAGCCAGTTCATAATTTGTTTTCAGTTGTTCAGTTTCAGTTGTTGCCAATTTTCCTTGCACTGCTTAAGGTGAAAATATTGTATTGATGGGTTGCAGAAGCTTAACATAAGATGTTTCTGGAAAAACAATAGCCTAAGCAACATGGTCTGCCTAGTTAGGCGAGTTTAAAAATACTGTGTTCATTTCCATGAATAAAAAAAAAAATCCCCCCTTCTGTCGCACAACTGTGTGTCATCCACCCACTCAGTGGAGTTCATTAACTTCAGCAGGTGGTGTAGCACAATCTGAAGCCAACCTTTTTAATGCAGTTTTTTGTCTTATTCCACATTAGCCTATCCATCTTGATTTGCCAGGTTTTCCAACATAGCTGATTTGTGTAGCAAGCCGACCTTAAGTTTCAAGACAATTGCGGAAGACAAGAAATTTTGAAAATGGGCGTGTCAGAATAAGGTCAATAGCCAAAGTGCTACTACCAGATTCAGAGACTGGCTGAATAAATCCAGAAGGAAAAATAAAAAAAACGTCGGTGTTCCTTTCATTCCGTCAGGGTCAGTGTGTAAACACTAAATTATTACTGAGTTCTGACAAGCTTGTACTGGTTGTTTCAGTTATAAGCAAAACAACAAAGAGCACGTTCAAATCAGCTAATTTTACCTCCCACACTTAGCCAACATTTTGTCTTTTTAATGAAGCAAAAACACTGTAAAATTGTACAATGGCAAAGTGTGTACTGACTGGAAGAACAATAAAGTTCATAAAGTCTGTGTTCTACTCAGATCTCCTCCAACACTCATGGACCTCCTGCAGAATGTAAACGTGAAGAGGTGAAGAGGCCTGTGCCAGACCCGACTGAGGTGAGTTTACAGGGCAGAGCAACACACCTGCACATGCACTGATGGACTGAATTACCAAACGGACCAACTGGGCCCAGGGTGCCAGAGGGCAGGAGGGGGGGGGGGGGGGGCAGGACAGGGGCCCTAAAAGTAAAACTGTGTATAGGTAATTACCTCACTGGATTGTATGCTAATGCAATTTAACACCTTCCTAAAATATGGTGTAGTGCTCCTTAAAATTGTGTGAAAACCAGCTGTAGAAGCCTGATTTTTGGGTGGTAGGGGGAGCACAATGATTTTAGGCCCCGACGTGCTGGAATCCATAATCCATCCCCGACCGTCAGGGCCAGCTGAGCCTTGTCTGTAGGCCCATGTAGGTCAACTTATTTGATTTTGTCCAGCTTCAGTATCAGAGCTATATTTTTTTGTAGATGTTTCCGTTATTGTGCAGTATTTTTGCCACAACCCTGTTGCAAATATTTACAAGCCTGAAAGAAGTACATTATAAAATATTGTTTATAAACGTTAGAAAAAGAAAGTCATATTACATTGAATGGTCATTTAATCTCATATGATAAGTAATTCTAAGTTATATGTTAAGATAAAATTAAAGATGTTACATTAACAGGGTTAAAATTAGAGTAACAGTGTAGCCGTCACTAGGGCTATTTTAAGGGGGTCAAGTTCCTTCTACATTGCCCTCAAGCCCTCTGCAATTATGACCGATGGATGCAAAATGCCAAAATCTTACACCTATTTTTTTCTGTTACGTTATAATGGTGCATCGTTACGTTATAATGGTGCATCTTGGTGAGATGCTTTGTAAATCAACGAAAACAGCACAACCTGTGCTTTCCGATGGTTTACCTATCTGTGCACTTAACTATTGACAAGAAAACAAATCTGAATTTATTTGAAAACTTGTACAGTTATGTCTATGGATAGTTATATGAACACAAAACTCCAATTTAAATTCCTTGCAAATCCACTGTCACACCGATATGACTTGCATACCAAATAAAAAGAGTAGAAATGGAGCTTTCAGATGGTACCAAACACTTCATTCTGCACTGACATGATGCGTTATAAACAAATATGAAATATCTATACCTACAAAATAATAATATAAACCAAGCTAAAAAGTAAGGAAAGCATTTTTTCCTCATTTCTTTCACCAACCCTGAGAGCTAAGTCCCCCTTGTCTTTCGATCCTAATGACACCCCTGACAGTGTTGCAAGGATTGAAAGCTACATAAAATCTTGATGCATAAGTACACAAAACCAGTGGAATGTTGTTTTGAGTTTTAAATACTGTCAATGAAAGATAACCATAATAATAATAATTATAATAATAATAATAAAATATAGCTGCAAGCAGTGACTCGGCCCGTCCCAGCCCAAGTTGCCACGGCAACAATCAGATCCGACAAGGCAGAAGGTCAAAGGGACGCGCAGTAAGTGTTTGCAAGCAGAACCGCTTGTCCAACTTTACAGTGTACCAAATAAACTGCTGCGACCATCATCGGTGAACTATGCCGAACAGTGCCCAGAGGCAGCAGTGCCTAATGTCTCAGTCTGTTCATTTGATTTGAAAATCAGACCTACAGTACAGAAATGTACCTGCAACTTTGACCTGCTGGTGGCGCTAGAGGGTTGGGGCTGGGCACCTATAATTGGTTGTGGGGAATTCTGATGCTGTCTACAATGTGTGTGCCAAATTATAGCATTTTCCTACTTGCGCTTCTATGGGCTGCCATAGACATCCAATATTTTGAGAGATTCCAAAATGGTGGACGTTCTCTTTGAGTAAACATGACATCATAGGGTGCGTTAGATTTGCCTTGGTCCAAGGATTACATACATACAGGATTTATGAAAATCGGTCATACGATTCAAAAGTTACAAGCACAAGTGCTTAAAGGTTTGACCTGTTGGTGGCGCTACAAGGTTTGAGCCAGGGACCTAATTTTTGTTGTGTGTAGTCGTGAGGTAGACTTTTATGTCTATGACAAATCTTAGAAATATTCAACAAGGGGTTGCCGAGGCATGCATTTTTTAAAGAGCTGTTTAGCTCAGGTGTTGCTGCTGTTTCCCTTCCTGCTTTGCTTCAACTGAAGGATCCTAAAGTTGCATCCAGTCTAGTTAGATTTTTTTAAATGCTCTGGCCTTTATGCCAGAATCTAAGAGACTGACGGACAAGTAGAGGACTTAATTTAATTATCCTGTAGGTGGGGGTAATACACTGGATGGTGTCCAAGCCATCATTATCCTGAAGAAGATGAAGAACAACCCAGTCTGTCCTGCCACATATTGTCTTCACAGGACACTTGTGTCAAATGGCTCTGAGTGTGGTTATGTTTTCTACTGGAATAGCTCACCTTCAATAGTAATAGGCATAGGAAAAGGGAAAAATGTCGCCGTGTGCAGCTTGAACATCCCGCTGTACTGTCACTCGTTCCAATCAGTTTGTTCAGTAGGAGGTTAGATACCACCTGTGATGAGTTTAAAATCTATAGGTTTTTTTGCGCGGCATGCAGTCGGATTATAATGTAATGACAACGGAAAACTGTGGCGAATACCATATCACTTAGGAGACATAAGTTGTGGAGTAAATAGGTCTATATGATATGGCGGATTGATAAATATAGGTATAGAGATTAGTGAGTTTGGCAGAAATAATGTGATATTCTTGGTGCGCTACCTTTTTTTAGCCACCAGAGGGTAACAGACACTGGAATGAACCACAGTGTCTCCCTCTGGTGGCCAAGAAAAGGTAGCGCACCAAGAATATCACATTATTTCTGGTTATTCCATGGTCTCTGCTGCCCTAGTGGCCAGAGAACAGTACTGCAGCATAAATATCACGTTATTTCTAGTCATTCCATGGTCTCTGCTACCCTGTAATACCACACAAACTTTGTTATCAATTCTTCTGTATAACTTAGAGGAGGCAGGCAAGGCCAATGCCCCAGCCATCCCCAGACACTGTGTGCGTGTGTGTGCGTGTGTGCGTGTGTGCGTGTGTGCGTGTGTGTGCGTGTGTGTGTGAGAGAGAGAGAGAGACCGAGAGAGAGGCAGAGGCGGAGAGAGACAGTGTGTTTATGTGTGTCTGTTAGTGTGTGTGTGACGAGTGTCTATTTGTGTGTTTGTCTGTCTGTCTGTGTGTGTCTGTCTGTTTCTGTTTCACTGCGTGTCTGTGAGAGTGTTTGTATGTGTACTTATATGTGTTCTAACTGGATGTGTGTGTGTGTGTGTGTGCACTTTAGTGTGTACTGAGTTTGTGCTTCTCTGTGTACTAAGTGTGTGTTTGTATGTGTACTGAGTGTGTATTTGTTGTGTGTGTGTCTCTCTGTGTGTACTAAGTGTGTGGTGTTTGTATTGCCTGTGTGTGCATGTCAGACAGAGTCAATGCTGCTAGTATTTGTCATTAGCCACACACACACACACACACACACACACACACACACACACACACACACACACACACACACACACACACACGTCTCCCCGCGCGTGTGGCAGACAGCTGTGCCCCGAGGCAGAAGACCCCCCATTGAGCTCTGCGTCAGTGAAACCTGCACACGCTGAAAGGAGCGAAGGGCAGACATTTGAGAATTCTCCTCTCTGCATTGTTCAATTTGGATTGGCTACTGTGCGCTGATAGTTTGGCCAATCCCTACGAAATTCAACACTTGCATGTACCAATGTCTGAAGATGGTTCATGCCGAGTTTTACGAATGCACAAATTGTGGGAGGTGCATCTTTTCATAAGCATGATATGCATTTTTAGGCATTGCAGCGCCCCCTGTGGGCCGATCTGGACGGAATTTTGTGGAGAACCGTGCAACATATGGATAATCCGGTGTGCTGAATTTCGTTACAATCCATCTAAAGGTTTTTGGAATATGACCTCATTTCCTGTTTGGCGACTTTTAAGATGATTTTGATTGGTTGTCACGGCCAAACGATGAAGAGTATCAAAATTCCATTTTCCAAATTCCTAAAGATGCTATGTACTAGATTATAGCTGAACCGGGCAAAGATTGTGGGAAGAGTAGTGTTTTAAGTGTTTTGCACACCATCCAAAATGGCGGACAACCGTCATGGCGGAAAATAAAGTTATTGGATGAAAGATTTTGAAAATTGGATGTACAGTTCAAAAGTTACAAGCAGAAATAAACCTCTAACTTTGACCTGCTGGTGGCGCTAGAGGGTTGAAGTTGGGGGCCTATAAATTGGTGGGTAGAACCCTGAGACCATCTAGAATGTGAACATGAACAGCTTTTCATGAAAGCAGGAGCAGGAGAAGAATAACATTGATTTTCATAAAATCCAAAATGGCGGACGTTCTATCTAAACAAACATGACGTCATAGGATGCGTTGGATTCCCTTTTGGCCCAAGGATTACAGTAACACCACATTTTTGAAAATCCGTTGTAGGGTTCAAAAGTTACAAGCAGAAAAGCACCTCAAAATTTGACCTGTTGGTGGCGCTAGAGGGTTAGGGCTGGGGACCTGTAATTGGCTGTGGTGAAAGCTGATGCTGTCCAGAATGTGTGTGCCAAATTTCAGTATTTTCCTACTTAAGCTTCTATGGGCTGCCATAGACTTACAGAGGAGGATGCTAATCGTAATGGGAAAACGGACAAAACCAATAGGGGCCTTCGCCAGCTTCGCTGCTTGGCCCCTAAAAAACATTATAGAAAAAAGAACATTACAGCGCAGGCTGGATCTGGATAATTCATATAGACAGATATTACGATAGGCCAACAGCACTGACATGTGGTCAAGGGCAACACTGTCACAGGGTTAAGAAGGTATCTTAAAAGAAGACAGACTGGTCACCTGCCTGTAAGTCAGTGTCGGAATATCTATCTTTACTTTATATTCCAAGTGCAGACAAAGTTCCACAGTTGGGGTTAAACATGTCTAGTCTCATTAAGAGTCTAGTCTCCCCACCCCACCCCTTTATCTATTTCATTTCAAGTCACTCTGGATAAGAGCATCATCTAAATGCAATGTAATGTAATGTAAAAGATTAGACTTAAGGCTAATTGGTATGTTTGTTATTGAGCAGATATCCTCCAGTACCTCCAAGCCATCAGCTCCAGATGGGAGGCAATGTGGGCAGTCAGCTTTATTCCAGCTCGCTGAGGTAATCTAAACCTGTTTTTAAGATAATATGAAATAACATAAAATATTCCTTTATCAGTCTCTCAATTGGGAAAATTTACAGTAGTGGGAAACACTTTCTTAAGGCCAGTTTATAGTCCAAGCTACAAATGTCGCTCAACAGAAAAATAAAGTGGTTGTCATATGTCTTGGTACTAGAGGCTTTCATAGTTCTGCGCTGGCAACTAAATTCCATTATAAATTTGAATATTTTAAACCCATCCAAACAGTGACTGATGTTGCATGTTATCTAAGCAACACTCCAAAACACCGAATTTTGAGATGCTGTCCAATCAGAGTAAGTGACAGTGCCTGCGCTGGTTAATATCTTGATATACGCGACAAGCCCTGCAACACCCTAGCAGACATAGGTATTGTTTTTCTTATGTTATATTCTGTTGAGCGACACTTGTCACCTGGACTCTAAATTGCCCTTTAGTCTACATAAGTTAATTCCAGACTTTTAATTCCAACAGCTGTCAGTCTTGGCTTCAAAAAGTGAAAACCCTGTCATGTATTCGTTTTGCCTGTGTACTCAACACAGGTGATTTCACTAACCACTCAATTTACGTAATATTTGTGTGCTGATTTGGATCAGCTTGTTCAGTAAATGGTTGGCTCAAATACGTGGCAGGTTTTTTACTTTCTGAAAAAGCGATTGACACCTCTACTAATTTATAATTTATATATATATATATATAAATTTCATAGTTGTAGATTTTGCAATGTAAGTTCTATGCAGATATAGTAACCATTTACAGAAATGTTTTTTAGGTATTAGATAAAAGTTGCAGATTTGGTTATATTGTCACATCCAGGTCATTGTAACACTTTACTACAGTTACATGTGTATGCTCCATGCATTGTCTTCGACTCCAGCATGACTGTGCTTGTGTGTCGGCAGATGTGTTTGGCCTCTGAGGCTGAGAAAAAAGAGGCCTTGACTTCACAGTCTGCAGGTGACACAGCTCCCATTTCCTCAGAGACCGATTCCACAAACATAGATCCCATGGATCAAACAGACTCTCCAGACCTTCCTCCATCCACGCCTTCCCTCTCCTCCTCCTCCTCATCCTCCTCCACCACCACCTCCCCTTCCTCCTCGGCCTCCTCTACCCCTACCGACCAAACACCACCACTGCTCAGTCAGCTGAAGAATGTGAAAAAGAAAAAGGACTACAAAGAAACATTTAAGGCTGGCAAGACTCAAGGTTCAGTGGTGAAAAAAGCTCAGAAAAAGCGACAGTCGTCTGAGTCTGACTTGGACAGTGTCATTGACGCCGTTGCGAAAGGCACCTGGGGTGCAGAGGAGGGGACATCCAGAAAAAAGCCCTGCACCCTGGGCAGTGACAAAAGTAATCTGCCTGAGTTACAGCAGCCACCAAAAAAGAAGATGAAGCCTAAAATGAAGAAACTGCTCAAAGCAAAAGAAGAGGCACAGGAGAATGAGGAGGAGGTACCGAAAGAGGAGAAAGAAGAGCATGAGGAGGATGAGTCAAAAGGGGAGGATTGCAAATCACAAGACCTGCCTGTAGTGAAGGAAGACACACCAATCTCCCCAAAGAGGGAACCTGAGGCTGCACCTTGCATGAAAACCGACTCCCCCGTGGGAAAGGAGGACACAGATTCCCACAGTCCTCTGGGAACACCGGTCAAACCTGAGGAGCGAGATGCGGAGCTCAAAGCTGAGTGCTGTGGCTCACGGAAGTCGGAGAGGAGCTGCAAAGGGGCCTTGTACAAAACGTTGGTGTCAGAAGGGATGCTAACATCACTGAGAGCAAATGTTGACAGAGGTGACTGCCCCTGCTGTACTAGTAGTCATGCATACCATTTTATCAGTAGCTTGTATCTACCCTACTTCATTGCTTCATTGACACAGTGTGTGTGTGTGTGTGTGTACGTACGTGTGTACGTACGTGTGTACGCGTGTGTGCATGCATATGTGTGTGTGCTTATGTGTGTGTGCGTGTGCTTATGTGTGGGTGTGGGTGTGCGTGTGGGTGTGCGTGTGCGGGTGTGTGTGTGGCACGTGTGTATACTGAAAACCTAGATTTAGTAGTTTAAAGAAGTGAAACAAGTGCAAATGATATTTTTTGGGTGGTTGGTTGACAGGAAAAAGAGGCTCTATCCGGGGGAGTGTATCTGATCAAGAAGGTTCCTGGACAGAAGAGGCATGGGCGTTTTCTCAGACTGGCGTGAGCAATCCCAAGAAACTCAAAAAGTCTAAATCTAAAGATGAGACTACACCAGGGTGAGCCATGTCTCAAAGTGCTTTTCTGCTTTTTACTAGGCAGATTTCATTATTTGTACATTATTTGGACATTATTAAAAATGTCATACAGTGTGCAATGAACAATTTCAATGTGTATTAAATATATTAACATTAGTACAACATAAAATAAAAATATAGAGAAAACAGTCACGCACATGTCCTTAATATAAAGCAAAAACATGTAAAGAAATAAAAAAATAAGGCTAAATGACATTTCTACTTTGTTTCAATTTGACTCTGGATCTCTCTGTGCCTATACGTTTACGCTACATGTACAGCATCTCTGTACTATATTTTAGATAAGACTATTTAGTGTGTTGTATACCAGTACATAAAATAAAACTGTGAAATGAACTGGAGGCTAGTGCAGACTAAAATGCAATGTGATCATTTTGCTTAGTTTTGTTAAATCATCCAAAATTACAGAATGCTCAACATTTTTTACATACATTTTACATACATACATCATACATTTCTTCATAGTTAAACATACATGATATCGATATTTGACTGTTTAGCTCCATATTTGTTGATCGTCATGTGTGTAATCTCCACATTTTTCTCACACAGTCTAGGAAAGCTGGAGGAGGAATTTGAAAAGAAGTTCAACAGTTTGCCACAGTACAGTCCTCTCACATTTGACAAGAAGAACACTTCCGTCGCCAAGAAGAAAAGGCCGTGTTCGGTGATTCTGACCGATCAGGTCAAGCCTAATAAAGGTGAGCCAATCGTGTCCTCCTGTGGGTTTTTTTTTTATTTCACTGACCTCACTTCTTCCATTCAATCATTCAGCCACTTCCTCTTCATACTATATCCTTAGAAAGTGCATGCTACAAATTTTAATAACAAGATGGCCACTTAACCTACCAGGCCTCGTTCGCGTCCTATTCGGTGGAATTCCCCATTTGGCCATGTTCCATTTTCTCTGTTCTGTTTTTCTTTTTTAATATTAGGTTCATCTGCATCTCAGAAAAAAACTTTATTCCACAAGATCGTTAGCAAGTACAAGCACAAAAAGGAGAGGCCCAGTACCTTGGATAAAGGTGAACAAGTGCTGCCATATCATGTCACTGTCATGTTGTGTGGTCATGTCATTGCCTTTTTTTCTTCAGTTAATGTGCATGGTACTGTCTATGTGAAGCCGGAAACTAGGGCAGTCGGAAGCAGAGGAAGTGGTTGTATTTGTACTTGTGAGCATTTCCTGTTTTCAGGCAGAAAACACATCTGTTAGGTACATGTAGGTCAACATAGGTTGTGGTCACCTATATTACGGCAACTACTGGAAAATGACTCTATGAGCATTATTGGTAGAGTTACTTATGCAGTATATCATTATAAAAATGATATTTTGATTCAGAAGACTTCAGTGTTAATTGTTGTTAGTGGAAGGTCATATTCATTCTTTTCTATTTTAAACCACAAATGTTAAAATGTCTGGTATTTATATGTTATTAAACGTTTTACCCTTATAATTGTACTATTGACTATTCAAAACACAGATATAACAAGGTACAAGATAGATTTCTTTGGTTTAGACGACTTCAATGTTGTTTGTTGCCTGAAATGTATTAATCCTCTCATGTTGTGTTGGTAGCCATAGTAATGCAGGAGCCGCCGGCGTGCGAGGCCTCGCCGAGGGACAAGCCATGTGGCCAGGCATCCCTGGAGGCACAGCGGGCCGCGGAAATGCTGGTGGGCAGTCAGAAAAGGAAAGCAAGAAAGAGCAAGATCACCCACCTGGTCCGCACTGCTGACGGCAGGCTGTCCCCAGCAGACGGTGAGAGCTACATTAAATGCAGGGCTAAAATATTTCAGGCAAGGTACCTGAAATCAGGCATGGGGCAAAACGGTTTGATGATTTTAGGCACAGAATTATTTCCTGCTTTCTGCCCTGTAATGATTTACGTGATCTTAATGAGGGATTCAAACTCTCTATTGTCAAACATGATGAAATATTAAGATTGAAAAAACCTAACAGTTTCCAAATGATATGAACTACATTTGTGGAAAGTCACATTTTTGTTAGTTGTTTTGTTCTTAAGGTTTTGATGTCCGATTGAAAAATAAAAGCATGTTCGATGAGCAACAACAGTTGTCACTGCACCAAACAAAAAGTTTTTAATAGACATTGAGGTCCTTTCGATTTTTTCGATGAGCCGATATTCAGGTTAAAATTTGAGTGAGCACATCCTTTGAAGAAAATGCAATTTAAATGTTAAATTTACATTACAGATTACATGACAAGTTTTGTTACAGCAGTACCTTTTTACAAGCTTGTAATAACTGTTGCTGAAACTTGCATTAACTGAAAAAGCAATCCCAACCTTTAGAGGTCTGATATTTGAATAATGGACCATTGCTATGTATAACAGACCACGGTCATGGAAAAATACAGTTTTGTACCTCTTATTTACATCTTTCTGCTTTGCGCTGTTTGTTTCTAACACAGAAGACAAAGCCAAGGAGTTGTCCCAGGACAAGGATGAAAAGCCATTACCTGAAGAGTCTTTATGCAATGAAGAGGGGTGCTACACTGAAGCTGATATGAGGGATGCACCTGAAGGCCTTCCAGCCTTCTTCAGCCTTGCAGCCCTAGCCGAAGTAGCCGCCATGGAGAACGTGCACAGGTATGCTGGGTTCTTGGTGACATACTTCATCATATTACCCCTATCTCTCTCTTCCTCTCTCTCACTCTCTTTCTCTCTCTCTCTCTCTCTCTCTCTCGCTCTCTCTTTCTCTTTCTCTCTCTATGACAGGACATTATGCACTGATATTCAAAAATACGTTATTTGATGACCAACCTCTTAAAATGGAGAATTAAAAGAGACCAGAGGCGGCACAGGCCAGATTACATCCCTCCTTTCTATCTTATCTATTGCTAGTGCCAATAACTAGAAAGTCTGAACAAGCACACTCACTTCCTCTTTAGATAGTCCAAGTAGGAAGTGTGTTATGCTGAGTAATAGCTGACATAAAACATGTTCCCATTAGGGGAGGTTCCGACGGTAATTCAGGGAGAGGGAAGATTACTGCTCTGAGACACAAAGTTTTTCTTTGTAAACATGACTGATTGCACCCTTGCATAGGTGTTCATTTGTGGATTAAACTGGGTAAATCCTAAACGTTTGTGGTTAGTGTTCCTATTTATTATGAGTTTCCAGCAGTATTAGCCCATTTATGTCTAATATGTTTCCTAAGATTAGATGTTATGAGTGACGTTAGGACAACAGGATTAGTAGGCTCAAGTTAGCCAAATAAACATGCTTTAAGAAGGTAGTTAATTGTCTCAGGAAATAGTTGTCCATAATTACGTTATGACTGGAAAATGTGCACCCCATCTACGGCAGCGAAACTTAATGTGCGCTGGCGCCAACTCTGTTCTATGTCAGCATAGCGAGATAGTATCAATCTTGAGATATATGATCAAAATATATTTTTTAAAGTGGCGCAAACGGGCTTCCATACTTAACAGTGTGGTTAAGTTTTTTAAAATTACTGTCCATATATGCAATCTTGACTTGTGAATGATTAACAATCTGGTTAACATAAAGTTACACAGGATGGGTAACTTGCTCAAAAGTCCGCCAAATTATTTAACCTGAAGCATTTTCTTCTTCAGAAAATATAGGGGGAAGTACTATACTACAAAAAGTAGAATAGTAAAACAACCATTTTCTGTCTATGAAATAACCATAGGCCTACAGAATCGTAATAAGGTATTATTTTATCTCGGGACAAAATATCTCGGAACAAAAGTTTAATTGTGATTGTGATTTCGATTATTCACATGCTGGTGATAGCCTACTGCCCCATCCAGTAGGCACAAGCAGAAACAGGATAGAATGCGTGAATCTCCAGTTTGGGTTCTCTTACAAGGAGATGCATAGCCTTGCCAGTGTTGGGAGTTTGCTCATGCTATTAAACGAAAGTATGACACCATCAGAGCTGCCACGACACTTGCAGACAACCCATGCACACTGGACAAATATGACCGGACATTTTAAGGCGGTTTAAGATTTTCTGAGGGTCAGGAGACTGGTTTAGCTTTGAGCATTCATAATAGTAATGAACATGCCCATCAAGCACCTAAACCGGGAAGATTAATGCCCATTTCAAGTGTGTCCAGGTGAGGATTTCTTATTGAAATAACTAAATTCACATTTTCAAGGTGGATAGAAGCCTTATTGCTAATAAGACGGTCAAATAAAGTTGATAAACCTAAAATTGGTGCAATACAAAATTCCATTAAGCACCTGCAACTAATGTTAGCCAAGTCATAAACGATGTTTGTGAAAGATGAAAAAGAACGATCGACACCTTTTTCAACAAGTTAAGGCCTGAGGCCCTGAGTCGTCTGAACAAAATGCAATTTGTAACACATTCATTTTGTCTCCTCAACCATGCTACATCCACTGTTTATCTGACTAGCTTGGGCTACTCACCTCTGTCTGACTTCAGCACACGCACAACACAGGAATATCTGAACCACAGCCAGTCAGAAGAGGGTTCAGCCCTTTACTATCTCTGATTAGTTTAAACCACAATATGGGCCTAATGTGTGTGTGTGTTGTTGTTGAACCACAGGCAGACTTTCAGTCTCACATTTTTTATTTTTTCATCGAACGCCTGGTCGCACCGGTGCAACCTCAGATTTTTTTTTTGGTCGCACCATTGAGAAATTAGATTGCATAGGCGACGAAATTGGTCGCACTCTAGAGCCCTATAGACTGTACGTTTTTCTCTAACAGACATATCAAAATACACCATAGGAAGTGTATTAGCCTGCTAGCATGCTAAATTACTTTGCTAAGTCTTTCTTCAAACTAACCTCTCAGCAGGGCTGAATCCAGTTCTCAGTGTTGGCCGGGAAAAACTTTGGGGGGGCCCATATAATTATACAGTATATGCTGCATATGAGAACAGGGATTGATAGCTGGATTTGTAAAAAGTCCGGTCATTTATTATTATTTTTTGACACTAAATGTGTTTTTACAAGGCAAATTCAATCACAAATAAATATATACACATATATTAAAAATAGTTTAAAATCTCCCTCTTTCCATTAGGTGGGTGGGTGGGAGGTTTAAACATAGTTACATGGGCAACTGTATTTGTGAGGAAGGTTGTCTGTTGTGAGAAATTCATTTTGTTTATGACATACAAAAATATTTTTACTAAACAGTGATAGATGGCTAGAAGTGTTTAACAACTGCTGAAAGTAAAATAACAACAGCCTATGAGCATCGAGTTTACCACAAGCTACAAGCTGACGTTTTCAGGGCCGAACGGAGTACCTACCCCCAGGTAAGGGTACTCCGTTGGTTCCTGTAAACGTTCCGGAAATGGCCGATAATCGAGACGCACAAAAACCTTGAAAGGGACGAAAAATTTACCAGAACCTTTCCCAGTGGAAACTGGCCTATTACAGTGAGACAAAGCAATACTGGGTGGAGTATGCAGTCATGGCACAGCAGTCCTCATGTAAACATCTTCAGTATGTAATGAACTTCTCAGGTGAAGCAGAAATGAAACCCCAAAATGATAAATTGTTGCTTCCTGTGGTCTTTAGTGGTAGCTTCAGAGACCCAAGGAAGTCAAAATAATATTGACCTTAATATTGAAGTTCCTCATACCAAAAACCTCATCAGTATGATGCAAAGATCAATGTTGCTACAAGGTAAAAGTTAGGTTTCAAAGTGGTAAAAATATAAGCTGGTATATTTTCTGTGCTCAAACGCTGTATGCCTGTAGGCTCAAAATGCTAACGGACCATTCATGCAGTGCAAACCAAACACCAAAAGGTATTGGCAATACTGTGATAAACATATTCTGCATCACTAAAATAGTTGGTTTGGTTTGGTAATTTATAAGGACTTCACCACTTAGTGGAGGTTTGTTTACTGTGCTTAACCACAGTGAATGACACTGGCTGAAAGCGTGTGGCTCCTTTAAATGAACAAGCAAGATCTAGTATTCAAATCTTTAACATCATGAGTGACAAAAGCAAGCAAAATTATTTTAGCAGCTATGCTTTATGAGCAGCAAAAGTGATTTTACACCTTTAGTTGCTTTTGGTCTGAACGCACAGTAACTGTTTAACTCTGTGATTGTCAGTATCTTTTTAGACACAGATTTCTGATTAAATACACATGTCAAACCAAATACCATTTTCACCTAACGGTCTTTATCAATTTGTCATTGATGTATACCCTTGATTATGAGTATGACGGTGTACATGTGTGCAGGATTGTTTCACAGCTTTCATTTTGTTTCATCAGAGATCAGCATGCTGTTGTCTTGCCCAGTGAGAGCCAAGCAAAGGACATGGCGCCCCAGACCCCTGTGCTCATCTCCTGTGCTGACCAGTGAGGCTTTTCACTCGGCTGGCCCCCTCTGAGTAGACAGTCGTGGTGCGTTTCACCCTCTTTCTCTCCCAGTGTCATGCTGGGGAAAGGACAGAGGGACACTGGACACTGGGGAGAGAAGTACTCTGACGTGGCCTCCGGGAGGTGCTCTGGTATGCGTAAGTGGAAGAGGAGGACGTGAGAAGATGAGGGTGCCTTCCACCTGGGGAGCATACCCAGATGCAGCACATTCTTGCAGCCTTGTTGTCTTGCAGCCTTGGTGGGCCACACACACCACAACCCTCCTCACTGTGGGGGGAGGTTTGGGGGGAGGGGTTGCAACGAGTTAGTGGATGTTGTTGCACAAGAAAATGGCTGCCATTTGTAAGGTCAAGTTTTGCATCTTAAAAGTGCATTCGATAATAAAATGTAGGTCAGGATATTTTGTTCAGCTTTGTTTTATGGTTTCTTCCACGTAGCAGAGCTCTCTTGTACGGGCAAAATGAAATCTTGTGGCTTCCTGCGGTCCTTCCTGCTCTAGACCAAATTCACACAGCCAGTAGCCTGCACAAAAAACAGCCACCGTAATACCTCTTGTCTCTGTCTTTCTTACTGATAGTGGTCAAGCTTTTTTGTTCTAGTTTCTCAGATCCCTCAAGATTACCTTGAAGAGAATGACTGGCTTATGCCTGTGGATAATTGGCAAGATAAATAAGTGGGTCTTATATGATCACCAAGTAGTGAGTGATGATGGAAAGTATCCTAATTTAGACTACCCGCATTGATTTTGGTAGGTGAGGTGGGCGACAAATGTTTTCTCTACATAGCCACAGTGGTTTTTGACAACAGGCTTTTCTGTAGCACTGTATTTCAGTGTGGCAAAGATCAGTTGCTGATGGATTAAACAAAGACTCCACTCCACCTTATCCCACTATGATTATTTTACACTTTTTTGATAATTTTTACACTGTTTTTTTTTTAAGAAACTGGCTGTATACACGGTTACATCCCCATGGCATATTCTGATCGTTATTTTTCTGTTCACTTTTCTCCCTACTCACTTGTTAATGCAACAAGTGAATAGGTTCATATTAGCTGAAGGTGAAGATAGTAAAACCTGCTAGGCTTGACATGGTTAACATAGACCAACACTTGGTAGTAGAGAGTGGTCAAAAGTGTTCAGAAACTTGTATATCAGAAATATTTTTACTAAACGATCTCCTGCTACCCTCTTATTTATCAGTGCGCATCTCCTTCAGATTTGGTCACAGGAGAGATGATATTTGTTTGCAGTAGTTTTGGAGATACTTGAATGGCGAATTGCATTTTATTTCAATTCTTGACCTTATAGCAGTCTGTATAGCGTCTAGAGACCTAATCCAAATGAATGCGACTAGTTTGATATGATAACATAGTTTAATAACAGACACTGCACTAATGTTCTGCTTGAGTAGAAAAGGCTTTTCCATATATATTATTTTTTATTTAGAGCAGTTTGTATTTTATTTGTCTTTGCAGATTTATCTTTGGATATCAAAGTGTCATTCACTTTTTGGGCCATCAGACCATCTCCACTTGCATTCATATTGAACTGTCTTTGTATGACTTTTATGATTTTTCCTTCACTTGATGTTGATGAAGTGGAGAAGCCTGTTATTCATTCCCTTTTTAAATTAGCTGGTCCTTTGCGTTGTGTTGTGATTTAATTCATTCCTCCCTGTCTCTAATGTTAGGACATGGGAATCTGAGATGAGGGGGCTGTCTCCCTCGCATTTTATTTTGTCATTCTCTCTATTGTTCCTCTTTTTTCTGATATCTCTCCTTCTCCCCACTTTGGCTACAGCTATTTGATAGTCATAGTCTGTTTTTCCCTTTATAGCTATGGCACATATAGTTGCCTCTCTGTTAGTCAGTATGCATTGGACAAAAATGTATTACACGTTATATTTATTTCAATCATACAAATTGCTTCTCTAAAAAAACAAAGTTAATTCTCACAGAGACATTAATAACCAGTTGCAGTATATTAATGTCCCTGAAGATTATTTCTCTCAGTCATAACCAGGGAAAGTTAAAATGTCCATTTTTAGTGAATTCTAAAGCCTTTTTAGAGCCTACAGTACTTGAGCCACATCTCATTCACGGTTAATGAAGGAATGATGCTGCGGGCCAGATCATATCTTAAAGGAGAGATCTGATGTAAATCAATCCATAACCCTGTTGTTTCGAGTCGCCAAATGATGTCTGTAGGAAACAGAATGAAAACATTTGAACAACAGACCAATCAGAAAACCAGAAGCTAACATGAACTAAATTGGGGCATAGGGAATTGAAACTAAAAGTTAGTTCCTATGCTACAATGCAGTTCATTATTCTGCCTATGTTGTATCAAATGTCCTTGTTCTTTTTTCTACCAACAGCATTCAACAACAAGGCTATGGATTGAGTCTCACCGAACCTCTCTTTTACGACAACTATCACAGTACCCTCAGTGTTGCCATCTTCATGAAATCTCACTTCTATTCTTACTAATGTTGACCAATTTTTTTGACTAATAGAATGGTTCATTTTGACACTTTGCTTCTAACAACTGTCTGTGAATTTATAAAGGATGTCTTTTTTTACTTACTTTATTTTAAAAGAATAATGTGATTGTTTCAAAGCGTTGTTTTACTGGCGTTGGTTCCTTCCAAGTGATTTTTAGTTTCTTTAGCCTCGGTCTATCCTGAGGTCCAGTTTACTGGATGAAGACTGTTGTCGAAATCTTGTAATCTAAAAAAACTGTATCTATGCTTACCTGTTAAGCCAATGAGCACTGAGAAATAATGCACAGCTTTTAGATAAGTACGTCATGTTTCTCTGTTTTCCTTCTGGGATTAGAAATTCTTAAAGCGACTGCGTTGCCGTCTTTTTGGCTGGTGTAGAATTTTTGTAGGGCTGTGATATTTACAGCAGAAAGAGGCTATAAATGTCCTCCTGTTCTTTGTGTGAATGAGACATTTAGTCAAAGCCAAGGGATTATATCTGTATGTGTTAAAAGACCTCTGTTTTATGTTAATCAAGAGTAGGTGTACCTAATACATAAATTGTATTGGTATATTGTTACACATTGTGTAGCAGCTCTTACTTAAGGCCTCCGCACACCAGCTTCAATACAGTGTGGCACACTTTGCTTTTGACATTCTATTTACTTAGATTTTATTATTTTTTATATGATACCATTTCAATTCAGTTGCATAGAATATGATTCCAGTCTAATTCTGTTGGTGCTGCTCAATAGATTCCATTGTTTGTCATAGAGATTGTAGACCGAATCTCTTGAAATCGCTATGATGTTTGCTGACCTGTTGTGTTTGGGCAAAAGAAATTGTTGAATTCAGAAGTCTGCTGCTATAATATTGATGCTGGTGTGCAAAGACCTTAAAGGGAAGCAATCCACTTTTTTGGGAAATAGGATTATTTTTCAACCCCCCTAGAGTTAAACAGTTCAGTTTTAGCATTTTTTTGAATCTATTCAGCTGATCTCCGGATCTGGCTGTAGCACTAGCTATCATCTTAACATAAATCATTGATCCAGAGATCCTACTGCCAGATCTGGAGATTGTCTGAATGGATTCAACATTTTTAATGGCGTTGAAAAATTAAACTATTTCCCAAAAAAGTGGAGTGTTCCTTTAACTAATGGATATGACATCTCTCAGTAAAGGTAGGCCAGGCCCCAGCCCTGCTTACTGTTAGTCCTGGTTCTACCGAGCGGTCACAACATTTGAAGCTCGACCTTAGAAATATGTTAAGAGGCCCAATTTTGAATTGAGGTTGGACATATAGGTTTGAAATTTTTTCTAAGAAACAATAACTTTTTTGTGATGTTTTGCTAAGCAATTTTTGAATGAAGTCAGCATGTGGTTGGCTACACATGTTTCCAATAATAAAAAATTTCGATACAGATTTAGAATTTTTTAAATCAGTAATTTACAAAACATTATATGGACAGTTAAATGTTTTGAGAAGTTTATTAAATTTAACAAATATATGTCTTCCCGAAGTTGTTTATGCTGAAGTACATGTTCTTCCCAGCAATCCATGGCTAAGATACTGACTTTATGAAGCATTGTGTACAGTGTAGAAATGGACATTCACAAGAGAGGATATATAGACATTTGCCAAAGAAAAGGGAAAATTGTCTTTAAATAGAAATTATATAAAAAACACTTCTGATAGACAAGCAATTGCTTCAGTTATGTTGGTGGCATAGATCTTCAGGTAGAATATATATATATAAATATATATTATCAGCACAAATAATTCTATACTTCTGGTAAATTACATTTGATTTTTAACAAAGTATACTGGCACCTTTTAATGCCTCTTAATTAAAGAAAGTATTGCACCTTATCCCTCACCAAATGATCAGTTTAAAGAATCTCTTTTTGCCTAAATTACACAGCACATTCATCTTCCCATCTTAGAAAAACCTCAAAAATATCAAAATTACACTTCATAGAGTATGTTATTGCTATTGTGTGTATGGGAGTGTGTATGCATTGCAGTTATCTGTTTTTCAGCATTATTAGGCATGAAATTGTCCCATTTCCAATCTGCCATTGAAAGTCACTCATAGTCAACTTCTATCACCTTTTTTTCTATGTAGGAGTTGCCTCTATGAACCTATATTGCTTAACAGACTATTGATAATACCCTTTTGTTCTAGTACTGTCTCCTGAATGTAATGGATTTTGTACCTGTATTTTTCTAATTCTAATCCTTTCTGTATGTGATGAGCAAGTACGAATTTTAGGCTGTTGGCACAGGTGAATCATTTGAAATTACTTACTAAAGTAATCATTACAATCGTTAACAGAAGTTTTGAGCCAGCTCAACCCTGCTTCATATCTCACTTCACATGACATCAGAGCAAAAAGGCGAACTTGTAATGCTCAAAAAGTACTCCCTGATATTGAGGTCAATTTAAAGATGAAATCAGGGGCACCATTACAAACATTTGCCAAAATCCTCTACATGTGTATTTATTGTTATCATTTTAAGTTGTCTTAGTCTTAAAACCTGAATATGCACCCAGAAAGTCAAATATATTATTCTCCTTTTAAGAATGTACCCTCACGGCTATCAAAAGTATTTGTGAAGCAGTCTTGTGGAAGGTTTACTGCACCAGATCTGTTTCCCTGAGGGTTCATAAAATGTGTGACCTAATTTATGTCAATAGTACTGTATTATGGATATGTATGGACTTGATTGTTACAGCCCAGATGTTAATGCAGCCTTGCCTTACTGAACACCCTGTGTAGAAAGGGATTCCTTTGCCATTGCCCTCAGCCCTTCTCACTGAGTTGTATGTCATAACACTGTCTGCTGACGCAACGCAATTATTCCTCAAACACCTATTAAAGTAACATATGTTTAACTCCTCTCTGGCATCCTTCTTGGAGTGCAATGTTGGGGGTCATCACACAGTGGAGCGTTTTTTGTGGGGGCAGGGGTGGCCCAATGGTTAGGGAGTTGGTCTTGGGATCGCAGATTTAATTCCCAAACTAGGAGATGTAAACACAGTTATTCTTTGAACACTTATTAAGGTAACATAATATGTTTAACTCAGGGGCGTAGATTTGCTGTTGACATTGGTGGGGACCTATTAATCCCCCCAACACCCACCCCCACCACAAATTATAGAAGGTTGAATTAATGTTAAACTTGGATCTGTCACCTGACAACATTCGCCATGCATGCCAGTTAAGAACAAAACTGGATAGCTACTTCAGTCTTTTTGAGTCACTATGCAGATCTTGAAATCATTAACGTTTGTACAGTGAGTGCATTTTTTAAACAATGTGTGCCTGCTGCACTGCAAAGTCAGTAAAGTTATCATTACAGTAGCGTTAAACTTGTCAATTTAACAGGCACTATAGGCTAATAATATCCGTACGAAAACTGACAGGTGGCATTTTTCAGGTTCCTTTGAAATGTAGTTCCTTATGCCCACCTTTTTAGCTGCCATCGCTCGCCACTCGCTTTGGACAAGTTCCACTTCTAGTTTTGGTGCTAACACCAAACCGAGTCACATTGATGATGTGTTAGGACATCAGTAGAGAACTTCATTTAACCATTCCTGCGTTGCTAGGTGATGAGACAGACAGATTTATTTATTAATTTATTTATTTTGAGGGGCTGGTGGGGTTGGCTGGTGGTGGGGACAAATCAATGATTGCTGGGTATTGGTGTGCATGCGTCCCCTCCGTCCATGCAAATTCTTGCACAGTTAGGCCTACATAGTGCATTGACATACACAGCTCCATTTTTTCAGTCCCCAACTTTAGTGTGCACACGAAAACACATTTTGATCCCCTATGAAAATGCATTTGGTTTTAAAAGCAACACTAAAAACCAAGGCAATAGATAATGCTGAACTGCAGGCTTTCATGTCATGAAATGAATTTAGTATATTATTTTTAATAGAAGCAGAATACGTGTACAACCACTACTATACATAACAGTCTGCTATTCACAAATGGAACTTCTGTTCATGGAACTTCTGTTCTATAGTGCTTTAGATGCAAGAGTGGACAGCTTTGCTGCTCTATGGTACCAGCTGTGAACAGAGTGTGACTGTCTAAGTAGGGGTAGGACAAAGTAAGGAAACACAATGTATGTAATTTAATTAATATGAATAGGATATTGTGTGGCGCATCCATACCATAAATCCAAGAATCAGAGCTGAGTCTGACTGGGGGTCATATCCCGGTTCTACCCTGTGTCTGTCTCTTTAACTCATGCTCTATTACTCTTTCTACGTTCCTATCAAATTAGTGAAAAAATGAGAAAAATAATGTTTAAAGAAATAGAGTCATAAAAGTTTTAGATGATAGTAAGGAAATTATAATCCATCCCTGGCAAATTCACCTTAGCATTATAATATCGCTATGAAGTGTTATTACAAGACCAAGATAAATCCATTTTAGCTACCCAAACCATCCCAGAACCACCTCTATGCTGCACAGCTGAGGTCAGGCATAAAGGCTTTCTAGGCATCCTCCATACATACTGTAAATATGTCCTAAACAGGATCATATCCATCTTCAGTGGTCTTATTTAATTCCACTTCCTGTGGATAACCCAGACAGGGGAATGAAAAAGGTTTGGGAGAAAAAAACCCTTTATAGTAATTTAACACCATTGAGCTCACAATTGGTTGGTGCTGGGTTGGAAAAATAGTTTAGCTTTGAAATCACATTAGCAGCATACACATAGTTCCTCATAAGGTCCTGTCATATCTGCATTCAGCCAAGGAAGTGCCAGAAAAACCACATACAACAGCTTTATGGGTGATTTCATTCTTTTACAATAGTGTGTGTAATGTAGTGTATGTAAAATAGTGTGTGTTTACATAAAGGTACAACTTCTAGGTGTTCCAAGTGTTTTAATGAGTCAACTGTAGTCTTCATATGAACAGGAAACAGTTGTAGACACCCAGAATCTCTCCGCCTGAATGAGGAAGTTGAAATGATACATAGCACTGAATGTGCTGCCTCCTTAAGAGACTCAAGGGTAAAACGCACTCAGTAGAGTACGTGGAGCTCCTACAATGACTCCTTTATGGATCTTATCTATGTTTTTTAGCTTTGCAGGTAAGATTTATTTCATTGTTTTACTCTTTGAAATCTTTGTTCTTGTTTGAAGTCTTTGATGTTTGAAATAACATCACATAAGGTTATTCATTTCTTTATCCAAAACTAACTACTTTTGAACATGTACCATTTTAATCATGGTTTTTAAATACTGGTAGGAATACTACTCTTTGTCTTATTAAAAAAAAACAAAGACAAAAGCAATGATTGAACTTTCATTTTACAGACTCTGTGGAAATCATCAAAGCTGCCAGAGGAAACTCAGTCCACCTGCCTTGTGAAAC
Organism: Setipinna tenuifilis; assembly: GCA_030347295.1. NCBI lineage: Eukaryota > Metazoa > Chordata > Actinopteri > Clupeiformes > Engraulidae > Setipinna > Setipinna tenuifilis. Next base: position 30,754,009 of record CM059272.1, read on the forward strand.
TGCTTTTCAAAATGAATCTCAAACATTTGAAAAAGCTAATGTGAAGTGGTTTAAAAATGGGCTTGTAAACACAACTTGTGAATATTTCATAGAAAAAATGGAGATAAAACCCTTACACTGTGCACCATCCTTCATACCCTCATTACACGGGATTAACATAACATCTTTTAAAAGAAGTCAATCTGGATCCTACAAATGCCTTATAGAGAGACTTATACCACCTCCCAGTCAAATTTTTAATACCACTACCGTGGAGCTTCACAATGAGGGTAATTTCCACCACTAGTTTATTATTTTGGTCGCTTTTTGTGTAATGTTTCAGATTCTAAACTAATCCTTGCCTTTTGCTTTCTACAACTCTGCACAACTCAGTGTAAATCTACTAATTTACTAATTTAAAGATTATGCATAGTTTTGTGCATGATCCCTACTCTTTTTAAACCTTTAGGTGTTGACATAGAGCAGGGAAATACAAGTAGTGCTGGCTGTGTTAAGCTGTTGTGTACCCTGGATGCCATCAACCAAGAGCAAGTTGACTTCATCTGGCTCTGGAACGGTCACAGTAGATCTGAACAGGTGCAAGTCCTCAACAGATCTTCCAGTGTAAGCAGTTCTTTGAGCCTCTGTGGATCTGAGTGGGAAGATGGGGACACCATTACATGCAGTGTTTCACTCCGATCCGTGAACTTTTCATCAAGATGGATTATTCGTGGACAACCAGGTCCTACACAAATAGGTAAAAAATATCTGTGTACATATGTTCTACTTAGAAATGCAGCACTGTCTCTATAGGAGATTACATTTGAAACAAGGAAAAATGGTGTTTTAGCCACACCTTATAAAAGCATATCTTTTTTCCTGGTTGAAGTAACTGAAATGCAAAATAGATTTTTCATGCTTTCTATTTTTTGTTATTAATGTATTTCTCGTATTCGAAATTGACCAATCACAGTTTAATATTTTCACTTCACTGAACAGCCATGTAAATATTGGGTAACACTTTATTTGAATAGTCTGTTGTTGACATTGTTTTTTATTTAGTTTATTGTTTACTGACTAATCACCAAAACTCAATCCCTAAGACTAACCCTAAGTACTTAAATACTTTGGATGAAGACGTCCCTAAATAAAAAAATTTAGGGTCATACCAACTAAACAGTTTCCAAAAATACAAAATGTATACTAAGAATTTGGTAAGTGAGTTTCAGACAAATTCGGCTTTGTTTCACCAAAAGGATTGTAACATTATTTTGCTACATAATTTGGCTGTATAATTGAACACTGTATACCTTAAGGCATTTGCAGATTATGAGATAAGCAAGTGAATGCAAAATGTAAGCCCAAACCAGTATGTACCACACTTAATGACTTGGGGTTTAGTAAAACACTTCTGGCATGCTATAAACATGTTTTTGATTGTACAAAATTCAAGGTGACCAGTTCTGTGGAAATATTGGGGAGGTGGAGGCGAAGAGCTCTGTGATGCGAAGCCTCCGCCAAGCCATTATTTCCACGGAAGCGGTCACCTCGAAGGTTGTTATCCCTTTTATCTCTTATTTTGATATGCATAAGCTACCGACATAACTGGTTGATTTTATACTTTATAGCATCCATTAAAAAAGAGTAGTGCATTTAACCATTAATTTGGGTAAGAGAGTTGTCATGGTTACCATTCATAAGCACATTGATATAGAACGGTCAAATTCAAATTTTTGAGATCTACTTCAAAGGTAGCCAGTTATACAATATAATATATAAAATATATTCCCACCTAATACATCTATGTGTACTCTACAAGAGCGGTCTGCGGATTGCACTGTGAAATGTTTCACGTGCAGTTCATAACCACTGATTGAGATTGTGAAATTTGTGTGTCACTAAAAAATAAAATACAAATATGTTTTAAAATGCAAACAGAAGAGACAGGAGAAAGCGACAAAAGCTAGACAATTTAGTGAAAACTGCATTTAAACTCAACGGCTGTTTACAGCTACTCAGAAATCTGGCTTTTAGGTCATTTTCTGTCAAGCATTTACAATGCCTTGACCTCCTGATGCAAATGCAAGAAGGCTTTATGTCTTTTAAGGTGGCAGGACTGTGACGTTGCACAAGCAACGCTTCTCGCAATGCACCATTAATGCAGATGCCGTTTTATGGTTACCAGGCTGCTGTCAGCATTAGTAAGGGCCTGATTTGGTTTGAGGATTGGTCTGTGTCCTCTTGGATAAGCTATCACTTGTTCAAGCTCAAGTTCAGATTCCCAGGACCCTCGGGATCTTTTAGAAAATGCAAAATTACTGTCTTACTTCATCCAATGCCGGCAGTGATGGCACATTGTGAGAGGCCTTGCTTGTGCAGTTCCACAATTCTGTCATGTTAAAAGACAGAAAAGCTTTTTGACTTTGCTTTTTTTTTATTTTTACTTTTTGCCAGAACATGACATAAAAACAGTTTTTTGTGTGTGCAGATTCTGCTATTTAAAGGCTATGGTCTTAAAATTTTGATCAGCCTGTTTGAGTTGAAATGCACTTTTTGATAAATTGTCTTCTCTGTAGTTTTTGTCTCTTTCTTCTGTATCTTCTGTTGCCATTTTAAGCTCTTATTACAACTTGGTTATGGTGCAGCCTTGTGAAATGGGTGTATGTTAATACTTTTTTCTGGTCTTTAGATTTTAAGCATATAAGTTTAAGTTGTATAAAATACGGCATAGTATTTTAATCACTAAATGGTCAGTGAATATTTCTTTTTTCTTTTTTAGGCAGCAGCTGGTTGGTGAAAATAGTCTCTATTTGTGCTGGTACTGGAACCGTGTTCATTATTATCATTGCAGTCATTGCTTACAAATGTAAGTTATTTCACCATTTCCTTAGTGTGCACAGTTGCTTGTAGACATGTCTTTTGTGTTTTATAGAAAGGGTTATGATTGTTGGACATTTCCTCACAACCTATTTCTAAAACTTTTCATGACACCACTCTGGTTAAGATTAGAAAGTGATGCCATAATCACCAAGTTTATTTTTAAATGTCAAACACCTCTTCAGAGGAAGAGACCTACCTCTGCATCTCACACCTCTCATGCTTGCGTCTGTGTTCCTTCCTGTTTATCTTTTACTACAAAAGCACCATGAGTATTTTGTGTGACGTGATGTATGCTTTAGTATTTGCTTTCCAACCAACTGCATTCACTTTCTATGATGTGATATTTTTTGGTGCAGGTGCAAAAAGAAAAAGAGATGACTCCATAGTATACACCAACAAAGTCTATGAGAACTTCAACTTTGGCACTGGTATTCCCAACAGACAAACAAGACCAGAAACAGAAACAGAAACACGGCATGAACATTGTATTTATGAAAATTAGATCTGTGCTTGAAGAAAATTCACCAAATAGAATTAGTCAAGGTTTACTTTTCCAATGTACTACAAATGTAACGTTTGACATCCTATTACTATCAGACATCTCTCATTATGCATTTTGGGCTGTGTTACATTTTGGGTTTTTTTGCCGCAGTGTTTGTCTTATGACATTGCTTTGACATAAGTGATGTCAGGGTAAGCGGTATAATCCATAATCTTGTGGTTTTTCCCAATATTGTGCCAGTGACAACACAGTTTTCTATAATGTTGCTTTTGGAGACAGGCTGTTGGTTATATATGAGAGCATGTTTTACTATGAGAGCATGTAGTAGTGCATTGCAATAAATTATACTATAGCTTGGAAAATGGTTAATTGTTTTTTTTTTACTTTTCAATCAATTTTCTATCCTCCCCTTGTTACAACTTGCACGTATTTATGTTAAGCACATTAAATTGTTGGTTTGTATGAAATGTGGTATAAAAATAAACTTGCCTTGTCTAAAATTAATGTTAATATAGATAGCCAGACAGCACTGTGATAGCTAGCCTGGCAACCAGACACACGGAACTTACTGCATCTTAGCCAAAATAAACTGAGAAAAACAACTTTAAAAAACAAGCTTGTGTTAGTGAGGAAGACATGGAAACTACTCATAATTGAACCCATTTTCAATCTTTCAGTGAAAGACACCCGCCCAAGGCACCCACCCTCAACTCACTGTCACTTTTCCCTCTGTACACCTTAACATACTAAAAGACACCTTTGCTGTAGTCCTGACTCCAGAATGTAATGCATTTTGTAACCATACAGTAGACTTATAAAGTGTTGCCAAATGTGCTTGTATGTGTTATTATGTGCAATTGTGTGGTTGTTACAAAAAAGTCACAAAAATGATTTTTAAATGTTTGGGCCAGTTTGGCCCTTCATATATTCACATGACAAGAAAAAGGTTAACTTTATACACAGCACATTATTTTTTTCTCAACATGTACTCTTATTCATGGACTATGTACAAGTAAAGTTTTGAGAATGTAAGTGCTCCGCATTCATGATTATATGAGAACAAAAAAGGTTGTTTTTTCATTGCTTTAAAAAGTATGGGTTTGTTTTGATGAATAAGTCTCCAAAGGTGGAAAGAACTGTAATTCCAATATGATATTAGACAATTGAACAGGGTACTGCCCCCGTGTTCAAATCTTTAGGAAATAATTGGTTACATTAATAGAGGAGAAGTGTAAAAAAGTGGTGTTTATAAAATACTGAATTTTTTAGCATTTCTTAGGACACGTCTATCCATATTTGAGAAGCTAAATCTCAGAATCTAAACAAGATATCAAACAAATGTTGGTTTGATTCTAATAGGACATGGAAGAATGTTTGGACAAAAAATCTGAAAAAATTGAGGACCATGGTGTCGGACCCTCTATGGTCGGACCCGTTTAAACTGATGTCGAATTGGCCATTAATTTCTTTAGTGTCCGGAACGATGCATTCGAAATGTTTCTGCACGGAAGTTATTTACTGCTGTACGAGTTGGACATATTGTCAACACGCTGCCTGTGCTTAGCAGGTTGGTTTGACGTTAATATTAACATTTTAAGGCTTTCTGCGAAGTTGCCTTAAGTAAGTGGATGTGGTTATGTGGTGCCGTTATCTCTGTAAGACGACAAATGTTACATTTAACCAAACTCTGAGTCAAGTTAAATAGTTCATCTCTTTTAAGGACTCAACAAGCCGACCTAGAAAGCCACTTTAATATGTTTATCGTCTGCCCACTTTAACTATAGAGACATCGATTAGTTAGGGCAATGTTAGATTACCTGTTTATTTTTTGAGAATGTTATAAATGCCCTATGAAAAATCACTCAAATGACAATAGTGCTAATTATGGCAATTACAATAATTTACATCTGTCCTCTTTGGTAGACATGCCGAGAAAAAGGGGATCTTCATCACCACCACATGCGGAATATGAAAATGCAGCCTTTGATAAACGTTCAAAGGTGGTCAGTTCTTCCCCATTGAATTTTGACACCCCATTTAGTTTGTTTGAAAGTCTGATGTCTCCGGTTGGCGTGGAAGAGTTCTTTCAAGAATATTGGGAAAAGAAGCCCTTGTTTCTGCAGAGGTCCGACCAGGGTTTGGCCAGCTATTATAAGTCCCTTTTTCAGCTCTCTGACCTGAAGGAACTGTGTAGCCAGGATCTGGAGTATGCCAGAGATCTCAATGTCTGCCGATGTGTAAATGGTAAGAAAAAAGTAATGAACAAGGAAGGACGTGTCAGTTACAACAATCTGAAGAAAGATTTTGATCAGAGGAAGGCCACCATACAGTTTCACCAGCCTCAAAGATTTAAGGTGATATTCCTTTCTATCTGTGCTAATCTTTGGTGGACACTTAATAAGCATGATTTATGGCATTCCCTGTTCTCCGTGTGAGGTGTGTGTCGTGATCATGTATCCAGGATGAGCTTTGGCGTATTCAGGAGCGTCTGGAGAGTTTCTTTGGGGCCCTGGTCGGATCAAACGTCTACATCACGCCTAAAGCATCTCAAGGGCTGCCTCCACATTATGATGATGTTGAGGTATAAGAAAGTAAGAGTGTCTGAACATTTTATGTGTACTTATTTAATGACCACGACTGTATTGTATTGTTTGCTGGTGCCTCGTCCCACTTTCTTACTGTCCTGTGCGCTGTCCCATGCCATGCCACTTACCCACTGTGCTGTACCACTCATCAACTGTCCCATGGACTGTCCTGCTCCACTTGCTATGCTCTGTGCACTGTCCCGCACCACTTGCTTAACTGTCCTGCACCACTGTTCCGTGGCACTTGCCAAATGTTGAAAATGTCACCCTTAACCTAACCTATTGAAGAGTGGCAAGTGGCAAGTTATTGCCCCTGCCCTACTGAGTTGAACCCTGAACAACTGTTTCATCTCCTAGGTGTTCATTCTGCAGCTGGAGGGAGAGAAACACTGGCGTCTGTACAGTCCCACTGTTCCACTGGCTCGTGAGTACAGTCTGGAGCCGGAGGATAAAATTGGCAGCCCAACCCATGACATCATCCTGAAGGTACAAATTACAAAATTAAATACACAGATTATCAACTTTTTTAACGTCAGGGTAATAGACTGTTGTCTTTTTTAGATTGTATTATTAATACTGTCACTTCACATATGCTAAAGTTTTGGTCAATTCAAGGAAAAGATTTGTACAGTAAACTTACAGAATTGTATGGTGTCTTTACAGGCAGGAGACCTGTTATACTTTCCCAGGGGTACCATACACCAAGCAGATACTCCTGCAGAAGTGGATCACTCCACGCACTTAACTCTCAGCACTTACCAGAACATGTGAGTTATGGGCAGATGTGGCCTAATGGTTTGGGAGTTGGTGTTGGGATTGGAGGGTCCCAAGGGTTGAAGGTCGATCCCCATACCAGTAGGAAAAAATGTGAGTGGGGGAGTGAATAACCAGTGCTGTCCTGCATCCTTATCCCTGGCTGAAATACCCTTGAGAAAGGCATCTGACCCCCTGTTGCTTCAGGGAGACTGTCCTCTCCACTCTGAATAAGAGTAATGTAAAATAATAGTAATGTAATGAGTTCTCTAACATGTGTTCTTATCAGTTTGTTGACAGAGAATGTATCTGCACTGTCGAAAAGATAAAGCTGACTGGCTAAGAGACATAGTAAGGCATTGTGATTTGATGTAGTGATGTCAGGATGTAGTGATGTTTCATGGTAACATGAATATAGAAGGCAAAAACTGGATTAAGGAAAGAAATGTTTTTGTACAGTTTGTGTACAGTTATTTATTTAATTTCTGCATGTTTTGCAGGTCATGGGCAGATTACCTGCTGGATATATTTCCTGGTTTTTTGTTTGACTCGCTGAAGAGTAACGTTAGCATGCGAGCCGGAATGCCCAGACAACTACTTACTGTGAGTTTGCCTTGTGTTCTGTATCTTGGATGACAAGGTACACTGTGTATATTTTATAGTTTAAAAAGGAAATAATTGTGATTGTGCATCAACAAAAAAGCATACTGCAATTGCAAATGCTATGTAGTATGTATATCATTGAATTGACAATGAAAATCTACTTGACTTGAACAATTGGAGATATCTTACACAAAACATGCAAAGTCAGTGTTTTTTAAAATGTTTTTACTCTGTATGTGTCAGACTGCAAATGTGGATCCAGAGGTGTCGGCACAGCTCTCTACGTTCCTGAGATCCCTGGCAGATAAAATTGAGAGCGGTGAACGGGAGCTACGCTCTGCAGACATGAAGAGAGACTTTGTGTCCAACAGGCTTCCTCCTTACATCCACAATAGCACCGACATCATGCCAAGTAAACATCAATGCATTGCATTGAATAACAAAGTTAAGCAAAGATACGAAATGCTTATTAAGTGCAAATAGCAGTGTAAACTGGTTTCCTTTTTCCTTGTTTAATAGCTGGAAAAATGCCAACACTGGAAGACGGTGTGTGTATGAGATTCAAGGATCATGTCCTCATTACAGTGCAACCTGGTCAGGATAGAACAGTAAGTATGATGTGTGAAAAAGTACTAATTTAGCAGGCATTTACAGAACAACATATTTCAAGCTTTATTTTAGGTGAAGCAACATGCCTGCCTACAGGAATGGCTAGTACATGTTAGTAAACATTTATTAAGTTGTAGAGTATGGGTCACCTCCAATGCACTTGTCATTGTTTTGAACCTGTATTCTTACAACAACTGACCAGGATGAGGCCACACAGATGGAGGTGTTTGTAGTGCATTCGCTACGGAACAATAGAGAGATCCATATGATGGGAGAGTCTGAAGATGAAGAGGAGTGCCCAAGTCAGGAGGTAACTTAGACTTCTTATTTATTTACTGACTTACTTACCTATGCCACACTGTTACCAAATTTTTGACACCTTATCTTCTTTTTATGTATTTTTATGTCATTTATTCTTACTTTTAAATTGACTAATTTAACTACTGACTAATTTTGTGTGTAAATCATTGTTAAATCCTTTTTTTGTGTGTAAAGCACCTTGTGCTGCCATTGGTATGAAACGTGCTATATTAATAAAACTGCCTTGTCTTATTTATTTGTGGAGAAAGCGATTCAGAGGGAGAAAACAACTTGTTGCAAGTCCCCAAGTCTTATACAAATGACCACTAATGACGGAATCTCTCTGCCACAGGTGCAGGGTGTACGCTTCCCCCTCTCCCACCTGCCTGCCCTCAGGCAGCTCCAGAGCAGTGACCGCCTGTCCATCAGGAGCCTCCAGCTGGAGCCTGACTCTGCCCGCCTGGGCCTGGTGCTGGCTCTCTGGACCGAGGGGCTGATGGAGGTCTGCCCACCCACTGAACAGTAGACAATGGACAGCCAAACTCTATGAGAGGATACAAGCTATCATCTACAAGGGGTGTTCAAGCCACCTGGTCCATTAAGACATTTCAGTGGCAGCTGGACCCCCCTCATAAGCAATACCTTGTATCCTCTTCCAGAGTGGAGTGTGGATGTCCATCAAGTGGCCTTAAAATGCCCAGACACCAAATAAATGCATGCCTGTACCAGATTTGTCTCCAGGATTCTCAATTCATTATGTCTTTTTGAGGGCAGTTATGTCTTTTGTTTGCATTTTTTTTTGGTAAGTACTAAAAGAAATGTGTGGTGATATACAGCATCAATTAATTACAATAGATATTTTTGTCATGGTTATTTGTGAATTGTTCCTGTAGGTGGCAGACTAAACACATTGAATATTCCTGGTGTAAGTGAAGGCTGCTAATACATTTTCCTTAAAAAACAAATAAAAGGTGCATTGTGAGAACTCTTCAAACTGATTAATAATTTTGTGCCATCATTGTCAAAAACCATAATGATATGTATTACACTTAATAATAATGTATTACACTTAAATAGTAACACAACAAATAGTAACCCAATCTGTATGAAGTGAACCTTTAAAAAAGCCTTCCCACTTGAATTTATGTATGTTGTGGAAATCATGCAGCATTAACATGCTAATGATGTCCATGTCTGTGTGCCAATGACAGTCTGAGTTGTCTGGCCCAATATTTTTCATTGGGCCTTTTTTTTAGTCTCACACATACAGTAGTTGTGCCTGATCTATTTTTATCCAAAAACCATCTTCACCGAGTGAGCTTGTAGATGGCAAATAATATACAGAGTCGAGTAGAAAAAAACTGGACCACTTTTTAAGTGACTATATTATTAATCTAATTATCTAAATTATTTAAGCTACCACAATTAAAAGCTATTATGAGCAAATTAAAGTTCATTCTGTTCTCCCGTTACACCCTTTATATAAAACTGCCCCTGAGAAAAAGTTCCCATGTGCTTTCTGACATTTGCATTTTAATTCTGCCAGGTTTCTGAAAGTAACATGTTTAGATTCTAAACTAACTTTTTGTAGGTTTATGTTTTTTAGTGGCACATTAAGGTCACATTCCTTTTTACTATAACCTCTTCATCATGTAGCAAAGGGCAGCTAACTAGTTGAATATTCCTCCCTTTGTCATCTTCTTCTCAACTTTGTGGGAGAAAATAAATCACATTTGCTTCTTAGTCACGCACAGTGATGTAGTGGATTGGAAAACTAGGGGAAAAAATCAGGTAAAAAAAGCCAAAACCAACTGGAAACTTTATGTCTGTTTTTTTTCCTAATGGCCATGGTGGTCATAACCATTGCTTGCATGGTCATAAACCATGATATCACTGACAAGAGAAGTGAATGAGCTTCAATTTGCATGGTTTAAAATTGTGGTAGCTTTATGTATTGAGGAGATGGAGGATTTAGGACAGGAGTTTTTTTTGGTCCACCCTGTAGCATAACTGAGCTTGAAGTCCACAAAGTTCTGCATCTCCCCAGTTTGATTTGATGTTTTGGCCAAAAGATTTGGCAGAGATACATCTGCTTAAGCTCAATTTTAAAAACTGTGCTCCCTTTTTCAAAATACTACACACAGTTAAGGCAACCATACACTCAATTACAGTTTTTTCTGAATGCTTAAATACTTATAGTGATTGTTGTAGCACAATTTCTAAAACTACTCATTCTTATAGCAAAACCCCTCACTGAGTTTTCAAAACTAATAGCACAAACTCTGCTTTGCACTCAGTTTGTAATTTTGTAACACACACTTCCACTGCACAGCACTCTTTTTGCAAAACTGTAAACACAACTCACTGCTTTACACACAACTTGCAAATAACCAACACACTCTTAGCAAACCTATACACAATCATGGCTATTATTTAAACTATTTTGCCAACTTTCTGGCCACACTGTCACGTGTGAAAACTCTTTTATATAAATAATTCACTTTGCAATCAGCCTGAACACTAACAATACAGTAAGCCACAGGTAAGCTTTTGAGGTGGAGTACAATGTTGGAATAAAGAAGAGTGAGAGTTAGAGGGGAGCATGAGGATGTGGAGGTGAAAAAGGGGGAGGACGACAAGGACAAAGAGGTGGTTAGAGGAAGGGGATGAGGAGATGACAAAGTAAGAGGAGGACAAGGTAGGGAAGAGGAAGGGGAAGGAAGAAGTAAGAAGAGTAAGAAATTGAATTTTTGATGACATCAGAGCTACTTTAGTGGACAGTGGAATGACCCTGAGGGAAGCTGGCCAATGGGTTTAGCCTAACCTGAGCCGCTACAGTGTAGCAAGCATCATAAGGCATAAGGCTATAGTATCATTGGTACTGAATCCGGACGTGCATACTCTAGGGCTGTGCATGGGCCTGCTGTGCTGCATTAGTTTTGTCTTTTCCAGAGAGTGATGAAGCTAAAGCCAGATGCCATAGGTTATGAGCTGATTCTTGTGGATGAGGCAGGTTTCAGCCTCACTATAACGAGGAACATTGTTGGACACCGTGCCATAATCAATGTCAGACAACTTGGTAGCATAACTATGGGTGCAGCTATAAGTCAAAATGGTGTTGTTCTCCTTCTCTGCCTTGCGCTAGAAGGTCTATGACCATCATCCACATCAATGCATGGCCCTTCTACAGGCAATGGAGGAGGCAAACAGGGATATTGTAGTAAAGGGGAAAAAACAGTCACCCCACCTGGATTTGAACCCAGGTCTTCAGGGTATCAAACATGCACTTTGACCACAACACCACAGAGGCAGGTTTGCTGGAATGGTAGTCAAAGCATACACACAACCCTAGTGATGGCATGCCATCACAGACATTGACTAGGCCTCATGCCGTGATACTGCACTCCAGAGATATTTTTTGTCAGTGCCTTTGACTAGAAAAGATTACAGCTGATGTTGACAAAATTTTGTGGCTGGACCCAGAGAGCAAACAAGATGTAGACTTCTTGTTTTTTTGTTTGTTTGTTTGTTTTTTTCTCTCAGTGAAATTACTGTATGTTTTCTTGTGTTTTCACTTGAAAAAAAAATGTTTGTATTGATATGTGTAAATGAACATCCATACTTGAACTTTGATCTCTGTGTGTTGAGTAGGATACCTCTGCATGACTTCAAACTGAAAATATCTTGTGCACAGAGAAACCAAAAGCCAGATGTGTTTTTCATTGATACCATTAGTGTGTAGTTGCTGCATTGTGTGCTAATTAATATGATGGTTTGTGTTAACTGTTTGGTACAAAAACACCATTTTTACAAAGGTTTGCAGAGTTAAGCAAGATGTGTTAGCTTTTGCAAGGTATCTACAATGTTTTGCTAATTTGGTGAAAGGTTTTGTTATTTGTGTGTAGAGTTTTGCAAAAACAGCCAATAGGTGCAAAAAATGTGCTTAAGCGATCAGAAAAAACTGTAATAGAACACCCCTGCCCTTTTGCAAAATGATATTCTGCTTACAAAACTATACACTTATTTATAAAAATTTGATTTTGTTGCCAAATCATACACACATGATTCATATGATCTATTTGTGTTTCAGTGAGTTACACACTGTGGTAATTAATCCTAAACACTTCATAACATTTTGATTTTTCTAATGACATCTGGGTTTCATTTTTTCAGCATATTGATAAATGACATGAATGCATTCATGAAACAACACATGACAAATGCTATTCACCAAATATATTTTAATTGATATTTTTTTTTACTTTTATGTAATCCAAAATCAGTCAATATGCTAAAGTGTTCGCTTGTTGTGATGGTTGCATTTTGAAAACTATTTTTCCAAAGAACCATATTCACAGCAAACATAGTAAAAGTAAAGTGTTGTTGGAGACAAAAAGTATCATCTCTGGCTAATTTGGTGGCAAGTCTCAATGTAGCGTTTTCAAGGTAGTCAACCAATGTCATTCCAATGGGATCAATTTAGTCCTTGTCTTCTCTGTCTGCTCTCATCCCATTGTACCTTGGAGTGATAGTATTTACCTCTTCCTCTTGTTACATGTCATCTCACTCTAATCTTTACTGTCCCTCTTTGTCTTTCTCTTGCTACAACACTGCCTTACATTCATATTTAAGTCAAAGTAACACCCCTGTTTTCTATTTTACAGTGTTTAAGCATGATTACTGTGTTTTGCATTGTATCCCTTAGTGTTTTGGCACATGACAATTATGTTTAACAAGTTGGTTGCAAGGATGTGGTCAATTGGTAGCTAGTGTTTTGAAATGGAAAAAAGGTGACATTACAATAGCATCATGTGTGTAATGCATGTAAGTGTGTGTAATGTTTTGCAAATCATTGTGTGTAGTGTTTTTCAAAAAGTGTGAAGTTGAAAATGTGCTTAGAGTGGTGCCTACCTGAGCCGATGTTTTGGTATTGGAGTATTGGGTTTCATTAATTGTGGAAAACTTTAGATTTTAGCGTGTAAGCAAACATAAAAAACTGTAATACTCAAAATATATACAATGCATAAAACATAAGAAACACTAACCAGCAGTTTAATTGTTTTATTGTAGCATTAACCAATAACTAACAGGTTTCAGTCATGTAAATTTTAATTGCTTTACAACCATAGTAGCACCCAACATTCAACATCAACCAACCACTGTAGTCTGTTTTGTAACAACTCCGATTGTTTTATCACAGTGACAAACAGTCACACGATGCATTAGAAAGACAATTTGGTCTGAGGCCATACCCAGGTGATCCAGTTGACTGACAGAGCCTGAGATGCAGTTATATATATGTATGACCTTAGATGGCTAGTTGATTTCAGGCTCCCTGCCCAACACACAGTTTCCACTGGGTCTGTGCTAATCACTCACAAAGCTCTCCTGACTGCTACTGCTTCCAGGTAAAAAGTGCATTTTTGTGTAGTACCACAAGTGTGTTTATACTGAACATGGCAATACATTTCAGCTGTTTTTGGTACAAAAAATGACTTTACTGAAATACTATGGCTGTATAGAAAATGTATGTCTTAATATACATAAAGAAGTCCCTTTTTATCATCTACAATTCCCTTTAGAACACTTGTTTACAAGCTTCATGGCAAAGAAAACTTAAGTAAACATTTGATAATGACAAGTATTGCATTTTTACATGTTATATGATGTCACTTATTTCTCACTTATAACTCCATGACGCCTTATTGCCCATAGTTGAGTAGCTTGAAAGACAAAGGTCAGGAAATCATGTTGATTCATCAGGATACTATTGCTCCTTGCTCCCTGTTTAGATTTTCCTTCAAACAAGGTCATAACGTGCTACAGAAAAGCTTTGCAGCATTAACCCTTAAAATAGCAGCTTTGGTGCTGAAACGATTGCTTAAACAATCAGAATATTTGTGAAATGACTACACTGGATGCTTATAAAGTGTGTGTGCTAGAGACTGCCTTTGATACATTTGAGTAAATATAGCAAATCAACAAATCCTACCTAACCTGACAACATGGTGTATGGCTGAGAACTGTTTAATATTCACACTTAACTAAAGTTTTCATGTAATTCAGGGGGAACATTGACTTGAGATTAATGGCCAATGTAATAACTTCACAAAAACAGAACTTGTAAATAAGACCAATACAACTCCACTTGGATGATGGATGGGCAGACTTATTATGTGAGCAGTAGCCATGAACAATTGATTATATGTGTGTAAAGCATTAACACCTGAGGTTGTATGCATGCATGGAATATGACCTTTTGTGGTAATGTGGAATATTTGTTGGATTATTTAGGATAAACAATGCTTTTGAAACAGTCGGGTGTTTCTTACAGCAAGGTACATGTGAATTCTAGATTATCAGCACAAATGTACACATCTGGCATTGCCTCCCAGATGTATGCTCCATAAATATGTGCATAGACAGAGGTAAGTCTATTGGCACTTTATTATTAGTTACAGTAACAGATATAAACTCTGACTGATTTTACTATTTTACACAAATGTGACATTATATAGTATTAATATACATTTTTCAGTCCAGTGACATGACCTTTTCCTGAAAACATACACAAGGTTTAGTCTTGGGTTGGTGGCAGGGAATTCTTTAAATAATCAATAATCTTCTGCATTCATCAAGGCTCCATACCTTGAAGATATACAATATATCTTCTATGACATCAGAGAATAAACAAACAAAAAAAACATTTACATCCCTAGTTTGACGGAGGGAAGGTGAAACCCGCATTAAAAGGCCGCTTTTCGAGCCAAACTCATGGATGTGCAAATGTGCTTCAATAATAAAAGACATTTAAAGTCATAACAAGCTACACCAATTCAATGTCCCAGAACTGTGTAGACTGATCAGATGAAAACTGATTGACGATGAAATGGTCCCTGTCAATGCCATTCCCACCTGAGAGATAAAGAAAACAAGTTTATTTTCTAGTAAATCAGACATGGCCTTTAAAACATAAACAGACGATACTGGAGAGGAGGTGTAAATAGAACAGTAGAACAGAATAAGATAATTCCAGGCTCCTCTATTAGCAGGTTAACCACTGGCTCAGCTGAACCAGGTTTACCACTTAACTGCCTACCTGGAATAGTAGAACAAATAAATACTAGCCCATACTACTAGCCCATACACACATATTCAATTAACTCATGCATTCACATCAACTTAAAAAGTACACATACAGTATGTCACAAAAGTGAGTACACCCTTCACATTTTTGTAAATTTTTGATTATATCTTTCCATGTGAGAAGTTTGAAGAGATAACACTTTTCAACAACGTAAAGTAGGCAGTGTACAGCTTATATAACAGTGCAAATTTGCTGTTCCCTCAAAATAACTCAACACACAACCATTAATGTCTAAACCACTGGCAACAAAAGTGAGTACACCCCTAAGTGAAAATGTTCAAATTGTGCCCAATTAGCCATTTTTCCTTCCTGGTGTCATGTGATCCGTTACTGTTACATGGTCTCAGGTGTAAATCGGCAGATGTTGTGTTAAATTTGGTGTTATCAGTCTCACACTCTTTCATACTGGTCATTGGAAGTTCAACATGGCACCTCATGGAAAAGAACTCTCTGAGGATTTGAAAAAGAAAAGTGTTGCTTTACATGAAGATGGCCTAGGTTATAAGAAGATTGCCAACACCCTGAAACTGAGCTGCAGCACAGTGGCCAAGACCATGCGGTGCTTCAAGAGGACAGGCTCTACTAAGAACAAGCCTTGCCATGGTCAACCAAAGAAGTTGAGTGCATGTGCTCAGCATTATATCTTATAATCAATCAATCAATCAATCTCTCTATCTCTCTATCTATCTATATCTGTGTCTTCAAAATAAGCGTAGGAGTGCTGCCAGTGTTGCTGCAGAGGTTGAAGGGGTAGGAGGACCGCCTGTCAGTGCGTAGACCATACGCTGCACACTGCATCAAACTGGTCTGCATGGCTGTCGTCCCAGAAGGAAACCTCTTCTGAAGATGATGCACAAGACAGCCCGCAAACAGTTTGCTGAAGACAAGCAGACTAAGGGCATGGATTACTGGAACCATGGCCTGTGGTCTGATGAGACCAAAATAAACTTATTTTGTTCAGATGGTGTCAGGTGTGTGTGGCGGCAACCAGGTGAGGATTACAAAGACAACTGTGTCCTGCTAACAGTCAAGTATGGTGGAGGAAGTGTCATGGTTTGGGGCTCTATGAGTGCTGCCGGCACTGGGGACCTACACTTCATTAAGGGAACCATGAATGCCAATATGTACTGTGACATACTGAAGCAGAGCATGATGCCCCCCCCTTTGAAACTGGGCCACAGGGTGGTATTTTAACATGGTAACGACCCCAAGCACACCTCCAAGATGACCACGCCTTGGGTGAGGGTGAAGGTGATGGACTGGCCCAGACCTGAACCCAATTCAGCATCTGTCCATCCTCAAATGGAAGGTGTAGGAGCTCAAGGTCTCAAGCTCAAGGTCAGATCCGTGATGTCGTCATGTAGGAGTGGAAGAGGATTCCAGTGACAACCTGTGAAGCTCTAGTGAACTCCATGCCCAAGAGAGTTAAGGCAGTGTTGGAAAATAATGGTGGCCACACAAAATATTGACACTTTGGGCACAATTCGGACATTTTCACTTAGGGGTGTACTCACTTTTGTTTCCAGTGGTTTAGACATTAATGGTTGTGTGTTGAGTTATTTTGAGGGAACAGCAAATTTGCACTGTTATATAATGTTAGGGGTGTACTCACTTTTGTGAGACTGTAAAACACATGCTATAAAAATGTCTATAAGGATTACTACTCAGAGTTCAAAAAGTCAGGATAAAGTGCTGTTCAGGAGAGATGTTACTGAGACTTTTGCTATAAACATGAAGTGTGTGTGAAGCCTCACCTCTTATGTCCAGTACAAGGGTGGGGTTGAGATGGGAAGAGATCGTGCCGTCTTCGTTCAGGCTCCACCTCTGGTGTGTGCGGCCATGCTCCGGCCACAGTGCTACCCGCGCCCCCACATGTGCCTTACCGCCAATAACAGACATGCAAGCCTTCCCCACCTACAGGACCAACACATGTGCACACACATCAAAGCACATAGGCTACTCTTTAGAGCCAGTGGATGTGCAAATTAGCTACTTTAAGCCTGCTTGCATTCATGTTACCTTGTTTTGAATTACAAGATGGATTTTGATCTTTATTTATATTGCACTTTTCAAAAACAAAGTTACAAAGTGCTGTACAATAAAATTACAAGTAAATGCAATGCATACAGTTTAAGATGTAAGGTCATAAAGCAACAGACCTACAGTTTACAATCACAGTTCACAAAGTAATTAAGGACAAATAATGACAGTCTAAATTATATATACTTATTCAGTTAGAATTTAACATTAATATGAAAAATGAATAGATAGAAGGACAATAAATAGAATTAATATTTTTAGCCATGTTTGCATGGCATAATTACTGCTCTCATTCTGTCAAGAACAGAAGCAGATTGTCTTAAAAGAGACGATACTGCTAACCGTTTGATGGTGGGGAGGAGTTTAAAGGACAAGTTTGGTGAATCAATCCATAGCTCTGTTGTTCAAAGTCAGTGCTGAAGGTAGAGGAAAAAAACAAGACAATTTGATGCAACGCAGGCCAAATAATGAACTGGTAGCCAACACTAACTGAAATGGGGCATATGAAAATGAAACTGAAAGTTAGCTAGTTAGTGTTAGCTTCCAGTGAATTATTTGATCTATGTTGCATCAAATTCACATTCTTTTTTTGTGACTTTGAACAGCAGGGCTTAATCCAGCTTGGATTGATTTACACAGAATATGTGCTTTAAAATGTGTCCACCCCTGAGATATGTGGTAGTATATACCAACCAGCAAGGGCTTGTTTTCTTGTGTTTTGTGTGGATATGGACAGAAGCAGATTGTCCTAAAAGGGGCAATACTTCCAACAGTTGGGGAGCAGTTTAAACACTGACCTTGCACTTGAGGAGTCCATCAGTTAAAATCCACTGCTGACAGTCCAGGCAGTCGAGAGCTTTTAGAGCCACTCTGCCTGGCGAGTCCTTGTCTTGGGTGTTTTCTGCAGTCAGCACTGAACCCAGAGCCCGGTTCCTCAACTGAACATAAGCTTTTGGCTGTGAACCACATGCAGAAGTCAACATTAGTGATTTCTACTATTCTACTTAACAGCTACCAAAAAAAGTTAAGTGATAGTGCCAAATATATGCATTACGACTAGATTAATTACAATTATTGCTTACAACAATCTCAAAAAATAATCTGGCTCTATTATTTGTCACAATAACTATAAGGCTTTTATTTTGTGTATTTACTGATTTGTACATAAACACACCATATAAAGAAAGATTAAGATTTCCCTACATTTGCCTTTCCCTTCAAAGTCCAAGACAACAGCAACGTTGCTTTTCAAATTTCATAAATAACTTAGTTAAGTAATGAAAGAGTTGTGATTGTAATGTTCTGCATAATAAAGCAGCTCTATAGCACTTTATGCATGTCACCCAATGTCTCACCTGTCTGAGAGGCTGAAGAGAGCCAATGGTGCCCCAGCCGCTGTGCTCCGCCCACACGGAGTAGGAGCCTGTCGACAGCAGCATCTGGCGGCCTTTAAAGTTACTATATTCATATGCAACCCATCTAGGAAGAGTTTTTAAAAACATAGAATCAGTATGGACATTTCTCCACTTCTGGTTTGACATATCCACAGCTTTTCAGTAATATATAAAAAGAGTGCTATTGCTTTGGTTATTTACAAATGGCAGGAAGTACTCACAGTCCACTGTTGACTCGAACAGACTGAGTGAAAAAGCCATTTATGTCATCCATTGTCCTAAGTGCCGTTGTCTCTAAGCCTTCGAAGGAGTCCAGGGAGAACAGACTGATGGATGGATCTGAGAAACACTGACCAAAAAGCACAGGTACTATTAGTTATGTTAGGGAACTGCAATATGTTTCAGGGTAACATTTTCCATATAAAAGCAATGCAGTGCAACAACCATGCACATCCCTCTTCTATTTTCATGTGGGAACAGGATTGGAACAAAAGTGTATGATCCAAATAAAGCAAGGTAGGATACACATACCAGAGAGTTTGCTGACTCAGATGTCAATGAGCTCTCTGGTGTGCGGATTATATCTGTGTTTCTTCAAATTACATTATTAAATTTCAAACCTGCTGATTTATCCAGGGCATCAACATATTGACAGTATAGAACAAAGTGCCACGGAAGTCTAGATCCACAGAGGTTAATATACCTACATAAGGAACAGGCTGCAGTGATCTGATTGCTGATCCCACATTGCCACATGACATCAAGTTGGGATAAAGACCCTCCGTTAGGACAAACTGGTTTCCACAACAGCCCTCTTCATCAAAAAGCACCCAACTGGACAATATGCAAGGAGGAGGTTAAAATTACTTCTGTGAAGGTTAGTTCAAAGTCAAGTTTGTCATATGTACAGTTAAAAACATGTTTCCCTGCACAATAACTTCTTTCTTTGCTGTCCACTACAATGCCACATGTAATACCACAAATGATAAATCACAGACAAAGACTAAAAAACATAAGACCTAGTAAAAGCAATGTGTACAACTGAATAAATCATCTGCAATGTGCAAGCTGGTCTGATGTACAAAGGTGTCTGCACTGTAGTGCAATGGTCTCTGTGCAAAGGTGCGATGACAACTCCAAAGAAGAGTCCCAGTAAAACCAATATGTAGAATAGAATAAAAGTGTCTGTGCAATGTGCAAACTGGTCAAGCTGGTCTGTATGTGCATTTGGTCACACAGAGTAAAAGCCCTTTCTCCCCTGTCAGAAGATGCTGACCTTCCATGAATCACCCTGAACGACATGGGATGGAGAGAGCTGCAGTCAGGCGCTTTGGACCCGTACTCTTGATGTTTGCCACAGAAGTGTGGTTCACTGTAAGCCCGAATCTTAAAAGAGGAAAAGCCAGTTAAATCTCAATCACCAATCATCAAGGAGCCCACCCTTTTGGAGCTCATTTTTCAACTATTTAATCAGTTGGGTTTTACAGTTTTAACTCCATTCAGTTGATATCTGGATCTGGCAGTAGCATTTTAGCTATTATTTAGCATAAATAATTGAATTGTACCAGTAGCATGCTACCAGAAGTAGCGATTACGCAGATCCTACTGCCAGATCCAGAGATCGGCTAAATGTATTCAAAAACGGTAAAAACTCAACTGTTTAATGGCAAAGGAGTTTTTAAAAAGTCTAATCCACAAAATAATTGGAGTGTTCCTTTAACAATTTTAGCTTTGCATTTTCTCTTGAATTTCTTGATGATATTACATACCAGGTGCTTTGGACCTCTGGTTCCTCCAAACTGTAGACAGAAAAAGGGTTTATTTATGGTCATTTATTGTTTCCACATTTTGAATTCCATTTGCCAAGCAGAGCAATATGCTTCAAGTTTTATGGTTAAGATAGAAGGTATGGACAGAAGTACAAACATGACAGACCAAACAATAGTCCTTTAACTGTTTCAGGTAGCAGTTAGGTGTGCAAAGACCACAAGCCCCACAAGCTACCAGTTGCTACAAGAGTAGAGTCATCCTTCTCGACCTAAGAAGCTCTTGAAAACCCTTCTTTTCTGTGAGTACTTGCTATCCTAACAACGCTAACCTGCACTTACCAACACTGTCCTGTACCCCATCTGTATTACAATAACGCTCTTGTTTACTCTGTTTTACACTATTCTCCGCATATCTGTACCTTAATTTGTGTCCTCTATTATAAGTCGCTTTGGATAAAAGCGTCTGCTAAGTGTAATGTTATGTAAAAGCCATGTGGCCAAAATAGAAACTTACCAAACGGACCGGCCGGATTGACATGACTTCACCACTGCAGTCACCCCAGTCCAGAGGGTCCGAATGCTGGCCCTTTTCTAGAACATACTGGTTCTCAGAGAAGAACTTTCCACTGTATGCAACCCACCTAATACCAACAACACAGCACAGGCATTAATGTTAGTGGTTGGTAAAGGTTCACATTTTGCAGAGTTCATCTTTAGCCCTAAGTGTAAGATAGCACTGACAAAAAATGGTAAAAATCACCAGCCACTCAAAAGTAAATCATTATTTTGTTTCAGAAATTCACCAGCCACTTTCATATTTTACCAGCATTTTGCTAGGGGCTGGTGCAAATGTCCATCCCTGCTCACACCAACATGCCTCCATCTGAAGGTGCATTTTAAAGGCCTCCAAACACCAGCATCAACATTACTGTGGAGCACTGCTAAATTTGACAATTTTGTTTGGCCTTGTACACTGGCCATGCAATGAATGTTACAATTTACAAGGATTTAATCTATGATCTTAATGATGAACAATACATTTTTAAAAAGCACCACCAGCAAAAACAGACCCAGATCGTAATCCACACTATGTCGGCAACAGTTTGATGCTGGTGCGCGGGGTTGTATTGAAAACAATGAAATGTAAACCAGCAAAATGTCACAAGGAACGTGTGCTGTACCAGAGCTGGTGTGCTATGGCCTTAATCCTGGCTTATTGTGAACTCATTACTCAACACAAACAGTAGTGCAAAACACACACACATACAACATTTCTCAGCATGTCACACTTACACTCCACTCTTGACACAGATGGAAACTGGTGCAAGGTTAGGGCCACCTAACTTTTCCATGTCTGAAACATCCTGGTCAACTATGTCCATAGGAGCAGTCTCAGAAGACAGAGCATTTGTCAATGAGATGGCTGGCTCAATACAATCCTGAAAAACAGCATAGGAAAGACAAAAAAATTAAAGGACGTTTGGAGTAAATCAATCCATAGCCCTGTTGTCACAGAGGTCACAAAGTGCTGTTCATATGAAAAAGAACAAGGACATTTCATGATTTACACCAAACTTCTCTTTCATTTGAGAGATTGTAGAGATTCTGATGGTAAGGTATTCTCATGTACAGATTCTGATGGTAAGGTATTTCTTAAAGGCGGAAGTGCATTGTTTTTAGTTTCGCAGTGGTCTCTAGTAGTAATGAATGCCCTGTAAGCCGGTTTCGGTGGGGAAAAAATGCTTTACTGCTCCTGTTTTATGCTGTTCTAGTTTGGTGAAGGAGGTTGGGTGGAGAAAACGACAGGATTTTGGATCTTATATGCAATATTCATAAAATGTTTTTGCTAGGTGCATTTGCAGGAATTACGGCAGAATGCCCACAGAAGCAGAGAATGCGTGCTGCAACGACACTCCTCCGGTAATCACAACAATGGCATGGCTTGGTTGATACAAGTTTGAATACTAATTCACGAAACAGCGCCAGCACCTCCACAATCTCTCTCCTCTTTCTCTACTATAACTGATGAAACTGTCCGCGATCTGGTCACTAAGGCCAAGTCTACCACCTGCCTCCTGGATCCCTTGCCTACCCCTCTTGTCAAGGCCTGCGTAACTACTCTCTGTCCCCTCATTGCCAACATAATCAACACTTCTCTTCTGACTGGCATTGTCCCCAAGTCTCTCAAAACTGCTGCCATTACTCCTGTCCTAAAAAAATCTGGAGCGGCAGCAGATGATTTCAAGAACTACCGCCCCATTTCAAACCTCCCCTTCTTGTCCAAACTGCTAGAGCGCACTGTGGCCTCACAGCTACAGGACCACATGACCTCCTGTAGCCTCTGGGAGGAATTACAGTCCGGCTTCAGGAGTAAACACAGCACTGAAACGGCCCTAGTGAAGGTCGTAAATGACCTCCTAGTAGCTGCTGATACAGGTCATTTCAGCATTCTCCTACTACTTGACCTTACAGCTGCATTTGACACAGTTTGCCATAACACACTACTCACACGGCTTGAAACACTATTGTGCATCACTGGCACCTCACTTTCCTGGTTTAAGTCCTATCTCACGGGTAGGGAACAATTTGTCCCAATTAGTGATTTCCGCTCCCCCAGTGCACCCCTCCCTCATGGTGTCCCACAAGGTTCTGTTTTAGGCCCCCTGCTCTTCATTATCTACATTCTCCCCCTGGGTCAGATACTCCGTCAGCATGGCCTTCACTTTCACTGCTATGCTGACGACACACAAATCTACATCCACTCTAAACCCTCTCACGTACCTCCCCTCTCACAGCTATCCACCTGTCTTAATGACATCAGCAAGTGGATGACACATAATTTTCTGAAACTCAACCATACCAAGACAGAAGCCATAATAATTGCCACTCCAACTCTGCTGAAAAAGTTAAACAATACACAGTTTTCCATTCCTAGCTATTTCACCACTACCTCATCTGAAGTAAAAAATCTTGGTGTCATCATTGATTCTACTCTCTCTTTTGATTCACACATAAAGCATATCACTAAAACAGCATTCTTCCATCTCAAAACCATCTCCAGACTCCGCCCCTCTCTCAGCCTCACCACTGCTGAGACCCTCATTCATGCATTCATCACCTCCAGACTTGATTATTGCAACGCTCTGCTTACTGACCTACCGGCCAAATCTATAAACAGACTTCAACACATCCAAAACTCTGCAGCTAGACTCCTTACCCATACTAGACCTTGGCATCACATAACACCCATCCTGCATCAACTTCACTGGCTTCCTGTTCAATATCGCATTCACTTCAAAGTCCTCCTGCTTGTCTACAAGGCCCAACACAACCTAGCGCCCACATACCTCACTAATCTCCTCAACCCCTACCTGCCCACTCGCACTTTACGCTCCTCTGACTCACACCTTCTGTCCATCCCCTCCTCAAATCTCCGCTCTATGGGTGACCGAGCATTTAGTGTCGCTGGCCCAAAACTCTGGAACAGCCTCCCACTTTCATTACGCCAATGTCCTTCCCTCTCCTCTTTCAAGTCCTCCCTGAAAACCCACCTTTTCACCCTTGCCTTTCCGTCAGAATGACACTGTGTTGTGCTGTATTCCTTCTTGTTTTATTCTTATTTACTTTACTTTATTTCATTGTACTCCTTGTTATTTCATTTTTTCACAAGTTTTATCTGTCTCTGTTTTATTCAGTGTCCTACTGCCTAGTCTTTTAGCTCTATTAACTTTTATGCACTGTTTTACTGTCATATTTCAACTTTTTAATTATTGCTTTAACAATCTGTACTGTTCAGTGTCCTTGGGTACCTTGAAAGGCGCTTCAAATAAAATTTATTATTATTATTATTATTTGTATGCCCTTTTATTATTCACTCGTTATTTCATCTATTTTCTTTCATTGACTAATGGAGGCAACATGGTAGACAAGTGTCAAAGTAGTGTATTTTACTTTGAAAAAAAATCCTGGAGTATGTCTGTGACCAAAGTAAAGTATATTAAGTTAACCAAACAAAGGCACACTACATAAATGGTAAATGAAGAGAGAAGTGTGGCATTAGTAATTTCATTCAGAGCAAATATCAGAACGGAGGAGGTGTGGACAAGTCCACTATGGTTTGATAGCATAGGTGGATACAGAAAATCATCAACCAAAGTTCCAATTAGCCAAAAGGAGATTGTGATACTGGCACAAGCAAAAACAGACTTTTTGGGATGGAAATTCCATACTGCACAAATTCAAAAGTCAGAGTACATTTAAATCAGAATGCATTTACATTATGAAATCTACCTTTTCAAATTTGTATCTGTGATGCCCAACACTAAACTGCCTGTGCTTACACCTTATTTGTGAGCGTGTGTGTGTGTGTGTGTGTGTGTGAGCGTGTGTGTGTCTGCGTGCATGTACTTACTGACAGTAGGAAGCGGAAAGACAGGAAAGTATAATCCGATCCGCAGAGCTCTTGACAGTCACTATATTCACCCTCCTCCAGCAAACACTGCCGGCCTCTGTAGTGTTCTCGTGTGTACCCCACCCATCTATCAAACAGCACCGGACAAAAGGAGAACAAACACTTTCACAACTACTACTCGCTTGTAAAATCATCATGAGTAACACAACTAGCTAAAGATCAAGGGATATCTAAAAAGACCTAATAGTGACTTAATATCTGCTCCCTTTTTATTCCTTTGTCTGATTTAAAAAGCATGTGAAATCAGGAAGAGACCACATACACATCAATTCTACTCTGCTTCCATATGGCAATCAGGAGTGCTGTAGCTTTTTTGAAGTGTTGACAAGCTCGGGGAATCCAGGAGTCAAGTGCATTGATTTTTTTGCACCACACCCAAAGGCATGTGTGGCACAGCAATGTGATGCATGACAAACAAAACCCCAGAACCTGTCTGTTAGAAACAGACCGGTTGAACACTACACCTTGTGCTAAATGAGATCTTTAGGCTGCAGAATGGTGGCACTTCTGTTTTCTGAGATCTTAAAGCAACACCAAAGCACTTTTCCTCTTTAGTCCCCCTACAGATTGGACACAGAATTGTCCATTACTGCTGTCATAAATAATTTAGCCTACTGCAGCCTACTGTCGCATGCACACAATTTGTTTATCCAGCACCGGCTTTAAATAAATAATCATGTCCACAGACAAGGTAGGGTATGTTGCATGATTCTATTAAAGTGTGATATACTGTGACATCAGAAACAAAGAAAAACAAAATAATGACATTGCTTGATATTTTTTTAGATTGGCTGAAACGGCAAATTTGAAACAGTCTAGCATGATGGGTTTACACTAGGATGAGAATAAAATGTTTAACATATAATAGCCATTTGCAATGTCTCCAGTGAAAATCTTGAGAATTGGATTTAAAAAAGTTGCAGAGGCAGTTGACAGTTGTTTTAGTATCTTCACTGCTACATTATTACTGTAATAGTGGGCAAAATCTCCTTAGTTCTAAATTACGATTTATGCATACAGGTGTTTGACCTTAATATAGTTAACAATACATTGTAGATTGATACAGAAATCAATCTACCATGTACACAGATGCTGTCCAGTAGCAACAAAGCCAGGTGACCATAAGTCTTGCATCTTGTAGCCTCCTTCAGCTCTCGCCAATGAGTGTAAGCCGGTCCAATGTTCACAGTTTAAGCTCTTTCTCCATCATGCTCCCGTTTTCTGTTCTTCGCCTCCTCTAACACCATACCCTTCCTTTTCCTTGCAGGCTCTGTCATGATGACAATTCAAAAGCTACCTGGCTGCTAGGTATCTTCCATTTATATGTGCCTGCCAAGTCCGCTGCACCCATCAGTTATTGTAACTCTTGTGGTAAAGCAAGTCAAATTTGTAGTGTCTCATTCGAACTACAGATCCTCTACTCGATTTGTCAAACTTGCATAGTTTGGTTGTAGCTGATAGAGGGCCACAAACTAATGCAGAAGTGTAGGAGTTGATGAACCACTGAACTAAATGATTTTGGAAACATTACTTTAAGGTACAAAATAATCGTTGGTGTTGCTTTAAGTTGTTAAAGGCGAAGTTCATTATTCCATAGCCCTGTTGTTTGAGGTCACAGAAGGGGAAAAGAATAAGAAAATTTGATGCAACACAGGCCAGATAATGAGTTGGTAGCTAATACTCACCAGTTGTGCAAAATTCTGAATTTCAGAATTTAAATCAATTCAATGAATGAATTTGAATTGGCTCCACCCCACATGATGCTGAATTGAATTTGAATTGTAATTTTAGAAAAGTAGAATTGAATTCAGATAAATTTATTCGAATCGCATATCAGTGAGAATATGATACTTTTAACATATATTTTTCTAGCAAATGGGGATAATTACATCCCAAATACTATGAATGCAGTACAGACACTAACACTAAGCATACATTCCCTTAATGTTGAACAAAAAGCATTTTGGGAGATTAAGCGCTGTCCTATCATTTTCCATAATTTGAAAGTTATCACAATTTTAATAATTAGTTTTATAGAATAGGTTCTTAATGTTAATTTGTGGTAGTAAAAAGGAGCCTATTTACTATAATTAAAGACTGTATACATAACGTCCTTACAAGAATATCTGTATAAAATACATATTGCAATCATATTATATACATTATATATTATATACTGCAAACCTTGATTGTTACATACACCCTCATTGTCATGGATTTCTTTGAATTTCATGCCAATCAGTCTTTTTCCTGCTATTTGAATTTGAATTGCAATTCCACATCCTGTTTGCAACTTCAACTCAAATTCAAGAAATTAACTGAAATTTAGGAGTCATTCTCAATTCAATTCTAAGTTTTGTATAACCTTGATACTAAATGGAGTACAGGGAAATGAAATTGAACGTTCGTTTCTATGCCCCATTAGTGTTAGCTACCATGTCAGTTTTAGGTCTATGTTGTATCAAATTTTCTCATTCTTTTTCCACCCATCAACAGCACTCGCTGACCTCAAACAACAGTGCTATGGATTGATTCCCACTAAACCTCTTCTTTAAGGGATCACTGATGGTGGCATTTGTGTTGACTGGGGTCTTTACACTAGGCCGGGGACCACTGGGGGTGGCACGTGGGTGGCCGCATGACTTACATTCCACTGACGACTCGTAGCGAGCAGACCCTCTGCAGCCCCTCCACTTGTGGCATGTTGGCCACCAGCTCTCGGGTATGCCCTCGGAAACCAGGGAGCTCATACAGCACCATCTGCAGGATTAAAGAATCTGCTTTAACCCATCCTGTATATTAGCAGCCAGGTAGCACTTTAGGTAACATTATTTTACAGTTTCATTTTTTTAGTGTATTTGCATGTAACAACACTGTACACACCTGACACTAGCCCTTCATTTTATTTTACACTTTATTTTATGGCCCTGTTACATCAATTAGGTACAGTGTAACAAAGTATGTAACAATATGTAACATTATTTACTTACACTGTACCATAGAGTTTGGGCTAGTGTTATGTACAGGTGCTGGTCATATAATTAGAATATCATGAAAAAGTTGATTTATTTCAGTAATTCCATTCAAAAGGTGAAACTTGTATAACGTATACATTTATTTCACACAGACTGACATACAGTATTTCTTTTAATATTGATGATTATAGCTGACAACTAATGAAAACCCAAAATTGAGTATCTCAGAAATAATCATTAGAAAGACTGCTGACCTGACAGCTGTCCAAAAGACAACCACTGGCACTGACACAAAAGGTCATTGCTAAACAGCCTGGCTGTTCACAGACCTCTGTGTCCAAGCACATTAATAGAAAGGCGAAGGGAAGGAAAAGATGTGGTAGAAAAAAGTGTACAAGCAATAGGGATAACTACACCCTGGAAATGATTGTGAAACAAAACCCATTCCAAAATGTGGGGGAGATTCACAAAAAGTGGACTGCAGTAGGAGTCAGTGCTTTAAGAACCACCACACACAGATGTATGCAAGACATGGGTTTTAGCTGTCGCATTCCTTGTGTCAAGCCACTCTTGAACAAGAGACAGCATCAGAATTGTCTCGCCTGGGCTAAAGACAAAAAGTTCTGGACTGCTGCCGAGTAATGTTCTCTGATAGAATGTTGCATGTCTTTTGGAAATCAAGGTCCCAGAGTCTGGATGAAGATAGGAGAGGCACAGAATCCACATTGCTTGAGGTCATGTGTAAAGTTTCCACAGTCAGTGATGGTTTGGGGTGTCATGTCATCTGCTGGTGTTGGTCCACTGTGTTTTCTTAAGTCCAAGGTCAACACAGCCGTCTACCAGGAAGGTTTAGAGCACTTCATGCTTCCTGCTGCTGACCAACTTTCACACAGTGCCAAAACTACCAGTACTTGGTTTGAGGACCATGATATTCTTGTTCTTAATTGGCCTCGTCTGACCTTAACCCTATAGAAAATCTATGGGGTATTGTGAAGAGGAAGATGTGATATGCCAGACCCAACAATGCAGAAGAGCTGAAGGCCACTATCAGCGCAATCTGGGCTCTCATAATACCTGAGCAGTGCCAAAGACTCCATGCCACGCTGCACTGCTGCAGTAATTCACGCAAAAGAAGCCCCAACTAAGTATTGAGTGCTGTACATGCTCATACTTTTCAAGTTCACACTTTTCAGTTGGCCAACATCTCTAGAAATATTTTTTGCATTGGTCTTAAGTAATATTCTGATTTTCTGAGATACTGAATTTGTGATTTTCATTAGTTGTCAGTTATAATCATAAAAATTAAAGAAATAAACACTTGGCATATATCAGTCTGTGTGTAATGAATGATTATAATATACAAGTCTCACTTTTTGAATGGAATTACTGATATAAATCAACTTTTTCATGAACTTTTTCTAATTATATGACCAGCACCTGTATGTACAATGTGAGCACATAATATTACGTTATGTTGTTGCGTGTAGATAGACATTAAAAAATGAATCATAAAATTCATTCATAAAGTGTTAACCAATTAAGTGTAACCACACTTAAACCTAAATCCAAACTAAAACCAAAATCTAAGGTTGTACAACCAGATTTGGTTGTACAACGCAAGGAGTGGGGAGTGGGAAATTCTACCCAGCACCCTCAGCCAAAGTCAGAGGGTTCCTCAACCTGCTGCCTCTCACCTTGGGATCCAGTGGCCTTCTAACTTTCGGTCCTCCCTGTCAAAGAGCGAGAGAAGATAAATGCGTGTTAGAATAAATGCTGAGCTCTGCAACAAAGTACTTCACACATAAATGACTATAAGTAAGTGGCTATGAGCACACATATAGTAGGCAAGGTGAACATTTACCCGAGTCAGAGGGCGCACAGATCTCACTTGTGAGACCAGTGACCCAGGTCCATATGATATTTTCCCTTCAGTTTCCAAAACAGCAAAATTACCACTGAACCCAGTGTCCTCATAAGCCAGCCAGCTTTAGTTTACAGCAAAACAAAACAAAATACAGGAACTTTTATATTTATTTGAGCATTTTATCACTGACACAAACATATGTCAAAGTAACAGATACACTGCATTTGCCTTCATGCAGAATTAAATGACAATGGGACCAGTCTTACCATCCAGACTTGACAGTAAAGTTTGATATCTGGACACCCTTCAAATGCTCTCTCTGGGAGTGAAGGACAACTGGGGATTCACACTCTCCATGGCAGTGGATTTCTGGAATACCATCATCCTTAAGAGTACAAAAACATGTATGCTGGGACACATCTCAATAAAAAGACAGAAATTGTTTAAAAAAGGTAGAGTGTAACAAAATAAGGTGAAGCACATACAAAAAATATTGACATCAATGTGGCTAAAGGATAAGATACCTTAACTACTGTCCTTATGGATCCAAGGGGGACCTGGTCTGAAAAACCAATGCTGTTGTCACTCTGTTGTTGCACATGCTTCTCCCCACGGGTCAATATCTTCTCGCCCTCCTCCAGGACTACACATGACCCCCTGAAACCCGGTTCCACGTACAACAGCCAGCTGTGGCACACACAAACAGTTTGCCCCGTCATGTCCAATTTCATATGTGTGTGAAGGGGCATTACTCTCACACTTATCCAAACAACACACACTGACGCCATGGAAACAAAGCTCCTCCTCCCTCCCGGCACCTCCCTAGATATTTTACAAATCTCAAATCACTTAACTCCATCTTCATCGCTACAAGATACATAGATGCACAGATTCATAGAAATTCACAACAGTTTGGTAGTTTTCTTTTAGTACAATAACACAGAACCAGATGTACACTTCTTTATGCATTTTAAACATTGTGATGTACATATGGCCATGAACCCACAATAATGTGTTTGTCTACAGGTTAATCAGGTCAATCGCATTCCCTTCAAAATCACAAAATCTACAACGCTAGAAAATTACAACAGAGACTTTACTTGGGATTCACAGGCAGATTCTACTTAATGTTTTTCCTTTAATTCTTAACCACTATCAATATGACTGGCAGAACAATCCACAAAAAACCCAAGCGTGGTTGCCAGTGGGGCAAATCGAGTCTTACACAACACAGAAACAAAGACACTAAGGCATTCAAAACTAGCCTTACTGCCTTTTAGTCATATATGCATTGTAAGACAGAAAGCAACTACTGCTGACTACTATGGTAAGTAACACGCCAGCAATGGGAATTCACATTCCCAGCTGTGTTCGCTGCTGCTAACGTTATACTTCCTAGTGTGTTAATAATGCACACAGGCAACAACCCCAAGAGGAAGTGCCTCTCAATACAACTGGAAGGTGGGCATCCATAAAAAATGAGATCTTGCATAAGCTTTTGACTGCACTAAACTAAGCACGGTAGTCCTTTCAGGACCCATATAGCATGGCATGTATTACTGGCTGAACTGAATTATAAGATATGATTCACTATCAATTAATTATCAGCTCAGCCATTCTGAGGTTTCAGGATGCTATCTTTAACACTCTACATATTTTACAAAGACTAAAGTGGTTTTACAAGCCTTAGATCTAGTAGAGCAGCGTAAGATTTGTGGATCCATCACAAAAAACTATAGCACTTCACACAAGCCATCAATCTTACTGCTGTGACTCAGGCCATCATCTGACAGATATTGCAGTATCATTTATGTTTTCAGAAGTGAATGAATCTGGATTTGTTGTATCTTTGAAAATACACGGCATCTCATCTTTCAAATATAAACCTTGTCAGATATTTGTACTCTACTATATTTGGCACCTTATTTAAAAAAAACATTGTGACAACAGGTGATAATTCATACCATCCTGCCTGCACTTGTATAAAGGCTCCAGTCTTGAACTCCATCGAATCTGTGTCCACAACATCACCAAAGATTGTCTGTTTCTCTCCAGAGAATGTCACACCATTATAGATATGCATCTGCACAAGAAGGTCAAGATGTGTTAACAAGTAAAGGTTTCAGCCATGGGGTTCAAGCGCTATGTAAGCAAGTCTGTTTTGACATTATTGCATTCCTATGATGAAAACGTAAAAAACTCCCATGTTTGATGTCGAATTTTTGTCACAATTTCTGTGGCAACAGGAAAGACTACAAAATTGCAGACATGCAGGTTTTTGATCTCTGTGTGAACTTAGATGTTATGAAAAAATAGAATTTCCAGATTCTTTTTATTCCTTGTCTTCAAGTAAAAAAGAAAAAGGTAGTCATGGTCACATCATAAAGGCTAGCCATTGTCCCACACTTTTTTCTCAAGTATAAAAATAGAGCATAAAATTCAAACCTGCTTGTCTACTGTCCACAAAATAACAGCAGAAGAGTGGTGGCTGAAGTAAATCATCCTGCCACTCAGCAAGCAAGTTATTTGTTATTTCTAATAATTTAAAATTCAGTTGACTGGAATAATCTAATACTTAAATATATATCAGTTTGTTTATGTGGCCTGCTTTTCAATGAGATGTCACTATGTTGTGATGTCAGATGTTTGTGTCACTGCCTCTGTGTTGCCAAACACAGTGCTAAAGGAGGAAGGAAATGTTCATTCTCAGATTAGCTACTAAATTGTCCTGGCTCATCATTTATGAAATTGCTCTCATCTTTAATTGAGAGGGCTCTTTCCTTAAGTGTCAATTTCCAGAACACACACACACACACGTACGCACGCACGCCATTTATTTCTTTACCATTGTTGCTATAATGTTTCTGTTTTTATATACTGTAGTTCTTTAATGACACAAATTAGCTATTTCCCTTCACACTATGCCACACAACACAACCTTACTACATGAATCTACTTTTAATGAGAACACATGTTCAAGACAGATCAACCTTAAAATATGAATTAAGGTGCATTTGACAAGCTGCGGTGTGTTATTGACTTAGGAACAGCATAACACTATTTGCTCTTTTGTATATATAACCACTGTAGCTCATACATTGATGTAGAATTTGTCCGAAACATAAAAAAGCTGAAGATCTTACTACAGAGGGTCTTGGGATGATCCTTCCCAGGCTTGGCAGTTCCCCCTATGATGACAGACACACCACCAATTACCACCCCTTTTCACTAATCATTCACCCTCATTTTAACTCCATCACCAGGTTATGGGTAACCTGGTTTTAGAAGCTACAATCCAGTACCACATATTTGTTCTAGCGACTTACTAAATCAGTTGATTCTAATTAGAAAACCTTATCAGCCAGGTAAAGGAGATAACTAGATGCACCGTATAGCGGTACATGGTATGACTGCCTCAGTGTGCTGTTCAGCACAAAGGGAATTATGGTGCCCCCTATGTATTAGCCCAAATGTACATTTTTGGGAATTATAGCGTCCCCTATGGAAGTTTTACGAAACATAATATGCTTCAAGAGGTTGGAATACTGATCCTACATGGCCAATCTGATGTGATAATGACTTTTTTCAGCCAAGATACTGCTGATTCATAACCTCAATTTTTACATGTACAATATTCCCTAGGTGGCGTGACATGGCAAATGACGTATGCACTGAGTGTATATGCCTTGTCGAGTCTAAGATACAAATAAATTTTGGTCTTCTTAATTGCAACGGTTGGCAATTTATTCCGCGGAAACTGATTTCAATTTCCCTGCCTTTGGGGGGCCAGCACAGAGGTGGGGGGCCCCAAGACACCAAAACAGCTTATTCTGCATCATCCAGAAGAGGCTATATGCCCAACAAGTTTCGTGTTCCCTGGTATTTCAGTGTTCTGGGAATCCTCTACATAAAGTCGGTGAAAAAAAAAGCAAAAGAGAAACTTAACTCTGTAATCATCAGTATTAAATGCACAGGTAGAACCAGGTAAGTTGAAATATATAATGTACTGGCTTGTAGCTTCTGAATTTAGGTTGCACATCACTGATTACCAGCAATTGTACATACCCTGACAAATGCTTTTGATATGTTTCCATCATTTTTGTTTCCTACTATAGGCAAAGATGTTGGCTTGGATTTAAGGTAATCGTAATATGGGCTGCTAGCAATTCTTCTAGGTTGCGACAGGAGAGACACCCAATCTTTCTCTTCAGGTGCTTCATGTGGTAACCCATTGGCTGCCTGCTCTGTGCTGCCAATCAGCTCAGTTTCATCCTTCTCAAATATTTTAGAGGGCAGTGTAAGATCCTGGTCAGTGAGGTGGTCCTTCTCATCAATGCCCTCTGAGTCAGAAAGGCTGCGCCAC
This sequence comes from Setipinna tenuifilis, assembly GCA_030347295.1. NCBI lineage: Eukaryota > Metazoa > Chordata > Actinopteri > Clupeiformes > Engraulidae > Setipinna > Setipinna tenuifilis. Next base: position 30,788,243 of record CM059272.1, read on the forward strand.
TGAGGGCACTGGAAGGCATCCAGTGAGTCTGTACATGTCTCTGGGTCACTATCGGAGAAGGCACTTGACTGCAGGCGCTCACTGACTGACTGCAGGAGGGAGAGGATGGAGCAGGCCTGCTGTTCAGAGCTCCTCAGCTCCTCCTCTGTGGCAGGGGGCACCTGGAGGTTCTCCTCCTCCTCCAGGATGGGAGAGAGGGAGAAAGGGTAGGTCTTTCCTCTACGTGCTGCTGAAGGTCTTTCCATGGGACCAGTATCGTTAACAAATATGGCATCCAGTTCCTCCTCCTCCTCCTCATCACCAATGAGAGGAAAGCCTGGATAGAGGAGTGGAGGATGAGACGTAGAGACCAGAAAGTTGATTGAGCTACCTGATTGTTCAAGATCCACATTTTTGTCCTGAGTATTTGCTATGAGTGCTGTAAAACTCTCTTTAACATCTGATGCTGTGGCTTTAATATACATTTCAGAACTCTGGCACTGATCTTCAGAGCCGACACACTGATGTGCCACTGTTGTAGTCCATTCTGAGCTAGATTCACCTTCATTAAAATAAGTAGGCTCATTTATTGTATGGCTTTCTAATGACTTCTGTGCAATTTGTAAGGGCTTTGGTCTCGCCTCTTCCTGATTCTCAACCTTCTCTTCAGTCCTACATTCTGAACTAAAAGAGTCTGTGATTGCTATTGCTGTGTTCACAATTACTTTAGCATGTACAATTTCTTCACCAGGTACAAGTTTATCATCTTCCTCATCAACAGATCCACTCTGAATGGTGCAACGTGAAACAGAATCAATATCTGTCGACTGCTCTGAGTTTTGTGGGGAGTTTGGTATGATCCCATTACTAACATCATCCACTTCAGGTTCACTTGCAAGGCAAGAGTAAAAATACAGGTTATCCACCTCGAATGCCATAGCGGGCTTATCATCAGTTACTATACAAACTTTGGAGTCTCCATCTTCCACTTCCACAAATGTGTTTCTTTTTATTTCACCACTTTCAATTTCATTCTTTTCACAATTTGTGTTTTCAGCCTCTGGATGTTCAGTTGCCTCTTCTTTAGCAATCTCAGGTGTGACCACAGAAGGAGACTCAAACTGCTGTCCAATGGTTGGAAGAGACTGAGGACTTCCTTCAAAGCTTTGACCTGGACTAGACCGAATATCTGTGTCCGACCCTGCAATGGACTCATAGCCTGATGAAAAGGTTGACCGGCTACCTTCCCCCTGTGCTCGACCGGAAAGGACTTGGTCGTCTTCATTAGTTGGCACATGTTTGTCCTCTAGTTCTTGTATGGCTGGCTTAAAATCATAGTCATTTTCCTGGTAAACGTGTCTTATTGCTGCAAACACAAAGGGTTCACACTCAACTTCAGCTTCACCGCTGTCACTCTCTTTAGATGTTTCCATTTCCTGCAGTGCAGTGAGAGCATTCCTCAATATGATTTCAACCATTGCTTTTGATTCACACTGCAAGCTATCCTCATGCAGATGTGGCATCGCTGTACTTGTAACAATACTCTGATTGTAGTCCACCAGGCCAGCAGCCTGATCAGGTGACTGTACATCCAGGCTGTTATTTGCACACAATAAACTGTTATTCTCAGAGTTCTCAACATCTGGCAGCAACACATTAAGTGAAGCCTCCTGGCAGCCTTGATACCCAGGAGGAGCGTCACCCTCAGCCATGCATGGGAGGACAGCATCTTGGGCGTAGAGTAACTGTACACCAGCAGCCTGTGAATATGCCGCCAAATGATCTTCCTTCGTGGGCAAACAGTGCTCTGACTGCTCTGAGCCCACATTCATGAATTCCGCAGTTAATTTGCTGGACTGTGGGAGGTCAGCAGAAAGTGGTACAGGGCAAGGGCTTCCTCCGCCCCCACTGGACACACTTCCTCTACTGAGCTGGCTCTCATTGCCCTCGGAGATGGGTGAGTAGATCTGCAGGTGTTGCCTCCTCCGCGTCTTGCGGATCTCCTTTTGGCCTCTGTAGGTTGTGTGCGTAACAACTGCGGGACCTTCAAAAGCCTGCTGCTGGCCCTCATCTGTGTCTTGTCTTAACAGTAGACAGTCTGTGTCTGGGCTCTGTGCTGTCCCGTAGTCTTCATCCACAGACAGCCTGTGTAAGAGAGAAACAAGATGAGACTAAAAACGCAAAAGTTCACTCAGTGATGCTTTTAAGAGAACATTTCTCATGTATGTTATGCATGTCAACAACCACTCAAGCTGTGTAAGTGCAAAAGCATCAAATATTAATCTACTTCTGTCTTTTAACCATGTTTTTTCCAAGGCTATTGCACAACCGAACACAATGACTGTCCCTGTCTCAAGGTCCAGAGAAGATGAAAAGAAAATAAATTAATATTTTTTAAAGGCATGGATGCTGGATGTTATTAACTAAAAATCCAAGGTTTTGGATTAAATCCGTCATATAATTGTTGTTGACCATTCACATTGGCTAACTATTTCCTTGTAGCATTTACTGTTATAGATCAACTAGTAACTCTTTATTTTGGTGTACTGAAAGACATTTAACAGAATCACTGATAGGGGTCATTTCCTATAAAAGCAACATCTTGAATTTGCAATTACACATACTGTGAATGTAGTAACCCCTTAGTGGGTGTGGCCGTCACACCATTTTTTATCAAGCATTCACAATGATCTAACCATACCTTTTCAAAATTCACACTAAGCTCAGCAATTTTTCTACAAAGGAGTTACCAAAAAATTAGTCACAAATATAGCAGTAAGGAAGATCTTTGTAAGAGGGGTTACTGTCAATGTTTAAACATCCAATTGCGGTGCTCTGTGAGCAAGGGAGGCACATGGATATTGACATGACCCACACATAAGACCAATTAGATAGAGAAAAGCATACATGAAGAACAGCAGCTTTTCTGGCACATGATACTGTTCTGATAAGCAATACAGTATTTTCCTGCTAGATTGGATTCAATACTCCTAATCCAAATAACCAAGGCTGAACAGTGCTTGTTGGGAAAATACAATTTCCAATACCTGTGCCTTGTTTTGTCAGGACTTTATTGGTGATACATTTATAATACAAACTTGCACGAAGGGTCTGCAGTTTCAAGCTCTTTGTAAGAATTACAGCATAGCAAAGGTTAACCCTGAAATTAATTAGTCATCTGTGCATTCTAAAAAAAAAAGTGGATTATGGCACTCCTACATCTGTGTAGGACCCACCCATGTTTGCACTTGATCCTGCTATGTTATGAAAGTAGTCTTTGTTGCCCAGCATGTTTGATAGCATGGTTAAACTTTTTCCTCTATTTCCTTGTTAAAACCTCACTCTTTCCAGTCCTTCACTTGCTTTATGACAGACTGTCATACATGATTTTCGCATTTAAAAAATATGCTGTTGGGCATAATGACATTATTTACATAATATATGAAGCACATTCACCATGGTCGATCAGAAAAGAATGCCTTTCCACATGATGAGTCATAAGTTGCGGAGTGCAGGCTTTTTCTCATCACTGTTATACCAGACGGCTGATAAAAATGTCAGCGGTATGCAATGGTAATGGGTTGAGTGTGATATTTCAGGAGACCACATGTATGCATTACACACATGTGTAGATTAATACTGTCCATTTAAGTCTATATAACAGCATAGCTATGCCTGCCCTCAACACACAATATTGTCTTAGAAACATCACTGATGTATCACTCATCACTCAAGCACAATCAATATTTGCCTTCCTCTTCTTGTCCTCTCAGCTTGTGACACCATTCCAGACAGTGACACTTTCCACGCAGGATTCTAGGATTTACGCCTTCTATGACAGACAAGGAGGAAGAGGACTCATCTCCCAGTGAGTTCATCTCCCAGGCCCTATGTCCCACAACTGCTGTCACAGCAGTCCCCTGCATCTTTCTCAAATTTTAATTTCTGTGTCCAATGTTTTAAGGCTTTGAAAGTCTACTTCCATCTATTGCAGGAAAATGGTTTACACAATTTACACAGTAAACAGCATTTGCAACACCAGCCTTTGTGAGAGTGGAACCATGATGCAGTCACTACAAATGCATTCTGTGGCATACACAGCCTACGTAGAACAGCCGCAACAAGACATCCTTTTTATCCAGTGTTTTTCTGAACTAAACATGTCCAACTATTCACACCTGGAATACCTAATACATGCAAAAATTATATGTTTTTTGGTTTCAAAAGTTAAGACTTCAAAGAGGTTCTGGTGGACGACACTCTTCCACTTCATTTCACCATGTGCAAAGACTCTGGATTTTCTTACCAAGCATGTGTTTACTTCATGGTGGGAAGATACATTTTGTGAACTTTAAAACTATTGTGCCTGCCTTCAACCAATAGTGACTTGAATGCAGCATGCATATTTTAACTTATCCGTACAGTTCAACATTATTCCTTACATAATTCCAACCAAGCTACACAGCCCTCCCTCTGTTTAATGATTAGTTGCTTGAATGATCAGGTGCTTAAATTTCTAGTTGTGGCATCCAAAGCACTTAGAGACTACCCTGACGTAGTGCTGTAGCAAAATGTTATATTCAGCGGAGGTACTACAGTGGCACTAGCCTGGATAGTTCTAATCTACTGCTGATGACTTCCAGAGACACTGTGTTTTTTAACATGATATCCAATCCGTGAATCTGTCTGGCTTACAGACTTACTAAAGTCACACACTAAAATAATATCATTAGTTCCTCATGTCAATATTGCAGGTTCCTCATACCAAACAAACTGTTGCTACCAAATAACTTGTCAATTTAGAGCAAATATGAACATTGCTGTTTTTCAGAATCTCTCAAGCCCAGTAACTTCATTGCTAAATCCTGGTAAACATTACAGCACTTACAATTGAATATAAAATGGAAAGACCCCGAGTCTTACCATTTTGTTCTTTCAGTTTTGTTACTAAGTTAAATAAGTATGAGTTACAAAACTACTTTAAATCTCTATGTTAATAGGTGATATAATGACATAAGTCGAGACTTTGGTGGTTTAAGTAGTAAGACAAAACAGACTGGCTCCCCTAGAAACATACCACAGTCAAGCTATATACTATATACAGTGCTTGTTTGACCACTCTAGCCATTCTAAATGGGAAATTGACAGAAAAACATTTCCTCCAGTCAGACCATCATCAGAGAGTGATGGCCTGTTGAAAATTATTTTGGTGCACTTCGCAAAATCTAACCCCCCCAAAAAAAAAAATCAAAATCAACACAATGCCTGTTTTCTTCCCTTCCCACACATGGCCACACATGAGGTCATCATGTCTCCCAGAAAATGTCAGCATTTCCTCTCCTTCACACACCACAATAATAGGGGGAAGCAGAGTGCCTGCTCACAATGTGCTACACAGTCTCCTAGTATCTACTTTAGCTTGATATAGGAACACCAGTCACAAAGGCTGCCCAATGAGCCTCACATGGTGCTAGCTCAGACTTCAGAGACAAGGCCAACGAACAACAAGGTAACATAAGCTCAAACAGAGGAACCTTCAGTTTAGCTTTTAAGGTATAACACCAACACCATAATACTGAACATAATGTAGGAACATACAAGGTATATAGAGTAGTATACTGCTTGCTTCAAAAGGAAAACAGCTAATTGCAATAAAGTGTCAGACAGTCCACTTTATAAAAAGTGAAGATTATTCTTTATAATGTGATGACAACACTTAACCTGCTGTAACCTGAATCTTCCATTTCAATTTATTCAACCATTCATACCACAGCCAGTAGCAACATCTCTTACTACTCTGCATAAAACTGATTAGTGGTAATACTAATACAATATTGACTAATTGGATACTGGACACACACTAAGGATTGATCACCTTAAGCGGGGCCGTTTCAGAGGAGGGTGTATAGTGACTAAAGCCTGAAACACCTGTAGATCCTGAGGTTCATTAGTGATGAGGTGTCCTGAAGTTTTCAGAGTCCAACTGGACCCTGTGAATTAGACTCCTAGAAGACAAACTCAACCACAGGATAGGTCTCCATTAGGTCTCATTTGAGGAAAAACATAGCCCAATTGGATACTGAACACATGCTAAGGATTAATCACCCTAAGCAGGGCCGCCTCAGAGGGTGTATACTGACTAAAGGAATGAAACACCCAGTGATCCTGAGGAAATTCTCACAAACCAACTAGATCCTGCAACTTGGCAAACAAACCCAACAATAAGACGATTGACTCAGGACTCAGGAAATAACAGAATAATAACAATGAAACCTAAAGTATTTTCCCAAACAGCATTACGTTAGAATAAGGCTGGTAGTCAGGAAGGCTTAAATATCTTCTCCCAAAGGTACTTTTCCTAGGTGCACAAATATCTGGTGTTTTCTCTAAACAAATGATAGTGGTCAGCTTCTTCTTCTTAACAAGATGGGAAAACAGACAACTGTTTACAGGCCCAAAACAGGGAAAAGGGTAGCAACACTACCCAAATATGACTGCTGTTCACAGTTGTGCCTCACTGGATGTTAAAACTACTTTAGGCCTAATACAAGGCAAGAACACAATCTGTATTATCCAACATCACCCAAGCCGGTTGCTGTACATGCCTATTCTTATCCCCCTGGGTAGAGCCAGCAGCCAGCAAGTGCCCTAGTTCTGTGATTTAGCACAGCCAGTTCCACGGCAATATGAGAGACATCAGTATGAAGACTATAGACACAATGTGTATCTTATGTGTGTATGTGTGTGTACACGTATTGTATTGTATCTGTCTTGTCTATATGGTGTTTTAACAGTTGTGTGTAGCACCAATTGTTCCTGGCGAAAGATTGCTTTGTCTGACCATGTACTATGTATATGGCATAAACGACAATAAAACCTACTTGACTTGACTTGCTCCAGACTCTCTCAGTCTCAAGTCACATGTCTCTCAGTTTCATGCCAGGGCACTGTAGCACCCTGAAGCATCTGTGCAATGCCAGCCAATATAATATACTCCCACAAACAAAATATGTGAGAATTCTTGCTAACTCAAACGGATTTGTGACAGTCTTTAAGGTCGACTCCCTCCCTTACTTGTCCTACTTGATTTTTCTTTGACGTTGATCTCAAAATCTCTAAATGCAACTGACATTTCTAGGTAATTAACATTTTAAGGCAGTTACATAACCTGAATAAATGATTTGCAAACCAGTCCCTGGGATTTAAATAAATCCAGAAGAAACTGTTTGGAAGTGACACTGCAGTGACAAGACAGCAATTATGAACTAAACAGCAGCATTTAAGAGACACAATGGTAAAGGTGGAACCTTTGACACTTTTAACTAAACTAAAAACAGCAAAAGGGAGTGGGAACTTACAAACTCTTTGGCATCTGGCCCTCTGGGTCAGTTGGTGCTCCTAGTATGGCGGCCTCCTTGTCTGCCAGGGCAGAGTTCTCCTGCTGGCTAGGTGGCTTGTCCATCTCCTGACCGCAGGGCCCCACACTGTCCCCTCTGGACAACTCTGTGGTTGTCTCACTGGCCTGCAGGCTTCTGTCCGACTCACATGTTATTCCTTCAGGGCCCAACAACGGCGGTGGCACAGCTGAATTCTGCTCCAACTGAAGTGCTTTTGATTCTGCCTTGGAAAAGAAATGGAAGAGATTCCCAAGTCTTTTGAGGAAAGAGTCTGAGGCTGGAATGGGTGAGCTGGGCCCAGGGGACTTGGGGGGTCCAAGAGTAGCAGGCTGCCTGTCAGGGGGCTCTGACTCAGAGCCGGCCTCATTGTCCAGTGCACTTGCCTCCTGGGTGTCCCGATCGCTACGATTACCTCCTTCCTTCCCTTCACAGCCCTGGAATGCCTACATAAGGGGAAAAAGAAGAGTGTCACAGTTCAGAGGTAAAGCAAGGTAACAAAAAGCAGCTGGGTTAAGTTCCTGAGCACAGACTTTTCTGTTGGCCACACATAGTCAGAAGCACCTCAAAATGTGAACCGTGACAAGCAGCAGCTCCACTTGATCTTTCCCCACTAACTAGCTTGCCTTTTACAGTGCAGGCTGCCTCTAATCCTAGGGAGCCTGCCTGTGAAGCAGACGGCTACCCCTCCCCCCTTCATTCCCCTCCCCCAAAACCCGCCCACTATTGGGTTAACTCCTTCAGCGCTGATACAAACAGGCAGTGAATAATATCAACTTTACAACGTCAACATGAATATATCCATACGCTTTAAATATACTAGGCTACTCTACAGTGCTTAATCCACAGAAATACCTTGTACAATGTAATATTAACTAAAACACTTTTAACAGACATACATTGTGAATACATTTTGTAGACCACCAGCAAAATGCAATGCATATTAATGCACCTAAAACTGCTGATACTTGGTACATTTATATTGCCTTCCTCCATCAGAGAGTACTAAATTAATTAGCATGTAAATGTACTAGGAGTAAATGTGTTGCTGACAATTTGTCTTACTTTCCTTGGGGATAAAGTATGTATGTTGACATGTAGGTCTGGTATTATGCATTGTCAGTGTATTTGAGAGTAGCAGATACAGAGTTTTGCAATGTGGTGAGCCATTAGGATTAGACAATGCAACAATCATTATTCAAAAACAATTCAAAAACAAATTCTAGAAAATGTGATTTGGTGCATCTTCATGTCCAATGTTGGCAATACCTAGTAGAGTTCATGTTTGCATGTGTCATGTTTTTTTTTTACAACATTATGTATCATCACTGGCTAAGGGACTAGGACAGCATGTTTGAGGAATGATTGTTTGTATAGACACATATTTTACAATTTGTATATTTATGTTTTTATGTTTAATTTTCAGTTTATGCACTGAGAAAACTACACCTACATAAATGAAAATGCGGTTTTCTGACTTTAAGTGACATTACATTACACTTAGCAGACTTAGCAGCATTACACTTCCAAAGTAACTTACATCAGTTGCTTTTTGATTTGGTCACTGAAACAGACCGTGCATGCATACATACAGCAGAGTCAGAGTGAGTCACCATGATGTACAGCTGTGTCATGACACAATGACTACCACGGCCGCACAGCACAATGGCACTATGTGATCCCTCCTCTGCTCTGGCCCTTAGTACTGTGGTGGGGAATTCAACAGGATGTTGAGAAGACCAGAGCTGGCGCGCATTAGAAGCGTAGTGTGATGAGTTGTGATGATTGCATTTACTGCTTTCTTGACTCTCTGACAAATATAACAAATTAAAACGGGGTAAAAGGGCACTGTTTTGGCAGTGGTGATAAAATACTTGACTTTCAAAGATGACTGTTTCTAGAAAAAAAAAAGATTACTGATTCAAGGCCATAACAATTGTACAATGTGATACTTAGGGTTGGACTATTGGTCTTCATGAGAAAAGTGTTCTGTGACCCTAAGCACTATATGCCTTCAAACATGCATGCATATCCACACAGAACACACAAAAAGACTACCACAGATCTCAGGAGGGGGCACATATTAATTACTACTGAGGAATATATGCTACACAGTGGTATACATATAGTATACATCTTCTGTGCGTCTATACAGTTACTAAACTGACATGTTCATAAATAGGCCAGCATGACCCATGCCCAAGAGTGTGGGTTGCTGTATGGGAATCCTTACCATTTTGATAAACTTTTGGGCAAACAGTGAGGTCCTGTGACATGCGTATGCTCATACAACTTCATGGAAAATGCTTGTATTCATGCTTGTATAATTCTCCCTGTGTAGGAAGTGTGTCTGTAGCGTACCTGCTCTGGGAAACTTACTTAGGCACATGAATCTCCTTGTATGTATGAAGGTAGGCTGCTTACTTTGTGTTCCTGTACACCTCTGTTACCTTACTTCCTCCTTTCTGTAAGTCGCTTTGGATAAAAGCATCTGCTAAGTGTAATGTAATGTAATGAAAAACTGCTGCATTATTTGTCTTCAAATCTCTACTTGGACCAAATGGGATATCTGATTGTTCTTCCTTTGCAGGCTCACAGACTTTTTAACTGACTGCAAAAAATCGATCACCTCATATCACCTCTTACATTCACTTCTAATATTCCCAACCCTTGATTTTCTTAACACACTAGCAGAGTTAGAGATCCCGACTTCAGGAAGTACTGCCACAAAACCCTGCCACATATTTGATGCAACTAATTTCTGACCCAGCTTATCCTGATATGCACACATACAGTATGTCACATAAGTGAGTACACCCCTAACATTTTTGTACTTTTTTTATTATATCTTTCCATGGGAGAAGTCTAAAGATATAATACTTTTCTACAACGTAAAGTAGGCAGTGTACAGCTTATATAACAGTGCAAATTTGCTGTTCCCTCAAAATAACTCAACACACAACCATTAATGCCTAAACCACTGGCAACAAAAGTAAGTACACCCCTAAGTGAAAATGTCCAAATTGTGCCCAAAGTGTCAATATTTTGTGTGGCCACCATTATTTTCCAGCACTGCCATAACTCTCTTGGGCATGGAGTTCACTAGAGCATCACAAGTTGTCACTGGAATCCTCTTCCACTCCTATATGACGACATCACAGAGCTGACCTTGAGCTTGAGACATTGAGCTCTTCCACCTTCCATTTGAGGATGCCCCACAGATGCTGAATTGGGTTCAGGTCTGGGGACATGCTAGGCCAGTCCATCACCTTCGCCCTCACCCAAGGCGTGGTCATCTTAGAGGTGTGCTTGGGGTCGTTACCATGTTGAAATACCGCCCTGCAGCCCAGTTTCAAAGGGGGGGCATCATGCTCTGCTTCAGTATGTCACAGTACATATTGGCATTCATGGTTCCCTTAATGAAGTGTAGGTCCCCAGTGCCGGCAGCACTCATACAGCCCCAAACCATGACACTTCCTCCACCATGCTTGACTGTTAGCAGGACACAGTTGTCTTTGTAATCCTCACCTGCTTGCCGCCACACACACCTGACACCATCTGAACCATATACATTTATTTTGGTCTCATCAGACCACAGGACATGGTTCCAGTAACCCATGCCCTTAGTCTGGTTGTCTTCAGCAAATTTTTTGCGGGCTGTCTTGTGCATCATCTTCACAAGAGGCTTCCTTCTGGGCGGAGCCATGCAGACCAGTTTGATGCAGTGTGCAGCATATGGTCTGTGGACTGACAGGCGGTCCCTCTACCCTTTCAACCTCTGCAGCAATGCTGGCAGCACTCCTACACTTATTTTGAAGACACAGATATAGATAGATAGATAGATTATAAGATATAATGCTGAGCACATGCACTCAACTTCTTTGGTCGACCATGGCGAGGCTTGTTCTTAGTAGAGCCTGTCGTCTTGAAGCGCTGTATGGTCTTGACCACTGTGCTGCAGCTCAGTTTCAGGGTGTTGGCAATCTTCTTATAACCTAAGCCAACTTCATGTAAAGCAACAATTTTCTTTTTTAAATCCTCAGAGAGTTCTTTTCCATGAGGTGCCATGTTAAACTTCAAATGACCAGTATGAGAGAGTGTGAGAGTGATAACACCAAATTCAACACAACTTCTACCCATTTACACCTGAGACCTTGTAACACTAATGGATAACATGACACCAGGGAGGAAAAATGGCTAATTGGGCACGATTTGGACATTTTCACTTAGGGGTGTACTCACTTTTGTTGCCAGTGGTTTAGACATTAATGGTTGTGTGTTGAGTTATTTTGAGGGAACAGCAAATGTGCACTGTTATACAAGTTGTACACTGCCTACTTTACATTGTAGAGAAGTATTATATCTTTAGACTTCTCCCATGGAAAGATATAATTAAAAAAGTACAACAATGTTAGGGGTGTACTCACTTATGTGACATACTGTATAATCAAACAGGCAGATCAGCTGATGACCTGACTTTGGTTCACAGGGAGAAAGAATATGAGATAGGGTTTTTTTTAATGAATTTGTCTTGTGATATTCAAAGGTGCTCAGTACATTCACATAAAAATAACTGAAATAACTGTCTGTCATAAAATGGGAATGCAATCATACCTTTGGCATGTCCGGGGCACTGTCCACGCATGGATTATCATCTCTCTCAGATGCAAATTTGGTCTCATTTTCCGGGCCACTTTGAGGATGGCAAGCAAAACTAGATTACATTCAAATCCTGCGTCATAAAAAACCACCAGTATCATTTTCATTTGCTAGTGAAACTTCTACAGGGAGAAGAGAATGGATGAATGAACCCATGAAGATGACAATAGTGGGACTGAGACCCACCCTTCAGATGTAACTGATACCTCATGCTCGGCCCTCATATGCCAGAGCTAGTTTTGTCTTTAAAAGTATGCCCAGGGTCGGCTAACAAAACACAACCAGCTAAACGCATACATCCTGCTTCAACGAGGCATTTTTATCTGAATCATCGCCAACTCTAAGGAATCATCTGTAGGAGGGTGGGCCATTCCAAAATTAACTTTCCCGCAGTTCAGCATGCTCCACCTCTGAACATTTGGCAGCTTTTAACATCTCAAACAACGCCAGCGTCGAAAACACTGATAAAGAAATAGACTTTGCAGATGAGAACACCACAAAGAAGCCAAATTAGCAACCTTCCATGAAATAATTCTGAATTTGATAATGGCACCAGTCTGCGTCATCATAAGCTACACAATAAAAACTTTATCGAACATTTGCATCTTAACCAATTGCATGAGTATGAAGATGATATGGTGGTAACCTTCTAATAATGGTATGCATAAGTAGACTAGATAATAATAACTTACGTGCTATCACTGTCTCCAACCGTTTTGTCGGAATCATATGATTTAAAGATTCTTGCGATGCCGTCTTGCCACGAATTTTGCCTTTTCATTCTCCGCGGTAGGAAACAGTCACAATATGGATTTCGAATGTAGACCCTGTTTTATAACAGTATATAGTTTGTAAAGGGTTTGGTTTCGGCATGGAAAGTCATGGCTTCGGCTTTTCTGTGAGATTCCCAGAGCCTAAAGGCGGCGTAAACTGAATAGCCGGACAGAACGCAACGAAATAGACTAAACGGAAGTAGGATAGTGGAGAAGTCAGTGTGGTCAGACTGCCCTCTCTGAAAGATTTGGGAACTGTTACAACGTCATTGCATCCACAGCAAATCGGTAGCCTACATCTAACAGCAACACTTACAACGATAATGTCAGAGTAATGTTTGGAAACTTTACCATCAGAAATCAACCAAAACGCACCTCTGTGTATTAGCCGAGAATGGATAATGTTAATACATTTATAATAAAGCCACATACGAATGCGTTTTTCGCCGAGTTATTTCCTTCGCTACATAATAGTTTGTTTAGTCTTCGTTGTTGTTTTATTATTATTACTCATATTACCCATAATTGTTGTGAATTACTTTCTTTTGTGCTTCTTTGCTCAACATAGTATAGTATGTGCTATGAATAAATTAATAGAGTCATAGTAGCCTATTAGCAGATATTTAAAAGATAATGAGCCCACTAGCAATAAGGGAAATGGGAAACAGTTGAAACATGACTAAGTGTGTCATATTAGGTCATGTATTTTCAGTATAGGGCACATTAAAGTTAGCCTACTTAGGTTTTCTAGCAGCTCCATCTGCTGGTCATTATTACCACACCATTATAATGAGAGTCCAAAGACGAAAACCTCACGATCCAATAAAACGGTTTAGATAAGCACTGAATTGTCAATTCCCTACCTAAATTTTGACTTATGGCGATTTTCTCTTTAGTAAAATGGATTGTAATGGTAGTAACTGTCATTTAAAGATTCTTGCACAAGACAGCAATATATAAAAAACTAAGACATTTTTAAATTAAAAACAAACAACTACGGTATTTCTCTATGTTTTTCTACATCTTAGCAAATCATAAACATGTGACAACAATGCTTTTCCAGTAGGGTTCTACAGTTAACCCCATCCAACAGGGAGAAATGGTTGGGTGTAATTGGCTACCAAACTGTGAGAAAGGAGAATAAAATCTGATACAAAATTATATGAAAAAGAAAATGTGAGAACATAGTGCACTGGGAACATAATTAAGTAAAATATTAGAAATGTGGGCACAGGGTTGTGGGAACATAGACATATTCCCACATTATGTTAGGCACCCAGCCATGTCCCACATATTCCCACCTGATTCTTGATCCAATCTCAATACAATTCCACTTCATTTCACCAATTAAGGCCAGGGTTCATTCATTTATGCACCTATACTATTTTGCTTTCCAGTTTTGTGCTACTTGTGCAATTCCCTCTTAATAAGTATGGAATCAATTAACATTTTGAAGTCAGCCAACCAGATGTACCAAATCAATCCAGATGCAAAATATTAACTTTCAATCAATCAAATTTCATCACAATCTAAATCTGTGAAGGAATGTAAAGGCATGAGTAATTTTGGACAGGAGTGTTCTTATGTGTCATGAGAATGACAAAAACAGAAATATTTTTTATTTATTTAAAATAAATAATAAATGCACAGCAAGTAATCATAAAATGGTCCTGAAATGTACACCAGAAAACGGTAATGTTTCTCACACATTTAAGTTTTTTACATGGGTAAATGAATGTGCTTACCAGTAGCACACATTTCTTAACAGTGCAAAACCAGTGATACATTATAGTAATCAAAATCATAATAATCAAATGTTATGATACAAACAGGATATGAGATTAGTTGATGAAGTCCTGGTTCTTTAAAACCTTGAGATGCAAACAGATCATCTTTGAGCAAGGAAAATGTGCACACTCACCACTGACAATGTGGCTGTTATAGATTTTGCTAACACCATTTACTGCCTTTTTACATTTATAACATCATTTATAACATCATTAGCTGTCATCAGGTAAGGACCATATAATCAGAACTAGAATCAGAATCACCAGAATCAGAGAAGGCAATCAAACCCAGAGTTAGACCGTAGCTATGGGTTCATTTTTAAGATAGTGCCCCAGTGTCATAACTGAGGGAACTATTATCAGGTCTGACTACTTCAAAACTCTGCAGCCAGGGTCACACTTATAATTTGCAAGCCATCTAACACCTTTTCTTATTCAGCTTCACTGGCTTCTATGAAGACTATGGAGTCTTGGTCCCATACTCCCTCCTACCTCAGGGACCTCTTAAAGGAACACCCATTATATTAAAGGTGTTTTGAAATGTCTGTGGAAATTGGTGTGCATGTGTTAATATAGGTGCTACCACATACCACAACAATTTGCCGTATGTGACACATAAAGTACTACTACTTAGACCCTGAAGCCACCGCCAGACGCCATTTGTGCCATTTAGAGTTTCAGTCAAAGCCAGCTAATAATTTTGTAAGCAAATTGAGCCAGCTAGCTAAGCCAGCTAGAATTATTGGCATCAAATAATAAATGCAATATTTCTCAAAGAACAATCAGTAAACTGACTAGCTGTTGTAGAAAAGGAAGGTTTCCAGGCGTTCAACAAGAAAAATATCTTATGTAAATATCTTAATTTGCCAACCAGCAGAACCCTTGCAACACTAGCCCTGATTGATGTCTACATGGCTTTGAAGTCTAAAGTGAAAGAACTACTAGCAGACAATCACTGCGTTCACATGGTGGGATTGGTTTGGTTTGGGATTGGTTCACAACGGGTGGTCTGTCCCCCAAGTCCCTGTTCACATGCAGTTCGTCTAAGCGGATTCGGCGAGAGTTCCGGCCCTTTCCGCTACGCTAGGTGGGGGCGCTGTAGTCAACTTCTATCTTTCTATTATTATCTTTTAATACAAGGAACGTCTCTTCCACGCATAACTCTTGAACCACTCATCCGCTTGATCTCAAATTTGGACGGCGTCATCATAATGTTGTCAGTGGCAGCATTATGTTAGATGGCTGGACTGATGCTCACCATCGATACCCATGTTGGTGTGAGACACTGCACTGCAGATGCTAACTGGAATTTGCTTCTGTTAACACTTAGTGTTAAACCTGTACAAAGTCACATATTAGATGCTTAAGCCACATATAAGTTGATGATTAAGTCACATATAAGTTGATTAAGCTACTGGGCCATGAGAGAGTAACATGCGTAGCACACAGTTTACACAATACTTACTCATACAGGGTTCTTGCAGGTTTCAGTTAGTTAAATGTAAGGCCTTTTTAAGACCTTTTTAGACCATTATGTTCGAAATTTAAGACCAACATGACGCACTAATAGAAACATTCGTATGATCCCAGAAATTCTCAAAACATTCTATTTTCATTGATAAACTTAGAGAAAAATATTAAAACTTAACTTAACAGAATCTCAGCATTAAAACGATAATCAAAATAGCAATGGATGATAGAACTTCTGATATCCATATTCAGCACAACACCAGTGCACACCAACAGTGCTACACCAATCCGGCAAAACACGTAAGTAAATCAGTGCCACAACAGTACCAACAGTAGCAGTATGTACTGCACAACCTAAGCCTACATATGTCTGAGTTAATTCCCTTTAGCATCAATTTCAGTTCCCAGGGCTTTCAGTTCTGCGAGTTTTTCTTTGTGTGCCCTTCTCAGGGCATTTGACTTGGAGAGAAGCTGAGCCATCTTGGAGCCAGCCTTGCTTTCAGCCTCTTCTGCTAGTACATCTGCCTCCCTGGCAAGACAGGCAGACACATCTTCTAAGCTTGTCTTCTGTTTCTTAAGGTCCACCAGACACTGCTCAGCCAGCTTTCTTTTCTGGCTCTGAGATTCCTTTTCTTTTCTGATGCGCTCCTGATCGAGAAAGAGTCTATATTTTGACCGGGCTGCACCCACAGATGCCATAAGTTCCTTGGTGAGGGGGACCTGAGTGACATCCCCATGCATGCTAACAAAGTCACATATCAGCCTTTGCATAACAATTGTGTCCTCTTGCATGTTTTCGGTCTTAAAATTAACATTGGGCCCATCCATAGAGACTGAAACCAGCCTGCTGCGGTCCAATTGATGCAATGCCTTCTTTTGGAAAACAAGAAGAAATAAAAACTAGATGTACCGCATAGCGGTACATGGTATGACTGCCGCAGTGTATTGAAATGTGGGAATTATAGATATGGTGAGTTTGTGGTAGGTCAGGGTTGTGAGGTGAGAGTTTGTGTGGAAATGATTTGCTGGAAGTGGGCATGGATGTGGGTTTTGAATGAATGACATTCTGTGTGTTTGTGTATATTTTGTGTAGTTCCCACCTCCATGGTCCAAGATATTGGCAATGCAAAATCCCTATTTTTGCATTTAACTATATCACTAGGTGGCGCTATTTCTTCAAGTGAGTGTTTATAGGATGGGTTGATACGGCTCTTTAACACTGGCTTACTAACACAAAATCATTGTCTTGGACAATTTTATTTGATAAGTTATTTAACAAAAACTGTTTTTGTACACCTAGCTTTGACCGGAAACATTGCACCATGTGATGAAATGTCACAAAATTTGGTGCACATAAAAAGAAAGCCGTTCAGAGTCATGTCAACTTTGACCAAATATGAGCAATTAGAAGCCGTGATGTGGACTTTTGGAGAATTTTAAGCTATGTTTTGAATTTTGATTTACATGTAACTTTGAAACAGTCCATCTCAAGATAAATCCTTTGACAACTTTTTGTCAGCATTGTCTGTAGATGACATGACATGTGGACCCCTAGCTTCGACAAAAAACATTGTCCCCTTTGACAAAATATCACAAAATTTGATGCACATGAACAGAAAACTGTTTAGAGGTGGCATGTCAATTTTCACAACATTGGAGCAATTAGAAGCCAAAATATGGACTTTTGAAGAATTTTAAGCTATGTTTCAAATTTTCATTGACATGTAACTTTTAAACGGTTTATCTCAAGACAAATCCTTTGATAACTTTTTGTCAGCATTGTCTGTAGATGACATGTACCACATTTGGTAAGATTCACATGAACGGCCTATGACGAGTTTGTTTGGTTTCGCTTTCACAATGTTAAAATTTCATGGAAATTCTTTTTGTTGGAAGTGGGCGTCGACCAGTGTTTTCAATGCGGGAGGTTCAATAGATTTCATGACAAAAAAGAACTGCTTGTACACATTACTGTTCTCTAGATAATAGGCAAAATGACATTTTGTACAATTACAGCACCCCCTATGGGCCACATTGTATGGCATGTGCTGTGCTTTTAGAGGTCTTTGTGCTGATTGTGCATGACATATTTTGTGCAGTTCCCACCTTCCCAGTCCAAGACATTGGCAATACAAAATCCCAATTTTTGCATTTACCCCATCACTAGGTGGCGCCATGTTTCAAGTGACAGTTTATGGGCTGGGTCAATGCATCTTTGTAACCCTGACATACTACCACAAAATCACTGTCTTGGGAAAAAATGTTGATGAGTTTTAAAAACAAAACTGTTTTTGGACCCCTAGCTTCGACAAAAAACATTGTCCCCTTTGACAAAATATCACAAAATTTGATGCACATGAACAGGAAGCTGTTTAGAGGTGGCATGGCAATTTTCACAACATTGGAGAAATTAGAAGCCAAGATATGGACTTTTGAAGAATTTTAAGCTATGTTTCAAATTTTCATTGACATATAACTTTTAAACGGTTTATCTCAAGACAAATCCTTTGATAACTTTTTGTCATCATTGTCTGTAGATGACATGTACCAAATTTGGTGAGATTCACATGAACGGCCTCTGACAAGAGTTCGTTTGGTTTCACTTTCACAATGTTAAAATTTCACGGAAATTCTTTTTGTTGGAAGTGGGCGTCAACCAGTGTTTTCAATGCGGGAGGGTCAACAGATGTCACGACAAAAAAAGAACTGCTTGTAAACATTACTCTTCTCTAGATAATAGACAAAACGACATTTTGTACAATTTTTGTACAATTACAGCGCCCCCTATGGGCCAAATTTAATGGCATGTGCTGTGCTTTCAGAGGTCTTTGTGCTGATTGTGCATGACATATTTTGTGCAGTTCCCACCTTCTCGGTCCAAGATATTGCCAATATAAAATCCCATTTTTCGCATTTACCCATATCACTAGGTGGCGCTACACTTTAAGTGAGTGTTTATGGGCTGGGTCGATTAGCCCTTGTAACACCGACATATCACAAAAAATTCATGTTGGTCGGTGAAACATTCACTGAGTTATTCAGCAAAAACTTTTCGGCGTCTCCCCCTCTTTGATGGACACTGGCACAGCGGGGGGGTGGCCCTTGGGGGCCAAAAGCTTCTATTCGCTCAAAAACTTCTAGGGCTACATGCCTACAAAGATTCATCTCCCCCAGAGTTCCAGTGTCCTGGCAATCGTTGACGACAGTCATAATAAAACTGGCAGGCTGAATATGAATGTTAAACACTCTTTTTCACCCCATGTACATGCTATGAAAAAAATCATTAGGCGTTCATTTCCACAATGCTATCACATAGATCATTATAGGACATCATGCACAATCTACACAATAGCACACTACATTTTGGCATATTCCCCTAGATGGGGTATGATATGATCAACAAATACATGTTTATTAGTACTGCGTGATCAACAAATACATGCCTATTAGTATTGCATGACCTACAAATTAAGTAAATTTACAGGCCAATCAGTAAAGTAGACTATCACTTAATTTGATATGTTTGAGGAGGTCCTGCACTGTTCCATGCCCCATGAATTGGGATCCCAGGTATCTCGACCGCAAAGTACCTCTGACTTTGAGGTCTCGGTGGAAGGTCAGGTCGACTCGGTGAAGCGGTTACGTTTCCCTGGAGGTCGGACGGACCAGGTCCAGGCATCGACGACGTCAGGCCGAGACGGGTGGGGTGGAGAACAGGGGTGCGTTTCTCGAACAGCTAGCTAAGTTAGCATTGTACTACCATTGTACAATGGAAGTATCTACAATGGTAGTGGCGAGATCCTTCCGTTTCTCGAAGGTCTCGTACTTCGGTAGAACAATCATTGTAGGTACTTCCATTGTAGGTACTTCCATTGTGGGTACTTCCATTGTGGCCACTATTGTTGTTCCTACTTCGGTTTGTGAAGCATGGAAACAACGGAGGAAAAGCAGGGGACAGCCATTTTGATTGGATGGCAAACTCTTTGTTGACACGACATGCCACTGCTATTTCCTTTTAATACATGTCTTTGTTGAAATCATAGGATAGCGGTAATAATAAATGGTTACAACATGGTAAACGTCTGGTAAAACTAACTCAAGTGCCAAAACTTGGCCCAATGTCTACAGTGACACATGTCGTGAAGGAAATTTTATTCTTACAAATCCGTATGTTTCAATAGCGTCTTGACGTCATTCGTCAGTGGTATTGATACTCCACCATACAACATCGCTGTCTGTGCCAATAGCTCAATGAGACAGTTGCGTGGCTTGAGTGCTATTGTTCTCTTTAGTTCCCGGGTTCAAATCTCAGTGCACGCCTGGTAGCACATAGCCTTCATGTTTTACTATAGCATTGCTCCTCAATACATGTACTCTTTCAAATCAATAACCGAACAAACTTCAGAGTAGAGCATAAATCCACACTAACATGACTGTGAAACCCTAGGCCACACAAACAGATAAGTCATACAATTCGTCTACACTCAGTCTCGAACCTACGTCTATGATGGAAAACTTATGTTGCTCGCGACTGCGCTACTAGTTCCACCACTGACAATCACACGTGGGTTTCTGTTTACCAAATACATATGCTGTCAATAATGGGAAAAGCTTCAATTGAAGGCCAACTTCTAATGCAAATATCTCGTAATCCCACGTTCCAAACTCGGCGAAACTCAATCGGTTTGTAGATGTCACTATAATACTGCTGTTCAACCCATTAAATCATTAAGTCTTGTCATACGGTTTTAACATGAATTGGCCATTTAAAAGTTCTATGAGCTGTATTATAGTGTCCTCTACATATCGATTGAATTTCACTGCATTTGTACTGCAGGATTACGATACATTTAAACTTTACAGTCGAAGATCTACTGCAAGTTTTGCCGTGGGTGGGATCAACCTTCAAAACAACACTTGTACAATGGCTCGCGAGCTGTTGTAGGTACTACACAACTTTACTTCGGAGTTTTGGAAGTATCTCTGCTACAAAAGTTTCGAGAAACGCGTAGTAGGTCCCTCACTACCGAAGTCCCCACAACAGAAGTACGTACTTCCGAAGTTCCTCACTACCGAAGTATGTACAACCATAGTAGGCTTCGAGAAACGCGAAGTAGCCTCTGAGGCGGTACTTCGGAAGTACCAACAACGGTAGTGGCTAACAAGTTAGCAATTTTGCGTTCGAGAAACGCACCCCAGATTTGCGATATAGCTCGATTTTGCTGAAGGCTTTTCATGGCAAGCCGGTGTTTATCAGCTTTGGCTGGTTTATCAGTCTTCTTGCATACTTTGTAGCGAGCTTCATGTTTATTGTTGGGGACGTCTTGTAACCAGCTGCAAAACTCCCTGTTATCGAGCCAAGTCTCGTTAAACACGCACTTGCCCATGATCTTTGAAAACTCCGCGCTCGACAGCCCTGACTTCACACTGCACAAATTCGGCGGGCAGGTCACCTATTAGCTGCAGTGATCACCCAATGGGATTTGTAGTTCATATCACCACAATGAAAAAACACCGACGTATCGTCAGTTCTACAGCGCTTTACTATTTTGTTTTCTGCGGAAAACGCTTAAATAAACGGAGGAGATCATTTTTGAGGCCTTAAATTTAACTTTATGAATTTTAGTCTTTTTAAGACTTTTTAAGACCCCGTGGGAACCCTGCTCATAACGGTTCCATGCCATTGGTCCGACAGCCCATTGGTCCGACATCCCATTGGTCCGACAGTGACCGCTGAGGATGTATCAGTCCTAAAAAAAAGGACATGCCATTAGTCCGACCACACTTTAAAGTAAAGTTTTTTTTTCTGTCATCAGTCACTGTTTAATTTCTTTCAGTTCAGTTCAAAGTTAAAGAAATGTTGACCTGTCTCTCCAGTTCATTTTTACAATATACCATTGGTTTCTTCAAATAAACTGTTCGAATTTTTGGCGTGATACTTCCTTAGGAATCAATCGATGCAGCACCATGGCCAGAGCAAAGCCCAATGCGCGGATCTTCTGGCCAGGCCAGTCCATTTTAATGTTCAAATCAGACAACGGAAAACGAAAAAAAACCCTAAGCATTGTTTTGTTGTCATTTGCTAATAGAAAAACAGAAAATGCAAGCAGTCTTTTTCTGTTTTCATTGGTATTTTTCTAACATGGAAACACAAACAACAAAAATAACCCCTGTGGCCAGTGATAACGGCATATGAGTCGAGTTGTGACCCTTTCATTTTTTCAGCACTAAAATTCTGGCGCACCGACCCCCACGGCATCACTTGTTGGATAAACTTAATAGCCCAAATGTCGTCGGCACGGAGCTAGGTGCTGCACTTTTTTGTCCCGGCTCTGATAGAGATGGAAGTAACACCCATACTTTTCAGTGTCTGCCATTTATGTCTCAATGGCTCGTAGCAAGGACCTGTAGTGGATTGTTATAATGATGTGATCATCAGTGATCGATTGGTTCACCCTCAGGGCCTATGTCAATGTTCGATGGTAATGTCTAAGTTCAGTTGTTATATGTGAGCGGCAATAAATGACATGCGAAGTTTGATCCATCCGTTATCTAAACCTCCGGATTTATTTATAAGTGTAACAAGTACACAACATGGTGTCAGAAGTGGTACTTTCTTTCTCCGCACGAGACACGAGACACCTGTAGAGTTTTTTTCGTCGCTACTCCACTGCGGTAAGAAGAAAGTTTGGAAAGTAGTTTTCCGTTATCGAGACCGAACGTTAACGTTACCCATGGATCACTTCAAGCCACCGTCACCGCTAGTGCTAACAGGCAACCTGAGCGAGAACTGGCGTCGGTGGGAGCAACGGTTTAAGCTGTACATGACGGCTACAAGTGCGGCTCAGGAAGATGAACCGGTGAAAGTTGCGAAGATGCGCTAGAGATCTACAACACCCTCGACATTGAAACACCCCTGGTCAACGGTCAACCTGGTGAGCCAACTATGGATGACATCCTGAATGCGTTCCGAAAATACTTCATTCCAAGAAGAATGTCGTCTTCGAGCGCCATCAGTTTTGGTCACTACCCATGTCGGAAGAGTGAATGTAGACCAGTTCATCACAGAACTTCGACAGAAATGTAAAAACTGCGAGTTTGGTACCACCGAGAATGACCCCAGATAGCAAGCTTACATTGAATCGATGTAGAATCAGCATTCCATTGTCGACGCTAAACCATTGAAACAACATCAGATTTCGATGTTGATTTAGCATCAGTTTGCACCCTCCGCTAACATTGAAACGATGTTGATTTTGTAACTATGGATCCACGTAACTTCAATTGTATTTCGATACGTGCCTATATTGAAACAACATTGAAATTTCAACGTAACTAAAAATCAATGCGCTTTCAATGTTATTTCAATAGAAAGCCCACCAGAATTATCTGGCTCATATATCCTGCTTTATCTACAGCCAGGATCTCCATTTTAATCATATAAAATAATAAATATGAAACACAAGAAATATGTTTATTAAGAAAGCTGTTTATTTTTTGTATTATTTTTAAATTAATGTCAGCGCGACCGGCACCTCCAGCTCTGTCCGGCGCATAGCGCAGCCATTTCTGGACAGCTTGTGTAAAAACAAGATCATCCATCCCAGCAGGCTGTTGAGCGAGGGCATCTGAAACACACAAAACATAGTTTTTAATTAAAATGAATCCTAACAACACACCTCGGTCCATAAAACATTTCAAAATATATTGAAAATCCCACCGTGCAATTTCTGAAAGTTTGCTTTGATCACATGTTGATTTTCGTTGCATGCATGGTGCGCGGTGCTTGCGGGCCAGTGAATCACTGCGCAAGAGCTCGTTGCGGTTTGAATGGGAGAATGAATTTCTTAAACGTGTGCTTAGTTAAGCACTCTGCTGCTATGCAGATGCTGTGTCCACTTAACACTTCTCCCGCCTCTCTCGCTTCGTATGATTTCCTGCCTCTAATTTGTCCACGAGATTTTCTGTAGCTGCTACCAATAGGCTAGGCATTTCGCTTTGCCCGAATAAAAGTAGTTGTGTTGTGGGCATCCAAGCCTCCGTGATGTCCGGTATTTCCTACCGATCGCACCTAAATATTTCATACATTGCTGTGCCAAATTGGTCGGTCATATATAACAGCGTGTCTTATCTCCTTTTCTCTTTAATCTGTAAGCCTAAAACATAGTGACTTGTCATATTTTCGGATGTTGTTGTTGATGATGTGAAGTTAGGTTAGGGCCATGGAAATTTTGCTTTGAACATTTGCTTTGATGTTTTTTGTTTTGGTCGTGGGGTGAAGGCCCAGTGGTGTATTATATACAAAGCTGGTTTAGTGTTAAGTTAACCCTGAAGTAGAGGTAAATCATCTAATAGAGGAGCCTGGAGTCCTCATTTTCTTAACTGAATAGGACTCCAGGCTCCTCTATTAGATTACCTCTACTTCATGGTTAACTTTGCACGAAACCAGCTATACCCCACAGCTGTGCTCACGGTTCGCCACTGCATATAGAAAATAGATGTAATGAGATATCATGGGTAACGCTGTGGATTACTACAACCGTTTCTATTTGAGTGCATGTACTTTTGGTATCATTTCACTTTTGCAGTGTGATGGAAATCCACTGTACAGGATGGAAACGTGCCATGGATTGTAGAGAATAACTGAAAGGTGCAGTTCATTCTGGTATTGGTAGAATATGGCATAGAGCTAAAGAATCATGGTGAATAGATTTCGCTGTAATACACAGTATGTGGAGAATGAGGTAGATGTTTCTCTCCTGCACTGGGCATCTGTGAAATACTTTGCCAACCCCCTCTATGTTGAATTGAGATAACAGACGAGTAAAATATGAGCATGTAAAGATTCTTTTAAAAACGAAATCACGTATCAGTCACTCCATTATCTCGTCGCGTTGGCAAGAATATGTGACAATGTCGACAGCCTGGGATTGATCTTTGAATTCGGAATATCAGCTACTGAATTCCATGCAAGTTGTATCAATATACTCGGCTTAATCTAAGGTGCGTTAAAACAACAAAACATATTTTTAACAGTCTGCCAATTACACTGACAGCAGCATAACATTACCGTGATAATGTCCATACCTGTACTAGGTTTATAATAGGCTCATTTCTGGCTAGCTGCTGCTATCTTGACCTTTTCTCTGCGACCTCACACTCTCAAGCCGGACCGTGATTAGGTCGCGAGTTCGAGAAACTGTCAATGACCACACATGCAGCGTTTCATTCAAAATCAACAGTCTGCCTTGCTCGCTGATCATGTGTAAAGGCAAAGGGATCTACAGTGCAGTGCAGTGCAGCAGGATTAAGTTTATTAAGTTTTAAGTGTTACAGCAACTGACACCAGTACACGTACTGCTAGCTGCAGTTCACAGAATGGCTGCAGTATAAAGCTCGCTAGCCTGATTCATTCAGCTTGTGTTGCTGATCGTAGGTGATCGGAGGAAATCGGCCGTGACCGCACCAGGCGCCCTCAATAGGAAAGACTGTGGCCGTTTATGGATCGCGGGACACTTACTGTGTAAAAGTATGAAAGTCTGCTTACCTGTAATTGTTCCTGGATCCGAGAGCGTGCGCCACTCTTTGTCTCGTCCCGTCTTAATCTAAGGTGCGTTAAAACAACAAAACATATTTTTAACAGTCTGCCAATTACACCGACAGCAGCATAACATTACCGTGATAATGTCCATACCTGTACTAGGTTTATAATAGGCTCATTTCTGGCTAGCTGCTGCGGGACCTTTTCTCTGCGACCTCACACTCTCAAGCCGGACCGTGATTAGGTCGCGAGTTCGAGAAACTGTCAATGACCACACATGCAGCGTTTCATTCAAAATCAACAGTCTGCCTTGCTCGCTGATCATGTGTAAAGGCAAAAGGATCTACAGTGCAGTGCAGCAGGATTAAGTTTATTAAGTTTTAAGTGTTACAGCAACTGACACCAGTACACGTACTGCTAGCTGCAGTTCACAGAATGGCTGCAGTATAAAGCTCGCTAGCCTGATTCATTCAGCTTGTGTTGCTGATCGTAGGTGATCGGAGGAAATCGGCCGTGACCGCACCAGGCGCCCTCAATAGGAAAGACTGTGGCCGTTTATGGATCGCGGGACACTTACTGTGTAAAAGTATGAAAGTCTGCTTACCTGTAATTGTTCCTGGATCCGAGAGCGTGCGCCACTCTTTGTCTCGTCCCGTTCAGCAACGACCGATAACTTCAATCTTTCCCGGTAAACTATACATCGATGGCCTTTCGATCATACGTGATTACCCGGTCAACACAAAATCAATGACTTTTCAACATGACTGTTATCACCCGGTAAACCAAATATCAATGATACATCAATCATAATAAGGACGACTATGAATCAATGTCGTTTCAATATCATTGCTGTCAACTTTATTTTAGGTCGGGTTACATCGGTTTAACAATGGTGATTCAACATCTATTTTGCATCAATATTTCAATGTCGACCATTCTGATGATTCAGATGGAAAATCAATATCTATTCAATGTCAGCTTGCTATCTGGGACATGATCAGAGACAAGCTTGTGTTTACTGTGCCTGATGTTCGCGTGAAAGAGAGACTGTTAGGAGAAACGGACTTGACGCTAGATAAAGCAGTCGATATCTGTAGAGCAGCTGAAGTAGCCAAAACGCAGATGAGAGTCATGCGATCAGCTCAACCAGAGGCGTCCGTGGAGGCTCTTTACAAGGTGTCAGCCAGCTCACAGAAGGGGAGAGCGGGCTTGACGAGACGACAGCCGAGGCTACAAGAAAAGCCAAAGGGGCAGACAGGAAACACATGCAGAAAGTGCGGCGGAGCGCACAAACCACGTGAATGTCCAGCGTTTGGTGCCATATGCCACACCTGTAACAAGAGGAATCACTACGCGAAGATGTGTGCGTCAACACAGCAGAGAGGAGCCACAGCCCGAGGCGTGCATGATCTGGAGGTCGAGACGCTGTTCATCGGAATGATGTCCTGTGCTGAACCAAAAAAGACCCAGCAGGACAAGGCGTGGTACACGACAGCCAGCATCAAAAACACAGAGGTCAGCTTCAAGTTGGACACAGGGGCAGACGCGAATGTGCTCCCGCTGAGCATCCTGCGGAAGATCCCGGGTCCCCATCAGCTGCAGCCCACCCGCATCACTCTCGTGGCTTATGGAGGAACTCGCCTGAAACCAGAGGGCACGGTGAGACTCACCTGTGATGTTGCCAGGACGACGTCAGATCTCCTGTTCTTCATCACCAAACACTCCTCCACTCCAATCCTAGGCAGAGATGCATGTGAACAGCTACAGCTTGTCAAAAGAATAAAGGAAATCAAATCAAATCAAAGCACCAGCCACAAAGCTAGTGGCCGCCTACCCATCCGTCTTCAGTGGTCTGGGACAGTTTCCTGGGGTGCATCACATCCACACAGACCCACATGTGGCCCCAGTAGTGCATGGCTGCAGGAAAATTCCCATCGCTGTCATGGACAGGCTGAAAACGACGCTGCAAGAACTAGTCGAGAGAGATGTCATCGCACCTGTGATAGAGCCCACAGAGTGGGTAAACAGTCTTGTCATCACCGAAAAGAAAAACGGGTCGCTCAGGGTGTGCTTGGACCCTCGTGACCTGAATGAGGCGATAAAGAGACAGCACTTCTCCATACCAACGCCAGAAGAAGTTCTACACAGGCTATCAGGGAAAACCATCTTCTCCATCTTAGACGAAAAGGATGGATACTGGCAAGTGAGCCTCGACCACCACTCCTCGATGCTATGCACATTCAGCACACCGTGGGGCAGGTTTCGCTTTAAGAGACTTCCTTTTGGCATCAAGTCTGCCAGTGAAGTTTTCCAGCAGAAAAACTGTGAGACATTCGGCAACATCGAAGGAGTGCACATCATCGCTGACGACATGATCAGCGCCGCTGCGTCAGAAGAGGAGCATGATGCCATTCTACAAAAAGTAATGGACACTGCACAGAAAAATAACATCAAATTCAACAAGGACAAAATTCAGTACAAAGTGGACTCAGTCAGATACATGGGCCATGTCGTCACCTCGAAGGGAGTGAAGCCCGACGAGTCAAAAGTGTTAGCCATCAGAGACATGCCGCTGCCTGAGGACAAGAAGGGACTACAGAGGCTACTGGGAATGACAAGGTATCTCTGCCAATACATCCTAAATGAAGCCGCCATCACAAGCGCACTCAGAGAGCTGCTAAAGAAAGACGCTGCCTGGGACTGGAGCGACCAACACACCACTGCACTGGACAAGCTCAAGACTGCCCTGATGCAAGCCCCAGCTCTCCAGTTCTACGACCAGAGCAAGCCACTCACCATCCAGTGCGATGCATCGAAAGACGGACTCGGCGCCTGTCTGTTGCAGGAAGGTAGGCCACTGTCTTATGCATCTAGATCACTCACAGACTCTGAGAAGAATTACGCTCAGATAGAGAAAGAGCTGCTGGCAATAGCTTTCGCCACCAAGCGTTTCCACCAGTATGTCTACGGCAACACAGTGACTGTACAATCTGATCACAAGCCACTTGAAGTCATCTTTAAAAAACATCTAAGCAAGGCACCAGCATGACTCCAGCGCATGTTACTGCAACTCCAACGCTATGACCTGAGAATAACATACACGGCAGGCAAGGACATGCATGTGGCAGACACCCTGTCCCGCGCTGTTGTCACTGAGTGCAATGACGATGTGAAACAGAATCTGTTTGAGGAGAGAGTAGTGCACGCAATGGAGGCTACAGAAGCACTTGACACAGCTAAAAGAAGCCACAACAACAGACAACACACTACAGCAGGTAATGGAGCTACACAACAAAGGCTGGCCGAGACGACGGGGCAGTGTTTCCAATAACCTACACCACTACTGGCCTCTGTGAGACACAATCAGCATCAGAGATGGCATCCTGATGGCTGGTGATAGGATCGTCATCCCACAGAGCGTGAAGCAGCTGATGCTTGACAGACTGCACCTCGCCCACCAGGGGATACAGCGCATGAAGGCACAAGCAAGAAAGGTGATGTATTGGCCAGGTATGACACACGACATCGAACACCTGGTAGAAAGCTGCGGCCCGTGCCAACAACTACAGCCACAGAACCAGAGAGAGCCTATAATCCCACACGAGGTACCCGAGCTGCCATGGCTGAAGATAGGAGCTGACATCTTCGAGCTGCACGGACAGTCATACCTCCTGATGGTCGACTACCTCTCCAAATACCCAGAAGTACTCCACTTACCTGACAAAACAGCACACACAGTCATACGCAAAATGAAGACCATCTTCTCCAGGCATGGAATCCCGAAAGAGCTAGTAAGCGATCATGTCCCTTTCTCCAGCTCTGAAATGAGACAGTTTGCTTCTTCCTGGGGCATAAAGCTTGTCCACTTCAGCCCGGGATATCCACAATCAAATGGCCTTGCAGAGAGAACGGTAAAGACTGTAAAGCACGCACTTAAGAAAGCGACACAGACTGGCACAGACCCGCACCTAGCTCTCCTGTCACTACGCAACACTCCAGTGACTGGCACAGAGTTCTCGCCAGCACAAGTGCTGATGGGAAGAGTACTGCGAAG
This sequence comes from Setipinna tenuifilis, assembly GCA_030347295.1. NCBI lineage: Eukaryota > Metazoa > Chordata > Actinopteri > Clupeiformes > Engraulidae > Setipinna > Setipinna tenuifilis. The sequence continues at coordinate 30,817,900 of CM059272.1, forward strand.
CACCCTGCCAAGCACCACAGCTGTCTTGCAACCAGCTGTGCCACAAGGATTCCACTCTCGGCTGAAACACCTACAAGCCAGGCAAGTGCACCACTACAACCAGAACACACAGAGTTTGCCAGAGTTTGCGCCTGGCACCATGGTGCACATGTCAACACGTCATGGCTGGGAACCAGCCACAGTCCTGAACAAGCGAGAGGAACCACGTTCATACAACGTCCAGTCTCCCAGTGGTGTCACGTTCCGGAGAAACCGACGTCATCTGAGGAGAATCCACCCCAGTCTTCACCGAGAGGACGACGATGATCTGCTGGATCAGCCCATCGCTTCACACAGAGGTGTCAGCACATCACAGGCCCGGCGAGACCAGCGCACACCTACCTGTGAGCCCAGCAGTCAACACAGCACATCACAGGCCCGGCGAGACCAGCGCGCACCTGCCTGTGAGTCCAGCAGTCCCACTTCAGCTGCGCCCACCTACAGCACTAGAAGTGGAAGACCTGTGAAAATGCCTACGAGGTTCAGGGACTATGAGATGAAATAATACTCACACCCGGCCTGCAGATAAGTCACGTTCAGACTTAATGAGTTACAGATCTAAAAAAAAAAAAAGAAAGAAAAAGAAAGGAAACGGAAAAGGAAATGATAACAGTGATTGAAAAATGTGAAATTCATTGTGAAGATGAAATTGTTGTAAGGTGATTCAATTTTGATTTATATTACCCTCATGCTTAAAAAGGGAGGATGTAGTGGATTGTTATAATGATGTGATCATCAGTGATCGATTGGTTCACCCTCAGGGCCTACGTCAGTGTTCGATGGTAATGTCTAAGTTCAGTTGTTATATGTGAGCGGCAATAAATGACACGCGAAGTTTGATCCATCCGTTATCTAAACCTCCGGATTTATTTATAAGTGTAACAAGTACACAACAGGACCTATTCGTGCCCATTGCCCAGTGATCTTCTCGCCTTTCCCGTGCGCCAAGACATGCCTGTATCGGGTCATCAGGTACCATTACACCACAAGGGACACCACCCTGTCCAGGTATTTGCCATGAATTGCTACAAACTGTTGGAACAGCCTTGAACAGCTCTTGAACTTGTCACAAATGTAGACATCTGCGCATCTTCTGAGCTTTGCAAAACTCCCATCCCAACACCACCCACCGTAACGCCTGACAGTACTTACAAAAGCGATGTATTTGCCTACTTTAATGAATCACTTTTGTCATGCACTAGAATCCGCTGCCAATCCTGAGCTTTAGCCTAATTCATAACTAAGCAATATCGTAGCCTACATACTGCGGTGCCTGGGAGAGCCCACATAATATTTTTTGGGGTTTGTCAAGAAAGCGTGCGCCCGCTTTGCAACACACACCCTCATTTAACCAAAACTCGCGTCCGCTTAGCTAAATCATGTACTCGACTTACTATTGTTGTGTACTTGCTGTAATTCAGTTGTGATATACCTTGTGAGCACTTTTGCAAAGTGCGCTCTCATTTAACCAAGATGCGCGTTAAATGAGGCAGCTGCAAAAAGACGTGAAGAGGAAAGAAAGTTATATTTTCACAGAAATACACATCATATCACGCACTCGGGGTGTGCAACACTCATTCATCATTAAAAATAATTGAGTAATGGGATTCTCGTTATGGTCCTCTGTGGCTTATTGTCGGACTTATGAGATGTCGGACCAATGGGATTCTTGTTTGGTATGGCTTATTTTCGGACTTATGGGCTGTCGGACTAATGGGCCGACCCCGCTCATAACACCCTCTTACCAAAAGTGCAAGCATTAATTTCCCAACCATTTACTTTCTTTTCTGTAATCGGTTTGGCAAAAATCCACTGCTCCCGGGCCGGTACTGTTCCACCAATTAGATTAGGGGGGAGAATTAGCGGTCTGTGAATCACAGCTCATGCACATGCTGCTAACAAGCCGCACAGACGTCGAGCACGCGCACAAAAGTTCTGCAGATTTGGCCGTATTTCTTCTCGACAGGTAATTGTAAATAGGTAGGTTGAGTATTGAGGCCAACGTTAGTGGTTAGCATTCGTGTTATATAAAAAGTATGTTCACCAAGCTAACAGCTTGGAAGTATTGGTATGCATGCCATTCAACATCGAAGCAATGCGCAGTAGTTCTGTTCTAGCATCTAGCGTGTAAGATAACAGTAGGCTACTGGTCAGTAGACTCAGTTCAGGTTTTGTTGGCCGTTGTCATGTTCGTATTACAACAGTTATGTCCAGTATCTACTAGCAAAAGCGTAACCACTTGATTGTCACAACAGCTTCTATGAATTTAGCCTGGTTGCTTTGGATAGTTTACGCCTGCTACCTAGCTTGGGCGCGAGCACCTGGAGTGCACTGCCTCGTCTATACGGGGGGCGGTTTTGGAACTTCGCATAGGCTGGAGGAGGGACCTGATTTTGAATTTCCGACTTGAAATTCAACTTAACCGACCTCCATCTGATAATTATGTATACTTGCCTACTGTAGCTTTAAGTTAAATCGTATTTGGGGTTGGAGATTAGAGGACAACTACTAATGGTGGTTCTGGTCTCCCTTCGGCAATGGTGACCACCAGTCTCAAGACGATGGAGATGTGGGAGGAAGTGTGAAACGCCTGCGATTAGAATTATTAGAAGATGCAGCAGCTCATTCTTCATATTGTATCCTTGACCAAGAGTTAGATGGTTTTCCTGCAATGAAAACAAGAGATCAAGGACCAAGACTTTTCAAGTACAGCTCGCTGCGGCCCACGGGAAGGCGGGGCTTGACGTCAAGCCCCGCTCACATCAAGTAGGGCATTCTGGGATTGTGGCGTCATTTTTCGTTCGTGTTGCCTGATATCAGTGAGATTTAAGCCTGGTTATGCCCAGTTAAGGCTGTTGCTTCAGTGTTTTGAATGAACTAACATCTCGAGGGTTTAGATAAGTATTCCCCAATTAATTTATTTTAAGTTAAGTAACGTTTTAACGACAGTTTTCACAAGCACACACCCGTACTTTCGCATAGCAACCCTGGTTGCTATGGACTCAAATGCCCTCGTTGTCAGTTTATGTCGTTATTTAGGAATCTCTCGTCTTTTGAGTGTGACAAAGTTACCTTAAAAACATCAACAATGGCTTTGTGTTACAACCAGATTCGAATTACTTCAATAAACGAAAATACAAGGGTACAGGAGACGTTTTTCTCCACGTAATGTAATCTGAATGGACTTCCGCCATACACCACGATATATCACGTGGTCTCGATGACGTACATGCCGAAGGCCAATAATTAGTACGGTGCACTGTTTACTGAAAAGAGATTATTGCTGGAATTTGATGTTAAAATTGATTTTAACATAAAAATAGCTTAATCTATATATTTTCTCGAAGCCTACAGTCTGCACATGTGATTTAATATGCACTGAAACATGTCCCACCTTCTTCCATGCCATGGACAATGCATAGTCCTTTGTAGTACTTGCATTATATTGAAATGCATTGATTGTTGAATATACACTATGGGGCTTTAAAAGTTAGTGTATTTTAAAACAAAGTAAAATATCAAGGTAACTTTGTCACACTCAAAAGACGAGAGATTCCTAAATAACGACATAAACTGACAACGAGGGCATTTGAGTCCATAGCAACCAGGGTTGCTATGCGAAAGTACGGGTGTGTGCTTGTGAAAACTGTCGTTAAAACGTTACTAAACTTAAAAGAAAATTAATTGGGGAATACTTATGTAAACCCTCGAGATGTTAGTTCATTCAAAACACTGAAGCAACAGCCTTAACTGGGCATAACCAGGCTTAAATCTCACTGATATCAGGCAACCGCTTGACTCGTCTCATTGAAACTCATTCATTTGATTCTGGCGTTTGGTACACAGCCCAGCACGAACGAAAAATGACGTCACAATCCCAGAATGCACTACTTGATGTGGGCGAGGCTTGACGTCAAGCCCTGCCTTCCCGCAAGCTGCAGCGAGAGAAGCCTCAGACTTTTGGCGAACCCATAGCAATACTTTCCCAACACTGATCCTCTACTGCCCCCTGCTACCTCTGCATTTCACCAGGCAGTGTGCCGGTAGAATGCATGTTTAGCTGTGCTGGCCTTCGGCTCAATGGCAAATGGTCATTGGTGGCTCCTTTAAGGTATAAGATGATCACCTTCATTCACAATAATGCCAAGTTATTGTAGACAACTTGAGTCACATCATTTTCACCTTACATAGCCACTCATTTATGGATAGACATACACAGACACACATTTAATGAGTTAATATGGGAATAAATATATTTGTTCACAGTTGATACATTGACTGCGTTCACATGGTGGGATTGGTTTGGTTTGGGATTGGTTTGGGTGTTGCTTCCCAACGGGTGGTCTGTCCCCAAATCCTTGTTCACATGCAGTTCGTCTAAGCGGATTCGGTCAGTCGTATCTCCGTTCACATGAAGCCGGTACGATCCCAAACTAGTTCCAATCGGTTTCGACTTGTCCATGGGAACGCATTCATTGTACTTGAAAATCTGTAGTACAGACATGGCAAAATAAATACTTGTTTAGTACATTGTATTGCATTTTGTGGAAATATGCACATGTAAGCCATATATTGCTTGGAAATATTGAGATCTAGTAAGTCAGTATAACATTGACATCTATATAGTAGCCTACATGAAGTGGAAGCTTCAGTCATTTGTAGTGATGAACATTTTGGCAGCTGCTGCAGCCATAGGCTTTGGCTGAGCTGGATAGCCAGTCATTATTCTCAAAACTAATGGCTTTGGGGTCTACTCCACTTTTTGGAAAATAGGCTCACTTTACAACTCCCTTAGTGTAGAACAGTTGAGTGTTACGTTTTTGAATCCATTCAGCCCATGTCCGGATCTGGCATGCTATTGGTCTAATCCAGTCAAAGATTTATGCTAAGCTAATAGCTAAAGTGCTACTGCCAGATCCAGAGAAAACTGTAAAACTCATCTGTTTAACTCTGAGGGGGTTGAAAAATGAGCCTATTTACCAAAAAAGTGGAGTGTTCCTTTACAGAAGCACACCCTGCCGCACTGGGATCCTCTTCAGCAGGTCTGCTAATACCTAACAAACCTCATGGGAGACAGACAGAGGAATCAGTTACATTGCCCTAAGCTATGGACTTCTCCCTGTTTACACCAGGCATTGTGAATCTATAATTGCAGATTTTAAAAGCCACCTTTATAACATTTCGCTTTAAGCAGGCATATTCACTGTGGCATGGTTTTACCGTGTTATGTATACATGAGATTACTTATCCTAACAAATGTATTTGTTATTTTTTATTATGTTGGGTGTTTGGGTTTCATGAAATGTGTTTTTAAATGTATGGAATTATTATGGTTATTGTTAATTTTACCATTTCATTCAATCCAAGATTAATACACTATGCATGCACTCTCCTTCAAGTCAAAGAATGTAAGTATTAAAAACAGGCGTAAAAAAAACACCAACTGGTTTCAGCTGTCTAGGCCTTCATCAGGGCGTGGTCAAAGATGCCTGGGCAGTACAGGTAAGTAAACTGCTAGAAATCACATGATCAGGTGACACAGGACTGCTTGACCTGCTTGAACATTCACAAGTATGATTTAATACAAGCAAAGAGATCTAGAATTCTAAGTACAATGAATTGTGGCATCATTCATACAATGCGTTCTATGCCCTCTATTTTTAAAGCACTGTCATCCTTATTATGGTGGGTAAAGAAATGGTGTGCCATAGCATTGTTTTTATTATCGGCCCTTATGGCATATTTATGTTCTGTTACTCTGTCTTTTAATCTCCTTTTTGTTTGACAGTTGCAAGGACATGTGCCAGTATGTTACAAAGGTTGTATTGCAATTAATAAACTGATCCTAGACCCTATTTGTCTTGAGGTCTGTAAATTCTTTTTTTTTTGTAGTATATTGACACAATGATTGCAGTTTTGTACACATTTATATGTCCCAATAGGTTGTTTAGCTAGTTGCAATTCTTTCTAGCAAGTAGCTGTGTGAAAGTTTGGGTGGTCTTTTATAACAAAAAGTTGTGAGATTTTGAATGTTCTCTTTTAAAGTAGGGTTACTTCCAAGGATATCCAAGTTGTACTTAATGATGTTTTTAATCTGATGAGACTGTGGACTATAGTGCCTTACAAAACGAGTTTTAGAGGATGTTTTCTTTTTCTTGTTTGAGGGTTAAAGATGCTGAAGACAGTCAGAATCTGATGCTTTTTTCTGGGCGGTGGATATGACTGAAGACCTCTGAACGAAGCGTTTACTCATACATTCGGAGTGAGAGCTAAAGTCAGCCTCTTTATCGCAGATTCTTCTTAGTCTCTGAAATTGACCAAAAAGGATATTATTTTTAAATTGTTTTTGATGGAATGAGTCATAATGCAACAGAGAGTTACGGTCAGTTGGTTTCCTAAACAATGTGGTGTGAAGGCTTTGGTAATTGTCCCTATACATTGTTAGATGGAAGTTGATTTTTTCTTTTGAGTATTCTAAAGACAGACTTATATTTTTGTTGTTGTTGTTGTAAATGTAGTAATAGAAATTAATTAAATCATCTTGACTGCCTTTAAATACGAGAAATATATATTGTGAATAAATATACAGTACATTTTCATATTGTCAGTGAACACACTATTAAATACATATTCAGATTCCCATAGTACTAAATACAGATATGCATATTCAGGGCAAAACTAGCTCCCATACTGGTCCCTTTTGCAATGCTTATATAGCTTGTCTTGAAACTAGAACACATTGTTTTTAAGTACCCATTCAGTCAGTTCAACTAGAAAGTCAGTAGTCGGAGTCCCTTCTTCTCTGTTGGACAATAGTGATTAACATTCGTGAAACATCTGAATGATCTGTATTTTATAGTGCTTCAACGTCCATAGTTACTGGAAATATCCCAGCTAATGTCCTTGACTGTACTGATTTTATTCAAGACATTGGTGGTGTCTCGTAAAAAGGGACGGTAGCTTTTGAACATATGGCTTTGAAAAATAGTCTAGAAATTGAGCGGCCACTTTGGTTAGACTGCAGTTTGCAGTCATTATTGGTCTACGCAGGGGAAGGAGAGCGCATGGAGTGTTAATCTTGGATTGAAGCTGCTTTAGTGGAATAACTCCAAGTGCACCCCTTTACCTGGAGACAAGATTATCAGAGCACTTCTCTTCAGTCTAAGCATTATCGTTTTTTAGACAAAAATAAAAAACAAGTAATAGTTTATCAAATTATGTCAGACTCCTTTCTCCTTTGCCTCCATGTACTTCACTCACCTCCTACATTCATCTCCCAATTTATATAAAAATAAACACTCTCATACAGTGTAGACTGTGTACTGGGTGTAACCAGTCAGCTGTTTGTTCTTTTCAGTTCTATTTCATTCTGTGCAGAAATGTAGAAATGTTGACCCCAATCCTCCTCTTTGGAGAATCAAAGAGAAAAATAAAAAATCTATTTAAGACTAGTACAAGAAAAGCATTACACTTGAATTTGACTGCTGACACAAATTCCAAATATTGTGTAGCTTCATTCATAAGCCAGTCAAATTTTCTTGAAAATTACACTGTTGTATGAAGTGGAAGAGTAATGAGAGCATTTAAAGATCCTAAACTGATTAGCTGTGATTGGATGAATGCAGGTTCATAGAAGCTGAATTTAAGGAATACAAGAAACTGTCAAAAACATATAATAATGTTAAATTTAGCTCAATAAATAATTGTATAATTATAGATACAGATGTTATTTCAAATGTTCTATTCCCTTTGAGAAGTTTTCATGTAAAGCCAAGTACACAACACACTCAGTTTATGTTATGTTACAAAATGTTGAGCCATAAATGTGTTTTCTGTAGACAGGTATAAAAATAATGTACTATTATGAGTATGCTTCCTTTAAAGACAAAAACAGACTTTAGATCAGGAAGCACAGTAATGTACATGTTACTATAGTATGCCATAAAGCACATAAAATCATACGAAAAACAACGAATAAAGAAAAATCATTCTAGAGCTACACTTTACCTTTACTCGGACTGATTGTATTTTGGTTCAATCCTGCTGCAGTCCTCCTGTGATCAGCAGGTCGTGTGTTGCTCCGGAGCAGTCTCCGCCGCTGGTATTAAGATTTATTTAAGTGAAAATAAACATCATTTAATTATACGTGTATCTGTTTCCTATGGCTGTATGGGAAGGCATGTTAACTGTCAGCCCTGTTTTCTGGTTCACATTCATAAATGTGGGTTCAATTAAACCATTGCTCATTCAAAGTCCAAATACGTTTTTTTGTTGTTTCTTTACTCCACACCCATGTTTTATTTCAGAAAATGTCTGCTGGAAATTAGTGCTATTAAGCACTGCAGGTCTGTGTAATGTCCAAACTAACCCAGCATGCCTCCTCCTGCATACAACAGAGAGAGAGGGGCCATTTTCTCAGCCCAAGTGACCTCAGGGCCACTGACAGCAATTGCAAGGTTTTGTCACACATGCAAAAAATTCAATCTGAATTAATTACAATCAGAATAATTGCTGACAGTGAGGTATTTTATTTCATTTCTTTTGGAGTGGGAATGACTGCTTCAGATCAAAACTTTCTGGAAATTAATTATTTAGGTACTAAACGAACAACACAGTGCTCTCTATCCCCAGCACAGAAAACTAAAATATTGCAAAAGAAAAAAAGAAAGAAACAAACATTCACAATGCATAAAACATAAAACCTTAAAATAAAAACATAAAATTCCTCCTTAAATGAAGCATTAGCCTTTACTAGTAATGAAAGTGCAAGCACTTAGCTTTACCGAATACTGATCTGTTGTTGCACTGTTGTAGCACATTGGAAAGTTGAAACCATATGTACACTATCAGTGAGCGAGCGAGCCAGTCAATCTGGGGCTACCTAACAGACTGAGAATTATAAGTCCTTTGGGGGTTAAGGTCTAAGGATAAAAGAGAGCCAGACATCTTATTGATGCAGGGTGATGTTTTCCAGAAGAAATCTTCAGTTTCCTTGACTATTCATTTCTCTGCACTGGTATTCATCAAAATAAAATATCACAACACTAAAGTAGTGAATGGAGCACAAAAAAAGTATTGCCGTGACAATGACATATCGCTTCTTGTGCTATAATACGTCACTGTGTGTGTGTGGCCCTGCTAGTCAAAACACTCAACAATTCCACAAGCTAGGATTTCCTGGACACCACACCATGTGTCCCACTCCATAAGAAACAAGGCGTTGAGACTGTCTGACTCTGGCCATTGCTGTCCCCTTCAACCCTGTGCGATGTTGAACACTGTCCCAGGACCCTGTAGGGCCCGATGATATGAGCACCTCAGTGTCTGTTGCTTACTGACAACAGCAGGGGTTAAGTAAGGCTAATTGCACGGAGCTTTACATAAGGTGCGGGTCAAATGCAGAGAGAGAGGGGGCTCTGGTGAATTTGTGCAGGATTTCCATAGTCAAGAGCCTTTAAATGCCTTCCACATGTGCCAGAGATATCATTGCACAACCCATACCTTTTACAGGAAAAGCCAATTAAGTCAAACTGAACAACGAATAGCACCAATGGAGGCAAGGAACCCTCAGTGGATTTGGGATTTTTCCAGTAGCTGAACACTCTTTAGGAAAGGTACATGTGCTACCAAAATTGGGCATTGCCTTCTTGACTATCCACAATTGGTGGTTTTCAGTGTTCACTTTAAATACAGCTATTGACAAGTGTGAAGTGACTAAGACCAGAGTCTGCATTTTCCCCACTCTTGGAGAAATAATTACCCTGCCATACACACATAGCCTAAGTGCAGCTATTTGGAAAAAGAAGTAAGCATAGAAAGTGTGTCAAGCACAGGTGCAGCTACTTAAGGTTAATTTATTCACCAAAATGGATGGTATTAAAGGTTCATTAAACATTCCAAAAACAAATCTGACCACCTGTGTATTTAGATAAACAGCCAGTGGTGTTTTAAAATGCTGCACCTTATGGGATGAATGATGTAATCCATGAAGAGGGATAGTCATTAGAATTCACCAATGAACAAATGTTTGACTAAGGCTTGCAAACACATGATTTACAGGGTTGTGTTGCAGAGATGCATCTGGTTTAGAAACTTAATGACATAGTGAATGACTAGGTCACTTATCCATCATTTACGCAGACTTTGGATGCAATGAGATACATCTGTAAAATGTCTCAACATGCATGCCCTCAAATACAATAAGACAAAAACCCACTTCAACTGGTGATAGGGTAACATTGCTGCAATAGGAAATGCTGTTTTCAAAGTATGGAATTGCAAAGCATATGCTACTGTTTGTACTAAACTGTAGATATTCAGCAAAGTCTTGACTTGATTTTCAAAATAGGAAGTACTTGACATCACAAGTGGCAAAAAACATCCATCCACCAGGGGTCATTGTTGTGTAAAAAATACTACTAATAAAATTACGTTCTCCTAGTTAAAGCCTACTACTGGAAGCAAACATTTACAGAGGCACTTATGCTGTCTTCATTGTATAAAGTGTTCTGCAGCTTATTATTCATAATAGAATGCATTTCGTTGAAGTGTGGTTACTGCAATAAGAGGTGTAAAACAGTATTTTTGTTAGTTGACATATTTAATAACATTAACTAGGAGTATACCACAAAGGTGGTTAAATAATAAACCTGGCTTAGTCAACCCAGGGGTAGTTGTAAACCTGTTATTAGAAGAGCTGAGGGCTTTATTCTCTTAACTAAACAAATGCCACCATGCTTTTCTTCTATCAAGTTTACGACTACCATTGGGATGAATAAACCAGATTTATCACTTAGCCACCTTTGTACACAACCCCCTTTTCATACCTCTATAATGTAACTCCATAATGACAACAACAATAATAGCGTTCATAATAATTTCTACTAAATAGCCACTAGTGACAGAACTCCAGGAAAACAACAGAGGGATACAGTCATTGTCTTTTTTACAGTTTTACAGGTCCACAAACATCGTCACCTTTATATATGAGTCAGGTTTTCATATATTTTAATTTGTACAGTGAAATCTAACTAGAGGTCAAAACTTCCTCCTCTTTCTCTTAAATAAATCCAACACATTCAACAGAAATCAATCAGTTATTCAATTATTCCATTAATGTGACACTTTTTCTTTCTGACGGAATTTTTATTACACACTGCATAGTATGCTACTCTCATGCTATAAGAGGGTATTGCAAATTATGGTAAAAATTCATCAAAATAGTTTCAATATATAACTAAGTATGTGCTTGCATGGCTATGCATTGCCTAATTACTAACATTGACAACAAAATTGCATGTCTACTATTCTGTGTTTAAAGTATATTACTTTCTGGTATTTAACATGCGAGAGTCATATACCAGAAATAAATCATTGGAAACTGTTCATCGTCATCAGGGTGTTAGACACAGCAAAGCCAAGTTCCTGCAACACTGAGGAAACCTTAACACATTTTCAATAGAGCATTCATTCAATCTATCGTAGAAAAGCAACACTGTATGGCCAGCACAGTCTGCCATTAAACATCCGATACTAATGAAAATGATTTTGGTCAGACTTGTGGGTGCCACAGGATTAGAATAAAATACCTTTTTTGTCAAATGTCAGAATAGGATAGCAGAGTGCTCCTACCCTCCACTGTTGCCTGTCTGGTCTTCAGAGGATTCTGATACATGCTTTAAGTCCTCTAGTGATTCGTGACCTGAGATAACCTAACACTTGTAAGTTGAGCAGAATGTCAGTCAAGTCAGTCAAGACAAAAACAAAAATAAAACGGAGACAAATTCAGAAACCTGGTAAGCTGGTTTACAGCCTCCGTTACAGTGTTTGTAACAATATGTAACATTATGTATTTACACTGTACCATAGAGTTAGGGTATAGGTTATGGTTAGATACAGTGTAAGTGCATAATATTACATGTTGTTACATTTAGATGCACTGTAAAAGGGACAGTAAAAATAAGTGTTACCCAAAAATTTGACAGGGTTCTTACCTCACAGCTTTTCGTGAAAGAGAGTAATGTGGAATTTAATGGTCTCAACATCACCTTTTTTTAGAACTTTGTGAGATAGAGGTCTGTTGCAAATGAAGCTGCAAATTGCAATAGCATGACAGAGGGATACATTATCAACAGTAGATGTATATGAGACAACAATCATCCGAGATTAGTGTAAGCATGGTGTATTTCTCTGACTCTTTATTTCAGGGAAACCTCTTTCACTCTTAATTATGATGACCACCCTATGAGGAGGGTGGATTTGCCAAATCGCTCAGCCAGAATCAATTATAAATGTATTCAGCTTGAGGTGGTGGTACACAAAATATTTATTAAAGAGAGTCATTGAAAGGGCATGCTTAGCATGCTGCTTTTTTCTACAGGTAGTTGCTGTAGGAGAACCTCAGTGCAGTAGACACCCAGTCCAGCCATGTCTCAGTACCAGACATGTCCTCAGGCACATCGCTTATGTGGTAATACTTTATTTTACAGTTCCTTTTCAGTTCTAAGTGTAACAACCTATAATATTACATGCTTTCACTGAATAACGCTAACCCTAATCTTACTGGTTACACTTTATTTTACTGTCTCTGTTGTATCAATTAGGTACAGTGTAACAAAGTGTGTAAGAATATGTAACATCATGTACTTCCACTGTAACATAGGATTAGGGTTAGTGTTAGGTATGTACAGTGTAAGTACATAATATTATATGTTGTTGCATGTAGATGCACTGAAAAAGAATACATAAAATAAAATGTTATCTCCTTACCCTTACCCTGACTCCATCGTACAGTGTATGTACATAATTCACTTTGTTACACAGAACTTCATGATGTAGATAAACTGCTTACTGCTGTTACTGCTTAGGTTTTATTGTTGTTGCTGGCAGAGAGGCCTGATATGGTACCTTTAGGATGCCAACTCTCACTGCTCGGGTCGAATGCTCACAGCAGCAGCCTTGCTCACCAAACATCCAACAAACCAGTCCTGTGTACCCCAGAACTCTCCTATTCACTCACACTCACAGCATCTGACAGCAGGCTTGAATCAGATCACATCTGAATATTATTTAAAAGTTCAAACTTTTAAAATATTCTGCCTTCCTGGTGGTCAAATAAAAATTTGCTACTTGGTTAAAAACCGCCAACCTACCAAAGCAAACATTCAGATGTCAGTATTTCTAAAGACTTGAGACTAAGGGGTACCTGTACTCACATTTTTACGAATAGCTGTGTAGGCATAATTGTTTAATTTGCTTTCATATTTCTTATTTTATTATTATGACTTTAAATATGATTGATTTTAGTAAAGTGCTTTCCAAATGCTTTATACAGTAGTTTTTTGCTGGAATATTCTCCACTCTCTTAAAGGACTTTTTTTCTTTTCGCTCACCACATAATGGTAATTAATGCAATTATTCTAATTGAGTCATAGGGGTTGGGATTGGGTACATGTGTGCCTGTATAGCCAGATAAGCATAACAGGATATAAAGTGTTGTTGAGGAGGCTGATCTCCAGATGTTAATTTGGGCATTAAACCCAAAGTCATGTACCATTAATCATCCGTCTGCTGACGTCTCGTATATTTTCGTTTTTCACAAAAATTCTACAGGGTTGTTGGAGAAGTTTGGATTTAACCAGTCATGGAGATGTTTATTCTAACAAAAAACTGTTCCTTTTAGATATTGTTTATCCACATTTTAAGATATTTTGTTGAGAAACTTGACAGGTATTCAAGGTTCTCATAAAATATTTCCTTTTTTGGTTTCAATTCTGAATGCTGTTAATTTTATTGAGTAATTTGCTTCCTCAAATAAAATCTGCAACAAATAACATGAGAGTTGCCTGTAGTGAAAACGATTGCTGGACCATTCATTTCAGCACGGATGTATGTGTCGTATATAATGTGTGTCTTTGTTTCTAATTTGGAGGACAGAGTGCATTAGAATGGGTAAAGGGGCACAGCCAGTATTTTAGCTAACTAATTTATTTGCACAAATGTCTCTGTATTATGTACTGTAAAAGAAAGATAACGTCCTCACAACTTTTGTACTCTTGCTGAAGACAGCATTTTGGTCAGTGTTTTCATATGGGTCAGAGCACAAGATTAACTCATATATATTTACTAACCTGGTTTCCAGGCTCGAAACGTGTTGTATGGACAAGGCACCACTATGCACCCCATCAGCTTACTCAGATATCGTCATGGCTACAGTACTTTTTATGGCTGTTTGTTCAGTTCTTCGGAGGCATACTTATGTCAGCTAACCTATTACAAGTGTTACACTTTTGATAACTAAAAAAAGGGCTGTAAATATCACATGTCCCTGCAATATTTATCTTTAAGCACTGTTTAACTCCATGGTAGCCTATGTGCACAGTGCACAGTGACTGTAGTCTACATAGGCTGTTTTGAGATGAATCATGAGGTAACAAAAGTAATATCCACTATGAGCTATTAAGAGGCCATTAACTCCTTTTCATATTAAAGTAGCGCTGAGACCCCCATTCAGATAAGTGATGAATTTTGTGCCCATCAGTAAATGTTCCTATTATTAGAAACATGACATCATAGACATTGTATAGATGACTCATGATTATCTGTAGATAATTAAATTCAAGTGTTATATGTACACTATGAGACTTGCAAATTGTTGTGCCTCTTGCACATTCAGTCTTATACACCACTTTTTTCTATTGATTCAAAGTCTAAATGTTGAATTTATACTAGAGAGTCAACATCTGCTAGAGTCAAATTCCTTGTGTATGTAAGTATGCTTGACCAATTAATCTTATTCTGATGTTAACAATATCACTTAATAAAAAGTCTTCACATAAAATTGCTTTCTATTGCTGGGGATACCTCACTCAATCCCAAATAGAGGCAAAAGCATGTCCTTGATGACAGTGTGTGCAAATAAAGGTCAGTCAGAGGGGGTTACCTGCCCCCAACTGTGCCTCTCACTAATAAAATTAGTTATAACTATAACAACAGAAACTTCATCAACTACTTCCGTTTATACCAACTGAAAAGCTGGGGAGATGAACACAAAGCAGAGGTCTAATATGAATTATTTTAGAGTGATATATTTCCCAACCATAACCCCACACCTTCCAGGAAAACCACCAACTCAATTATCAAATTCTTTGCATGAAACATTGTGCATGGTACCATCTTTCACACTGCGCACTGCTAACACAGGGTGGACTAGCATGGAGGCTCATCCCTGGACGGTAAGCGGGTGTTTGAGGTCCAGAGGTTAATGAGAGGTTACTCATTGCCTTCTCACCATCTCAGTTGCTCTTTCACACACACACACACACACACACACACACACACACACACACACACACACACACACACACACACACGGGGGCATGCACAGATGCAGTATAGATTAACCACTTTCTCTCTCTTCAGTTTGCCATTGGGAGTCCAAACAACCGAACACATAATTTGATTCTCCACATTGCCTGCTATTCATTTTGAACTATTTTTACATATCACTTTTAACCATGGTTGGCTTGCACAGAGGAAGTAACATAGCCGAAATGTCACTGGTATAGTTTTATAAAATACAGAGCTGATGCTTGATACCACAGAAGCATGAAGTAGGTGGGTGGCCTGGAAGACCACAGTATGGGTCAGCACAAGGAAAACTTAGTCAGTAGAACTTTCACTTTGGACCTCCATTTATCTATGAATGGAAGTGACAGCAAGACAAAAAGTGATAGCCTAAAGATCACAGCCAATTTTAAAACAAATATAAACTAGAAATCACTTAGAGAGTTCAGACCTCTGCCAAGGCATGTCCTATCTCCGAATAATAAAGAATCCTTTTTTTTTTAAATCCTGGAATGAGATGGTGACCCAGATCACCAACAAAATCTAATGATTTTTCTATGGGCCATTTCCAACCTTCCCAGAATATTTCATGCAAATTTATGTATAACGTTATGAGTAAAGTTGTACACTGACAAACAGATAAACATAAACTAACCAATGCGGGCAAAAACATAACTTTCCTGACGAAGGTTAAAAAAAGATAATTGATTTATTTATGATTTATACTGTATACATGCTTTTAATTGCCATTAGAATGGTCCATTGTCTGTGTCTTGCTGTTTATGTACAATATTTGTAACTGTACAATAAGAGTTCATATATTTAAGGCTATGGAAAATGTACAAAATCATTGTGAAGTTTATATATGCTGACAGGAAAGTTCTCAAATCTGATGCAGTGTAATTAGTGTAATCTTTCTTTTAAAATACATTCTGCAAACAAATAGTATTGCAAGAAAGAAAAACATATCCAATAGAATTTCAATATACAATAATTTCTGTCATTTTTGGTGTGAATGCAAAGTGGCAGCAGTAGATTTATTCTCAGCAAGAACCACAGGCTACCTGTACTTTTCATATGATGGATTAAGTGCTTTTTCTTATGTTATCTCATCTGTTTACTCAGAATCATACTGAGCCTAAAGGATAGGAGCGAACATTTGTTTAAGCTTTCAGGTAGGCAAGCCTTGATTTCACAGCAAGCTGTAAAAACGCAGTCCTTAGTGTGGCCAACTCTGCTGAATCGAGCGCAACCAATAAAGGGCATGGCAGAAGCATTTTAACAATGTCAGAAAGATGTATTTACATCACTAACAGGAATAAAGAATGAAAAAAACATGTCCAATGTATACCATATCAGAGTCTTATGAAGAAGCTCTTGTGATCGTCTAGTCTGTCTACCGCTCTGTAGTCAGAAGAGCCTGTGACGCAGAAACTGTGCTCTAACTGACGCGCCGCCTCCTCTATAGCCTTCAGTTCTGCGCGAGAAATTGGTTAGGTTACTTGCTCTGAATGCCGAGCTGAGCTACCTTGTCATATATTGGGATTATCGACAACTAACCACGTTTTTTTCCTCTAAGGCGGATCTATGAGGACAAGGACTAAATGCAAGCAGACTACTTGGTTTGTGATTTGTCCATACTTTCTCTGTTGGAATATTGTTTTTTTTTTGTAAATTGAAATGAAGAACTGGAAAACAGAGATACACCTTTCTTTATAAAGTAAGGTTAACGGAAGGTCTTGATTGTCGGTATATGTAATCTGCACGGATTTGTGGGCCACAATGCCATATAGCTAGGAATGACGAGGAAACGTGCCACTCACGCCACAAGTTCCAGACATGAATTGACGTTTGCGATGTCCAGAAGTGTTTTTTTCTCGTATCTCAAATAATGACAAAATCTCTATAGGGTATGTTAGACCCTTCATTTGTGTGTGAGTTACTGTCTTAGAAAAAGATTTTAGTTTTTGACACATACCTAATAATGTGTTCGAAAATACTAATGTCCTAGGCTGTAGGCTATTTGTAGGCTCTATTTGGCATAGTGCTAATGCTGCGAAGAGTGTGGGCTTTTTCGATACACTTTTTGGTAGTCTTGCATGCAAGTAGCCCACAGAAACGTTTTCTTGGAAATCGGAAACATTACAACGCCTATGTTCATGTTAACATGGATAGTGACCTTTTTAATCACTGCTGTTACATGAGAAGCGTGGGCTTTCATGTTAAATTTCACACAATACGTGATTGACATGATATATAATAAAAGCCTACTAATACAATCAGTCAGTTTAAAGTATTTTTAAATATAAATGATAGCGTATGTATATGCACTCTTTATTAATGCAATAATAAAGCGAATCTAGTTCTAATACGTAGGCCTATTATTTACTCGACAGATATTGGCCGGGTTTCCCAGTTAAGAATCTTCTTAAGGAGTTAAGAAGACTGTTAAGAAGAGGTCGGCTAAGACGAAACGTTAAGATAAGAATGTTTCCCAGATGCCTTCTTAACGCCCTTCTTAACGTGCGTCTTAGATGCTTCTTAGCTGTCTTCTTAACTGGAGCACAATGAGCAATCGATCTCAGAGTGGCCGATTGGAGCGCACCGTCGGCATAGTAAAATGCTGCCACCTGAAGTTGCAGTATGTTTCTCCGCAATCTTTCTGTCACAAAGCATTGACTGCTGAGTTTACTTTCGTGTACCAGTTGTGTGGTGTCACTTGTCCCTGGTTGTAGAGGCAATGTGTCCTGAGATTACACCTTATTCAACTTCATTTCAGATATGCACTGCCGCTCGAGTTGCTTTAGCGTTCAACAAGCGGCCAAGGACGAGTAACCTAAATGCTATAGAACATGCCTCAAATAAATATTAAATATTTATTAAAAAAATTATAGCGGACATATCACGGAGGGGACTGCGGTACAACATTTCAAACACATGATACCATATAGATGACACATTTCCCCACAAATATTTAACATTTCATTGGTAGAAGGGGTGCGCGAAATAGCCTACAGGAAAAAAGGGGGAAAACACAATTGGACTATCCGACACATTGCATGACTATCTCCTTGCTTAGTGTCATGTTGCATTATCGGCCTAAGGTGGCGTTGTTTCCACTGTTCTCTCGCTAAGAAGAGTGTAAGAAGGCTCCAGACTCTTCTTAGAGATCCTTCTTAACGGCAGGTCTTCTTAGGCTAAGAAGCAATTTGGGAAACGCGGTTGCTTCTTACAGGAGGGCCTAAGAAGGGTTTAAGAACGTTCTTAGCGCTAAGAACTTCTTAACTGCATCTGGGAAACCCGGCCATTGTAGATAACTAGATAAATGCTAAACGACACAGTTTTAGCTTAAAGTTAAGTTCCTGGAGAAACCAATTTGTTATGCATGCGGTAGGCCTATAGGCCTGCCTTTGGATCAGTGAGAGATGAAGGAGAAGTCAAAGAATGCGGCGAAGACCAGACGGGAAAAAGAAAACGGAGAATTTTATGAACTGGCGAAGTTACTGCCACTGCCCTCTGCCATCACGTCCCAACTGGATAAAGCCTCGATAATTCGACTGACTACAAGTTACCTCAAAATGAGAGCTGTTTTCCCAGATGGTACGTACGGCTTTTAAAGTTGCTTTTTCAATTTTATTGTTATTTTATTGAAAGTTAGAGCAAATTTTAAAAGAATCAAGGTGAACTGTTTCTGCATTCATAGCCTCCAAAAGGCAATGATGTTTTAAAGCTCAATGTGTGGCGCATAATGCTTGGCGCAATCCACTGTTGAAAAAAAAACGTCTCTTTTCGTAGGCCTATTTATGTCATATTTTACCAGGTCGTGGAAACTGACACGAATTTGTTTGGTTAAATTATTTTTAGTGAATACAATGACAATCTGATCCATGCTATCAGAACTAAAGAAACATTTTATTTTGCTGTTGAAACACGTGGTTCATAACCTGATAGGCCTAGTTCTTGTAGATCACAGTAAGTGCAATGAATTTATATGAAATTCATATTGCCCGTCGTTATCAAAAAAGGAAAATGTATTGCTAAATATTTTACTTACACAATCTAGTTGTTTCCGTCAGCACACCCCAGTGTTGCCTATTAATGCGCGCTGCCTTGCTGTCTGTTTCTAAAGGACAAGTAGCGCAGACGAACCTTGGGAACGAATTGTTGTAGGCTATATTTAATCTAGACTGTTTTATTTTAGACCCAATGGTAAATTTAATTCCGTTGTCTGTTATCATCGTACTGAAAATTGGCTTGCTGAGATAAACACAATAACACCGAATTCCTCTTGATTGGCATTTAAACAAAACTGTATTCCAGTGTGCCATGCCCATTTTTGTACTTTCTCTTCTTACTCCATGATAAAAAAAGACATAGTTTGCTTTGACATGTAGTCTGTTGTTACCTGTCGCAGGAATTGTAATGATTTAAATTGTATTAATTGTTTTTGGCTTTAAAATCTCCAGTATAATTGAAAGGTCGGCTGCGTAAACTTACTTCCAACCTGTGAGACATTGTGGGGAGAATATGTTTTGGTGTGTTCTGTGTGTTAATGTTTATTTTCCTTCCAGATAATATTTATTTCTGAAAACATAGAAGGCTAGAAAACTAACGCTAACACTTGCAGGCAAACGTGGAAAATACAGTTAACAGTTCAAGTGAATATAACTCAAAATATCAGAATATTCATAAGTGATAATACAGATGTAGAGTTTCCGCACTTGGAAGTAGGCCATTTCATTTAGGTTTAACCTCTGCCAGTTAGGCTAAATAAAACACCACAGGTAGAACTGGTCAGATTATCGTATGCCAATAAGTCTTTACTAGAGCTTTCCTCTAACGACAAGCCAAGGTAACTTTCACACTCTAAGCGTCATGTTGAACCGAGAATGTAATTTACGGTCACTTTTTTATCGTAATAAGCACGCGCATGTTTTAAAAACAATCCTTAAATCCCACAATTACCAGCGCACATGAGCTGAGATCAGCAATAACGTACTGATACTCTCCAATAGTATAAATTAGAATTTCATGAAATTGCATATCAAATTGAAGTATTGCATCACAGCTCTTTTTCTAAATTATGAAAAAATAACTTTGCTTGCTTCTCACATTAAGCGTAATGGAAGATGATTAATGGTGTTAACATGGACTAAGTGAGGGGAAAGCTGTACAATCCGCAGAATTATTAACAACGTGTAAAATGGTTACTGGTCAGCAGACCGTTGGGTGAATCGCGAAGAACACGGGCAGTTCACAAAATATATATTCCTCACAGTGGGCCTAATCTAAAGAGTACTGTATCTAGGATCGAACCCAAAAAGATGTAAATGCACAAATCGTATCCATACAACATTCAGTCAATTAACTGATTGAAAAAAAGTGCTTATATGTGCAATTAATTTTGTTATTGAACACATAAAATATTAAAATTAAGCTTTACAAATGTGTTGTTAATGATGAGTGAGTGTGCATGCCTAGCCATTTCAAAAGATGCAAAGAACAACACGATAAGTAAACATCAATAATATAACAATAGCACACACACACACACACACACACACACACACACACACTTAATGAAAATAGCATATGTTTTATACCTGTACAAAAATAAATAAAGTAAAAGAATGGTAAATCTCCTCCAGGTTTCACAGAGTCGCAACTGTTCAAAGTGCTTACAGTCTTTTCACACTTACCACAATTGTATTCCATTAACATGCATTTTTGTTATTAACCTTTGACACATATGTAGGCTAGTCAGTGGAATTTTTCTAAAAAAGAAACAAAGTTGGCTACACTATGGTACCTGGTGAAATTTGAAAATATTTACTGTAAACCAATTCTTTTGCACAATGTAGCCTACTTTGTCTTCTTTTGTTTTCTTTAATGCACCCTGAGACTCAATTGTCACCATGATAGACTGAAGAAGAACTACAGACACATTTATTTGCCTCTGTCTATTAAGTTCTGACTTTAATTTCTTAAAGGTCTTATTCTCTGAGACCACTAATTCAGTATCATGGACATTGAGAAGAAATGCATTTCATATTTGCTAAGAGAGATGCTGCATGTAAATTTCTGTAAGTGACTTTGAGTGCCCTTTCGATTCATTCTCAGGTCTAGGGGAAGCCTGGGGACAAGCCTCTCGAATCAGCCCGCTGGACAACATGGCAAAAGAGTTAGGCTCTCACCTACTCCAGGTCAGTATGTCCAGAATTGACACAGTTATGTCATAATATGAATTTGTTATCACTTGGACGCATTTGGCATCACTTTGTTATTACAACACATAAATCACAACTTGTCACATAGACTTAAAAGACCTTTGTTAAAATGAAACAAAACGTTTGAAAAATGTAATGTTGTATAAAACTAGGTTATTTCATTTCTATATTTGCAGACACTTGACGGCTTTGTATTTGTTGTGGCATCCGATGGGAAAATAATGTACATCTCAGAGACTGCCTCAGTTCATCTCGGACTGTCACAGGTTAGTCTGCTGTCACTATTCACCTGGGACTATCACAGATTAATTGGGACTATCACAGACTAGTTTGGGACTAGCGTATACTTGTTTTGGAATATCACATATTAGTTTGGGACTATCATAGACTAGTTCTGGAATATCACAGATTAGTAGCATGCAAAATCCCTCTAAAATGTTATCCATTCTTTTCTGTTAGGTTACTTCTGAATGGTACAACATTGTGTACCATCCGTATATGATGCCATAGTGCTTTCCAATGGTACCCATTTGTTCACTTAGGGGTTGATTTGAAAAAAAGATATGAATTTAATTAAAAGTTACAGTCTACCCATACTTATATGAGCCTAATACTGCTGCACATGGCAGCAGACCGAGATGTTAGTCCTGCAGGTTAAGACGGCCTTTTCATCACCATTAAAAATTATGTTTGAATATATATGTTCTGTCTGGTTTGCGGGGAAAAATCAAGGTCAGTCTTGGGGCATTTTGATAGGACCTTTTAAACCTTTATTTGGCGATGAGGTCCTACAAAGGGTTTGCAATATAGCCACTGCAGATAAGTGAAAATTATCTACCAGTCACTTTTCAGGAAGTCTTTCTGAAGTCGGTTGCTATGTTCTGGGGCTGTTCATTGCACTGTTTGTAGTGCATGAGATCAGCCTAAAAGTGAATGTAAGAAGTGTTTGCCTCAAACACACACAAAATGAGTCTGGATTGTTTAAGATACTGTGATGTTGTTTCAGATCAGCCATTTCTTGTGCTGTGTGGATTTCTGAATCACATCCGCTGTTTATGATTCTGAAATGATTATTTTAACCATTCTAAATCATCTTTACCAGTCTGTTTAAGAAAAAACAAAACAACCCAATGGGAAAAGGTGGAGGTAGAAGTCAAGCCATATTGTGTGTGTCACATTTTTTACACTTGCTTTCGGAGGTTCCTTTAGTGAAATTGGGTTTCTGCATTTAACCCATCATACACATGAGCAGCAGGCAGTTATGACAATAGCGTCTGGGGAGCAGTGTGTGGGCATGGCACCATGCTCAGGGCACTTCAGCAGCACTTCTGGGTGAGTTTGAACCTGTGACCCTTTAATCACAGGCCACCAAGCCACCACCAGACGATTTTTTTGCCTGCTTTAAAATAATCAGGGCTGCCAACTTTTCAACACAGATAGGCATGATGGAGTTCTCCTGAGGTGTCCAGTCTGGGATGGGGAGGAGGGTGATGGGGATGGTGTTGTGAGTTGTTCAATCTATGAGTGCGCTTACATGCACTTCAGTATTCCACATTTGAAGCCTATCCCAGGTTTTATCATGTGGGATAAGCTGCTTACATGAACTTGGAAAAAGCTGCATATTAATAATCCCTGTTTACAAGATAAATACTCGTATCCCAATTTAATCTTACATCAAAGATTCTAGGGGGGGATTCTTAAACGTATCCCTGCAACAATTGACGTTCGCACGCTCAATGCTGTTAGAAGCTTCTTACATTATCAGGATATGGTGAACACATGAGACAGTATCCCGGCTTCTTTGGGAGTAAACCATGTCCCAATTTCTCAGTATTTGGAATAAGGGTTTTTTCAGGATTCTGAATTCTGGAAAAGGTGTTTATATGCGCAAACTCTACTTAATATCTTAATTAAATTAATGATACTGAAGTGCAGGTAAACACACTCTACTGTATGCGGGGGATAAAAGGATCTGGGCTGTGTATCCAGTGCATGACAGTGGTGTGGTGGGAGGTGTCTGTTCTTTCTGTTATATAAAATGTGCCAAAGCACATTTTGCAGGGTATTATGTGTCTTTGAGTTGTATCTCCGTAAGTTCTTTGTAATACCCAAAAATTAAAGATTCCATGTGTAACTTGTGGTAAATCTGCACTAATGTACTCTAATTTGCGCCATGCACTTAATAGGAAAATATGTGGAAATTAAGTTGACTGTAAAAGAAACCATAACCGAAACTTTGCCCTCAGAGCACAACAGCATATGCACTTACTCTGACTCAGCCATTTCTAATTATATGTTCACCCCCTATATGAAAGTGGTGTCAGCAGTTATATGGTGCCCACTCCTTAGTATCTGTCACACAATAGAAATCGTACCATTTCTTATGTTGAAGAAAATGTTTTACACATGTTGTTACATATCTTTTTCAAAAAAATGATTACTGTCACTGTCGTCTTGCAAACAACATGGTTCCAGTTCAGGCTTTCTTCTCTTTTAGTCTGTACTTTCCTAACACAACCTAAATCAGACCACACCCTTTCTCTCTCTACCTGTCCAGTGATATCTCTATAATGCAAGGTTAATGAGACTACTTCCTGTGGATTGACACTCACCTTTTTACTCCTGCAGGGTCATTAGATGTTGTCAAAATCTTGACACATTTAAATTCTTCCACCCGGCTGGACTTTATCCCAAAATACCTTCCACCCCCAGCCCCTGTAAAATATCACTGTTGCTAATTATACTCCCCAGTTATTTTCTAATTGTCCCATTTATTAGGCCCATATTATAAAATCTCTTCTGTACCGATTTAGAAATGGAGGCAGTGACAAAACATTAAGAAGTAAAAATGTTCTGTGGACAGTGTAGAAATGTCATTCTGCAGCCTCAGACACAGAACTCTGCTCCTGGCAGGATATAAGGCTGTACGGGGGACTCTCCTTCCAGTTGCCCACCTGGGAAGGGGACTCCATCTTGTCAGGATGGAAAGAGGGATTTGGCTAAAAAAAATAAAAATAAAAAAAACAACAAAACAACCACAATAACTTTGCTGAAGGGCAAGAACAGTCACCCCACCTGGTCTCCAGGGTACCAAACATGTACTCTGACTGCAATGCCAAGGAGCCAGCTTGTTAGTCAGATCAACTGCTTAGCATTTCTGAGTAGACTTGTAGATAGGAAGCCGCACTCTCGGTTATCGTTCTTGTTCTCTGTTTAATGGGTCAGCATGAAGACAGACGTTTCGGCCCAGCAGCCTTCCTCAGTGTCTTACTGTCCTGCAACATGCACCAACAACCACCTCACTGGCACTTTTGATCACCTATAATGGCTATGTAGCCAGCGGGGCCACTAGAAATGATGGGCCCTATGAAAGAATACAATTTTGGCCATCAATATTATTAGCAATAATAATAAAAGGGTCTTTAAAGGGTCCCCTGCCACTGCTAAGCACATGGAATCATCCTAACTACCATATGCCTGCATGTAGCGTAATGAAGGTGTGTACAGATGTTGGCATAATAAACAGAACATTGAAACAGTATCCAGCCATGGTCTCAATCAACAAATGTTATCAAGGATGTAAGTCTTAATGTTACAGTGTTATTGGGAAGCACTGCAGGACAGTCTACAACAGACCAGGCACAACTACACAAAAGCTACAAGCTACAAGAGCATCCTATAGAGGTCTGTCACCCTTTTTTATGCTGTCTGAACTTCATGCTAGGGTCATATGATATTTCAAATGCTGTTTTGAAAACTACAATTGCTGGTTTCTGCACAAAAATAAACATTTAGCCCTTAAAAACTGACTAATAGGTCACATTCTTGCTTAAAGCTTTAAGCCTCCAGAGATGACACACCAGCACAGAAAAACATCCCAATGTCAGAATGAAAAAGGATGCTGTTACGTTAACACTGTTCATTTGCATTTTGGCAAATGGCATTCTTGGTGTAACTGTAGCTCGAACACCTGGTGTCTATATCTCTAAAGAATTTGTTTATGTGTGCATGTGTAAACTCCCACGTTTCCCCCCAAAGTTTTAGACAATTGAATAATTCCTCTGATTTATACTGCTCACTGTATAATTTCTAGAGCCTACCAGCAGTTAACAATGTAATATATGTAACATAAAAAGGGAGTCTGCTAGAAGTGAAGTGTCTGGTAGTGTGTGTGTGGGTGTGTGTGTGTGTCTGATGGGGCCTTTTGCATAGGCACTTTGCATTCCTCACAAGCACAATCCCTTCTTGCAGTCACTATTCTCTGCGACTACAAAGATCAGATTAAGCCTCTGTGCAAGCGCTGCTGTCGGAGAAAAACAATTTATCCTTGAAGTGTTGAACAGTAGCCCCATCGCTGTCTAATCTGCCCCCCAGATTAGGCTTGTGAAATAGATCAAAGGCACAGACTGTGTTTGTGTTCATATGGAAATGTTTGTGTAAATTAACTTATAGCAACAGCTAGTTCTCAGCTCACGCTATCAATGAACCAGACGCAGATAGTACTTCTCTGTGCTCATGTTGGGATAAGTGACATACGAGGCATTGCCTAGACTCATATTTTTGCCCTGATACACAATGTTGTAAAGTAATTGAATGTCATACAATCCTTTACGTATACAGAATATTTTAATATAACTGAATGGCATAAATCCTTCCAGAAAATTACCTACCAATGTATTTTAAATATCAACACATGAATTTGTCCACCTTGGAGGAATTTTCTAGAATCAAACAAAAATGTATGTCTGTTAGAATAACAAGTTCAGTACAGAACTGCTTGTGTCCACAGGTGGAGCTGACAGGAAATAGTATTTTTGAGTACATCCATCCATCAGATCATGATGAGATGACAGCAGTGCTGAGCGCGCACCAACCTCTTACCCCTCACTTCCTGCAAGGTATACCACATGTAACATCACACACACCGTCAGAATTTATTAATAATGACTAATTGAATAATTAACAGACTTTCTTATCCACAGCAAGAGCACTTTCTAATGTCTCGCTTCTGATCAGTGAGCGGTGCATAATCTTGTAACCTTAAACATTTAAAGGGCAGTATATGTGCAAAATATTCAATGTATTGTGACTGATTAATTTAAGATATGCATTGTGCCTTGACAACAACCTGAGGCAATTTCTTTGTTTTTTGTGTGTTTGTGTGTCTGTGTTCACTTCATGTAAGTTTTTAAGGCTGCTTTAACACTGGGATGTTCATTTGGTCCATCTATCTAATGCATTAAATAACAACGACATCCTTGTAGAATGCACTACAAAAGCCACCATAAACAAGCATATTTAAACAAGCATTTAAAACTTAAAATTTGCACTACAAACAGCAATGCAAAGTGTTACAACCTTCACTATAGATCTACACTATAGTTGCGCACTTATTCTAAATATACGGTAACATTTTATTTTACAGTGTCAGTGTTCTACATAATTAGGTAGATACACTGTAACATGTAATAAAATGTTACCAAACATACACAAATAAAGCACTCATCTATACTGCACTCATCTGTATTGCAGAGTACGAGATGGAGCGCTCCTTCTTCCTGAGAATGAAGTGTGTTCTGGCAAAGCGTAACGCTGGGCTAACATGTGGAGGCTATAAGGTGTGTAGAAACACCCATTAGAAACATCATTACTGCATACAGTAGAATATGTATGTTTATAATTATTTGCTTGTGAGAGGTACGTTGTTTATGGTAATTAGCCTGTATAAGTACTTATGCACAGTGTAAATTGCCCGTCCAAAATTGATGGGTACTACCTTTTTGGGGGGTAGGGTGCTAACTTTTACGTTTTACATTAAGTACATTAAGCCGAACCCTGCTATTTTGTGTCTTTGGAGAGCACCCCCAAGTACCCCCTGTCATTTAAACTATATATTTATATAAAGGAACAAATACACATTTATAATTTCTAAGTATCAGAGACTCAGGCTATGGTGCGTGTAACCCTCTGTTTTTTGGTGTATGTCTACAGTCATATATTTGCCTTGCAAAATGTCAGGATGAAAAGCAGGAGCAAGCAAAGCTTACTGTAAATGCCACAAGGCCTGGAATAATTTGAATCAGAATCAGACACTATTGTACCATTTATATATGCTGAGCACCACATTTGGTGAATTCAAAATCAGTTGTAACCACTGTCACATCGTATAAACTACACATGAAATATATTCACAATGTTACCATCACATGAGAGATGTCATGATTCAAAATTGTATTCATAATATATTGTATGTTTTTAGAATTTCAAGTACCAAATTACATATATCCTCAGGCCTCAAACATTTTCCCCTTATGCAACAACAGCTGTGCTTCACAGGCTACTCAATAAAATCTTTCCCTCAGCAGTCACACATAAATCATCCCACCGATTCCTTTGGAGATTTGTTTGAAATTTACATGGGCAATAAGCAAGCCATTTATGTTAAGTAGAGAATAAATCACCCGGCTGCGCAGGCAGGAGCTAGCCATTGCGTGTCCAGGGGCCACTGTGTGTAAGTAAACAGGAAGTGAGAAAGATAAATAGTGCGGAGTAGTTCCCCATTAGCACGTCAGCATGTGTCTGCTTCTGCAGCCGTTAGCGTAGCACAGAGCTTTCACTCACAGCAGCGCCTACCAGTCAGATTCAGTGTTCTTCTCCAAACCTTAGGTCATATACAGAGAGCATTGCACTTATTCTAGATGAAGGCGAGAACAACCTGTTAACACACTGTGTTCACACCTACCGCCTTTTTGTGCTTAGTTGTCATGTTGTCCTGCATCTACGATACAATACTTTTTATTGTCAGTTTTTCAGCTTTTCACAGCAGGACCCAGCAGGCAGGTTCAGGATGTTCTCAAAGCCTTGCCAAGCCCGTTCTGTAAGTCTGAGGAAGAGCCACAAGGGCTTAAGACATTACATCAATAAAAAAAACTGCGGACCTTTACTTTTCTGAACTTTAATTTGGCTTCTGATCCTGCACCCGACGTAAAAAAGGGATGTCCGTGATGTTACTTTTGAATCAGAGTGTTCTCAAACCCTTGGATAGGCTACAGAGCTGCACTTATTCCAGGTGAAGGCGAGTGTTTACACCTACATTTTTGTTTGTAGGCTACATAGTTGTCCTGCATCTATGATACAATACTTTTTATTTTCCGTCTTTTAGGACTGGAATTATTCTAGCATCCCTTATTTGAGACAAGGACATATGTTTCTATGCGAGAAGACATATAGGCTACCATGTAACATCAACAACATGTAGCCTACTATGCCGCATTGCATTAAATCAAATATAGGCTACATATTCACAATTACAGATCTTTGTGACAGTCACATTGTGAA
This sequence comes from Setipinna tenuifilis, assembly GCA_030347295.1. Taxonomy (NCBI): domain Eukaryota; kingdom Metazoa; phylum Chordata; class Actinopteri; order Clupeiformes; family Engraulidae; genus Setipinna; species Setipinna tenuifilis. Next base: position 30,846,849 of record CM059272.1, read on the forward strand.
AATACGCAAATAAAGATCCCTTTGACAACAAATGCAAATAAACACGCCATTGTTACCCTTTTAATAAAAACAGTTACATTTTCCTCTAAAAACGGTTGAACAACCCACCTAAGATCAAAGCCAGTGCAATATAAACCCAGGGCCAGTTTGATTTGTAATGTATGAATATGGTGTGTGATCTGTATTTGTTCACGTTTATACGTTACTGTTAGGCTATATGTCATGCGGCCTTACTGCTTGCTCTGTTGCCCAGGTGATCCACTGCAGCGGTTATCTAAAGATCCGGCAATACGTAATGGACATGGCCGTCTACGACTCCTGTTACCAGATCGTTGGCCTGGTGGCGGTTGGTCATTCGCTGCCTCCGAGTGGAATCACTGAGATTAAGCTGCACAGCAACATGTTCATGTTCCGCGCTAGCCTTGATTTAAAGCTCATTTTTCTTGATAGCAGGTACATCATGGGCAATGTGTATTTTTTGTGTAATGTCTCATTTAAATTGTGGTAGGCTACTTTTGACTTATTAATGGGTGCATATGTATGGCTGCCATGACAATGTTAGTTCCTTTGGAAGATAAAGCTTTGTCTGTCTGTGTCTATCTATCTGACTGGTCTCTCTATCCATCCATAAATCCATCCATTCATCCATCCACAGTCTTACACAGATGCATATGCTTAATTAATTTATTTTTGTGTTGCAGGGTTGCTGAATTAACAGGTTACGAGCCTCAAGATCTGATTGAGAAAACTCTCTATCACCATGTCCATGGGTGTGACGTGTTCCATCTTCGATATGCACACCACCTGTGTGAGTGCATCCAGTATGCAAATATTTTGGAAAAGTATTTATGGTTGCATTGACTTTGAATTTATGGTTCCTCAGTTGCCTTTAATTCACCTTGATCCAGACAGGCTTTGCCCACCTGGTCCCTGCTTATCACTAGGTAGACTGTGATGTTAATGAGGCAAGGAACACTGCATATGCAGTCTTGCAGTCTGTTTTTTCCTTTTTGCTAACTTTGCATTGATTTTGGCTGACCCAAACGAATAAAATAAACCTATAGGCTGGGGGGTTACCATTTATTATTTCTACCTGTGCTCATAGTTAGTACAAAGTTATTTACAGATTGAAATGATACATATGTCTTTAAACAAAAGACTAAGATCTGCGAATCATAAACAAATCTCTGATTGATTCATCTCTTTCAATTCTCCAAATACTTTCGCAAGAGTCTTTGATATTTCACTACAGTAGGCTTTTGGGCTGAGTGATATGTATACATTAATCACTACCATCATTTAGCAAAGTTAATAGTCAGAAAGTTTTTATTGTTTATGAATTGCGATTGATTTGTATACTATTGGTAACGGTTGCTATGCTTCATTGGCTGAAAGAGCAAGAAAGTTTGAGATTACTTACTTTAAACTTTTCTAATCAATATTTGAGATTCATTTAAGACAGTGGCATATTTTTTGGCTCACTCTCTGCAACAGCCACTGAACAAGAGTGCTAAGTGACAGCTTTTACTCTTGTAAACAATGACCAGAAGCATGAACGAGAGCCAGATACGGACAATCAGTTCACTTCATACATTTCAAAGATGTGTTTAAAAGGACCGTTTTGTTCGGGAATGACACATCACTACTCACTTGAATGACACCCTCTCTTCTGCTCCCTGTACATACCACACACCCCAAACTTTAGGTCAGCCAGGTCACCAGACAACTTTAGACTGGTGTAGCAGTTGTCCGAGTACCCAAAAACTCAGCACTTTCATCACTGCATCATAAGACAAGTCTTGCTGTTTTTTCCCATGTACACACTAAAATCAACAGTGTATCCATTGCTGAATTTTTTGCCAGCACAAACAGCTATATCTCCCATTTCGTTGGCTTGTTTTTCATATACTGGGTGAACCCAGTTTTGGATATGATGGCAACCATTTGCTCATCAAAAGCCAGCTCTCTCCTTGGATGGTATGAGGATTTGCAGGCAGTATGCATGTGATCAAGGAGTGGCTATACGTGAAACAGTATATGCAACAGTCATGATGGACACAGGAAAGGGCATGGCCAAAAGTCTGATACAAGATGGCTTTAACACACAACAGCTACATTGGGGTCAGAAAGTTGGTGTTTTAGTTAGTGTTTCTTTTGACTGGCAGACTTTTTCAGCAGCAACTACGAAATATGTGCAGACAATCAACCACACTCGTCTATAACAGGAATATATGGGGCAGCTGCGGCCTAGTGGTTAGAGAGTTGGGATTCTATTCCAGTAGGAAGAATAGTGGTGGGGGAGTAAACAACTAGTGCTCTCCTGCACCCTCATCCATGGTTGAAGTGCCCTAGAGCAAGGCATCTAACCCCACATTGCTTCAGGGACTGTAACTAAAACCCTGTGCCTAAATAATTGCAAATCGCTCTGGATAAGAGCGTCAGCTAAGTGTAATGTAATATAAATAGATGCAATGCATAGCGGTACATGGTAGTTATGAGTCAAAAGGTAATGTTTTTGTACTTATAGCACCCACAATGGAACAAAATTTAAGAATTTATGATGTGTTTAGGATTTTTTCAGGGCATGGTCTGCAGATGGGATACACCAAATTTCTTGGTCTGATAAAGGCCCTCAGAGGAGTTAGTTTACTTTTGTTTTAGTCTGTTTAAAGATTGTGTGAAATGTGGCCTTATATGGCAAATTTGATGTGATAATGACTTTCTCTGCCCAAAATACTGGCGATTAAAAAAATTGTATGCACAATTTTGTGTAATTAAATGTTAAAATTTATGTACATGGAGCTATACGGCAACGGACCAGTTTCAGTTCTTTCCTAAATTGTGTAAAATGTGGACAACAGAAAGGGGCGTCATCTAATTTGTTTGATGCAGGTCGTCTCAGGTGATGTGGGGAAACATGACTTGTGTTTGTATACCTTATTATTTTGAAGTTATTAGCCAAAATGTATTTTTTGGGAATTATAGCGACCCCTATGGGACAAAGTACGAAACATAATGCTCTTCAAGAGGTTGGAGTAGTGATTCTACATAGCAAATGTGATGCGCTAACAACGTTCTCTGGCCAAGATACTGGCAATTCAAAACTTCAATTTTTACACGTATGATATTCCCTAGGAGACAAGTTTTGGTCTTCATAATTGCAACTGTTGATGAGTTATTCTGCGACAAATGATTTTAGTTTCCCCACCTTTCTGGGGGGTCAGCGAAAATGGGGTGTGTCTCAGGGCACCAAACCAGCCTATTCCATATCCTCCGGATGGAGCTACATCCCCAACAACTTTCATGTTCTCCGGTCTTTCAGTGTTCCAGGAGTTGTTGACACAAAATCGGTGGAAACTTAACGCTAGCCAGTCACCTGGCCCTTCCATCCTGTTAGTAAATGGCTGCTCACTAGACAATAAACTTGACTACATCCAACCTCAAAGTGATTTGCAAAAGAAACAGAGAGACTGCAATGTGTTCATGTTTGTGGAGACATGGCTGAACTCCAGTATTCAGCTATCAGGCCTGCATGTAAACTGTTCCATGCTGACCTTTTAACATTCATTGTGAATTCACGACCATGTGTATACTGGCCATTTTTGTTTGACTAAGTGCTAACGCTAACAATGTGCTACCTGAACTCTACGAAGCCATCAGCCAGCTCTAAAGGAAACACCCAGATGGACTTATTGTTGCTGGTGACTTTAATCATGCAAACCTCAAAAAAGTCAAACCACATCATCAGGTTTGCTGATGACATGACCATGGTGGGTCTGATCAGCGGAGGCATTGAGGCCCTGTACAGAGAGGAGGTGTCACAGCTCAGCAACTGTAGTCTGGGTGTGCCCATACTTCCTGTGACTGCATTTGAATTTCACATGCAGGTCAAGGGGGCAGGAACAGACGTGGAAGTTGAAACAAACTTCCTAGTTTGAAAGATGGCAGCCTTGTATGTACATGTTAACTAGCTAGCTCCCTCGACATGCTAACTTGTAAGATTGCCTGGAACCAAAGTTAGTAGAGGAAGAATCAAGTCCCGAAGTACAGTATTAGCCCTCCACTTAAGTTAGTGTGATTGTACTTATGATGATGGTACAATTACATTCATTAAGAAAACTACCATATGCCATCTGATTTGTGATTGAGCATCTACTAGTCCGTTTATCTTATTTAGGTTCATTGGCCAACGTCACCAGGCTGGGTCTCGAATTTGCGCAGTAGCCTGGTGACCAATTTGAAAAATCGACCAATTTGAAAAATCTGGCTTCATCCGGTCCCCACTGAAAACGACGCCATCCCTCAGTCCATTTCTTCTACTGTCTATGGTGCAAGTCTGGCCAAGCTGCCTGTCTACACAATTTCTACTTTTGCACAGAAACGGAGACCAATGAAAATCTAGCATTTCAAAAAGGCAATGACGCAGTATTTTAGCGACCAGAAATCTATCTCAGTCACTGTCAACATGGCTAACGTGGAGCAATGGCAAGATTTCAGGGCAGCTGTACAGAAGCTGCTGTTTTGGAAAAATTCCAAGGGAAGTTCTCTCTAAAAACAGAGCAAAGGGCAGGCCTTGAAGCATTTATTGCAGGAAAGGATGTTTTCGCAATGCTACTGACTGGCTTTGGTAAAAGGTTAATTTATCAGTTAGCCCCGCTGGTAGCCAAGTCAATGGGGCTTTGCGAGAACCTTGTTATTGTGGTCATTTTGCATATGTCAGAGGACGCAGGGGTGATTGGTTGAGGCTTCGTCCAGTAGCAAACAGAGGCACTTGAAAGAGGCGGGTTAAGCCTGCCCTCTGAGAAATGGGTTTACAACACAGCTTGGCCAGACCAATGTTCGCAGAGCATTGACAACTCACGATAGCCAGATTACAGCAACTGGTGCACTGACACCAACCTGTCCCTCAACATGGACAAAACAAAAGAACTGGTCACACACCTCACTGTGCAGCAACAACCTTCCAGTAGAGATTGCCTAGAGAACAAAGTTTATAGGCACAGATATAATAGACAACCTCACATGGACTCAAAATACCAAACACATCACCAAGAAAGCCCAGCAGCTTCTGTACTTTCTGAGAAGGTGGCGTCCATCCTCACAACTTTCTACAAAAGCATCGTCAGCGGCACCATCACAGTGTGGTTTGGCAGCTGCAGTGCGGCAGACTGAAAGGCCGTGCAGCAGATCGTTAGGACAGCTGAAAAGATCATTCAATCACTTTCCCTGAATAAACACTTGGGCAGCTGAACTGAGTTTTACTGGTGCACTAATATCATAAGAGTAGCCTGTTGTGCAGGGTTTTCATAGGTCAATTGTAAACTGTATACATACCGTAAACTATATGTCTCGCAAAATAAAGCAAAAGCCTTGACTTAAACATATAGACCATTCTTGGACATTATTTTCTAACCAAGACAAAACAAAACAAAAAAAGAAATAAGTCATCGACATTTATAATAGTGTTGTTCAGGGTATTAATAAAATGTGTGTAATTAGGCTGCATTGTACTTGATATAGGTTGAGGTGTAATTAGGAACCTATCACTTTAATTTTCTCCCCATGATCCTAACATGACAGGAACTGGTGTTATAACTAAATGGACTGAGGGATAGCGTTGTTTTCAATGGGACTGGATAAAGCCAATTTTTCAAAATTTCACTTGGTCACTTGTCTACTTCAGTCTACTACGCAAACTCCTGCTGACGTTGAGTAACGTCGGCCAATGAACCTAAATATGATAAATTGACAAGTAAATGCTCAAACACAAATCAGACAGCATACGATCATTTTCGTAATGAGTGTTTTTCTACCGTTATGCTTGCAATAACATTTACTGGAGTGGAAGGCTAATACTGTATTTGGGTATTCTACTAACTTTCGTTCCAAGTAGTCTTGCAAGTTACCATGTCAAGGGTGCTAGCTAGTTAGCGCGTCCATAGTGACCTGTAGTGTGTAGCTTAGCTTAGCCATCTTTCTTTGGGCTTCATTTGCAACAAACAGTAAAATCCACAAAGATTATGATTCCTCTTACAAACAATTACCAATTCTGGTGCTTATATTGCTGGAAATACAGCTAGAAATGTTTCCTTGACATGAACAGAAAAGTAAACCAGCATGATTATAGGTATGGTTTGTTATTCAAACAGTACTGTAAATTTCCTCCTGTGCGACAGAAACTCACTAGCTGTCGCATGATGTGTGACATCATTTGTAGCACAATTTTAGATAAATGTTTCTTACAAGACAATGACATAGCAGATTTCCGATTGAGCCAAGTATGCAGTGGTTTCTCCGGTATCCAACAATACCAACATCAGGGCTTGGCGTGCCTCCTATGTGAAGTCATTTCATGTCAAAGTGATGCTAAAATGAAGTCTATGGATTGCTAAAGGCTACTGGGCCCTTTCCGGGTGTGCCCTTTCACCCATGAGGATTCAAGTTCCGCGTAGCCACCAAGGGGGCAGGAACAGACACGGAAGTTGAAACACCCATGGGGCAAAAAAACCCCGGAAAGGGCCCAGTAGCCTTTAGCATTCCATACACTTCCATTTATTTTAGGGTCACTTTGACATTAAATAACTTTACATTGGAAACACGCCATACCTTGATGTTGACATTGTTGGACACCGGAGAAACCACTGTGTTTGACACAAAGTGACACAAGTGTTTGACACAAAGTGTTTGGCACAAAGTTTTGAGGTTAGATCAATTGTAAGGTTTTTCATGTCAAAATGTAAATTTTCAGGACTTGTCAATGTTTCTCTTCTACTTTTGTAATGGGTTGACCTTAGAAAAATGATTACCATTAAAAAGTATGAAGGCAGAGATATACTTTCAGTATGTTTTTTTCTTAGTTATGCTACAACTTGTGGGGCTACTAGTGTCACTGCTAGCATACAAGGTCAGCTGGAGATGGTTGTCCCTGTGTTTGGGGTTGGTTGTCACGTGTGTTCTCCCACACACACACACACACACACACACACACACACACACACACACACACACACAAATCTAAATAGTAACAATAGGACTACTCATCTAATTGTTCTAATCTATCTATTGGTGCATAACATGTATTTAAAGAATATGTTATGAAACAGTATGTATTGAGCAAGTCTATCTCTTATTTCAATGTCCCCAATGTTGATATTCCCAATGCCCATTATATGTTATACTTATATTTTGAATAAATTTCACTTTTTTACATACCGGTAATTTTCAAAAATATTTCCATGTTATTACAATAGCAACTTACCGTAGTAGGTCATCCTCCACATAAACTCATTTGTCCTCATTAGCTGTGTGCCTTGAGCATTGCATAGCTGGCTGCCCAACACCGCTCATGTGAAGATTATACAACTTTATGTTTATGCCTATGTTCCCACAGCCCTATGTGCCCACATTTCTAAGATTTTTCTAAGAATTAGGCCCTATGTTTCCACAGTCCTATGCTCCCACATTTCTTTTTTCAAAAGATTTGGTTCCCCTTTCTTCCAATTTGGTAGACAATTACACCCAACCTGTTATGCAGTTGCAATGGACGACAGATGGAATTTAACCTTTAACTAAATCTGGTGCGCCCATCTCTTTGTTTATTGCAAACATTTAATGTAAGTGCACATTGTCCTTATAAATAAATGAACTAAACTAAGTAGCACAGAGGCCTCACAATGAGTAGCTACCAGTCAACTCAGTCGAATGAAGCGCAGCAACTGGATGCAGACCATAGTTTGCAGTACATTAATACAATCTTAGAAATGTGGGACCATTGGGCTGTGGGAAGGCTGACCTATCCAGTACTTCCACTGCCTATGGCATTCAAAAAAGGTTTTACTCGCAATTTAGCCATTCAGTTCAGCAAATTACCAAGGAGTACAAAACTGCATCACAATGAATTTGAACACTTTTTTACACTGACAGTTGTAATAGTGTATGTATATACTACAACGAACATTATATATATACACATTCACTATATAGTGACTTATCACAATTCGCATTTGTGTGACAGTTTGCCAATATAACAATTTTGAGTTTTGCCATGAAATTACGAAATTCTCTGTCTTAAAACGATAACACAGATATTATAAGATGCGTATTTGTGTTTTAGTCCCATTTTCCTTATGTTTCTCGTTTAGAGTAAAGCTGGATTGGGGTTTTAACACATCCTGCTATTACTTTATGACCTGGTGCTTCAGTTAAGCCAGTAGACTGATTGATATCAGTACGCAACCTGTCTAGCTTTCAGTGTTTTTGTCCAGCATCAATTTTCTGTTTCACTCAATATATTGGAGATTGCAGTTGATCGTAGCCTACTGGATTAATAATCACTGTGCTTTTACTTTTCTTATGTTTAACAAATACGCTACAGGTGAAGTTTCATAATATTGCAGGCGGCTGTGCATTACCTGTAGCCAATGCACTACATGGGAGATTGCTTTTTTCTGACGAAAAGGCAGTACTTTGAACAAGATGTCAGATTAAAGGCATGATAAACTGTAAGGTGCATTTTTTAAATCACTTCAGTGTCGAATGTGATGTCAGTGACACGGATCCGCATGGGCTACAGTCCCTCAAAGAAAAAAGTGCTAGACAGGTCAAGACCTACTAAAAACATTTAGTCACAGTACTTGCTGCAAAGCCATCACATACATTTTTACAAGTAGTTAAGAACACCCTTACCAAAAACAATCATGTTTCATAGTTAACCACTTGTTTGTTTACACAGCAAATTAGTTAAAATCTGAGAAACTTAAAGAATACTTAGGCAATATTTTGTGTGGTCTTGCTTCTCAGTAGCTAAAAGAAAGCTTTTAGATGTATTGGCTAACCAGGTGTTCTATTACAGTACTGGTGAAGGGACAGGTCACCACCAAGTACTACCGAATGCTATCCAAGCACGGAGGATGGGTTTGGGTCCAGAGCTACGCCACTATCGTACACAACAGCCGCTCATCACGGCCCCACTGCATTGTCAGTGTCAACTATGTGCTAACGTGAGTGTTAGTGTTAAAACCGAAGTTTGGTGTGAATCAATCCATATAGCCCTGTTGTTTGAGGTCACCGAGTGCTGTTGGTAGGTAAAAGAACAGGAAAATTTGATGCAACATAGACTGAGTAATGAACTGGTAGCTAATACTAACTGAATGGGTCATAGAAACTCTGTCAGTTTCATTTCCCTATGCCCCATTTAATTAGTGTGAGCCATTTATTCATTATTTCATTATTTGATCTATGTTGTATCAAATTTTCTCATTCTTTTTTTCTACCAACAGTACTTGGTGACCTCGAACAACAGGTCTATAGATTGATTCACATTGAACTTTTCCTTGAAAACAGATGCACCTTGTTTGTCATCTTTCTTCAGCCTTTTCATATTTGTGATTTGTAGCTTCCTGGTTCTTAAAGGTAGTAAATAAAGCAGTAAGCCAGTGTTGTGAATGAACTATTAAAAAGAACTGTTCCATTGAACATGTTAATTTTTCTATGATTTGTGAGCTGAGCCTAACACATTTACAACTAAGGAACCTGAACTAGTTCTGTTTTTGTGAGATTCTAAATCACCGTTAAGATAAAAAAAACCCTGGTAATACAGGAATCCAACACTGCAGTAAGCCAGTCTCAGCAGTGTTTCAGGGGGGTCTGTCACATGCTGTTTTACATAATGTTGCCATGATTGCAATTTTCAAATTGTGATCCTTTGTAGGGAGATTGAATATAAAGATCTCCAGCTCTCCCAAGACCAAACCAGGGCCATCAAACCAGCATTTACCTACAAGAGCACACTCACTTCCTCACAGGACTCCAGGAAACAGCTCAAAACCAAAGCAGTAAAGATCAAAACCAAGCTGAAGGTGTCTCCTTATCCACAGGTTAGATTTCCTCAACTCTGACTTTCCTGATGATAGCAGGTAATTTATGTCATTTTTCTTCCTAATTAGTTAAAAGCAGCAATGGACAACCTGGCTTCAGGAGCTACAAACTGGTGCACTGAGTACAGATGATTTTAATAATGACCTCATCTACCTGCCTGAAGAGTTGTTCTAATTACAATCAGCTGATTGAGTGAATGGCTGGAAAAATATGTGGTACTGGATTTGAGCTTCTGAAGCCAGATTGCCCATCACTGGTTAGTAGATATTGCATTTTAATGATGGCAATTTTAACATGTTGCCACAAATAGAAGGATTTGTTTACAGTATGATTCTCCTCAGAAAGCAACGTTAGTTTTGCACTCAGAAAAGCTAGTAAGACACTGAGGAAGGCTGCTGGGCCGAAACGTCTGTCTTCATGCTGACCCATTAAACAGAGAACAAGAACGATAACCGAGAGTGCGGCTTCCTATCTACAAGTCTACTCAGAAATGCTAAGCAGTTGATCTGACTAACAAGCTGGCTCCTTGGCATTGCAGTCAGAGTACATGTTTGGTACCCTGGAGACCAGGTGGGGTGACTGTTCTTGCCCTTCAGCAAAGTTATTGTGGTTGTTTTGTTGTTTTTTTTATTTTTATTTTTTTTAGCCAAATCCCTCTTTCCATCCTGACAAGATGGAGTCCCCTTCCCAGGTGGGCAACTGGAAGGAGAGTCCCCCGTACAGCCTTATATCCTGCCAGGAGCAGAGTTCTGTGTCTGAGGCTGCAGAGGTGCTGTGCACTCCCACCTATGGGTTCCCTCTCCCCTACCCCTACGGCCACTTTCCCTCAGATAGTCCCACTGCATTCGCCGTCAGACAGTTGCGGCCGACAGCCCAGAGCTCAGCGGGCCAAGCCACACGCCAGCTACTCAGCTCCCTGCAGAGTCGTGGCGACGGCCACTGGAACTGTACGAACCCTTGCTCATCACACTCATCAATGAAGAGCCACCACAATCACACCCTCAGCCCCTCCCCTGAGCCTTGTAACAGCACATACGCAGGTATGTATGTCCTCGATTTTTAATTATTTATTCAGGTTATTTCATTAAAATCAGATTTATTGGCCAAGTATACTTACATACACAAAAAGTCCCATTTGCCTCTCTAGTATACATTCAACATATAGACACGTAGTGATCAATAGATGAGAGACATATAAGACCTACTATAGAACAGGGACAATTACAAGTAACATAATATTATGCACACATTACCTGTTCTAACAGTGAACAAGTTGGTGGTAACGGTTTGCAGTGCTATAAAGCTAATAATGTTCCTGTAACATGCCATAAAGTAGGTCTACACCAAGCTTTTTGCATGGCAGTATGTGTAAACAGAAGGAAAAATATTGTTCATGTCCACATCTATTAACATAATAGAACAGTGTATGTTGTATGTACTTTTTTTGAAAAGCTGTAAATACAATGTGCACTTAGTAGAAGACATGGTGCTTATTACAGCTCACACAGGAGATGACTTAATACATACCATATGATTTAGTACAAACATGAATTTATTGCGATTATGTTTCTCCTTTGCTCTTTTAACAGTTTTTCTATATTTTCAATGCAATGAGTGGTCTTGATAGTGTCCTAGGTAAATGTTGAAATCAGTAACGAAATTCATGAATTAAAATGTTATAAAAGCATTTATATTTATATATTTTCTTTACAGATTGATTAGGTTTTGTTTTGTAGAAGATCTGCATTATGATGTCTCACTCTTCTGATGAGTACAAAAGCTGTACCTTTAAGCCCCAGATGCACATTGTGTTAAGTGAAGTGAAGTCAAGTTTATTCCTTTAGCACAATTAAAAAAACATGAACAGTTGACCAAAGTGCTGTATAAGCTTAAACACAAAGAACTACAAAAAGTTACAGAGTAATGTATACAAAAAAATACATAAAAGTAATAAAAGGCAATACTAAATATTAAATTGAGTAAAAACAGTGCAAATAAGAACAATAAATAAATAACTTAAAAGATGAGGTAAGTGTAGCATTGATACATGCACAGAGTCATGATGGTGAGGAGGAAACTGAACCCATGTGGGGGACTATAACTCAAGACTGCTGTGCTTTAACTGATTTATATCTGGGATGACTTCAGTTACATTCCCACCGTCATACACACTCAAAGCCCTCTGGGCACTTTGCACTAATAAAGTCTATTACACAATCCTTTTTGGCAGACCTTAACGTAAAATAAAAATAACAGTTGTCTCCTTTTGACAGTTACAAAAGACATTATTGGAGCAAATCACCCCTGCATGAAGGATTATAGCTCTTCAGAGTAGGAGATGTCAAAAATGAGGGGTTGGATGCAAGGGCGTAGCCAGTAATTATGAAACGGCTGGGCCCAGAAAAAAATCAGGTGGGCCTAGCCCAAAACACATTATTACATTTTATTACACATTATTAGTTATTTTTTATTACTGGAACAATCAATCAAGCTTATAGAGCCTTCTGATTGGGTGGGCCCGATTGACAAGTGCCAGCCCACCCATGGCTACACCAAAAAAACAAACGTTCACGCCACTATGAAGGCACATCAGCTGGAGAGAGAAAAACATAGAATACAACACTGCTTTGCTGAGTGAAGACTGAATGGGAAATTCAAGTGAAAATATTTTGTGTGAAAAGGAACCTGGAAGTCAGTTGACTTCCAATTGTGTCTAAAATAAGCAACAACATTTCAGGCTAAACAATGAAGACAAAACTGAATGTTCTAGAGTTACAATACCTGACACATCCACTTGGGCCTGGCTGCAAAAGCAAGCAGCTTGTCATAGACTCCCACGTTAAAAAGTCAGTTTTCACAACAAAAAAAAAAAAATACAGTTTGGAGTGGTTTTCTTATTCCATATTTTGTGGATTAAAGTAAAAACAACCAGTCATCTACAACATATGCAGTGCTTGCTGAGATGTAGCAGCAACAGAGTACTGACTGACGCATAATTGGCTATAACCCATGACCGTAAAATATGTCGTCCTGGATGAAAAAAAAACAAACAAAAATGAAAAAAGGAAAATGTTAAACTTGTAACTTTGTCCTTTTTTCATTTCCTCCTTTTTTCACTCAAAATAAAATGTTTCTGGTCATCATTTACCCCACAGTGAAGGCTTACATCTTGTTAAAAATAGATTTTTCAAAATATCAATAAAAAAATGAATGGAAAATTTACTTCTGGAACCAGAAATCGATGCGGAAGGGTGCAGGACTGTTCATCTCTATAGTGTCATGCACTGCCCATTAAAATACAAACAAAGGCCTGAATCATTAATTGCAGCACATTTCAGTAATAGTTTTTGTGATGACTTCACAAAAAGCCGTGAGTACAAAAAATGGATAAGACCTAAAATTCCTCATTAGCTCTCTTCTGCAGGGTTTGCAAGTTTTCAAAAAAGATTAGTTATTTGCTGAGGTCAGATGTTACTCAGTATCTATTGCATCACTCAACACGTATTTTCCCTAATGTCACCAGTAACAATTCAATTGTTTTTAATGAACCATATCATTTTAACTGCAGGGACAGCAGCAGGCAGAAGATACATCAGTGAAGCAGGTCCTGATGGCTTTTCCAGCTGTTCCACCTCCAGGCCTAACATTGGGCTCAAGGAGGAGCCATATGAGAAAACTCCTCAGCATGTCACGAAAGAGGAGCACAAGATGTCCTTTAGTCGAGACCCTAAGGACTCCTCTCTCCATAACACTGCAGAAAAGGTCAACCCGTGTGCCATGTTCGGCAGCGCCATGCTCACTAAGGCCAGCTGTGAGCAGACACGGCCCCTCCACAGTTTGCGCCAACATTTGCCCATGCAGGTGGTGCTGGAGCAGCGGAGAAAGCTGTGCATGATGGAGTCCTCTTACTCTCACCGACCAGACCACCCCAGCTTGGATCACCACATGGACAGTGTTGGGGAGCGCGGGACCTCCAAGCTCATGGAGCAGTGTGGTACCGAGGAGAAGAGAGTGTTCATGGGGATGGGCCTGGGGGCCCAGACCCCATATGTGTCTCTGAACTTCCACCACGTTTTGGCCAAGCACAGCTCCTTCCAGGGGTCAGCGGCATACACACTGAGCCATTTAACGGACAATTATGGTTACAGGGGGGAGGAGATCGCCCCGTACCTCTACAAAAGCCAAAGCCCAGCGTCCAGTTCCTCACCAGAGAGCCATCGGGAGATCCCTCATTACATCGGCACATCTGTCATTATCACTAACGAGAGGTAACAGACCAGGAGGTCAAAGGGCAGACCACAGGACATTGAGGGAGACATTAGGATCTCACTGCTTTCAGCACCTGACTGACACTTTAAACCTATTTAGTCACATATGAGACTTCTGCAAAGGATAGAATGCAGTTTCAGGGTTACTGGATTCATACATTTTTGCATACTTTTGAGGCGGCATATGTAATATGTCGGCAGCTTGTAACCAAAATTTCCTTTCGTACAGAATTGCAGATTTGGTCAAACTAACTGAACAACATTGACCATTCATACTCGACAATGAGTTGTATCATAAAGAAAACAACATTTAATGATTTACATTGCTTTTTATCATAGGTTTGCATGTTTTAATACAACTAACTCAGATCTTTACATTTAGTTGACACTAAAGCTTCTAATGTCTGTGAAGACTCTCATCCATCCAGGTCATGGTAGTCAAAAGAGCTAAGTTGTATGCTACTAAAGTTTTTTTTGAAGCTTGAAGGCCTCATCCTAGATCTCATCCCAGGGAGTGTAACTGCTCTTCACCGCCAGAGCAGTTTTCATTGTCTAGATTGTGTGATCATAATGACCCTCACTCCAATTCACACATTGTCTGATGTTAATGGTGAGATATGTGATCCGTTTGTCACATGATGAGGGGTGGTCTACAGCTCAGAGCTCCACCTTCAGTGGTACAGAGATATAGCTCCTGGTTCTCCATCATCAGGTCAGAACTGAAGAAGGCTTTTGGATGAAAGGTAAAACATCTTCAAGCTCCAAAAAGATGCTCAGTTGCAAGCAACTTAGCTTCTTTGACTAAAGCTTAAATTGTGTTCTGGTTGTGTAAAACATCCCAACACAGTAAAAAAGGAGATTTTCAGAGGGTTTGAAACAGTCTGAAGAAAAGAATGAATAGAGGCACTGAAAAAATGTTGTTATAGTACAGGGTGACATATGCAGTTAATAACAACAACAAAAAAACAACAAAACTCGCTGTTATAATGCTAATAAATGTTACCAACAGGAGACGAACAGAGGCTCTTTCAGTGCTTATGTTCTAAAATTTTACTTGGTCATTCAAATATTTTTTTTCTTCCAAGTGTAGTAGAGGCAATGTGTGTATTTATTCCTGTAAAAATAAGAAATTAGCTTATTTATAATGCAAGACAGTGTCTCATGTATATGGAAAGCAGTCACCCCGCCCCCCCCCCCCAGAACTTATAATGGAGCGGTTTTCTTCAAACTGGAATAAATTTGTCAAAAGTCTGAACAAGTGTTTTTACTTCCATGCACATGTGTTTAATTGTTTTTTTTAATGAATAGGCAATTCCGAAAGGCAAAGGGTTGGATAGGAGAAGTGAAAAGAAGATGCTATATGAAGATGAGATTATGTATCTGATGAAAACAATTCTTTGCACCATTCAAGTCACATCAGGCATTAATACACAAAGCTCTTTATCTCAGAGTTAAGAGCTTATTAAGACCAGCATGTGCCATAAAATGCACCATTGATGCAAACACACATATGACTATAATTTCCTTTAGACCTAGAAATCCTCAAGGCCCCAAATGATGCTAGTGCCAAACCTTACTGAGACCAAACACTAGGAGGAGAAGATGCTTTATGTTTGCTTATGAAAACAATAAGGAGCCATTTTCTAGAGAAAACAAATTATTCTGAAGGTGAGCCAAAGGGTTCCTCCCTGTGCAGTCCTTTGAGGTCTCTTGGGAGTCGAGATTGAGATGTGGTATTATTGAGCCAATATTAAAAAGGATAGATTCTTTGACCCTTGAGACCTTTCACAGAAATTGTATAATAGGATATTGAGAGGGGAACCGTTTATGGATCCAAGGTAAGCTATTTGCTTAATGAACTTTCACACAGTTAAACTGGCCGAAAGTGAGTGGGAGAGTCTTCAATTCAATATCTGTGCATCCCCAGAATGCACAGATATGCGATTGCGTGCACAATGTCCAAATGTCTATCTGTCCTTCCATAACACTCTGAAACAAAATTTCAATTAACGTGACAGTTCAAGCATGTACCCTTCATCAGGTGTCTGATTAATTGGTGCATATGGGAAACATGTTAATGTTAATTAAAACATTTGTTTGGGAGCATAATGTGGTGCTGTAGACTTTATTTTTGTTTCATTTACCTGGTGTTGTACAGCACCCAGACTTTGTAGACAGATGTGCATGCTTTAGGCCACTACATTCATCTATCCTTTCTTACCATAGCGTCATGAAAAGGAAAAGGATGGAAGGGAAATCTTTTAAACAGTCGCACTCATACCCAATATCACGCACATTACTGCAGTTCCTGGAGTGAAATGCATACAATTCAAACCAGAATTGCTTAAACTGTTCTATATTTAGTGAAGTTCAGTGTTAGGAATGAAAAACCAAGACACCATATTCCATACAGTTACAAAACCTGAGAGCAGGGGGAATAACTCATAATGAGGTGAAGGCTTTTATACAGCTTGCAACTTCTGTAGACATATTTTCACTTCATCTGGCAGAGATGAGCCCAAAGAGCCAAAGAGCCTAAGGTGTCGAAGACAAATGAGGTGTCCTCTAACAGGCATGGGATGAGCCAAAAACCCAGCGCAGGAAATGGCCTCTCCATCTTCGCTGGCCTAGCCTTCACGTCACACTCAGCCCCCCTGTCCACCTGCACCATAGCCCTCTCTCGCACCTCATCACCCCCACACAGGGCCCATGGAGCCCAGCGGGAAGGCAGATGGGGCCGAATGGACCACCTGGGCCCTCCAGCACGCCTACTGGACCTACTCAACAACACCGTGTTTTTAACCTATACATACAGCAGAGCTTTACTTAATATAATGTGCAACTCAGTGGTGTAGTGGTTAAAAAGGCAAGGTAACGATATGCACCATGGTTAAAAAAAACATGCTTTAACCTATAAATACAGCAGAGCTTTAAACGACCCATATGATAAAAGAATAACTTTTGTTAGTCTCTGGGAGGCTCATTTCAGTTACTGCCATCTCTACTGACACCTAAAAGCAGATAGCTGAGCACCAATCCATTTTTCAATAACTCACCAACATGTTTTTAACCCATAAATACAGCAGAGCTTCACTTAATATAACTTCCAAATTTGTTGTGTAAAGGTAAGTACTTTATTGTATTTTTAAGTCTTTTTTTCCAGTTAATTTCATTTTTTTTTTACATCACTTTGCACCTATTCAAGCCACAGAACTGTATGCATCACTGTATTGTGAGTAGTAGAAATCCTGATTTCTAAATATAAACGTAGGTAAATGATATGCACATACTATGCATACAGTGAACTATGCACATCTTTAGCAAAGCTATCAAGGCAAGTAAATGCTTTGTATTTTACAGAGATGTGTAAATGGTGTTTACATTAGTTTACCATTCACTACATCACCGGTGCAACTATTGAAGAGTACAGTGTATCGTCTTATCAACCAACCATTCAAGAAACGCACTTATTTGTTTTGTCAAAAAGGCACAAACAAAATCTTCACATTTTATTTAATGATGGCATGCGCAATTTAAAATACTTGAGTGTGTTTAATCACTGGAACTCTAAAATTAATTAACCTAATTCAACTAAATGTTTCATTACATTGATTTATGCACACCTTGCTTTTACATCAAACCATGGAAAACTAACGAACACAAACATACATAATTCAGCATTATCAGTCATCTACATTTTCTTAACACCAAGTTGTCATTTACACTTTCAGTAAAACACAGAAGAAACAGGTTTAATCCTAATCAGTAGTGAGAGAAGAAAAGGGGCATCACATTTTAGGAAAACTAACTCAAATCAGCCATGAGAAATAATCTTGCTGTAACACCTCAAATATTCATGTATGGTCTACTGCTGTGAAAATCCAAAAGCACAGCACACAGCTATAAAGTCACCAGAGGTAGAGATCCCGATTTCATAATAAAGCAAAAACTCTGCCATGTAAATTTCTTCTGCTTGTGCACTTACTACAAGCAATTTCACTTATCAGATTTACATGTGTGTTGACTTATGTGCTCAGAAAGATCAGCTGGTTCTGAAAAATGGTTGTACCAAAGATGTGGCAGTCTTTTTAGCTCCTTAAGCTGGGATCTCCACCTCAGGTAGTCAGGGGTGTCCCATAAGTCCTGAACCCAGAGGAAAGAATTTTTTGATTTAGAGAGTGGTGTGGCATTGGAGATCCCGTGTACAATTATGTGTATGACACAACAGTGGGCACTTTGAACACACCATGTAATACATTTTGGGCACAAATTATTTTGTAATTTTATTGTTTTTTTCCCCAGACTTATGAAACAGCCTGAAGAATCATTGTGCTGCCAAACAGGCAAAGAACACAGATTACAGTCAGTGTGAAAGCAATACAATAAAAAATAAAAAATATGAGCACTGAACAAGGACTTTCAGATTTTGCATCTCCAGCTCTCTGGAGACCAGTCTATCTACTTTGTCTATCTACTTTATAACCCAGTTTCTAATGTTTTTATCTTGTACAGCTCTTCATACCTTTTACAAGATCGGGCTGTTTCATATTGTATCGCTTAGTAGTCGCCAAGAAGGCCCAGCATCTCTGACACATCATTAGGAGCACAGATAATGTGAACATCATGTAAAAATGAAAAGGCACAGCATACTTCTTTTTTTCCGCCTTAATCGTGTTAAAAAGGATATTCCGATTCACCTCCACTGGCTCACTAACAAACTGCATTGAGTTGAAATTGAATTGAAATACAAATTGCATTGAGCAGATCTTGATTGTTATGAAGCATGTTGAAGATGTCAGCACTAAAAAAAGAGCACTAATAGCTGCCATGTTGGTAAATCGAAATAGCGCATTATGATACATTTTGCATAGTGAGTTGAAATTAAATGGATAATTATAATGCTTATACTATTGACATGGATAAAATAGTCCAAATGTTTGTCTGGGATGAAAAAGGGAAATACACTTTGGACAAAAAGTAGTTTTGAAAACTTGTATAGTTCTCCTAGAAGTTAAGTTTATAACCCTAAACAAATAATGCTGCAGTTGTGCCTAGCTGTGCTTTGTGATTACCAGGTTCCTTAACATGTCAAAGGAGTTCCCGTCAGGTTGAACGGTTACCACTTCCTTTTCGGACTTCACCTGTAGAAAGCCGTGCTCATCCAACCCCAGAACCTCCGCCTCCGGCCCATCCTCACTCCACAGCTTCACACGCGTCCCACTGAAGGAAGAAAAGCCACATTATACAGTACTTACAGCTGCCTCCCAAAGGTGGACATTACGGATTCAAAAAGAAACATCCCTGCCATGTATTTCCACTGGACAGTGGATTTCACCACTTCGCTGATCTACCTATCTGATAATTTGTACGCTAATTAGAATCAGCTGGTTCAAAAAATTGTTCGCAAATCAAATACATGGCCGGGTTTTTACTTTCTAAAGCGCTGTTCTTCACTGCTGCTGCTTACACATAATACCTCAGTAGACCAGCTGAAACACAGATACCCCTTTTTAAAGTGGAAAACAATTAAAATCCAACCCAATTTCTTTGGTTTAACTATAATCAACTACGGAATTAACTGGTATAATAACTGCAATCACATAGGGACTTGAAACTGATATTTAACTGATACATTTCAATGACAAACAGAAAAAGCAAAACATGCATTATGTACCTGTGAACCCATCTCTTATAGTAAAGAGGGAGCACGGCTGATGGACCCTTCTCTTGGAAGTCCTGGATGAGCCTCTCCAGGTGGGTGACTGTGCGGGCGATGAGGTGCGTTGGGCTCAGGGGCTCCAGGTTTGAGCCGTGCTCCCGGTTGTGTTGAACCACTAGGTCGTTGATGCAGATTGTGGGGTTGCTGTTACTGACATTGAAGCCGCAGCCTGTAAAAGACATAACAGTGAGTGTGTGGGAGATTAAGGGTTTGGCCAGTTGTGGAAGTCTGAAATGGTCTGCATACCAGCTTCAACAAAGTGTGGCACACTGAACTTCCCACAATCTATTAGACTAGATTTTCAATACAACCTCACACACCGGCGTCAAACTGCTGCCAACTGTAGATGGATTCAAAAGTGAAGTGCACTTTGTTAAAGCTGGTGTGTGGACCCCTTGACAATATTGCGAATGTAACAGTACCTATGAGAAGATGAAACGTTGGTCCCATAACTGTCGAATTCACCAGGACACCACCGAGCTTCATGAGGTTACTGTAGTAAATGTCGTTAGGCCATTTCACCCGTAGGTCTATTTTCTGTCAAGCAAGTTAACAGACAGAAAAAAACAAAAAGAATACATTACATTTGTAGCTAAAAGGCATCCAGGCATTGGTTCAGTGAATGAACCTACCTACGTTTTTTTGTTGTAAAAGGGCCAAAACAGAGAGATTGAGAAAGAGCTTTTTGCCTCAGGGCACCAGACTCCACTACATGGACATGCCTGTCAGTTTAAAAGCTAAATAGCCTGTTATCTTTCACTGCCCAGCTTGTATCATAGTTGTATATAGGCCTGCATAGTCATGCTTTTATTTTTAATGTGTAAATTATTTAAATTGGTATTCTTTTAATCTATCTTTTCTGCACAGTTATGCTGTTAACCAGTCTACATTGTATTGTGTGTTGTACAGCTTACTGTGTATGTGACAAATAAATCTATCTTGGATTTTGTACCGTAGCCTATATAATCTATATATGAAGTCTCAACGGCACACTGCTGTTCTCTCAACCTGACAAAGCTCTTCATTTCCACACCTGGCTGCAGGGCTCTGGATCCAGTCACACAGCTGTGAGCATATTTTGGGGGGTGGTCTTATTACACTGCTGTGGCAGTCTTTAAGGGACACGACTGTTTTTCATCAAGGCGCGCACACGCACACACACACACACACGCACACACGCACACACACACGCACGCACGCACACACGCACGCACGCACGCACGCACGCACGCCCGCACTTAAGCACGCTCACTTTGCAAGCACACACACACCTTGTGGTGCTACACTTTATTTTAACAGAACTTGTCACAGTGTATCTTTACATGGTGTACAGTGCAGCCAACATGTAACATGTAACACTATGTTTCATTGCACATTAGGGTTTGGGTAAGGTTAGAGGGTTACAAATAGGATTACACTGAAATAATGTACATAATAACATAAGCACATAATGTTACATGTGCTATGTGTCACATGTAGCTATGTGTCACAGTGATGTGTGGACAATAAAGACTAACATAAGGGGGAAAACTGTGAGATCTCCATCATTCCATGAGATAGCTTGGACAACACAGGCATGTTGTGTACAGGCAAACATTAGTTTGTCAAGGGTCAAGGGTTTTTTGTTGTTTCAACCATATACATTGTCCACAGTGAGATAAAACAATGTTTCACTGGGCATAATTGGTTATGCATGCGACAGTGTCCACACACACACAAAAGTAGTGAAGACAGAGCGGTGAAAATACCTCATATCCTGGCAAAGTACACACAGATTCCACCACGGACAGAGCAACCAGGTGCTGCAAGAAACTGATCTTCTGGCCCAGTGTCG
The DNA here is from genome assembly GCA_030347295.1 of Setipinna tenuifilis. NCBI lineage: Eukaryota > Metazoa > Chordata > Actinopteri > Clupeiformes > Engraulidae > Setipinna > Setipinna tenuifilis. Next base: position 30,868,546 of record CM059272.1, read on the forward strand.
AACTGATGGGAATCTGCACGTGCAAGGTGAACATGGCACAACCCAGCGGGCTAAGCCAAGCATTGCCTCCACGACCTGAAATAAAAATGGCCACAACACAGGGATGGCTTTTACATGCTGTGCACTCCCAAGATGAACAGTGTAAAAAAGGGTTGCAAAGTCCAATGTTACTTTTTTAGAATATTTTCAATATATCTGGTGAAACAAGGATTCAAGCCTGTGTATTGTTTACCCCTCCATAAGCATTGACATTAATCCCCTGTCATTTCACCATGTGGATGAGCATGTTTCTAAAACCTAGGGTGTATAATGGAATGGTTAAAAGTGAAACACACTTCTCTTCAAACCTAAGGTAATAGGCATATAAACTGAGAAGTATTAATCATAGTGATTAGAGCTGTCCAAATTTACTGAAGGATGGTGTACTATTGCATGACAGGTTTAACATTTTGCCACTCTGGATTTAATGCTCTGGTAAAGTGTGGTGGTAAGTGGTAAGGGAGCACCTGACCGCAGGACCACTAGGTTCTTGGTTGCTCCAGTGTGAGTAGCCTAGTTTTAGTAGTCTTACCATCACTCTAACCTACCAGCTAAAGTACAAAAAGTCTGATACAATAATTTCTCTAAACCAGCTGGTGTAAGATTGACCATTCTTAATTATTTAATCGCATGACTAGAGACACAATACATCTGAGAAAACTACTTTTAACGATGATCACTAGGCTAACTATACAATCACATAGCTTATATTTTTGGTATTAAAGCTAGGCAGGCCTGTGAGTATGTCTAATAAGTGTAATATAGGCAAACCTTTACAAAAATCACTATGATGACTCTGTCCTTTTTAGGCACAGGTTAAACACTAACTTTCATAAAAAAACAGCCGTACCCTACACAAAACAGTGGCATAACGTAGCCTAGGCTAACTTTGTCACTATGCAATCCACAGAGAACCATGACAACCACCTCCCTCCTAATGCCCTAGCCTACGTAAGGCAATATGGGGTCATTCCGTGTCAAATCAACAAATGGCCGCCAGTCACCCTCTCCAAAAAATCTTTAAAAAATCACAGCTGTTTGTACATCCAACCTATGTATAAATCGTAAATATTAAGTCTGTATCACTAATAGCTCCAAAACTACAGCCCTTTAAAATTTCAGGTCATTTTGGGAATTCTGGTGAACAAGCCTTTTGCTCAACTTTCAACATTGCTGGCTCTTTTAGTATTCCACACACATTAGTGTAACTATGTGAAAAGAAATGCATGTTCCTGTATAATTCAAAAATCAAATCTGATCAGATGTCTCTTGTGTAATTCAGAGAGGCGAGCTGAACTGGCAGAAAAGTTGTATGTATAGCCTGTATAGCCATGTATTTTTATGTTTTAGTAAGCAAACAGGCACAGATAATGAGAATATAGCAATGTTGTGCAGTTTATAGCAATGTTCTGCAGTTTATTTACAATTTCTTTTGTCGTTTTAAATAAACAGCGATTGCAATGTTCTGCAGTTTATTTACGATTTCTTCTGTCGTTTTAAATAAACAGCGTGGCAAGTAAGAAATAATATGGACGAATCATCAAAAAGAAAACTAGTGGACTAATGGTTTGATGGACCTATACCTTCCGTTTATTTTTGATGGTTCCTTTGAGTTTAAGGCTTTTGTTTCCCGTCTTCTAACGTTGTTGTACCGCTTTCGGCGCACAAGGCGTTGAACCCCGATGTACCTGCTGCTGTGCCAGACAGGCGAGCTGAACTGGCAGAAGAGTTGCAACATGTATAGCCTGTATAGCCATGTATTTTTATGTTTTAGTAAGCAAACAGGCACAAATAATAAGAGTATAGCAATGTTTTGCAGTTTATAGCAATGTTCTGCAGTTTCTTTTGTCGTTTTTTTTTAATTATTATTTTTAAAAAATAAACAGCGATTGCAATGTTCTGCAGTTTATTTAATAAACAGCGTGGCAAGTTGTAAGAAATGGAATGGACTAATCATAAAAAAAAAAAAACTAGTGGACTAATGGTTTGATGGACCTCCTCCACCTTTTATTTTTGATGTTTCCTTTGAGTTTAAAGCTTTTGTTTCACGTCTTCTATCGTTGTTGTACCGCTTTGGGCACTGTTCGAAAGTTCCCTTCTTGCCAAAGGAGGACACAATTACTGAAGATATTTCCTCCCATACTTCTATGACCCGCTGAGGTTTGGGGGGATTCTTTCTATCCCCGAATATTAACTGCTCACGCGCTTTGCACTTTTCGGTCTCCTCCCGTCCGGGTAAATCCGCAATGGTAATAGCAACAGGCTATGGACAATGCGCCCGCTGGCTCTTAAAGGGAATGAGAGTATAAATTCTCATTGGTTAATTGTATGTTACGCCCAAAACACACCCATGACTAATGAAGTAACTTAACCCAACCCTTTTGAACGATGCGCCTGGCGCAATGTTCGCTTTTTCCGCCGTGAAAATACCAAATTGTGTCGGGAACGCCCCCAAAGCAACTTGCGCGACAGACTTTAGACAATGCGCGTATGATCGTGAAAATAGAGCCCATGATGTTTTGAAAAAAATGTCAGTAATTCCATGGAGTTGGATTGATCGGCAGTACCTCTTTCCACCACATGTTGTGCTCTTTTAAAATCAATGGAAGTCAATGATAGGGTAGCATGACATTTACAGGAAAAGCTGCCAAACAAACTTTGTGTTACAATTAAACCAATTGCACTGTCAAAATGACCTGAAATTTCAAAGGGCTGTAGTTTTCGAGCTATTAGTGATACAGACTTAATATTTAAGATTTATACATAAGTTGGATGTACCAACAGCTGTGATACATTTTTAAAACTTGGGCCAGGTAGACTTACTGTGACGTTCCTCAGTTGTGCAGTCGAGACAAAAATGGACTCCTAATAAATAGTAGGGCTTCTATAACTTTACACAAGAACCACAGCACCTGCATTTGTTCTATTTTAATTCTATTAGCCATACCTATAGATTCTGCTTTTAAGAATAACACTGAGTTGCACTGTGTAAGGTCTGCACAGCAATACACTTGAAACCATTGCCGAATGTTGCAATGACAATATGTCTTCTGATAAATAAATACATAAATATTCAGTTTTACTGTCTTTCAGGTTTGTGTCCGCCACTAGGTCCTAGACAGTGAGCAGACCTTGCTATGGGGGAGGGTGTCTAGAGCAGTATGGCTTTATCTAATTTCTCAAATATGTTGACGATGTGGAGCACAAAATCATAGCTTATAGAAATGTACCATTTACTGCAGCTAAGCCATGTTTGGTGATATGTATGTCGCGATACTGTGATATTTTCAATATACTGTGCAGCCCTAGTCAACTAAGGTCTTTCCCCATTGATGTACCATCTAGGTACAGTGCTTTCAGTAAAGGCCCAAGAACTATTATAACTACAATGATAACTACTACAAACTATATCTTAGTGGCATTATTCACATATAAACCATTACAACAACAACATGTTGAATGATATCATGGGGATTGCTATTAGACTGATTTCATGAACACAAAAACACTACCAGCCTATTAGAATTCTTTAGAATCGACATGGCTTCATGTTCTATTAGTTGTTTAAATGGTGACGAGAATGGGGCCAATGTCGTTCTTCAGTGTGGACTCTCATATCAATCTAGTTATAGTTGTCATTATAGTTATACTTTTTGGTGTAAGTGGACCTTAAGTGACACTGATTTCTAAACCACTCTATCACATAGCACACAGCAAAACAGAAGATGATTTGCTTGAGGTGAGAAACAAGTCTGCGCAGTGCTGCTGGAAGTAAAGGAGTGAAAGTTATTCTAATGGCAGAGGTGTGGCAATGGAGATGTACTGACTGACCTCTGCCTTTGGTCTGACGAAGAGCTATGGCGATTAACCCCATTTCCTCTGGTAGGTGAAGCATGAACCTGTGAAGCATATGGACAGATCATATAAGTGGCTGTAACATTTACATTTATTAGCACAGGTCATTAAACAAAGTATGACTTAACTGTTTTAAAGGAGAGGTTCAGTATGAATCAATCCATAGCCCTGTTGTTCAAGGGGACCAAGTGCTGTTGGTAGCAAAAAGAACGATACAATTTGATGCAATATAAACCAAAAAAGAATTGGTAGCTAACATTAACTGAATAAGGCGGAGAAACGAATTTTCAGTTTCATTTTCCTATGCCCCATTTAGTTAGCTACCAGTTCATTATTTGGTTGGCATCACATTTTGTCGTTGTTTTTCCTCTATGACCTCGAACAACAGGGCTATGAATTGATTCACACCGGACCTCTCCTTTAAGAATGACCATACATCATTATTCTGCCCTTAAAAAACTACAAACACATGAAGTTGTTGCTTTTCAAGTTTCTACAGGTTTCACTGCCAAAACAGACATGATTTATGAAGATGTAGAGTAATTATTTATCGTTTTACTTCTTGTTAGAAAAATGCCAGTGGGTGTTTGACGAAGTGCACATGGAGATAGCATGTTGATTGTAACCCACTGCTTAGAGAGGTGTCATGTACAGATGTCAACACTTCAACACTTTTCAGTTATTGCTGCAAGGTAAAAATCTAAAAAGCACAAATAAATATCAAATAAGTCAGTGGACTTTTAAATCCGTGCCTACACTACCAATAACATAGCACCACAACCAGCTGGCAAATTCAACAGAAGGGTGCACTCTATAACCTGAATGTAAAGATGAGTTTATGTGAAGTAAAAGATAACTTACATGCAAACATTATTACCTCAGCCAAGGAGGTTATGTTTTTGCATAACCTAAAAAACAGTATTGTCACTCCCTTCGGGGTTTTTGAAAACCAGTTCATTGGTTACCTCACAAAAAAATCTGAATATTAATATATTAATATTAAAATACCACTGACAAGAAAAAAAGGGAGGGGGATTGAACTAGCGGAGGTTAGCACTCTCAGAGTGCATTTCTAGTTGCTTATTTGATCTATATTGCTGCCATGTATAAATACAGAGTGAAGATGAAAAAATAGGGCTAAGAGTACAATATCGATATTCATAAAACTTGTCACTTTTGGGGTTTCTGCTGTTTTATACTAAAACGTAATTATCAATTTTCTACATTCTATAAAGAGTGTGTCACAGCAGGAAAATAACTTTTGACACTGTATTGTTTTTAAGATAAACACATCATAATCCTGCTGCTGACCCAAAACCATTTTAATACACTTACCAATTAAGAAACAGACACTCATAATTTTATCATGTAAAGTGACTAAAGCACTTATAATAAACACTAATAATCCAGCACAATCACTGAAGAGGAACCTCTTCTCAAATAAATCATTCCATTAAAGCACTGTTTGCAAGTCATTTCAAATAATCCAATGTTTACAGTTCTCCACATTTTGATTATTTCTTTCCATTCATTAAGGGATATTTTTTTATTTTCATAAAAAAAAAAATCTCAAAAACAAAGAAACTCAATGCATGGAATGGGCATGGATAAAAACAGTTGGGTCATGGCTTTAAATAACAAAATCTGTGTGTAACCATTTTTATTTTTGAAATTAAAAATGCTGATTCGTTGATGTACGTGTCTTTGGACTAGGGCAAATATTACATGAAAATTAGGGCAAGTGCAAGGGCAAATATTATATGCTACTCTAAACGATAAGAGAAACGTGAACAAAAACTGTACAATGTACAAACTGCATTGAAACTATTTAGTAATGTAGCAGTCCCTAAAACGGATAGGCAATATTATGGAGATGCACAGCCAAAAAAAGACATTCACTTTTCCCTTTGACCACACACACACACACGCACACACACACACAAATGCATTCTCACACATTAACATAGCCACTAGAAAAGGTATTTTAAAAACTGCATACTCTCTCTCTCCTTCTTTAACCATGACTCGAGCACCCCCACACACACCTACACAAACACTCACTCTCTCACTCACACAGTCACACAAACAATCAAATGCACTCAATCACACACACACACACACACACACACACACACACACACACACACACACACACACACACACACACACACACACACACACACACACACACACACACACACACACGAGAGTGGAGTGGAAGGCTGCTGGACGGTTCCCGTCCGTGTCTGCAGGGCGGTGGGGTGGGGGGCAGCTGAGCTCACAGGAACATGACCTCCCCGCAGCTGAGGCGGGTTAAGCAGCCCTGCCGAGTGCGCCGCCTTAATTGGGAACTTTCACTGTTTGGCAGGACCACCGGAGAACCCCGTGCACTTGTTCGTGCCGACGGCTGCTCCCTGGCAAATCAAGCCCTGACGAGCGCCGACAGGGGGCCCAGCTGGTTCTCTGGAGTCCTTCAACCAAATAAATGAACTTTTAATAGGCACATCAACACCTAACAAGGCAAGGAGGGCCAGTCATGACCTTTTCAGCAAGCCACTAGTGTACTTGTGTCCAGGTTCAATTGGACACATCTAAACGAGAGAGTGATACAGCTGAGGCCTCTTCTGTGCATTTTGTTATAACAAGTGTTTTTGTCTGCTCTTAAATAACACCATAAACCCATAAGGGCAGCAGGGGCTGTAGTAAGTATGCAAAATGCATACAGAAAGCAATCAATCAATCAACCCGAGAGGCACCCACCTTACCACCTTAACCAAGCTGTTCCAATAAAACATGAAAACATGACTTGGGCTTAGAATCAGATGATGAAATTAAAGTAATATGTATCACAACAGACACTTCAAAGCCCAACTGTTTTTTTTTTTTTTGAGATTGTAATACTAATTGTAATCACACTTAAACTTTGATAAACGGAGCAGCCTAAGGCAACCCAGGAGAAAACACACACATTAGCAGTTATTACCGCGAACTAAAATAAGCCATGCAGGGTACATGGTGCTCGGTCTACATGCGAAAAGGTCTCCTTCTCAAACTTTTGTTCTGACTGACATCAATCCTGAGAAGATTAGCGTGCAGAGCAGTATCAAATTAATTTCTGCACTGCAAATATGAGATCAGCCTCGGATCACACCAAACAAGCCACTTTTAAACATGCTAATGCTCTTATGCTGAATGAGAGGCTGTCAATAAAAGCAAGTGGGTGTGGGTGTGGGTGTCTGTGTGGTGTGTGTGTGTGTGTGTGTGTGTGTGTGTGTGTGTGTGTGTGTGTGTGTGTAATCAGTCAGGACTGGGGAGAGGCTGTGTGTGTGTTTGTGTGTGTGTGTGTGTGTGTGGTGGTGGGGGGGTTAGCACAGGACAGGTTTGAGGGGTGGGAGCTCAGTGGCACTTGCGTGAAGAGCAATCTCTAATAAGAAGAGCTGAGGCAGTGTGGAGCTGCAGAGCTGAGGGCTAATGCATTCCTCTAGAAGTTAATCTCATTTTCAAAGCACATCCACACAGTGACCCAGAGGTCGCCACTAGGTGAGAAACCAAAAAGCATTAAAAAAAATGTCCCAATAAAATTCACAAAAGAGGAAAAAATGGACAAGTAGGACAAAGGGGGCTTATGATTAGCATTTAGACACCAGCGATGGGTCTTTAAATGCTAATGCTACATTACGCTACTGCATTTCTCCTCAGTCTCAGCCAATAGGCACAGAGGTAATCCTCACAGTTTCAGTCTGCTCCTCGGAAACAACGTGCTGAAACTCATCCAATATCCAGGCAAGTTAAGAGAGAGAAAAAAAAGCAGAGAGGGAGAAACGCCTGAGCAATGTAAATTACTCTGCCGAAACATTTACTGCCTGTTAGTTTGGTTAAAACCCTCCATGGATAGCTCCTACATTAACAGATTTTTTGGGAAATTTAATACTGACATCTGAAATGCCACAGAAAAAAAAACATTATAACCAAAATGCAATGCAATGTCTATTTCATTAACTTTGTAAAAAGTTTGTGGACACAACAACAACAACAATAGTAATAATAATAATAACAATAATAACAATATTAATAATAATAATAATAATAATAATAAATAATAATAATACATCTCCATATAACTGATTTGTGGAAAGAACTGTAAAAAAAATATTATATATAATAACTGAGGCCTGTTTTTTGTCACGCAAAATGGTCTAATTTTCATTTAAAGCCTGCTTCACTGAACATATTTTGCAGACATAAATAGCCCATGAGCTGTTCAGTTTACCACGAACACATTAGCCATTTTTCTATTACGACGCACACAATGACATGAGCATCGTCGACCGACACAAAGAACGCCACCATTCAATCATTCCCAGATCATGCCTTTCTTTCTCTCCAAGCCAAGCCAGGAATATTGTCTTGCTGGTAATTAAACCAAGTGCTAAACAAAGACATACAAAGTAGCACATCTGTGGATGAAAGGACCAACCACATCTCCCAGCCGAAGAGCAAATCTTTTAAGTCAAGATAGGCCTTTGTTGCCACTGGGAGTGATACTCCTTAGCTGTACCTCAAAGGCCTTTGTGAAGGCAGCTCAGCCCAGAGGGTCACGCACCCAGAGGTGGGGGGTGGGGTGGACAGAGGATAAATTGCCAAGACCCTGAATCATCAGTTCGACAAGTGGATCGGAGTGATCAGCCACACCCAGACCAACTAGTTTCTCAGTCATGGATTAGCAGACAAATCATTTTGTTGAGGGACTCCCCCAACACACAACAGTGACAAAAGATGATGTTCAGCTAAAGATTACCTCCAACTAATAATATCCAACCGTTCTGTCTTTTGTTTTGCATCAAACATTACAAATGAAGACATTTTACTGTGAGTGAATGTCTTGTCAAATGACAGTTGCAGTACACTGATGTAGGGCTTTGCCCCCAGGCAAAAAAATTAAAAAATTGAAAATGGAAAGATTTGTTTGCACATTTAAGTATGCCATTTCTCCAAATTTATGCCCATGACATTGCACCTATAAAATGAGCTTTTACACTTCCATAATTCACAATAAAAAAAAACTGAGCTTGCAACAAAATACAAAAAATAAAAATAAAAAAGGCATTTGCAGCCAATTCCTCACATCAATTTCGAAACTGGATTTAGAGCAATTAACATAAGCATGTTTGTATTGATCAGCTGGGGGAATAAATGTGATCAATAAAGGGACAACTAATCTGTAAATGTGATTAATTGGGCTAATCCTGTTTCCTGAAGAGCACCGCTAAATTATCATTTCCAAATAGAATACCCTCGGAGGTGATCAATGACAGTTGTTCTTCTTGCCACCCTGAGCGACAAGGTTGTGATATCCCCTTTCTTTCACTGGCTTGTCCCGTCCAGACCCCAACTCCTCTTAGGCTGCTCCTATAGCCGTCAGTAGTGTCCCTGTAGTGAATCTGATGGCAATGCTTATTTCCACGGCTCTGTGCAGACTTTTGAAAATCCACTTTATTTTATTTAACCGATCTGACAAACAAGCAGTGAATTTCACAAAATGCTCCCAGTTTAATGTTTGTGTGCTCTCTGAAACCACAAAGTGCTTGTGTGTGTGTGCATGCGTGTGTGAGTGTGCGCACGCCAACACTTTTAACACTTTAATACATTAAATTGCCCTGCAGCCCAGGTTTCCACCGACCTAACCCCAGCCTCGACTAGTTAGTATGCGGCTCGGCTGGCCGGGATGTAAACTTTTTAAGCATGCAACGCCAGATGTTAACAGAATATGAAATGAGGATTTTAGGCATCTGCTTACAATTTGAGATAATTGGAGGTAGAGCATGCAAGGTCAATTGGACCAATTTTATTTTATGTACAAACCTGCTGCTGAAAGTTATTGGTGTCTTTTTACCTTCCACTCCACCCTGCACTGCCAAGTTCGTATTTTTGCACAGGAAACAGGGCCTAATTCTATACAGTGTCAGTTTTGATTTTGGATTCGCTGTCAAAACAAACATTGATTGCCGGTTTCTTTTTGGTCCAACGACTGGCATATTTTCACCAGAGGAGGCCCTTGTTCACAGTGTTTGTCTTAATTCTACAGCCAGAGGAGGAAGTCTCCACATATGAACCCGGGGGTCCCTGTTATATGTTTAACTGAGACAAATGCCTTACTTTTCACAGCGTGAGCCGCGAGTGGATGTCATAATGACATGCCCTACTTAATTCATACCCATATACATTAATAAATTAATATAAATACTGTCATATCACAAAAAAATACAGATTGACTCAAGGTTTTTATATGAAATAATGCACCATTGTGCAAAGAAAAATATCAATACTCTGAAATACTGCTTAGAGATGTGCTGTTAGGTGAATGAAACACCATAAAAATGCATTCCTCCTAAAGTGAGCAGCCAACATGGCATAGATCTTGAGTAGGTCAGTCTTGACAACTGGGGAAAAGAGACACACTGACAAAAGGAAGCAAAGTGCTGCAGGCGAAAGGTATCGAATTTAACCGAACAGGAAAAGCATCATTAAAGCTCACTGGTGAGGTATCACACACGAACACCATGGTTCTTATCCTGTCTGCTCCTTGGAGTTTCACAAATAAACACTTCCCCATACTCCACCACCACCTACCACCAATGCCACTAAGCTGTCCTCACCAAAATAGCCCACTGGCTGACTGCATCGTGCAGCACTTTCCTATAAGCGTCAAATAAGCAAATAAGCATCCATATCTGCGGAGAGTTTATAATGACTGACATCAACACCACAAATGAATAGATCAAAAAAATATATGGAAAATAATGCAATAACCCCTGAAGACGCAAACTCCTTTTTCAAGTTTGGTTTTGCCAAAACAGCAAATCCAAGTTTGTTGTAGCAAAAGCATTTTTTTTTTTTTGCAGCAGAAGCATTTTTCATTTCACTGGTGGAACAGTGAATCGTTCCTCAGATAGAACAGCGTGTACTTACAGTATCTACAGGAAAGTGAAAACAACACAATATAAGTAAAGAAAAGATGATGAAGAAAGATTAAAAAAGGAGTGTAGATAAATCAGCTGTGCTGGCTATAGTAGGCTACGACTTGGTCCAAGATGGATGCGGTGGCACCACTGTGCTCAGTGACCAAGGGGCAGCACTGGGGATCTCTGCCTGCTTGTGACCTTGTGAGAACACTATCCTATGTCTCAGGCTGCCTATTATTAGTCTCCCCTGGCCAAACAAAGCACTAATACTCTGGACAAACACACTGGCCAGCTCAGCAGAGACATCAATATAACCCGTCTTCATCAGTCCCATCCACACACCAGAATGCCTAGCCAAGCACTTTAACCCCCCATCCCCACCCCCCGTCGTCCCACACTACTTTATTAGACGGCTTGAAAAGCCCCCCTTTTATCCCCAATAAGAAAAAAGTTCCATCATTGTCTACGATCTGAGACATCTTATTAAAGTGGTCATCATCAAAGACAGATGGACGTTTTTGTCATGTCTAGGTATGAAAATAGATTTACCCCAATTAATGTGGGTTCAGACTTGCAAAAATATTTTTGTGTGTGTGTACATGCGTGTGTGTGTGTGTGTGTGTATGCATGCAAACACACACACAATGAAAAATATATTGATGTGCAAAATCTTGTAAATCAGGTTTACAGTCTCCATAAAAAGCAAAATACATAAAGCCAAATGATAATCTGGCTGAGTAGGACAACGTTTAAATAAATGTGACTTGTTTTGGCAAGAAACAAACACATTCTTAACATTGAATTTTACAATCACTAAAAACATAAAAAAGACAATCCTAATCATTTAAAAAAACACTGCCATAGAAAATACAACACTGTCCCACTTCTTTGGCTGACATAAACATATTCATGCATGCTACTTAATTCAAAAATAATACTATTTAATCAGACTGTAACATGGTACATCTGGAAATTAAACTTATGATCAAGGGACGGGAAATCACACTGTAGACATTTTTTTCTTTGCCTCTGACTCCCCCCCCCCCCCCCCCCCTTTTTCGTTACCTTACAACCTTAATGACAACACTGTCATTCTCAATCACTTCAGCCCAGGTCCAGAATCCATTTTTCAAACTTTATGACAGGTCTAATAGCTTCCACCTGTTTCTGAGATCCCGCCTGTTGACTGGCAACTCACCAGTAAAATGTGGAGATGGAGACAAAGGCCTCTATTAGGTGCAGCCCGCCTCTACCGCTCTGAGGTCATTCAGCCATTAAATTAGAGCCAGCGCAGAGGCACCCTCCCACACACACACACACACACACACACACACACACGCACACACTCCTCACACAGACACACACACACACACACTTGCAGCAGGAGGAAGCATTCAAACTTCTGTGTCGCCGTGTAAAGTGACTGCACTCAGCAAGAGGCTTACTCTCCTCCTAACACACTTACTCTCTTTCACTGCAAACCCACAACGTAGAGTGACACTGCCAGAGAAAAGGCACATACAGACTGTGTGTGCGAAAGACTGTTTGGAAGAGCACCTAAATTCACTTCTTCATTTCTCTTCTCAATGAGTCTACTCGCTGCCCTCAGTAGCAGGAAGACAAAGAGAGAGAAAAACAGAGGCAGAGGCAGAGACAGACAGAGAGAGAGAGAGAGAGAGAGAGAGAGAGAGAGAGAGAGAGATAGACAGAGACAGAGACAGAGACAGACAGACACTTTTATTATCCCATAGGGAATCCTGGTAGAAAGCCAACATTACCCCTCCAGCAGGTCCATGGTGGTGGGGGTGACCTCGGCGAAGAGCAGGGTGCGGCCCAGGGTGTGGGTGTGCAGGTGGTGGCTGTAGGCCTGCAGGTTGAACTGCTCTGACACCAGCTCTGGGCTTTCAGGGAGCAGGGCGAGCACCCCCTCAGGCAGGTCTGTCTGGAGCTCTGCACCTGACAACAACTTCAGATGGGTCTTTGGGGAGCACAGCAAGCCCTCTCTGTCTATCTGACTCTCCAGCCACTTTAAGAAGCGGCCTTTTAACTCCTGAAAGAAAAAAAGGGGAAAAAATGTCCTTAACAATTATGCATCTAAAACAGGGTAAATAACATGTTAGAATTCTCTCAGTTTCTGAATCTTGACATGTAAGAAAAGGGGGAAAGAACTGGGTAACACTTTATTTGGATACTTCACCAACAGAGACTTTACAGAATGTTTGTTGGAATGCATTTATTGTTTTTCTTAAGTGTTTACTGATTAGCAAATTAACCAAACCCAACCCTTAACTTCAACATTGACACAGCTTTTTAACAGATGGTTTGTTAATAGTCTAAGGATCTGCAAAAAATCTATAGAACCATATATTGGACTATCCAAATAACAATGTGATATATATATATATATATTCAATTTCTGCATGTTGAAATGAAGTGCAAAACTGATCTGAAAACTCTTTCCAACTTCAGCCATGGCAAAAAAAAACACTTCAATTTAATTAACAGGCATGCATAATCAATTACTGTACAGGTTTGGCTTCATTACACCCATTTCCCCTGGGTGATGGAGTTCCTGGTCCTTTTCTGTCAAAGTAAATTAATCAGCGGGTCATACTTCCACACAAGTACTCGTTTTTTTACTCTTTGGGAAAAACTCAAATGTTTGACAAATTCAAGAGAGAAAATTAGCTCATCCTGTCACAGCGGCGTGTTTTAATCAAGAGTACGTTTAATTTGATACTTGTATCACGGCGTTCATAGAGGTCATTGTTTCCTGTGTCCATAGAGATGTACATTAGATTTTGTGAGACACATGCTAGGCTTGGCTGAGTTACTGTGAAGTGCTTGTGTGGTACTGGATCTAGGAAACCCACCTTTTATGTGTATATAATTTAAATATTTGAGTTTCCGCATAGTTCTCATGTGTTACTATTATAATATATGTTTAAATTCAGATTCATCATAATTTAAGATGATAAATCTTTTTACTCATGCCCGTGTTGCCTGGTCTTTTAGTACATGTGAATATTAACGAAGAGAAAAAAGGAGAAAATCTGAATTTCTGATTGGCCTACAGTGACTATGCTAACAAACCTAGTAGAGGTAAATATGGTATTTTTCATTTTATTATGTGTTAAGTTAAACTGAAACATTTTGTTAAATAATGATGCAGATCTTCAGTAAAACCCCCAAACCAAACACAGCATCAAATCTGTAGTCCTACACTAGTGATAGATATGATTAAAAAACTGAGTCTATTTTAACTGCTACTTCTGCTACTTACAATAAGAATTTCACATCATAACTCCATTTTAAAAAGTCACTCCCCAAACAGGACCATAACAACTACATGTATGTTTGGTAAATAAGCTGTATTTTCGGTACATGCTGGGAAGGACTCTGGCCTTACTGTCTGAGGAAAAGTGTAGCAAAAACAGCACCAAAATAGATCTAAAATAAATAACGTAGTTACAATCCATCAAAAAGGGGGAAAAACTGGCTGGCAGCATTCCATGATCAGACCAGAGCCTCTCTGCTAAATAACATAAAGCACTCACACAAACTACAAACAGACAGTTAATTAGATGTTTCCAGAGAGGGTGCGGAAGTGACTTGTGAGCAGACATTCTCACCGATAACTAATGCTACAGATAATCGTCTAAAAGACAGACATTTAATCTCTTACTGTTACTATTTTCTAAAAAAAAGTCATTTCCTTACATTTCAGAAATTCTTTTTATGTTGCACAGTTTTTTTCCTTTTTATCACATTTGTTTAAAAAAACACACATTTTTATGATGCAATCCAATGCTGCGGTTGTAAAAAAAAAATCTGTAAAATGCAATTTAATGAGCATAATGACATGATTAGCTCAAAGCTTTGCCTGCTGCACATGGGACTAGTTAATCACTTAGAGGTTCTTGTGAGCATGCCCATCATTCTGTGCTTTGTGTCATGTTCAATAAGGATGGTAATGACCGAGGCATCCCCAGAGGCCCCTCTCAGCTGTCCTTAAAGGAGAGGGATGGGATGGGCCTGAGGTGCCACCATCCATGAGTGGATCTTCCATTTTAAATCAGCAGACTGCAGCACACAGACTGACAGGGGTGAACACAAGCCTCAGAGGTCTATACTGCCCTACAAAGCCAGGACACATTAACTACACATTTTGTCAAAATTGAGTTTAGACTGGAAATTGACTTTATAACACTTTTGTCTTCCTTTGTCTTATGACTAAATCACTTGCTTCTTCCTTTTTATAAATTACATAAAAGAATCACTGTCTTTCAGCAGGATGGGCCGGGCGTTTCCCTCACAGAAAGAGAGAGAGAGAGAAAGGTGCCACCATGAGTGGATCACCCATTTTAAATCAGTAGCCAGAACTGTGTAAATACATTTCTTTTTGAATGCACATACATACATACAATAGCAAGAAATACACAAGGAATAACCTGAGCCTGAGTGTATTAAAAGGGTATATTTGAAGTATGCCACACAGTTTAATATTTAATTATTTAATTCCCTATTAAATCAGCAGACTGCAGCACAAAGACAGACGGGTGAATATGACGAGGCCGAGACGCCTACAGCTAGTGCACAAGCTAAAAAGAGGTAAAGTCTGCAATTGTGGTAAAAGGTTGTTGATATACGAGTCAATCATTTTATGCCGCTTATGTCTATAATTTCAAATCATATTGATTGGCTATAATTGTTTATAGCGTTGCCCAAGCAACTTTGTTTGTTTTTAATTAACACAGCCAGGACTGTGCAAATACACACACACATACAATAGCAAAAGATCCATAAGTAATACGCTGAGCCTAAGTGTATTAAAAAGGTATGTTTAAAGTATGCCATGCACAGTTTACTTAACTTTAAGTTTGAAAAGGCCTCATCTGTGAGGTGACAACTAAAACTATTTTTCTTGACACCGCACTCGTTTCTGGCACGGAAGACTTTGTCATTGCTGTAAAACAGTTGGGCAGGCACTCGGGGCCTGTACGCAGGGTGATGAAAGAGTTTTTCTGAAACAGTGGGGAAAGCTTGTGGCAAGATAAACACGGTTCTTGACTAATTTGTAAAGGGGTATGGTGAACAGAGTTTTCCTGAGAGCGTCAATGTGATCTACTCAACGGCTCAGACAGAGAGAGTAGCACAGGCTGTCCTGTCTTCCTCCATGGGCAAGGTGCACAGAGCTCAGTCTATGTGCCGCGCCCCAGTCCCATTCCCACCCCAATCTGGAAGCAATCCCACAGGCAGCCTGCTGCTTTCATCATTCCCGTGTTTGTTGTAACAAAGTGGCGGGGGCAGGGGTCAAATGTCACACTCAAGTCCAAACAAACTCTCTTCGCCGTAATACTACAGTTTTTGACTTTTGGTAACACAACTGTTTGTGTCGAGCGAGGGAGGGCCAACCCGGGCCAAGTGGGTGTACAAATGAGTAACTTAACTTGTCAAAGTCACTCAAGCGCCACATCGTAAATGATCTCTTGGTTGCAGAGCACAGACAAACCAATGAAAAAAAAGAAAGAAAGAACTAAGAAAAAAAACACAATTTTCCCCTTTCCCCTTAGTCCTATGCCATTTGCAAATGCAATCTAGAGACAGTGCTTTAGAATATTTTTATATTTGTTGGCTAAAACCACTTCTGTCAAGACTAAAGCACACCACTGCAAATGCAAATAGATTTGGATATTACATGTCAACATGCTACTCAAAAATAAAATAAAATAAAAAATCATGTCAATAAACTTTCTCTACAGTACTCCAGGTTAAGTATGTTGGCTGCCTGCCCCCTAGTGGATGAAAAACCTCATTACATCAGGATCACTGCAAGTTGCCGGACTGTTTGCTAAACATACAGATATTAATGTAATATCAAGAGAGAGTATGACTTCATAATAATTCGCTGTGGCCCCTTTTTTACATCTGCAAAGCCAGGTGAAGAAAGCCAGGTGAAGAAACACCTTTAAATTAGATACAGTAGCATGCATACGTTTGGAACATCTGTGTAAAAATAGATGAATAGTTCTATTGGATTTAGATAACATACACTACTCACAAAAACTTAGGGGTATTTGGCTTTTGGGTGAAATTTTAGTAAGAAGCTAAAATGCACTAAAACCTTTACAGATGAACTTAATGTGACCTTTTGAATGCACATGTTCATCATTTCAGTGTTTAATGCACATCTTTCTGCTGTCTAACAAGGAGCTTAACAGCGAAATTCACAACAAATTCACAACACCATGAATCGACCAATAAATTGGTATTTAAACAGTCCTTCTCATCATGCTGTTCACATTTTGACATCATGAGACCAAGATGACACCTAACAATTGACAAGTTGTTGAGACACTGACATTTTTTGTTGTCAAAAAAGAAGCGTACCTGACACGTATAGGGCTCTATTTTCATGATCATATGCGCATTGTCTAAAGTCTGTCGCGCAAGTTGCTTTAGGGACGTTCCTGACACAATTTGGTATTTTGATGGCGGGAAAAGTGAACATTGCGCCAGGCCCATTGTTCAAAATGGTTGGCCTTTAATTACTTCATTAGTCATGGGTGTGTTTTGTACGACGGAGCATTAGGGCCATTCATGAAGGAGAAGATATTTTTGATATGACGAGATTAAAGTCAACATGTCGACTCAAAATTAAACTCAAAATTCCGAGAATAAAGTTGAAATTGGATGTCGACTTTAATCTTGATGGGTCGACTTTAAACTCTACATGTCGACATTAAACTTGGAAATGTCGAGAATAAAGTTGATGTCAAGTCGACTTTAATCTCGACAAATACGTTAAATGTCGAGAAAAAAGTTGATTTTTTTCTGAGTTTTGCATGCAGACTCCACACTGAATCAGACCAAGGACAATTTGGTGAAATTATACTTTGGTAGCCTATTGGATTAAGCAACAAAGAAATACTCTGTGTTTTAGCGCAGAACCACGGTGAGTCCTTGGTCTGATTCAGTGTGCAGTGCTCTCTCTGCATGCAAAACTCAGAAAAAAAATCAACTTTTTTTCTCGACATTTCCAAGTTTAGGCTAATGTCGACATGTTGAGTTTAAAGTCGACCCATCAAGATTAAAGTCGACATCCAATTTCAACTATTCTCGGAATTTTGAGTTTAATGTCGACATGCCGACTTTAATGTCGATATGTTGATTTTAATCTTGTCATATCAAAAAATATCTTCTCCTTCATGAATGGCCCTAATGCTCCGTCGTAGTTTTGGGCGTAACATACAATTAACCAATGAGAATTTATACTCTCATTCCCTTTTATACTCCCATTCCCTCATTTCCCTCCCCGATCTGCTTGTGTATGAAGTAAAAGCGCCTAAGCAGTTAATATTCGGGGATGGAAAGAATCCCCCCAAACCTCCGTGGGTCAAAGAAATATGGGAGGAAATATCTTCAGTAATTGTGTCCTCCTTTGGCATGAACAGAACTTTTGAACAGTGCCGAAAGCGGTACAACAACGTTAGAAGACGGGGAAACAAAAGCTTTAAACTCAAAGGAAACATTAAAAATAAATGGAAGGTGGAGGTCCATCAAGTTTTCTTTTTGATGATTTGTCCATTTCATTTCTTACAACTTCCCACGCTGTTTATTTAAAATAAATCGTAAATAAACTGCAGAACATTGCAATCGCTATTTATTTAAAACGACAAAAGAAATCGTAAATAAACTGCAGAACATTGCTATAAACTGCAAAACATTGCTATACTCTCATTATCTGTGCCTGTTTGCTTACTAAAACATAAAAATACATGGCTATACAGGCTATAGGGTCATTCCATGTCAAATCAACAAACGGCTATAGATTCAATATGTGAAATGACACCACCACTTTTGAGGGCTTCTAGTTCAAAAAGTATGGGACACAAATTTATCAGATTATTTTTCCCAGTCATATACGGATTATAATGTCATGCCTATGCATTAACCTTTGTTGATATTGTTTTCATATGGTCAGTGTATTTTCTTGAAGTTAGGCTTGATTTTCAAAAAGGCTGTTTTCATCTTGTCATTTCACCATGTGGACAGTTCACAGGATTTTTGAAACATTTTTCCATAATCATCCTGTATGTGAGGATCATTTGTCCAAAATATGGATTTGTTGCTGAGTCTCTTTATTGAGATATAATGTTTTGAAAAAAATGTCAGTAATTCCATGGAGTTGGATTGATCGGCAGTACCTCTTTCCACCACATGTTGTGCTCTTTTAATACAATGGAAGTCAATGATACGGTACCATGTCATTTACAGGAAAAGCTGCCAAACAAACTTTGTGTTACAATTAAACCAATTGCACTGTCAAGGTCATTTTTGAGCATAGCATGTGCCCTTTTGTTGAGGACAACGTTTAAATTGAAGATATGCATAATGCACAATGCGCCGCAGGAAAATAGGGCCCATAGTTTGTAATGACAAACCCAATAGCGCTGACTATATAAAAATGAATGTTTTGTGAAACAACTTAAGTCTGTCAAGTTTTTGCATTTAGACGTGTATTTAATCTCAAGGCAAACAATATGAACTGGGTCAGCATGTCCACGGAAGCTCTGTAACAGTGTGTGGTCTCAACGTTAGCACAGGGGTCTTGCATCTGCCACTTTCTTTTCCTCCTTTTTCCTATAATCCATGTCAAACACTGATTAACTCAGAGTGCACATTCTCAGCATACCATGGGCTTGACCACCAGTGGCAGTGGGGGTTATTTGAATAACAATAGAGGAGATCCCAGAGCTTCAAAGTTATAATGCGGTTGAATTCAATCTCCGACTTCACTGTTCTCTCTGCTGACTTTTTTGGCTGCATTCAGATATATGCCATTCTTTACCCATGCTGTTTAAAAACTCTACCCTAATGTTTATCTTTGCAAATTTTTATACTGTCCCTTTAAACAAACAAAACAACAATAAAGAAGATTTCAGCACTTTTAAATCTGGATCTGGAAGAGGGATAGGCAAAAGGCTTATATTACAAAGGTAGATTCATTTACAGGTACAAATGGATTCCATGAAACTCAATGAGATTGTCAACACAAACTCAAAAAGGGGTCATTTTCAGACACGATTGAGTCCTTCCTGTTAAACTTTTTTTTGATATTCAATGTGTTGGACCAAACTGTACAATGAACTTAAATGTATGACACATTACGCTCATCAATTTTCTAAACAGTAGCTGAGAAAATACTAAACTCTTAACAATGTTCTGTCAAACACAAATGTGCAGTGGCATTTCACAATGACTGAATTTCCATAACTGTCAAGCATGGAATCATAAAGCAAGTGTTTCCCCAAGTGCATTGGAAGGGCGGCCACCTTAACAATACAGCCATCCTGCCTTACCCAAGTTGTCCCAAAGGAACACTTACATTTGACTTGGGCTTAAAATAAGATGATAAAACATAGAAATATGAATGAAAGGTACTTCATAAACTGACTTTCATGTACAGTACACAAGCTGGAAAGCTTAAAACAAACAATTCAAAGGACTAATAATATGAATAATTCTGGAGTGATATGTTTCTCAACCACAACCCAGCACCTGCAATATATATATATACATTGTAATAAAACAAGTTCAAATGTACCAAGTGGAGAGGAAGTGATATAGAATGGTGTTTCAACCTTTCTTCTGACATCTAAGTTAATGCCCATCTGCACATCATGCCACATAACAGCACACAGTGCACACAAGGAAATTCAACCTCTGCATTTAACCTATCACACATGTGAGCAGGAGGCAACCATGACAATTGCGCCTGGGCAGCAGTGTGTGAGGAAGGTACTATGCTCAGTGTACTTCAGTGGCACTAGTGGCAGTGATTCTGCGGTCACAAGTCCATTACCTTAACTACCACTACCTGGGAGGTAAGCAGGGAGGTAAAGGCTGAATCTAAAATGCTCACATATTCACTACATTATGCACTACGTAGGAGACAAAACACTGTAACTCTCACCCTATGTAGTGAACTATATAGTAAGCTGGTGAACATTTCGGACAGAGCCAAATTGTAATAAAGCAAGTTTCATGTACCGGGCAGGTGGAGAGGACGTGCACAGGGCTGGGGGGTGGAATCTGGCTCAGCTCACAGCTCAGGCCCAGTGATGTCAGGATCTCTGTTAGAACCTCGTAACGAAGGGCGTTGCTCATCTTCAGCACATTGAAATCAGCAGGGCTCTGAACGTGCTGTGCGTCTGGTACAGTCTCCAGACGAACCTGTGGATCCAAGATATTCAAGAGCCAACATTAGAAAATGCACGAGTGCACTTGTCCACCTGTTAAAACTATACATATCTATACATACTATATTAGTCTGTAGGTAGGAGTCATAGAGTGTGGGCTAAAGTGTTTACTTGAACTTGGAGAAACCTGTATGTTATATCCAAGTTTACATGATAAATATTAGTATCTCGATTTCTTCCCTTAACCGAGATAAGGACTCATTCTTGTAACAGGAATAAGGACTTATTCAAGAAACTGAGGCTGAAATGAGATGTTTACATTATAAAGAGGAAGCCGGGATACTTAAATATCCTCATTGTAAATGGGATGCTAATGTTTATGTAAAGGAACTCATTGATAGCAGGACGGAATCCCTTGTGTCAAATGCAAAGTCAATTTTCCTGAATGCTGTTATTACAACTAAAAAATAGACGCTCACCTGCTAATATTGTGGGGTCTATTTAATACCCTTATCACAATTTCTTAAAGAACAAATGGAAGACGATAAAAGACGTGGCAAGAGTTTTGTCAAAAACTGCCATGTGCAAAACAGTACATTTTACAGCGTTTTGCTGGAACTCTTTACTGGACAGAAGTTTTGTACCAACCCTCAGACTAAAACACCTCCTTTGGCCATTAATGCCAAAAACAGTGCAAATTAAACCAATGTAAAAAAAGATACATGCAGCACATTGTCTTAATTATTTTAAGTTGGTTCTACGCTTCACTTTTTACAGTGATTTACTTTGTGTGAAAAGTACATAGTCACCCATCTGTTTGTTTATTGAAGACATCAACTGATGTTTTTTGTGTGGTGGCTTTTGAACAAAATAATAATAGTAATAGTTTAAGGTGCCTTCCAAACAAAGGAAAAAATAAAAAATCAAACACAAGATAACGTAAACAGAATAAGAACCACATAACCACAACTACATAAGAACTAGCTAAAAACAAGACCAGCACTGTAAAAAGTGAAGCATAGCACTAAAGTAAAAAAGGTTAAGACAATGTGCTGTATGGATGTTCACATTGGTTTAACTTGTGCCTGCCAGATTTTTAGTGTTGTGTGTCATTTGTGCACAGAGTGTGCATGAACAGTGCATGCACAAAGCTAGGAGCTTACCACATCGCACCCAAATCATCCGCAATGCACTACATGTACTACATACAGAACCAGGAGCATTTAGACATCTTTCTGGGAAAATAATGCATTACTGTAGGCTGTAAAATACAGAATATTTCGGAATATTTCTAATATTTACCTGTGAAAAAAAACAAAGAAAAAAATGTCTGATGGTGGGCCCACACTTCTGAACTGTATTGTATATATTCTATTATTCTTATTATAGCACACATTTTAAAGCACAGCATTCACTAGAAATCATTAATAATCACTTGGTAGCGGTACTACTAGTAATGGAGTATATTAAAGGAGAAGTTTGGTGTGAATCAATCCATAGTCCTGTTGTTCAAGGTCATCTGAGTGCTTTTAGTAGGAAAAAGAATGACGTTTGGTGCAACATAGACTTAATAATGAACTATTAGCTAACACTAAATGGGGTGTACAAACGAACTTTCAGTTTGATTTCCCTATGCCCCATTTAGTTTATATTAGCTAGTGGTTTGCTGTACAGTATACAGTACGTTGTATCAAATTGTTTCATTCTTTTTCATACCAACTGCACTTGGTGACCTCTAACAACAGGGCTTTGGGTTGATGCACACCGGACTTCTTTATTGGGAAAGACTCGTACCTGACACAGCACGGCCTCTCCACCACATGCTCCATGTGTTACCCTGACGATCACCATGTCCTTCGCTTCCCCATGCAGTTCCCCCCAGAGCTCCACTTCACCTGTGACGCACTCCGCTGGCTCCCGCACATACACACTCCCACTGCCCAACACACTCAGTTCCAGCTCTGTGCTGTCTGACTTGGTGAAATTTAACCTGCAGATCTGATTTCGCTGGGTTTCTTTGGTCACCAGGTTGAGGCCTACTGGAGCAAAGGTGGAGGACAGGCCCAATACCTTCCCTCCCTTGTCCAGGTATGCCAGGAAGCGCTCTTGGAGCTGTGGGGTGAGGGTTTCTTCTGCTGCTAGCACCAACAGCAATGTGCTCTCCAGCCAAGGCTCACTCAAAGCCTGCTGGGGCCTCAGTGAGTAAAGCGTATAGCTCTCTGTGTCTATGCATTCAGTCAGAAGGCAGCGGATCACATCGAACCTGTCCACAGAGCTGCCTGTGTACACGAGAACATTAGGGGGCTTTCCGCTGACGTTGACCCTTCTGCTCTGGCCTGCAAAGCTCTCCACCTCATCCGTGCCTTCAGCGCTGTCCACATTATCATCATCATCATCATCGTGTGGGAGGTCTGGAATATTCTCTATGGAGGCATACTTCACGGAGAGGATGGTGCTGTGCTCCAGCTCCAGGCACTCGTGGCAGCTGGAGAGGTGGAGGTGGTGGCCGTCCATGTGGTGGTGTTCTGCTACAAGGCCTGCTCTGTTAGGCTCCTTACCATGGGAATCTCCACACTCAACCTCACTGTTCCTGTGACCAGCTGGATCAGAGGCGAGGGAGGAGGGATTCAGGCTACTTTTTCTGTATGTCACCAGTTCTGGACCCTGTGGGACGCCGCCTTCCTCTCTTGGTGAAGGTTCTGAGAGGACTATCGCTGTCTTGGTATTCAAAAGGAGATGCTGCTGGACCTGCTGCTCTGTGTTTGTGCCAGTCGCTGATTGGCTCTTCTCAATAAGTTCCCTGAGTGTAGATTCTTGAAGTAGAACAGCTAGAAAACGAAAAGAATCCAGATGTTATCTGCAGGTGCTCACGCCTTAGGGGGAAAAATAAGGTAATTGGGATGATTAACATGGAACCTACAGACTATTTTTTCTGGAACGAGGCCATTTTCCATCTGAAGCCGATCTTCCAGGAACGCCACCCCCAAGCGACTAAAGTTATCCACACTTGTCTCAGCCACAGCCCTGAAGGGGTTGCCAGGGAAGCAGGCCAACGGATGACAGTAATCAGACCACTTCACAGCCTAACACAGAGTGGACAAAAAGCACATTACAGCTTTAAAGTATCAGCAAGGCTTCTGAGATCCTGAATTAATAAAACGATAAGTTTAATTAACAGTACTACTATACTAGTAACATATTATATGAGTATGTAGATAGCCAAGCTCTGATGTTTGCAGTATCTGATTGTATGACTATTTCACTATGTGAATTCTAAATTCTTAGAAAACACATTCTATTTACCCAATTACATACAGCGCTGCTTTTGTTTGAATGATATAACACAGCTAAATAACAAAGAGATCAGGTACTATTACATTCAATGTTAAAGCAACACTGTGTAGGATTTGCTCATGAGGTCCTCTACGGTCAAGAAACCATATTGTCTGTAGCAACCATGTCTTCAACTATGTCTAGTGAGGAAAACAAAGCTAACAGGGAACGTTACGAAAACTTTATATAATTTTGGCCCGTGGTTTTTCTATGGTTATTTTAAGAAATTGGCAAGTAGGCTATCCTTACAGTATTTTATACAAACACTGTTTTGAAATATCTGAAATGACAAAAAAACCCAATACAATTGTAATCTACAATAGTTATTTATCTGAAAACAGAATTTATACTTGTCCAACAGTAACAGTGCCAAAATGTCGGTGGGGTATCCCTCCTCCTCTTTCACCTCACTCCAGCAAGTGAAAGCAGGGTCAATATTCAGGCTAGTCCAGGCTCTAGTTATCACTCTCCCACTGTCTTTTCTTTGCATCCTTTGAATACAAACTTAGCCGCTTCAGTTTTCTTGGTGCTTTAGCCATGACAACTACTCATTCTCATTTCTTTTACGGTCTATGGCTCTAACTCATGCCAGGCAGTCAAATTTTGTAGTTTTTATGGTGACATGGCTCCTACCCGATCCCGTGTAGACGATACAGGAACTCTCAAGTGATAACAAAGGTGTAATTGATTAATGATTTGAACTACATAGTGTTGCTTTAAAAACTACATTAAAAACTGCATTGGCTTATATATAGATTTTAAGTGTCAAAGGAGAGTATTGTTCCCAGACATTGCAAATATCACATCCTCAATTAAAACTGAATAAAGGACCAATTTACTAATAGAGGTGTGGAAATTACCCCTGAACACAAAAAACATTAATCTTCCATTTCCAATTACCAGTTTCCAAACAACTCCAATGGAAAAGGAGTAGCAGCAAAGGTAGTATCTCACTCACTCACTCACATACACAGACACACACAGCTTTCCAAAAACATTGGCATGCTGTGTAAAATGTAGGCAGAGACAAAATGTGAGGTGCAAAACATTGTTTTTGAAAATTCTATGCTTATTTAAAATTTAAAGCCAGCAACACCCAAAAGTTGCGACACAGTCACATTTACCATACTGTTGCATCAGCACTTCTTTTACCAACACTCTGTATGTAGCCTATGTGGAAACTCAGGAAAATGAAATTTCACACTTTTTCTTTGCTGTATAGGAACCCTGACAGTGCTAATGTACAGAACCAAAATTATGAATTATGAAGAGTTTGCTAGTTTTGGATCTGGTTAATATACTGTATGATTTCCTCTCTGGAGTTTCAACTTGCACTGCGGATACAGCAACAAACTGTGTTCAAAGACAGTGATTTATGTAGGTATGCCTTCAGACCACAGTGATTTAACCCCCTGCCCAATTTTTTGCAAGTTTCTGTGTCTGGTCATTTTTGTTGACTGCCTAATAGTTATTTGGTTATGAGAAAAAGTTAAGTTCCTTCGTAAAATACCTCTTCGGGTGACTCAAATGTGACAACATGCCTATTTAACATTCTTAGTGTAGACCTATATTTTTTTTTCTCGCAGCCCAACACTGCCAAGCCTGACATCAGGCATGGTGCCTGAATACTATCAGCCCTGCATGTGGTTAGATTGCAAGTCAGTGATTCTGCCAGGCCATGTCATTATGCTTTGGAATCCATTGCTAATTTTAGTGACGTCTCCACTCTGTCCTGATCCAAGACCAGAACCTCAAAATTCCTTCAAAATTCAACAACTGCAACTGATGGCACGACTGCCATGCATGTACTATCTAACAGTCAGGCTCTTGAATGAATGGACTTATATTGGTAATGTCATCAGCATTTTAGAATTTTTTCTGTTTCATGGGAGGACGGAGGAAATTTTGCTTACAGAAGTAATAATGATTTGTGTGTGAACACAAATAATTTTGCTTCTATATTAAACTGGTATCGGCATAGCCCAACATGCTCCTTTCATGTTTTTTTGTTACCAACCTGTTGCCAACATGATTGTCAGACATTTGACCAGCTGTTCTGTTTAAATATTTTACAACTTTTTCAGTCTTTTGTGACTACTGTACTTTAACCTTTTAAAATGCACTTTAGGGAAATTTGGACTGTGAATATCAACATCTGAAAAATGGCCTTTGTGCCATTTTCAACCAAAGATGGTGTTTTGCACATCACATTTTGTTGTTTTTTATAGGCCTACACTTTACACGTTAACTTTTTTTTAACTGTATCATATGTGAGCATAAACATAAATAGTACGTTGATCTTGTTTCTAATCAGTTAAATCACGTTTTTAAAATGTGTGGGATTAGGGTAACGATGAGTTCCAAAATAGGATCTTACAAGACATAAGTAAAACAACATTGCGCATACTTTCTTATTTGAGTCAAGACACGGGCCCCCATTTGGTACTGATGTTGCCTCTATGATGAAAGCAATGTCGTGTATCCTCGGACGACTGAACAGGGAAGATCCTATTAAGAGAGTCCACTTGCTGAGGTCATCACAAGCCTACAAACAACACCAATAGCATGCAAACAGAAGAGGAAACCAGTCACTTCAAGACGCCGACAATGTTCTCACCCAAAGAACGCTACATCGAGATAAGCTACGAAGGTCAACCGATTTAGGGGTCACTGGTTTAATTCAACACAGAGTAACATTTCTGTGATTATAAGATGGCATTCCTCCTCGCTTAATTTACCCTGCTTCGCCGAAAAAACACTGGTGTGTTCTTTTATTCTGTGACCACGGAGACTGTCTCAGCCATTCGCCTTCATGAAAACGCGGAGCTAGGTACTTAGCTGCAGAGCACATTATTGCAACAAAAGTTCACCTGTGGTTCGGTGATGTATATCGCCTTATTTCCCAGCTTAAGAAAAACTTGGGTTTCTTCTGGAAGGGTTGACTTGTGTTGTCTGGAACTTTGCTCCCCCGTCTGACACAGGTCTGATCTTGCAGCGCAAAAAGTGAAGCTGCTGTTAAGGCTGCTGCCCCCACACAGTCTGTATACAGTCCTTCGTATGATGGGCGTGTAAAACTTCTGAAAACGCACCCAGAGATAGATGTAACACAGCGTTATAAGCATTTTCAGTTACATTTGTAAAGAAAATAGGGAACCCATTTGGCCGGTGGCCTGTCAACTGATAGACGAGGTTGTAGCATCTACAGTTGCAGTTGGTTGAATGCTACAACTTCACTTCCTTGTTATTGAACACACGTGACCTCTCTTCAGTTGCATCCGTACTGCCCCCGTGAGCTCAGGCGTACGAGACAGCCGCGCTGGCCCCAAGGGGGCAGGAACCATAGACAGTAAAATAAATCGACTGAGAGATAGTCATAAACAGTAGAAGAAATGGAATGAGGGATAGCGTCACAGAGAGCCGGAGCCATAGAAAGTAGAAGAAGCAGGAGCCGATGAAGCCCCTTTTTCAATTTTTCTCTCGTGTCCACTTCGATCTACTGCGCGGACTCCTGCTGACGTCGAGTGACGTCGGTCAACGAACCCGATCATGGTAAATTGACGAGTAGATGCTCAAACACAAATCAGACAGCATACGATCATTTTCGTAATGAGTGTTTTTCTACCGTTGTGGTTGCATTCACATTTACCCAGTGGAAGGCTACTACTGTACTTGGGTATTCTAATAACCTTCATTATGAAAGCGGTCATAAGTGTTGCCCAGACTTTTTCCCTTTTTTTTTAAACGATTTTCCGTCAGCGATTGCCGGCACACTGGAACTCTGAGGGAAATGAATCTTTGTAGGCATGTAGCCCTAGAACTTTTTGAGCGACTAGAAGCTTTTGCCCCCCAAGGGCCACCCCCTCACTGTGCCAGTATATGGATAAAAGAGGGGGAGACACAGAAAAGTTTTTGCTGAATAACTCAATGAACGTTTCACCGAACGACATGACATTTTTGTGATATGTTGGTGTTACAGAGGCGTATCGACCCAGCCCATGAACATTAACTTAAAGCATAGCACCACCTAGTGATATGGGTAAATGCAAAAATTAGGATTTTGTATTGCCAATATCTTGGACCGAGAAGGTAGGAACTACACAAAATATGTCATGCATGATCAGCAGAAAGTCCTCTAAAAGGACAGCACATGCCATAAAATTTGGCCCATAGAGGGCGCTGTAATTGCACAAAATGTAATTTTGCCTATCTAGAGAACACTAATGTTTACGACTAATTTTTTTCCCTAAAATCTATCGACCCTCACACTGGTTGACACCCACTTCCAACGAAAACAATTACCGTGAAATTTTAACATTGCAAAAGCGAAACCAAACAAACTCATCGTAGGCCGTTCATGTAAATCACCAAATTTGGTATATGTCATCTCCAGACAACGTTGACAAAAAGTTATCAAATCATTTATATTGAGACCAACCGTTTCAAAGTTAAATGTCAATGAATCTTTCAAACATAGATTAAAATTCAGCAAAATTCCATATCTTGGCTTCTAATTGCTCAAATTTGGCCAACATTGATATGTCAACTCTACATAATTTGTGACATTTCGTCACAGGGAGCAATGTTTCTTGTCAAAGCTAGATGTCCAAAAACATTTTTTTGTTAAATAACTTGTCAACAATTTTTCCCAAGACAATGATTTTGTGTTGGCATGCTGGTGTTACAGAGGCGTACTGACCCATCCCATAAACATTCACTTGAAGCATAGCGCCACCCAGTGATATGGTTAAATGCAAAAATGGGGATTTTACATTGCCAAGATCTTGGATCGAGAAGGTGGGAACTGCACAAAATATGTCATGCATGATCAGCAGAAAGACCTCTAAAAGCACATCACATGCCATAAAATGTGGCCTATAAGGGGCGCTGTAATTGTACAAAACGTCATTTTGCCTATTACACAACGCATTTTTTTGTGAAATCTCACCAAATTTGGTACATGTCATCTACAGGCAATGCTGACAAAAGGTATCAAAGGATTTATCTTGAGATGGACTGTTTCAAAATTACATGTCAATCAAAATTCAAAACATAGCTTAAAATTCTTCAAAAGTCTGTATCTCTGATTCTAATTGCTCATATTTGGTCAAAGTTGATATGACAACTTTGAATAGCTTTCTTTTCATGTGCACCAAATTTTGTGACTTGTCGTCACAGGGTGCAATGTTTCTTGTCAAAGCTAGGTGAAAAACAGTTTTTGTTAAATAACTCATCAAAAATGTTGCCCAAGAAAATGATCTGATGATCACTTGACTTGATGACAATGATCACTTAAAGCATAGCGCCACCTAGTGATATAGTTAAATGCAAAAATTGGGATTTTGCATTGCCAATATTTTGGACCGAGAGGTTGGGAACTGCACAAAATATACACAAACACACAGAATGTCATTCATTCAAAA
Organism: Setipinna tenuifilis; assembly: GCA_030347295.1. Lineage (NCBI taxonomy): Eukaryota > Metazoa > Chordata > Actinopteri > Clupeiformes > Engraulidae > Setipinna > Setipinna tenuifilis. The sequence goes on from CM059272.1 coordinate 30,898,357, forward strand.
CCCACATCTATGCCCACTTTCAGCAAATAATTTCCACAAACTATCACCTCACAACACTGACGTACCACAAACTCACCATACCTACAGTTCCCACACCTACGGCCCGTTAGCCCGAGTGATGATGCACATTATTGAGTGCGTTCACATGGACAAGTCGAAACCACTTGGAACTGGTTTGGGATCGTACCAGCTTCATGTGAACGGAGATTGGTTTGGTTTGGAATTGGTTTTCGTTATCCAATTGCGACACCAGGCCTGGGCTGTTTCGAAACCACTTCGACTGCCATGTGAACGAGGATCGGATTGATTTCGGGTATTGCGCATGTATCAACGAAATAAAAAACGCAGTTTCCTTCATACGGACATTCTAACACAGCAGAATGCACAACACGTACGCGAATGCGTCAAACTCCTGGAACACCATGTTTGTATGCCGCCAGAAAGTTTGTTTATTGTCTTTATTTAGTAGGAACAGTGCAGAGCCCATAGAAGATGTGCCAGAGTATTACGTTTTTGTTTAGACCACCTTATTGTTTAAGTGGGTAATAATATCAGGTGAAAGGAGGAGGCTATGTAAATACATTTGCACTGACTGACTTGTAAGATTTTCTTTAGCCACTGTTTTGCGACGTGGAATAACCGGAATGAGAGGTGAAAAGTTCAGTCTCCTTTACCTGTCGTCTGTATGCACTGTAGGCATATGTGTGCAGTGCTGTAGTCTGCTGTTGCGTATACGATAAGATACATCTTACCTTCGTAGCAGCTTTGTTGTGGGCAGATGTTTACTCGTGTTATGTCCATTATTTTAGTTATGTGTCGTTAGTCGCGTTATGTCCAACATTGTAGCAGCTAGCATTGTAAATCTTATCAGCCTGGGTCGTCATGGCTGGGTCGGCACGGTTTGACCGATATCTTTGGCATTTTTTGCCCAAACAACACTTGGTACTGCACACACTGGTAACATTATGATGACGCCGTCCAAATTTGAGATCAAGCGGATGAGTGGTTCAAGAGTTATGCGTGGAAGAGACGTTCCTTGTATTAAAAGATAATAATAGAAAGGTAGAAGTTGACTACAGCGCCCCCACCTAGCGTAGCGGAAAGGGCCGGAACTCTCGCCGAATCCGCTTAGACGAACTGCATGTGAACAGGGACTTGGGGGACAGACCACCCGTTGTGAACCAATCCCAAACCAAACCAATCCCACCATGTGAACGCAGTGAGTGTCTGTGAACTTCTTAATGTCTATGTGGTTGTTGTCAGTAGCAGCTTGTTTTACAACCGGAATATGGGATAATTTGTGGTATAATGCAATGTAGGCTAGGTGTAATGTTTTTTGTATATTGTGTGTAGCTAGTATCTAATAACGAAGACTATAGTTATCATAATGTTTATTTAATAAAAGCGAGCTTTGCGTCTTCTGACAGGGCACCTTGTAAACCAGCTGCAGAAATCGCCGTTATCAGGCCAAGTCTCATTGAACACATATTTTCCCATGTAGGTCTTTAAAAACTACACATGCTTGACAACCCTGACTTTACACTGCACAAATTCAAAAGGCAGCCCCATAGACAGTAGAAGAAATGGACTGAGTGATGGCGTAGTTTTCAATGGGGACCGGATGAAGCCAGATTTTCGATTTTTCAAATTGGTCACCAGGCTACTGTGCAAACTCGAGACAGAGTCTGGTGACGTTAGCCAACGAACCCGAATATGATAAACTGACTAGTAGATGCTCAATCACAAATCAGACGACATATGCTAATTTTTGTTAACGAATATATTCTTACGATCATCATAAGTACAATCATGCTAACTTAAGTGGAGGGCTAATATTGTACTTTGGGACTTGATTGTTCATCTATAAGGCAATCTTACAAGTTAGCATGTCGAGGGAGCTAGCTAGTTAACATGTACATACAAGGCTAGCGTGTAGGTTAGCTTAGTCATCTTTCTTTGGGTTTCACTTGCATCGAATGGTGAAGGTGCATGAAGATAACGATCCCTCTTACAAAGAAAAATACAAACTCAATGCTACCTTTGTGGGAAATGTTACTGGAAATGTTTCCCCGACATGAACAGAAAACTAAACAGGCATGAGTATGGCTATGGCTTGTTATTTTATATTTTTAGCATAATTTCAGAAAAACTTTTCTTACAAGACAATGACATTACAGATTTCCGATCCGAGGCAAATATGTTTTGCAGTGGTTTCTCCAGTGTCCAACAACGCCAGCATCAAGGTATGGTGTGCTTCCTATGTAAGGTTAATTTATGTCAAAGTGATGCTAAAATGAATGGAAGTCTATGGAATGCTAAATGTTACTGGGCCATTTCCGGGGGTTTTTCGCCCCATGAGTGTTTCAACTTCTACGTCTGTTCCTGCCACCTTGGACAGCCCAGTGGTCAAACCATAGACAGTAGAAGAAATGGACTGAGGGATAGCATCGTTTTCAATGGGACCGGATAAAGCCGATTTTTCAGAATTTCGCTTGGTCACGTGTCCACTTTGGTCTACTGCGCAAACTCCTGCTTACGTTGAGTAACGTCGGCCAATGAACCCAAATATGATAAATTGACAAGTAGATGCTCAAACACAAATCAGACAGCATACGATCATTTTCGTAATGAATGTTTTTCAATCACATTTATTGGAGTGTAAGGCTAATACTGTACTTGGGTATTCTACTAACTTTCGTTCCAGGTAGTCTTGCAATGTCAAGCCATCTTTCTTTGGGTTTCATTTGCATCGAACAGTAAAACCCACAAAGATTACAATTCTGGTGCTTGTTTTGTTGGAAATACAGCTGGAAATGTTTCCCTGACATGAACAGAAAAGTAAACGGGCATGATTATGGCTATGGGTTGTGATTCAAACAGTACGGTAAATTTCCTCCTGTGCGACAGAAACTCACTAGTCATCGCATGATCTGTGACGTCATTTTTAGCACAATTTCAGATAAACGTTTCTTACAAGACAATGGCATAACAGATTTCCGATCGAGGCAAATATGTTTTGCATTGGTTTCTCCGGTGTCGAACAATACCAACATCAAGGGGTGTCGTGCCTCTTATATGAAGTTATTTCATGTCAAAGTGACGCTAAAATGAATGGAAGTCTATGAAATGCTAAAGGCTACTGGGTCCTTTCGCACATGAGGATTGAACTTCCGCGTCTCTTCCTGCCCCCTTGGAGAGGACACTGATGCAGGTGGAGCTGATAAATATCGAGGAACAAATGCTTCTGGTACAAATGTTGGCAAAGAAATGAAAGACAAGACGTAGAAGGTGGGCTGTGTGTTGTTAGTGCATTTACAGTAGTCAGGATGTGATGCCCCCCCCCCTTGTGGTTGGGTGGGGGATATAGTTTTAGAGATAACTGCAATAAAGGCCAGCTTCATGCATGCAGTCAAGTCATGTCTCTCCGTCTCTATCACTCGCCTTAGAAGCAACAAACTCCACATGATGTCAGATGTTCAGTTTCTCACTCCGCATGAACATGAGAGATACTTTTGCCGAGATAACTGAAGAGGACATACTTTTTAGTTGGGTTAAAAAGTTTTCTGTCTAAGATAGCTAATGTGACTGCTGGCTAGCCAAGGGACGTTCAAAGGTGAATCAACAACGATGGAGAGATTCCAGATTCCACCACCACCGAAGTTTGACTTCACTAGGCCAGAAGAGTGGCCCAAATGGATTAAGAGGTTCGAGAGGTTCCGGATTGCGTTGGGACTAGAGCTCCAGGCAGAGGAAAATCAGGTGAACGCTTTAATGTATACCATGGGAGATGAAGCGGAAGATGTCATAACTTCACTTCAAATGACTGAAATAGAAGTGAGCCAGTATGACACGGTTAAGAACAAGCTGGACGCACATTTCGTAGTGAGGAGAAATGTTATTTTTGAACAGGCCAAATTCAACCAGAGACAGCAGGAGCAAGGCGAGACAGTGGACAGTTTTATCACTTCACTCCACTGCCTTTCAAAGCACTGTGGTTATGGGCAACTCCATGATGAAATGGTCTGAGACAGACTGGTCTGAGACAGACTGGTCACTTACGAGATAAAAAGTTGTCAGAACAGCTTCAACTAGACTCTGAGCTGACGCTGGATAAAGCGGTGAGGCGTGCACGCCAGAGCAAACAAGTAAAAAGCCAACAGGACTTGAAGTTGAAGAGCAACGTCAAGGCAGCGGCCACAGACGTGGACAGCATTCAAACAAAACCCCAGTCTGCCACAGGGAAAGGACGACATCAAAAATTTCAGGAAAGATCATATGACAAAAGCAGTTATCACACACAGCTAGGTAGCCAGAGACGGTGCGTGTGGTGTGGCAGAAGCCCAGCACACAGTAAAAACCAGTGCCCAGCCAGAGACGTGGCATGTAATCAGTGTCAGAAAAAAGGCCACTATGCCAAAGTGTGCAGATTAGGTGCCCTTGAGTGAACACAACAGGCTCAGACAAGGAAGAGATTGCTTTCTTAGGCACTGTCAATTCAGATGGCGAGCCCTGGCTAATCAAACTTAATGTGAATGAGGACACAGCTGTTTTCAAAATAGACACAGGGGCAATTTCCACAGCTGGAGAGTGCAAAGAAAGTCCTGCAGGGGCCAGGCCGGACGCCCATTACAGTGAGAAGAAAATTCACTGCCACCATACGGACGGACCAAAAAAGCACTACACAGGAAGTGTATGTAGTTCCAGAGCTGAAGTGTAACCTGCTGGGTCATCAGTCATTCACGCACTGGGCCTAGTAGCTAGAGTAGACACAGTGGCGCTGGACTCACGGAGCAGTTCCCCAAGCTGTTTAAAGGGCTAGGCAAGATGAAGGGCGACTACAAGATAGAGTTTAGAGCAGACTCCAAGCCCTTCTCCATATCGACCCCACAACGAATCCCGCTGCCACTCAAGTGAAAAAAGAGCCCTCACGTATGGAGGAGATAGGGGTGATCTCAAGAGTGGAACAACCCACAGACTGGTGCGCCAGAATGGTGCCGGTGCCAAAACATGGCAAGAATGAGGTGCGCATTTGCGTCGATCTGACAAAATTGAACGAGTCAGTCAAACGAGAGAGACATATGCTCCCCTCAGTTGAGCACACATTTGGACAGCTGGAGGGCGCTACTACAGAGACAGGAGGAAGACCACCTTAAGCCAGTGGCGTACAGCTCCAGGGCACTCACAGACACTAAAAAAGATATGCCAAGATCGAGAAAGAGGCTTTAGCAATCACATGGGCGTGTGAGCGGTTCTCAGACTTCCTGGTGGGCATCAAGTTTCATGTGGAAACGGACCATAAGCCTCTGGTCCCGCTACTAGGCTCAAAGAGCCTGGATGAGCTCCCGCCACGCATTCAGAGACTCAGAATGAGACTGATGGCTTTCTGCTACTCCATCTCTCACGTGGCTGGCAAGACGTTGGCCACAGCAGACGTGCTGTCAAGAGCGACCTTGAAAGAGAGTGGGCAGCCGGTGAAGGAGGAGGAAGTCAGCCTGTATGTCAACATGGTCATGGCATCCCTCCCAGCTACAGAGAAGAGGCTACAAGAAAGAAATGCCAAGAGGATGAAACACTGGGACAAGTGAACAGGTACTGTAATGAGGGCTGGCCAGACAGAATCAAATTAGACAGAGCTTACCCACCATACATACAGGTTGAAGAAGAACCATCAGTGGAGGACAGCCTACTACTAAAAGGGTGTAGGTTAGTTATCCACAGGGCACTACAAACAGATATACTCCAGAAACTGCATGCGGGGCACCAAGGCATCACAAAGTGTCAGGAAAGAGCAAAACAATCTGTCTGGTGGCCGGGGCTGAGTACACAGCTTCAGAAGCTCGTTGAGGGCTGTGACACATGCGCTAAAGAAAGAGACAACCCCAGAGAGCCACTGCTCACTTCAGAGTTCCCTGATAGACCATGGGCAAAGGTGGGTGCGGATTTGTTTCAGTGGGACGATAATCAGTACTCAGGTGGTAATCGGTAATGAGGTGGTCGATTACTTTTCTCGTTTCATTGAAGTAGCTAAACTCACATCTACCACCTCACTGGCAGTGGTAGAACATTGCAAGTCTATTTTGGCCAGACACGGCATACTGTCTGGGGTCATGACAGACAATGAACCCCAGTTTGCATCCGAATGTTTTGCCAGGTTCGCAGCAGGATGGGGATTTACGCACACAACATCCAGCCCTAGATATGCCCAGAGCAATGGAGAGGCAGAAAGGGCTATGTGGACCATTAAAGGGCTCCTCCAGAAAGAAAAATACCCTTATTTGGCCCTCCTTGCTTACAGGGCCACCCCACTCGCCAACGGGCATAGCCCTGCTCAGCTGTCAATGGGTCGTCAGCTCAGGACAACAGTTCCAGTCACCCTGTCATCCCTGAACCCAGGATGGACTGACATAGTCAAACTCAAAGAGGAAGAACGGAAGATGCGACTGAGGTCAAGTGGCCACTTCAACATCATCGACTCTCCCAGAGGTATCTTATGCTGCAACCGCAACTGCAGTCAGTGGTCAGTCAGAGGCAAGCTACCAATAGAAATCCACCCTTTCTCTCGTTGAGACCCCGCCCATCACGTTCATTTGTACTTTGCAACCAAAAATGTTTGGTTCGCAAAAGATTTTGAGGTTCAAAACTTTCTATCACTCGCCTTAGAAGCAACAAACTCCACAGGCTGTACGCCCTTTGAATGAGGAAAGGGGAAGTACTGGAGGATGTCCACACTTTGACCATTGGAAGAAATGGATGATGAAATGCACTTAAGGTATTTCAGGATGTCAGCAGGTCGGTTTAAAGATCTTGTTCGTGTTCTGCAACCACTCGTCCACCACCAGACAACACACATGCCTGTTGATATACCACACAGGCTGGCAGTGGTGCTCGAGTTTTGGCTTCAGGTGCAAGCCACCAGACTGAATTTCAGCCAGAATTTCTGCCCTGCCCCACATTGCAGTGAATTTCTGGAGACTGAAACTTTCACATGCAGTTGTGCTAGCTGGGATAAGATCACATATGCAGATATGCAGGTTGTGGATAGATGTTGTTAAATGCAGTAAAAGACAACGTGAACAATATCAATCTTTTAAAAGGACCACTGGCAACTATATCTACAAAACACTTAAGTCAGTGTTAGTTAGCAAACTTGAACGCAACGTGAACTACTTTAGTAAGTAGCGTTATGTGGAAGCAACGTTAGCCAACCAACGCTGCCCTCCTCAAACTGTCAAAGATGTCACGCATCTATCTGCAGTCCTTTATCCAAACTCACAACTTTTTCGTGCTGTCCGCCACTTTCTATTTTCCCCTTTGTTTTTTTTAACACTGTGAGTGCGCCCCAAAAAAGTTCATTCGTGGTTTTCTCCATCACGACTATTATGCGAAACTACAGAGTACATAAAACGAGACACTTTGCAGCCAGCGCACACAAGTCCAAAACAGAATTTTGAAAAAGCAAGACCGGTAACAGTACACAGTACAGCATGCTGTGGATAGCTGTCTTAAGTAGCCTACATTCCTTTACAAAAATTAATGGACATATTTACCAATAAACACAAAGGTAAACAAACGGGCATTTTTTCTCTCCCTTTCTCTTTTGGCGCCACTGCGTAGGCTATTGCATACCCTCTTTTAGCGCCCCTATTTTAATTGACACATTTAAAAAATAATAAAACAGTGTAGCTGATTAGTTTGTGTTATAACAGTACAACCACATGGGGAGAATCTGGTATCTTGTACTAATAGTCAGTCAGTAGTTTTCTTCCGTCCCATGCTCGCCCCTCTCCCCCAGGGTGTGTATATATATATATATATATATATATATATATATATATATATATATATATACATCCTATATATCCTCCTATATATCCTTTTACGGTTGAGAACCACTGCAGTGAACTTGAAACGCAGATAAAACAAAAATCTAACTTTTAATTATGATTGGTTACCTGTATTTGGGGTGAGTAAATCAAAGCACCGTGGGTGGAAATGCAAGGGGTCCGTCTAAGCAAAATAAATATAGGCTATTAAAGGTTGCACTTTAAAATGCGAACACGTGTCAAGGTCAAACGAAAATACAAAATGAAATAAAAACAATACACCGTAAAACATCGCACAAGGGCGATTTAAATGTGACCATACTTTACACTTAAATAAGAAAAAGGACATAATACTTTATTACATTTTATTGGAAGTCCACGATACCCCAACCTACCTGCAGCATGGAAAGTTCTTCCTGCTGCAGTTACCCCACAATGCAAAACTGTAGAGTACATGTATAAAATAAAAGTCTCAACCCATTTAGGCATGATTTTGTTTCAGAACATTCACTCTATTACAGTAGAAATATCAGAAAAGGCAAGGATTTTCAGAAAAAAAAATCTTTTATTACAATTTACTGAAAAAATATATCATTTGAATTCATTGACTGACAGATAAAACATATGGTTTATTTCACTAATGGACACGTCCTTTAGTCGTGGTGTAGATCCTCTCTGACAGACGTCTGTTCTTTGACCTTTCGCATAGGAGTCTGGAAGAAAACAACACAACTGAATAAACAAGACTAAGTATGTTCCACAACTTTCAACATTCTCAATGTCTGTTAATTCACTGTATACAATGTAAAATCCAACGTATTGATGTGTACATTTTTGACATTTTACTGAAGAGACATCCGTTTCTGCCAACAAAGTAGGACAGATTACTACATTAGATTTAGCTGACATTGTAATCCAGAGCAACTTACACAAAATTAAGTACATGGACAGCCCCCCTGGAGAAACGTGGGGTTAGATGCCCTGCTTAAGGACACTTCAGCCATGGATGCTAGTACAGCAGAGCACTGGTTATACATTCCCCTAACCCTATTTCTTCCTACTGGTACGAGAATCAATCCTGAAACCCTCCCCTCCCCAGACCAAATGCCCTCACCATTAGGCCACAGCTGCCCTCCTTAGCTGATGCGCTTATCTAGAGCCTCTTACAATTATTTAGGTACATGGTTTCAGTAACAGTCCCTGGAGCAATGTGGGGTTAGATGCCTTGCTCAAGGGCACTTTAGCCATGGATGAGAATGCAGGAGAGCACTAGTTGTTTACACTTCCACCCTCACTCTTTCTACTAGAACCAGATTTGAACTTGCAACCCTTAAATTCCAAGGCCAACTCTATTACAACTAGGCCCCAGATGATTATTATGAAATAAAATAAAAATAAAAATTCATACCTGTAACATTATCAACTGAAGAAACTGGAGCTGTGTTGATCATATTAATTCCAAACAAAAGGATTAAACAGAATACCAAACCCACCAGGAGGTAGACGGGCATAGCAAGCGCCCAGTATCTGAATGGAAACATAGGCAAGCAAACACATAATATATTTGTTATTCATGTACCCATCAGGTTCTTAATGCTTTCCGGTCACCCAAAAAATGTTATTTCCATTACAAGATAAGTCTTGTGTGGCAACACATATTGCAAAATGTGGACAGAGACAATAATACGGCAGGATGTAGACAACTCAGCATTTAAGCTAACCTTTAAATAGATCTTCTACAAGGCCAGTGGACCTCTCTTCCCTGAACAAGGCTAAAGATTATTTCTGGTGACATTTTTTCCAGCTACAGGCAAATACCAGTCGGCTAGCATCACGCTCACTCCCCCTAAAGGTCCTGCACTGACCCAGCTCGTACCCTCAACTCTCTAGCACCACCACTGGGAGGATGATGTGGTACCAAGTAAGCTAAAAGTGAAGTTATTTATGTCATTGTCATTGTTATTTATGTCACGGTCATTGCGATTACACAGCACACTGCAGCACACAACAAAATTGCAACCTGCATTTAATCCACCACACATGTGAGCAGGGGGCAGCCATAGCCAGGAGCAGTGTGATGCCATGCTCAGGGTACCTCAGTGGCATTCACTGCACAGCTACCAGATAGTCTTGGATAGCTAACATCTGGGGCCTATTTCACAAAACCAAGATAAGGGATTAAGACGGGTTTACTTGGTCATCCTAGATGACTTTAGCCTTGAAGTCGTTTCACAGAAGAAATCGCATATAAGTTACCATGGGGATTTATACCTTGCAGCTAGCCTGCTCCCGACCAGGCTAAGAACCAGGATTAGTTAATTCTTGCCCCTTATTGGCTCAATGAACTGTCACTCAGAGTTGTCAGTGAACCTCAAGTAAAGAGACGCGGCCGGCCAGCCAGCAATGGTGTTAGTGTAACAGATAAAATATTCCACTTGTCATGAGTTTATCTATTTTGTACAATACATGATGTATGAGCGCCGTCTACTGACGCTACTGCAGATATCGCAAGTGTTTTCTTTGATACGTTACCAGTCTGCAGTAGCCGTTTCCATGGTAAGTTTAAGTAAAATGAGCTCTGGTCAAACAGTTGAATAAATAGGCATTGTTAAAAGAAATATTGCTTTTATACAGAGCTATACGTAAGTGTAGAGTCCCACATTCTATGAGATGTGTCAGACATCGTATTTGTTTTGTTCTATCATTAATACTTTGATTTGTTGTAATAACCACGTTATTATTGCTAATCTGCTAGACTAGCTAGCTGACGTTAATGAGGTAAACCCTGTCCGGTAAGACGAATGTCTTCTTTCTGTTTAGCTACTTTTGGAGACCTATCCGAGCTGTGAGATATTCACTATCTTTGTTGTTATCAGAATAAATGGCATGGTGCCAAAGGAGTGGTGATGACTGGATGACTTTATTACACAACGCAGAAGACAGTAAACTACCGCTACATTAGCCAACTTTTAATGGCCTGTATGAAACACTTTGAATAGCCTAAATAAAACATTTTCTCTGCTGTTTATTACATTTGTTTGTTTGCTTATTATTTTATTTATTTTATTGTTTATTTTATTTATTTCATTAATTGAATGAATACGCAAACCAACTTCACTTGTGTTCTCAATTAAGTCGGTGATCACAGCAGTATATAATGACAGGCTACACACGTCCAACACATTGCAACACAATGGCTTGCCATTTTTTGCCCGACATTGCAGATGAAGAGGCTCTGCTCCGCCGGGGTGAAGTACTGCGCACGCGTCTTCTCCATTTCATCGCTCATTCTGGGATCGATCCATGCCGTCTTTTATAGAATGACGTGAACGCGCTCTCAACAGGATTTGTTACACCTGGCTTGGCCTAGCCGCCTCAACTCATCCGTGCTCGGCGTTAGTGAAACGTATTGAGCGTGTTTACATAGACAAGGCTAGGTCAAGCCCCGTTTTCGTCACTTATCTTGGATGTGTTTAGTCAGGTTTTGTGAAATACGCCCCAGACGTGCATCTTCACTGGCACGTCAGTGCCACCATTTATAATAATAACAACAATAATCGTACATTTCATTTAGAAAGAGCCTTTTAAGAAACACAAGTTCATTTCACAAATACTTAGCACAGTTAAATGAAATGTAATGCATTTAAAATAAGCAAAGACAAAGACGACAAACTGACAAAAACATTTAGGCTAATCTAAAGTCCTTGGGCAACGCTCAGTGGCAAAGTCTCACTGATGTAAGACTGGATGATATGCTGCACTTAAACTGGTAAGGCCATAAGGAAAGCTCTAGATGGAGAAGCCCAGCTGTCCTAGGCTGCTGGAAATGATGCCTCTTACAGTATGTTCTAAGAAGTCAAGTTTTCCCTTTCTGACATGGGCAGTGGGAGTAAAAAGTATATAACAAAGTATACAACAAACCAGAAGACAACTTTTATTTTTTTTTGTGATTAGTCCACAATGATAGTTGTAATAAATGATTATTGTATACCACCTTTCTGAATACCCAAGGTAAAGAGCATCATTGTGTAGATGTGGATACGGATGTATGCATGTGTGTGTGTGTGTGTGTGTTTTCATGTACACATCCCACATACACTACCGGTCACAAGTTTTAGAACACCCTATTTTTTCCAGTTATTTATTTCAATTCAAGTAGTGAAAGTTCAATGAATACCCTGAAATGGTACAAAGGTAAGTACTGAACAGCCGGAGGTAAAAAAAAAAGAAAAAAAGATTTGGTTACCCAAAACCAAAAAATAGTGTACATTTCAGAATTATACAAAAAGGCCTTTTTCAGGGAAAACAAAGTGGGTCACCTGATCAGCAGCAATGAAGGTTAAATCAGTCTTGACAGATAGTGCTACTAATTCCTATAGGTGTTCCAACTTTTCTAAATTACTTACAACACCCAGTGTTGGTATAAAAGCAGTGCTGAAACACACACTGTGGTACCAGACCCTCAGGAGCATCAGGTGAACAGTATTGTACGGCAGAAAGTAGTGTAATGCTACAAAAATGGCAAGGAAAAGGCAAATAACATTAGGAGAGAGACAGACCATCATAACACTTAAGTGTTGGGCTTTCCTACAGGGAAATTGCAAAGAAAGTCAAGGTGTCAGTGAGTACGGTTTTCTTCACCATCAAAATGGCACTCTGAAACTGGGGGAAACGGTGACAGGAAGGGGTCTGGCAGACCCAAAGCCACAACTGAATCAGAGAACATGTTGCTAAGAGTTATAGGCATCGTGATAGGCAGCTCACAGGACAACAACTTCAAGCACAGCTTAATAATGGTCGTAGTAAGTAAGTCTCAGTTTCAACTGTGAAGAGAGGACTTCAAGCTGCAGGTTTGACAGGATGATTTGCAGCAAGAAAGCCATTTCTAAGACATCAGAATAAGACAAAGAGGCTCTACTGGGCCATGGAACACAGCCATTGGACTACTGCAGCCTGGAAGAAGCTATTATGGACTGATGAATCAAAATTTGAAATCACTGGTTCATCATGCAGGACCGCTGTACGCCATCAAGTAGGCGAAAGGATGGTTCCACAGTGTATGAAATCAACTGTCAAACATAGAGGAGGAAGTGTGATGGTCTGGGGCGGTTTTCCTGGATCCAGGGTCGGTGACTTGTACAAAGTGAGTGGCATCCTGAAACAACACGGCTACTACAGCATTCTGCAGTGCCATGCAATACCCTCTGGTATGCGCCTAGTTGGTCAGAGGTTCATCCTATAGCAAGATAGTCCAAACTATGCCAAAACTACCCCAGGAAAAAAGAAGATGGTAAGCTTGAAAACATGGAGTGGCCAGGACAATCTACAGACTTAACACCATTAAGCTGGTTTGGGATGAACTGGACAGAAGAGTGAAAGCCAAGCAACCTACAACTGCCACACATTTATGGGAACTTCTAGCCTGGGCACGCCCATACTTCCTGTGCCGCTGCATTTGCATTTCGCCTGCAAAGTCAGTCTGGCCAAGCTGCCTGTCTACACCGTTTCTACATTAACAGAGAAACTGGGACCAATGAAAATCTAGCATTTCAAAAATGACGCGGTAGTTTAGTGACCGGAAATCTACCTCAGTCACTGTCAACATGGTGAACGTGGAGCAACGGCAAGATTTCAATGCAGCTGTAGCTGCTGTTTTGGAAGATGGATGAACATGTTAGCCAACGAAGTCTACAAAGAAAATCTCCTTGGCATTGTTGTCGACGAGGTTCATCTTACCATAAATGGTAAGTGTTGCCAAGTCAACCCAGTTTACAGTATGTAAATAGCAGAACAACACAGTAATATCTTGCAAAGTTGTGGAGCTATTTCATTGACAAAATAGCTGCACGTTACATTGTCAGCAACAGCATATGGAATTTCGAGCTTTTGTGCAGTTACGTTTTTGTTTACTCATATGCACGTTACTATTCTCTGTCTTATACATGGACACTAATGTGATTGGTCGAAGCTTCGTCCAGTAGCAAACACAGGCATTTCACACACGTGGGTTAAGCCCGCCCTCTGAGAAATGGGTTTACAACACAGCTTGGCCAGACCAATGTTCGCAGAGCATTGATAAGTCGCGTTAGCCAGGCTAGGGAACTTCTGCCACAAACTTGGGAATAACTTTCTAAATAATAATTTATTTCTCTTGTAGAAAGAATGCCACGGCTATGCTCAGCATTTATATCTGCCAAAGGTGGCTACTTTGATGAGTCAAAAGTCTTAAATACATTTTGGTTTATAAATTGATTACATGATTTTTTTTTCAACATAAATTGCATATTTTCTGTGCTTTCATTTTTAGAGTGCAAGACACAATAAACTGAATGATTTTCAGTAAAAAAAAAAATGGAAAAAGGTGAGGTGTTCTAAAACTTTTGACCGGTAGTGTATGTCCATGCCAAGTTACTTACTTCTGTGGCCAGTATGTTAACCCAACTGAGTGAAGCCAGGCCTCTGGAACATATGCCCACACTAAATACAAAACTAACACAGATAAGACAGATTGAATAAAGACAGAAATTTACACATGAAACATTGAGTGCGTTCACATGGACAAGTCGAAACCACTTGGAAGTGGTTTGGGATCGTACCAGCTTCATGTGAACGGAGATTGGTTTGGTTTGGAATTGGTTTTCGTTATCCAGTTGCGACGCCAAGCCTAGGCTGTTTCGAAACCACTTCGACTGCCATGTGAACGGGGATTGGATTGATTTTGGATATTGCGCATGTATCAACGAAATAAAAAACGCAGTTTGTTCCTTCATACGGACTTTCTAACACAGCAGAATGCACAACACGTACGCGAATGCGTCAAACTCCTGGAACACCATGTTTGTATGCCGCCAGAAAGTTTGTTTATTGTCTTTATTTAGTAGGAACAGTGCAGAGCCCATAGAAGATGTGCCAGAGTATTACGTTTTTGTTTAGACCACCTTATTGTTTAAGTGGGTAATAATATCAGGTGAAAGGAGGAGGCTATGTAAATACATTTGCACTGACTGACTTGTAAGATTTTCTTTAGCCACTGTTTTGCGATGTGGAATAACCGGAATGAGAGGTGAAAAGTTCAGTCTCCTCTACGTGTCGTCTGTATGTGTAGGCATATGTGTGCAGTGCTGTAGTCTGCTGTTGCATATACGATAAGATACATCTTACCTACGTAGCAGCTTTGTTGTGGGCAAATGTTTACTCGTGTTATGTCCATTATTTTAGTTATGTGTCGTTAGTCGCGTTATGTCCAACATTGTAGCAGCTAGCATTGTAAATCTTATCAGCCTGGGTCGGCACGGTTTGACCGATATCTTTGGCATTTTTTGCCCAAACAACACGAAACTTGGTACTGCACACTCTGGTAACATTATGATGACGCCGTCCAAATTTGAGATCAAGCGGATGAGTGGTTCAAGAGTTATGCGTGGAAGAGACGTTCCTTGTATTAAAAGATAATAATAGAAAGGTAGAAGTTGACTACAGCGCCCCCACCTAGCGTAGCGGAAAGGGCCGGAACTCTCGCCGAATCCGCTTAAACGAACTGCATGTGAACAGGGACTTGGGGGACAGACCACCCGTTGTGAACCAATCCCAAACCAAACCAATCCCACTATGTGAACGCAGTGACTGTTGAGAAAATGTAAATGAAACAACAGATTGGAAATGGGCAAGACATGTAATGTAGATTTCATTGCCTTTTTTGTTTGGAAATCAGGACTATACAATATTGCTTAATGACATTCAATACATTGAATCCCAAATTGATGTTACCTGCAGCACGCAATTAACATTTGTATCTGAAGTGCAACTTACACAATCCAAATTGTGAGCCTAAGAAAAGCACAAATCCATAGATTGCCCTTTCTGGCAGAGGGGATGGGGAGTTCTCCACCATATTCTGAAAAAGAAAAATGCACATAAACACATACAAATTGCACATATTAAAAATACAGCAGGACATATGACTCAGATTTAGTAAGACCTGAGCAAAATTAGTTAACTTGGACAGACCAATGCAGGCCTTGCCACTGCAAGACTATTGTTGAATTGCCTTTGCCCCATTTATGGACGAAATATACTTGTTGTTTACCAGCTTTGTCTTAGATTTTGTTTGTTTACATACATAGGTGTACCTTTCCTTAACCGAATGACCGAATCGTTCACAAACGAGGTTAAGATAAATTGGGTAGTAAAAGTAAGTAGGACATATAATCCGATAGGGGCCATGAAGCCCTCCTATTGGGACATCCTAAAACGCTTAACGTGAAAAAGCTTAACGTAGCTTAATGTTCGAAAACAACGATCAATCATCAACAAACTTCTCCTGACCATCTATTACCATACACTCTACGACCCCACCAAATATCAAACCCGAAATCCTAATATTATGGACGTAGTCTGCGTTAAGCGTTTTCATTTGAGGCGTCTATGGGGAGGAAAAGGCTTAACGTAGCTTAATGTCAGAAAACGGCGAGCAATCATTACCAAACTTCTCATGGACATCTGTAGTCTTACCTTCTCCCACCTCTGTGAAAATAAAAGCCGAGATCCTATTTTTGTGGACGCAATCGACAGTACGTTTTTTCTACATAGGCGCCCACTATATGGAAAGCTTAACGTACTTTGTTGTCAGAAAACATCGATCAATCAACACCAAATTCAGATCAGAAACCCCCTTTTAACAACACTGACAGCTGCCAAAATATCAAAGTCGAAGTCCCAATAGAAGCCGAGATATCATCATTAAGCTATTTATCCATTGAAGTCTATGGGAAAAGGCTTAACATAGACTTCAATGGATAAATAGCTTAATGGTGATATCTCGAATTCTATTGGGACTTCGACTTTGATATTTTGGCAGCGGTGTTACAAAGGGGTTTCTGAGCTGAAATTGGTGTTGATTGATCGATGTTTTCTGACATTAAAGTACGTTAAGCTTTTTCATCTCCATAGGCGCAAATGGAGAAAATGCTTAACATAGGCCTACACTGCCCATAATTTTGGGACTTCGGTTTTGATTTTTTTGAGTGATGAAAGTATAACTAGAAATGTCAATGAAGTTTGGTGATGATTGATAGCCGTTTTCGGGCACTGCGCTATGTTAAGCCTTTTCCTATCTTGGACTTCAATGGATAAATAGCTTAATGTTGACATCTTCGATTCTTTTGGGATTTCGGCTTTGATTTTTTGGCAGTTGTAAGTGTTGGTGAAGAGGGGTGTCTGAGCTGAATTTGGTGATGATTGATGGATATGTTTTCTGATAATAAGGTACGTTAAGCTCTTTCCATAGTGGGCGCCTATGTAGACAAAAACGTTTACTGTCGATTGCGTCCACAAAAATAGGATTTCGGCTTTTATTTTCACAGAGGTGGGAGAAGGTAAGACTACAGGTGTCCATGAGAAGTTTGGTAATGATTGCTCGCCGTTTTCTGACATTAAGCTACGTTAAGCCTTTTCCTCCCCATAGACGCCTATGTAAATGAAAACGCTTAACGCAGACTACGTCCATAATATTGGGATTTCGGTTTTGATATTTGGTGAGGTCGTAGAGTGTATGGCAAGAGATAGTCAGGAGAAGTTTGTTGATGATTGATCGTTGTTTTCGAACATTACGCTACGTTAAGCTTTTTCACGTTAAGCGTTTTAGGATGTCCCCTCCTATTTACATATCACCAGCCAGCGCAAATTACCGCGATCGTTTTACAAACAGGAACTCAGAGAAAATGTATTTTTTGAAATACTAACTTATGGCGTTCAATAGCGCAGTGATTACTAGTGATTATGGCTACGATTTTCCCTTGATCGTTCCTTGTTTACCGTGACTAGTAAACACTATGAGTAAACCACACACCAGAAAGACACACACTTCCGCGTTCAGCGCGGGAGGCGGTTGATTTTCCCCAAAGATTATTGATCACCACAGATCTTCTTTTACCTTCTCCTCTTTCGCTTTCTTTTCCTCCTCCTTCCTTTGGATAATTTGGCCTCTTATTAGAAAGGCTCTAGTCTCTTCTTCAGAAACGTGAAGCCAGCGACACCAGCGAAATTTTCAATATGGCCGCCACTCGGGGTTTTTTTTTTTTTCTCAAAATAAAAGTAAATTCTAATGCTTTATTTTAATATTTATTTGGAAGAATATCAATAAAGAAATACACATTTCTTCCAAGAAATTCCTTCTAAAAGGTAAAAAGTGACGTTAGTTGCAAATAAAAATAAATGAAGGAATATGAACATAAGTTACCACAGAAATACACACATGGCTGAGAAAACAACAAGTTGTGCATATATAAAAGGGGGGCAAAATTAAATCCTAATATCATGTACTTTAACATTATTAACAAGCCTTTATGTAGAATTCGTCCGTGTAGGTACCAGGCCATAGACAATAGCAGCCGAATGGTACCTATTGGGCCTACCATTATAATGCACACATGACCTTAAAATTGTGTGGCTGAGAAAACAACAAGTTGTGCATATATAAAAGGGGGGTGAAATTAAATCCTAATATCATGTACTTAAATAATAACAACAGGTATTTATGTAGAATACGTCCATGTAGGTACCAGGCAATAGACAATGCCAGCCGAATGGTACCTATTGGGCCTACAATAGTAATGCACACGTGACCTTACAATTGTGTGGCTGAGAAAACAACAAGTTGTGCATATACAAAAGGGGGGTAAAATGTAATCCTAATATGATGCAGTTTAACATTATTAAGAGGCCCTTATGTAGAATACGTCCGTGTAGGTACCAGGCCATAGACAATGCCAGCCGAATGGTACATATTGGCCCTATCATTATAATACACACATGACCTTAAAATTGTGTGGCTGAGAAAACAACAAGTTGTGCATATACAAAGGAGGGTGAAATGTAATCCTAATATGATGTAGTTTAACATTATTAAGAGGCCTTTATGTAGAATACGTTCGTGTAGGTACCAGGCCATAGACAATAGCAGCCGAATGGTAACTAATTAAGAATACGTTCGTGTAGGTACCAGGCCATAGACAATAGCAGCCGAATGGTATCTATTAGACCTACAATCGTAATACACACATGACCTTAAAATTGTGTGGCTGACAAAACAACAAGTTGTGCATATACAAAAGGGGGGTTAAATGTAATCCTAATATGATGCAGTTTAACATTATTAAGAGGCCCTTATGTAGAATACGTCCGTGTAGGTACCAGGCCATAGACAATGCCAGCCGAATGGTATGTATTAGGCCCAACATAGTAATGCACACATGACTTTCAAATTGTGTGGCTGAGAAAACAACAAGTTGTGCATATGTGATATGGGGGTAAAATTAAATCCTTATATCATTTACTTTAAGAATATTAACAGGGATGTATGTAGAATTCGTCCATGTAGGTACCAGAGCATAGAAAATGGCAGTCGAATGGTATGTATTAGGCCTACCATTATAATACACACATAACCTTAAAATTGTGTGGCTAAGAAAACAACAAGTTGTGCATATATAAAAGGGGGTGAAATAAAATCCTAATATGATGTACTTTAACATCATTAAGAGGCCTTTATGTAGAATTCATCCGTGTAGGTACCAGGCCATAGACAATGCCAGCCGAATGGTATGTATTAGGCCCAACATAGTAATGCACACATGACTTTCAAATTGTGTGGCTGAGAAAACAACAAGTTGTGCATATTCAATATGGGGGTAAAATTAAATTCTAATATCATTTGCTTTAAGAATATCAACAGATTTTTACACTGAAGTCGTCTGTGTAGGTACCAGACCATAAAAAATGGAAGCCGAATGGCATGTATTAGGCCTACCATTATAATGCACACATGAACTTAAAATTGTGTGGCTGAGAAAACAACAAGTTGTGCATATGTGATATGGGGGTAAAATTAAATCCTTATATCATTTACTTTAAGAATATTAACAGGGATTTATGTAGAATTCATCCATGTAGGTACCAGACCATAGAAAATGGCAGTCGAATGGTATGTATTAGGCCTACCATTATAATACACACATGACCTTAAAATTGTGTGGCTGAGAAAACAACAAGTTGTGCATATACAAAAGGGGGGTGAAATAAAATCCCCTGTGATATGGGGGTGAAATTAAATTTTTATATCATTAACTTTAAAAATGCCAACAGGGATTTATGCAGAATTTGTCCGTGTAGGTACCAGGCCATAGAAAATACCAGCCGAATGGTACGTATTAGGCCTACCATAGTAAGGCACACATGACTTTCAAATTGTGTGGCTGAGAAAACAACAAGTTGTGCATATGTAAAAGGGGGGTCAGATGAAATCTTCATATCATGTACTTTAAGAGTATCAACAGGGGTGTATGTAGAATTCGTCCATGTAGGTACCAGACCATAGAAATCGGCAGCCGAATGGTATGTATTAGGCCTACCATAGAAATACACACATGGCTTTCAAACTTAATTGAGAGTTTGCACATGTAGGTCCCAGTCCATAGTGATCCTTAATGGAATATGTTAGCCTGCTTGGTATAATGCCCACTAAATTTAAATTGTCTGGCTGTGAAAATAACACATTTACCTGATATTGAGGTAAAATGAAATCACTGCAACATGTCCTTCAAGAATATTAACAGGCAAATGCATAATATGCATGACTTACTCATTATGGGCACTTTACATTTCTCATATACAAAAGCATAACACTTATGTTTTATACAAATAACACAAATAACAAACTTTTCTTTTAAGACATTTACTTAAGATCTTGCATGCAAGTTACTGTCATATATTTTACCTGCCAATTTAAGGTAGAGTGAATATGAGTTTTGTACAATTAAACAAATCTTCAATGTCTTTTTAATGGGACAGTAGGCTACACACGGTGCGTCGCTATGAACACAAGTTGTGCACATCGGATATGTTTGTCTCACTGTCACTATTGATTCATCATTCATGATTTGTTTTCTGGTTTCCCCAGTCGGTTCAGAAATTTGCGCTACTTGCCCAAGGCCTAGATGGTGTTTACTGGCAGTCGCTCTGGGGAGACTGAGTACAGTTGAGTACACTTTAAGTTTTTTCACCTTCCACACTCAAATTAGACTGTTAAAGGACACCAAAAACAATTTTGTTTGACACATAACATATATTCAAGGTGTGTGCTGCTTTGTAACCAAGGAATTTTATCTCTAAGGTGTTTAATTTTTATACAATTGATTAAACAAAAAAGGTGCACTTTTGTCTCAACTGTACCCTCGCTCAAAATTGCAGGGGTACAATTGAGACAGTCGCGAGTACAGTTGAGACACCATAGGAAAACAATGGAAATGTGACAAGTGAGTCTTTGCAGATGCAATGGTTTTATTTTTATTTCATTTGAACATTGAAATAATTTTGTTTCATGTGTCTTTCTTATGTATTGAGTTTAAAATGTCACATACTATAACGCATATGTCTATTAATCATTGTTATTTACATGGTATCGTGTTAAAAGCAGTTTTAAAAACAACAAATATCCATTTTTTATTTCATTAAAATATTTTGTTTCATAGCCTACTTTGAAATGCCAGACTAATATCAAGTGCAACAAATAATAAACAAATTAATAATAATATAATAATAATAATGGACAAGCCCGTAACATTTAAAGCAATGGAGTTCATTGTGTCTCAACTGTACCCCGATGACCACTTCGCACATTGCACAGTATTGTGTAATGTCCTTCAATGCAACTATGCCGTGCAATACGTCTATTTTTAGAGCAGAAATCAACGTTTGCACGTATACAACTTTCATTTAGGAGTCACAAGGAGATCGGAAGATATTCATTGCGGAAGAGAAATGGAAAAGTCAAAATCTTGCCTGCAAAAAAAAACTTTTGCCGATAACTTCGTAGCGCAGCTTCAGACAAAGTTCAAATTTCCCATGCTGAAGGAGGACGTCAATACGCATGTGCAGAGCAAAAATCAGCGCAGTTGCATGTTGCGCATGTAAGATATTAAAGATGTCTCAACTGTACTCTGTACTCAACTGTACTCAGTCTACCCCTACTCCCTGAGCTGCTAGGAGACAAGGGATGTCTGACTGTGAAGCCGTATAGGTGCAGGTCTTGAGATAAAATGTTAGCTTAACTTGCAGGACGAGTCTACTGAAATTGTAAAATTAGCCTAAGCCACACTATAGGCTACATACAGGTGGGGTAGTTACAACCCATCCACGTCGTAAAAACATACAAATATTGGCAAAAGCAAACTTCATAACCGAACCTTTATGCACTCTTTTATTTTGATAGTTTTTCGCCGCCATCTTGATCCTCGCGTACTCGCTTACTGTCGCTGGCTACACGGTACTTAGTCTCTTCCTAGTCTTCTCCTTCTTCTTCTAATGGAAGTTGCCAAAACAGCACATAGCACATCACCGCCACCTTTCGAAGGGGAGTGGGCGTCTGAATTAGCGATGGGTACACCTATTTCAGAATAACTAAGCTTATAAGAGAATAGTTTTCTATTTCTCCAAATTTCTGCTTGCTTCTATTTTTTGTAGTTTATTCATCAGCCATAAAGCCTTAGACGTATTTTAAACCTTAAACAAATGTAAATGATCTGAAATGAAAAGACAGAATGAAAAAAAGATCACATTTACAAGTACATTTTAAAGGGGGTTTATTTGCACTTGTCTGAATACTTAATGTTAGATTCTCCAAGACTCTGTTGCAATCACTCAGACCACAACATTTCATTTCATCTGATATGCTAATTGTAATACCACAAAAAAATAATTTTTAAAAAGTATAGCGTAAAACTATGCAATTAAGTCATCAAATGTAATAAGGTGGCGAGACAATAATAACAACTTTGCAATACAGATAAAATACGTTCTATAGTGAAAAAATATTACTTGTTACTATGCATCTTTTTAGATACTTTATTCATCGAAAAAGAAATTCATCGAAGAAGCTTTTAGGCTATACATAGGTGCACATATTCAAAAAAGTCACAAAGGGCAGTAAGATAACTGTAATGTGTAATGCCCAAATGTCTAAGTCAAATGTCTTTCTGGGTAGCACTGAGAAGCTGGATGGGCCTGAGGAAAAAGGACCTCCAGTCTGTGGACCATGACATGACAAAAGTCCACCACTAAACATGCTCTTCTGTGCCATGGCTAATGTGAAAGGGGTGGTGGTCATTATCCAACATCCAATTGCCAACATCTTGCTCACCTCTCACATTATCTACAAATGATGGCAACAAGTATCTGGCAATGGTTGCGGAATATTTCAATTTGTATATATATATATTTCAAGTCCTGTTTGGAAGATGGCACATCTGGTCACAACAACAAATTGTTGCTACATTTTGCAAACATGAGAAAAATGTCAAACACATAACATGTATTACACTAGCCTGGTAAACCAGACTCTTGTACTTCAGTTCGTTTTGTACACAGGGTGTGGCAGTGCTGTATTGAGAAAAAATGTCTTCCTGGAGGTGTGAAATTTAAACGAATGGATCTGCCTTTACCCCAATTGTTAACGCAATCTGGAGACTAACAACTAATGGAGCAAGCTGGAAGATTAAACTTTTCCTGAATCCCATGGGGAGAAGGGCCACGATGTCTCTTCCACAAATTAAACTTCTCAAACATTCTTCTTGCTGCGACTTTTTTCTTTTATATTCTGAAGCGTTGCCACAACAGACTGAATGGCCTTGCTTGCATTGTTCTCCGAGAGCTACATCTACAGATAGACTACAAGTGAAATGTAGCACACAAGTGAAATGTAGCACACATAACGATAGGCGCATTCGACTTGATGTAAACGTTTGCATGCGTTTCCATGCGTTTGCAGTCAGTGATGCATTGTGGGATGAAAATGTTGCATGATGGTTAGACATTGTGTCAGACTTGCCAGAAAGGTGTGATGATGTCACCAAAATGCGGCAAGGTCATATGACAAACCCACGTGAGTAAAACGCATGTAGACGCATGTAGACAAATCGTGCAAGCGCTTGTATGCTTCCACACGTTTACAAGCGTCTAACTAACGCCTCCGTGGTGACGCAACTTTGCCCTGGTTGGTTTAAAGTTCACAGACATCTGGACACGTGTGTTATGTAGCGCTCTGGCAGTGAACTTCTCATCTTATATGTATGTTATTTTAGTCCAGTTTGAAGACATATCTTTTCTCTTTGTAGCTTGTTCTGGGGCGTTTATCTGATGCTGTTAAGTTCACTCTTTTATTTATTTATGTATTTGTTAATCTTGTTTTTATTTTATTTGTGTCAGTAGGCTATACCTATTGTAACCCTAAAAACTGAGTTACCAGTGCAAAAACACTCCAGTTCTGACAGAGGCGAGGGAAGACACGGGTTACAGGTTCCTTATCCACTCGTTTATTTATCAATGACCAACACAACTTTTCTTTACAACTGATTCACTCCTGAGGTAAACAAAATCTGCCGGTTCCGGCCAGTCCACCATTCTAGAACTCTCCCCCTGGGAAACAGTTCCCAGGGGAACGAGTTTACCACCAATCACGAACATCACAAATTGACATACAAAATGCTCTCATTAGAAAAACAAAACACAAATATATCGAAGAAATAAATAACACAATAAGTACACAAATAATAATATAACACATGGAATTATATGGTTACAGTCTTCCCCTCCTACCAGAAGAAACGTCCACGTTTCGGACTAGAACAAAGTCATCAATCAGTACAACAACAGAGTGAACAAACAACATGTCCAGCACAAAGTGGCACATAACACAGTGACTTATACTTTGACTTTGTCTTTTTTTTTTTTTACCTGAGAAAGGAGTGCTGATTTTGAGTATTATTATTAGTTTTTCTTTTTTTTTTTGTTTATGGTTTTGTAAACATTCAGAACATAAACATGAGGTCACAGCATCCGCCCAACATAACAACCTCCATAAAACACACTGTATACCAACTCAAGGGGTGCGACACCTATAACCAAGCCTAATGTGAACTACACCCGTCATGTGTGTAACCGACAATAAGGCCTGAGGGTGGGTGTATGTGCGTGATGTTTGTGCCTGAGTGTGTTGTAAGTGATGTGTGCGTAGGTGTTTTGTCCCTTATGACACAAACTTCCCAAACCTCACAGGTGGTTTAACCACTCGCCCACTACGGGTAGTTTGAAGCAGGGGGCCGAGGGGCAACGACTCACCCAGCTGTAAGGTGGGCCGAACAGGAGATCGAGAAGGGCTAGCTGGTGGGGTAGATTGAGGGGTGGACTGCGAGGACACTGGAGGGCTTGGCTGCTGGCCGATCTCTGGTAGGCCAACCGGAGCAACAGGCTGAACGAGAGCATAGGGTGGGATAGGTGGCTGGAATGGCAAGGACCCTGACAGAGCTGTTAAAGTAGGTGAGGGTACAGCTACTCCCCGAGAGTCCCCCTTTGGCTCAGATGGGGAAGGACAGGAGGGCTCAGGTACCGGGTCTCTAAGAATACCACAGAATGACTTGAGACGGTTGTGGTGCACCACCCACCTACGAGATTGAGGAGTTTTTGGATCAGTGATCTCATAAGTCACCCCGGGACTGTCATCCTTGTCAAACCGCTGTAAGATTTTATATGGGCCTTTCCATCGTGGAGCTCATTTGTTATGTTTCTGCGCTGGATCATCCAAAATAACTAAATCCCCCACTTGATGAGGATGAAACGACACTCGTCTATCATACTGCTCTTTTTGCTTTAATTTAGCAGCAACTGATCTGTCTGTGGCATCACTAAAAACATGCGAAAGACGCATACAGAGATCTTGTGCATAAGCTGCTGCTGTACTAGGAGCGGATGCTGACAAAGCAGGGCTCCAGTTCAAGGACGCGTGAACAGGCAAATGTGGTTCCCTGCCGTGAGCAAGGAAAAATGGAGAGTAACCAGTGCTTGAGTGTACACTCGAGTTGTAAGCAAGTTCTACTTGTGGCAAGTATCTATCCCATTCGCCCCCACGATGGTGAAAATATTTAGCGAGCTGGTCCTTCAACGTCCTATTTAGTCTCTCCACCATACCGTCTGATTGCGCATGATATGGTGAAGTCCGGGTCTTTTCAATACCTAAAGAGGAACACAGGTGTTTGACTAAATCGGACTCAAACTGTCTGCCTTGATCTGTGTGTACTGACTCGGGGACGCTGTGTTGACGAATGTAATGCTTGAATAGACACTGAGCAACTGTAGCTGCACGCTGATCCTTCATGGGATATAAATTAGCAAAACGGGTGAAAAAGTCTACCACAGCTAAGACATACCTATGGCCTTGTGTAGTCACCGGGAGCTCTGTGATGTCAGCCGCAATTCTCTGAAATGGTCTTTCAGCGTGTATGGATTGCAAGGGAGCCCTCTCATGTGGTGTGGATGAACTGCAGGATTGGCACGATAAGCACTCGGTGCAGAATTTGTTAATATCTCTCGACATGTAAGGCCAATAACAAATCTGTCTTGCTCTCAACAAAGTACGTTCTGGACCCAGGTGTCCACAAAACCGATCACCATGCAACCATTTTAAAGCTATGGGAATTAGGACTTCTGGGAGTATGACTTGATAGGAGAGAGGCGAATGTGGCGTTGGTTTCACCATCCGGCACAGGATGCCATTATGAACCACAAGCTTGGGAATTCATGCCACAACTTCCGCAGAACGGGGGTTGACTGCTGTAACTGACCTAAGGGTGGCCTCTGTCCATCCTTCTGCAACCAGGAGAGAGTGGTACGCAGACAAACATCGGCTTGCTGCCGGGCTTTTAGCTCTTCAATATCAATGGCCAGCGTAGACTGAGTGTCAGGTAAGTTAGTGGGTAGGGCACCCTGGGGCTCATTAGGAGGGAGAATAGAGACCGGCGACGCACTGCTACCCATGACACACTGAACGACCGTAGTAGCCCTGTCGGGTGAACTAGGCCTTCTAGACAAGGAGTCAGCATTGGCATGCTGCTTCCCCTCTCGGTGTATAACAGAAAAATCATAAACATCCAACTCAAGTAACCAGCGCGCACAATGGCCTGTGGGGTCATTATCGACAGTGGCTTTTCTCAAATTCAAAAGGGGTTTATGATCTGTTACGATGGTGAATGAGGTACCAGACAAGAAGTGTTTGAAGTGGCGCACGGACCAGACTATAGCCCACAACTCTCTGTCATAAGTAGACCATTTCCTCTCTGCGGAGGTCAACGTATGACTGGCATATGCTATCACACGTTCCTTCCTATCCTGATTTTGAGCCAATACGGCACCTATACAATCCTGTGAGGCGTCTGTGTATAGCAAAAAAGGCTGGGTGAATACAGGATGAGCAACGACAGGAGGGTTCGTCAAGGCCTGTTTGAGGGATTGAAAGGCATCCTCACACTGAGTGGACCAATGAAACACTGCACCCTTCTGAGTAAGAGCATGGAGAGGGGCAGCCAGGGCTGAAAAACCTTTAACAAAACGTCGGTAGTACGAACACAGACCCACGAATGCTCGCACCTCGGTGGTGGTCCGTGGGGTAGGCCAGCTACGCACTTTGTCAAGATTTTTGGCATCTGGTTGCAGACCCTCACTGGACACTACATGTCCTAAGAAGGAAACTTCCTTGCATGCCAGGTGGCATTTGTGGGGGTTTAATTTGAGTCCCGCTGCCCGGAAACGTTTGAAAACCTCCTCCAAACTACCTAAATGTTCTGAAAATGACCTACTAAACACGAGGACATCATCTAAGTAAATGAGACAGGTTTTCCAGTGTAACCCTTTGAGAACTAACTCCATGAGTCTTTGGAATGTAGGGGGAGCATTCGTAAGACCCATGGGCATGACTTTGAACTGATACAGTGCACTACCGGTGTTGAAAGCCGTTTTTTCCCTATCGCGTTCATCGAGCTCAACCTGCCAATAACCACTCACTAAATCAATGCTGCCCCAGTCTGGTGCCACCCGGTACCTGACAGTCATCTGGAGTTGGGTTCATGACACGTATCCAAGCTACACCTTTTGTAACCGGGGTAACGGAGCGGGCTACAAAGAGACCGAGACATGTAATGGTATCAGGCTCTAAAACTCCTGTGTAGTTACATACGAGCTCCGGCTCTCCTACCGATGGCAGAATTTTTGCCAAGACGTTCATTTCAGACATGGCAGGTATAGTGAGAGAAACTAACGTAATTGCACTACATTTGAGTGGGGCCTCCTGTGATGCACATAAAAGTGGTACTGACCAATTCCAGAAGCCTAAACTATTGTCTTGCAGATTTACGATGGCATGGTGTTTGCATAGGAAATCCCAACCCAGTATAGCAGCCTGAGAACAATTCCTGACAACATGAACACTGTGATTAAAAACCTCCTGACCTAGTCTGATGGAAATGGTAAGCATACCCAGAGTATCAAGATGTTCACCAGTGACAGATTTAGCTAAAATGTAGGACTTCTGTAGAGGTTTCCTCATCAAAGAGGGAATGGACATTCTCAACGATTCACTAATCAATGATATTTCTGAACCGGTATCAATAAACACATCAACAGCAGTATTCTCAATGACAGTGAAAACAAAGGGAGTAGAACAGTGGTTAGATGTTACCAGTTCAGGTTGTGGTTTGAGCCCTTCTTGAACAGCAGCAGCCACTTGGGCCTCAGTGCCTGCTACCATTCGTTTCCCTGCAGCTCCCTGTCCTCCGCGGTGAAGCTGACGTGGTGTCGTTCGCGTGATGGCTCTCGTTGACTTCTGACACCTGCTGGACTGTATTCTCTGCGTGAGCCCCTGTGGTATCCCCATGACTCCGGCCGCGCAGGCCGAGGTGGTGAAGCGTGGCCATGGCGACTGTAGTCTGAGCTTTGCTGATGCTGGTAGTCATGACTGCCGGAGAGACTGCGTGGTGAGGACCCGCCGTAGCGTAGTCTGGGCTCTGCCGGTGGCGGTAGACGGTCCGACTACTATAGAGACGGTGTGGTGAAGAGCTGCCCTGACCACGATAGTACGGGCCCTGCTGGTGGTAGTAGCCATCCCGGCTGCTGGAGGGGCGCCGAAGACTGGAATATGTCAAAGTCAAAGTCAAAGTCAAAGTCAAAATTATTCGTTCAATTCAAATGCTGTATGGTGCATACACTACATAAAATGAAATAGAGAAACAATAGGCAAACACAGGAAATCAAGGTCAGAAAGCTAAAGCAACAAAAAGATCATAACTTAGAAAAAAATAAAAATAAAGCTTACTTACAAGGAACCAAGGAAAACAAACAAAAAAACACAGCAGAGTGAACAGAGAACTAAGGCATAAACAACAATAACAATGATGCAGCAAAAGCCGAGAAACAAGAAAGACAGGGTAACAAAAGGACACAGTAACAGGAGTAACAAGGAAATGCATACCGTGTGAACTCGCCAAAGCCAAGACCAAATAAGATAAAGAAAAGGGTGGAGACAACAGTGACACATGACAGAGCACAGAATATTAACAACATGGCTGACACTCAAAACAGGGCACATGTTGGAGACATAAAAACAACGAAAAGCACACCAAGTCAAAACTTTGACACTTTTAGGACCTGTCTCACCCTCTGTATGTCTTTGGCAGTAGCACCTCTACTTGCTGCTTCCTCTTGCTTTCCACTGGCCTGCAGTATTCCCAGGTATTTGTATCAGCCTTCTACATGTGCTATGTTGCTCACTGGTAGTGTTTTAATAACTCTGCTATTGCTCTTGTTCTGACCATCTACTCTCTCCTTGTAACCATCATGCCACACTTCTCTAGCTGTAGATGCTGCTGTAGATATTACCATGGTGTGGATAAGATATCACCCTTAGCATACATGGAGTTGTTCTACAAAGCAGGTTCGGTCACTTACCTGGGTATGTTAACTCAGAGCAAGAGGTAAATCTACTAATAGGAGACACCTATGGGTTTTTTTGTGTTCGAAGGACAGAACCATATGATTTTTCTATTGGGAGATTAACCACATAAGCAGTATTTAGCAGTATTTTATGACTATTATAGTATATAGACAACCTGATGTGGAGTGAGCTCCTGCAACAGCTGTCCATTTTTTAAGCACATTTAACAACATCAGTAGCCAAAGTGGTATAAAAAAGATGTGCCTTCACACATAGGTACACAGACATATGACAGAGAAGAACAAAGAATACATTGATTGTGAGCCATTATGCTAAAGTGAGGTTGTGATATAATAAAGGTGTAGTGTGGTGCTATGTTAGTGCAATGGAGTGACCGGGGTAGTGTATTTGTATTTAAGTAGGTACCCAGATACAGGCAGATAAGTGTTCAGAAACAGTCTTTAGACACTCAAGTCAATTATGTTCCTCTCCTTTTGTGTGGCATTGAAGAGCTGAATGGTAGAACCTGTTCTGCCCTCTCTTGTAAAGTGCATCTGTATTGGCAGACCCGTCCAGTTTATTGTGAAGATGTACCCCCAAGTACTTATATGTCCTGACAATCTCCACATTCACCCCGTCAATGGTGACAGGCAACAAGGGAAGGGTAGTTCTCCCAGAGTCTAACACCATTTCCTTGGTTTTGGAGGTGTTTAGCTGCAGCTGGTTAGCATGACACCATCCCACAAAGTCGTCCACAAGTCTCCATATACTCTCGCATCTAATACAGATATTACTTGTGAATGGCCACGAGATGGCGACCAAGCGCTGAAAATTAACCTTAACACTGAAACGAACGCATGCGAATGTGAATTGAAGGGGCACTGTTGTTTAAAAGTCAAATAAAAAAGCTTTAACATTACAGTGGTATAGTATCGTTTCTTGATTGTTACATAAAGTCAAATAAGAATAGTAAACATAAGATATACAACATTGCGTGTAAACGTTTTATAACCATTATTTTAACATGTGGAGTTTGATATTTGGAGAAATAACCTACGGGTGAAAATGTCTCAGTATTTTACACATTTTTACTGTTTAAACGATGATTAAGATTTGCAAGTTTTTATGTGCCCTAATACACCACAATTCAAAAAAGTACATAAAATAATTCTGAATCCTTCTTAAACATATTGTTATTACCATGTGTGTAAGCAAATGTTTAATAGGTGATATAAAAAAGAACACAGTATCAAAGATTTACATTCTGTGTACAGTGTTTACAAGACTACACTAAAGTTATTGGAAGCCTCATTTATATTCAGGAGTGAATTAGTTTAGAATAGAAAGACAGTAATTCCAATATCTATTACATTTAGCTGACGCCATCCCTGGAACTATGTGGGGTTAGATGCCTTGTTTCAAGGGCACTTCAGCCATGGATGAGTGTGCAGGAGAGCACTAGTTATTTACTACCCCACCCGCATTCTTCCTATACTGGTACAAGATTCAAACCTGCAACCCTTGATTCCAAGACCAAATGCCCTCACCATAAGGCCACACTCCATATTGTAATAGAACATTTGCCACTACCCACATTCAATGTTGTATATCTTATGTTTACAACATAAAGTCTTATTTGACTTTGTGTTACAATGAAGAAACGATACTATACAATTATAATGCAAATGCCTTATTTACTTTTGTACAGCAATGAAGCTTCAATTTTACATTCGTATGTGTTTTTGCCAGCCCTCAAGAAAAAAACATGCAGAGATGAGTCATCTGCCGTGCTTATGCGCCACCTCGTGCCCAGTTTTACAAGTAATGTTTTAGCATTAGATGCGCCCTGTCAGATGTTTCCATTTTGTATACATTTTCTCTCTATTCCTCCCTCATAAACTGTTTAGTAGATTTGGTTTATTCGTGAAATGTTTGTGGTCATAACTGTACTTCCAAGGTAGGTTTTTGTAAAAGTTTTGAAATCGAGATTACAAATCAGGACACAATGCAAATGTACAGGACTTTTAGAAATTAAACAGAAGGAGTATTATAAATCAGACACAATGCACATATAGGCTATAGGACTTTTGGACATCAGATAGAATATCTCAAAAGGTTTTTGTGTACATGCTTACACAACGTTTTACTGTATTATAATAGTAAATGGTTGATGTCAAAAGTCCACGAACAAAAGATTGTAAGTTTTTTGTTGACATTTTATAATGAAAGCCAATGGGGGCCGTACAGTGTATAGTAGTGGTGACTGAAGAAATAAGTGGCGGCTGGCGTGACAGCGGTTAAGAGACTGGTCTGTACACCGTGAGTCTGTTGGAGTCTGTTCTCCACGTTCTTCGCCTACTTTTCATGTCTTAGTATGCACTGGCAAATACTGATGAACATGTGTACAGAATCTGTGTCATGACACAGACTGGCAATTTAGAATTTTACACTCAACGGTCTGACATACAGTTCCTTTTTATAATTTCGAGAGCGCAAAACAACACCCACCGACACAGGTGGTGGCGGTACAGCCAATGACGGGATAGAGCAATGAAAATACACTGACGAAGAAACCGAAAGGGGAGAGATCCGTAGTTTGTCAAGATTGACAGCGTTTGTTGGCCAAAGTGAGGTTATTGGCAAGGCGACGCGAGAGAGTGAGTAAATTATTAGACTTCTTCCATATCCAATGACTCGTTACTTAGGGACATTTTTGTGTTGGTGTAGCAAACCTAGACAACTTATTGTTGCATCAAGTCTGCAAAACTAACGTCCAGAATTCGACACATGGATGTCCTATGGCGGTGTGACACGACAGATATATATCCGGTAGACGTTGGCGTCTTTATTTTTCAGCTAAACATCATAGTTAGTTTGTTAGATTACTTTTCGACAAGTGTATCGTCTCATGAGTTAGCTAACTACGTTGGAGCAGATAAGAGTGGTTAAAATTGAAACTTTAAGGGGTAGCGAGCCAAGGTGTGGTCATATAGTTTTTAAAAGAATTTAAACTTCATCTTGAATAGTTGGGGTGTTGTGCCACGTTCTGCACCCTTAACGCTAAATTGGACCGCAGAAAATCAGCTAGCAGAACAGCATTCCTCAGGGCAGTACAAAGAGAGACGGTTCCGGTCTCCATAAAGAGGCGTGTCGCAAGATTCAACATGCCTAACATTTAAATCTACGCAAACTACGCCCTATGTAAATAGTAGTTTACAAACACATGAAAGGAACTTACAGAGTAATTCCGCTGTTTAACCCCTAAAGCTGAATTTTCTGTAACATTTACAGAATGATTGAAACGGAAATTTGAGCAACATTTGCAGTTCAGAGAATTTCTGTGTGTGTGTGTCACATGTTTTAAAAGGGATTTTAGGCTTTAGGACAGTTCCTCGTCATGTGCCAGCCCAGCATCATGGTAAAAGTAAAAAAAAAAAAAAAAAACAAAAGAGTTTTTTTGCCAACTTCTTAACGGGTAACCAAAACAAACTCCTCTTTTCAACACATCCCCCAAAATTGAATATTGGACCATAGGTATGCCATAGTATTTTGATCATTTTATTAAGTTGGTGCAATGTCAAATCCAAGTCTACCAAAATGTTAACAAAGTTAACAGTGCTTAATGTGTAATAGGAAATATTTGTTATTGTTGTGGACCCTACAAAGCAAATCCAGTTGCTTAGACCAGTTCTTGAAATTAAATTACAGTGCTTCCACGAAAGACCATGAAAGAAGCTTTGAAATAATGTCTAGCCTATACTAAGGTCATTAAGCAGCATATCACAGAATTATAAACATTTAAAGGAGTAAGGTTTTTCTGGTATTAGTCCGTGAGCCAGAGGGGTTGGTCGTTACCGAAAAAGTGGCAAAGGTTACCATACCTTTTCTGAAAGCCTGGAATCTCAGCTTTTCAATGATGTATGATGGCCATCTGACAAGAGTAGGCTGTTTTGAGTTATCACACATAATGTGAACTAAGGTAGATAAAATAATGCGTATAAATCAAGCAGAACACGGACATAGTTAAAGATCTATATTGGACATATTGGAATATTTTATTTTGTTATGTTTGGTATCATTTCAAACAGGAGACTCTGGGCCTTCATTTAAAACCTTTCGTGAACATTTTGGATAAGTACAGCCAAACCTGGATCTCTTCAAACTTTTAATCACACACATTTTCTTGCCATTTCCGCCTAAGTTATATTTTGTCTTTTAATCCTGTCCCACCAGGGAGCATCAGAGAAACAAAATCCAAACACTGAAATACTGGCCTGACTCTAAAAATGTATCATTTACCCATATTATCTGATTTGAAGGGGGTGACTTTTGGTCTTAAATCAGACAGGGCCTTTGAGAAAATAATGCGTATAAAGTAAGCAGAACATTGACACAGCTGAAAATCTAAAAACGGTATAACAAATAACAAATGTGACATGGATTCCTATGTTTTAAGGTGTGGTAACCCCAATTATGACATTGCCATTACTGTAAAAGGTCAAGGTCATGACCTTTAGGCATGGTCAATGACATTCTTTCTTGTGTGTATGTTTGGGTGTGGGTGTGTCTGTGTATGTGTGTGTTTGTGTGTGTGTTTGGGTGGGGGCGTGTGTGTGCATGTGTGTTGTGTGGGGGAGGGGTGGGGGTTTACAGACAGACATGTAATGTACAGTATCTGTTTTATATATTGTAGTTTTACTTTTTTTGTGTATAACTTTGTTTTAATTACCAGGTACCATGCTTCTTTTGGCAGGGGAACTACCAATGGAAATTAGCCTTTTGACTATCACTGCATGCATTTTATTTGTAAAATGTCCATTAATGTACAACACCCTCAATGATAAATGAAGGAAATAATAATAATAAGAATTTTGTGACATTTTTCGCAAATATTGCATCATTCAAGGTCACGACACTAATCAAAACTCCTCGTCGGAATCCTCATCCAGTCATCCTTCTGGTTTTTGCATGGCATAGGTCAGTGCAGGCCAAGTTGTTGGCAACACACTGACATGATGGAGTGACACAGTCCCTCTTGCATGAGAAGGACAGAAACTCAAGCACCTTGATAGTTAGCCCTGAGACAGTGCTTACTGGGAGAATCTGAGCATGGAGGTAACTGCCAGGATTCTATGCCTTTCTTTGCACAAAAAAGTGCATACCTCATTTCATTGATGTTGGTGATTCTGGACTTGGAGCTGTACATTTGACATGTGAACTCCTGTAGGGCTGCATACAACTCAGTCCAGTCAACTCATTGTCCAGTCTGCCCCAACCTTCTGAAAGGTCTCACAGAACTTTTCATTCTTCTGAAGAAGTTTTAGGGCTGACACTTTACCACGACCTGCAAATGCACTTACAGTGTCGCAGCCTGTGTATGCGTGTAAACCAGGCAAAGCCTGACACAACTGTGAACCCAGACCACGACCAAGTTGTGAGATGTTTATGTAACTGATGTGATTTTTTGTCCCTGTCTTCAGGAACAAGTCACATGTAAGTGCGTCACTGGTAGCTAGGCTTATCACCAAGACATCAGAGTCATCAGACACAAGGATGACAGACTTGTGACCAGTCCTTAAAGCATGGCAAGCATGGAGCAGCATACGGGTGTCAGCCTCTTCCCGAGTGGACGACAGGTCTGCTACCTTGTGCACTCCCTGTTGGGTCAGCTTGTAACACTCATCTGTAGTTGTAGTGTACAGAACCTTTTCACCGAGTCTTGTTCTAGACTGTTCTTTGCCCCACTCTTTGAGCAAGAAGGTAACAAGATTTGTTTTGTTGTTGTTGCTTTGTAGGAATTTCTTCCATTGCTGCAGTGATCTGTTTGACCTGCCTGAGTCTGCACCTCTGGCCACTCTCTCCGTGTGTTTGATAGAAGCCTCATATACATAAAAAACAATGTCTTCTGAACAAGTGCCATGCTGGTGTGAAAGACTCCAAGTCTTGGCACAATGTTGGGAAACCTGTCTCTATGTGCCCACAGAATTTTTGTAACTTTACAGTAGAGAGCCTGATCAAAGGTAACTGACATGTTGCTGATGTGTAAGGAAGTCATGATTTCCTTACTTTGAAGGACAATCTCATGAACAGTTGCCATCTGGGTGGCTGGAGCATTGATGGTTGGCAGATAGCTGACAACACTAGGAATAACATCCACAGAATTTGATGCTAAAATGTTGTAACCTGTCCAGCTAGGGACGCTTTGATTTGTAGCAGAGTGCAGTCTGCATAGCAACCATAAGAAGGATCGGCACAGATATCTGTCTTGACCTCAACATAGGATCTAGTTGGAGGACCACACCTAGTTCCCACAGCATACACTGTGTGTGTGTGTGAGTGAGTAAGAAAGAGAGATAAAGTGATACAGTGTGTGTGTGTGGGAGAGAGAGAGAGAGATAATGCAATACTATGTTCTTTTCAGAACCAGACCAGACCAAACCCGGTTAGCACGTTAGCTGTGACTGTGTGTGTGTGTGTAAGTGAGAGAGAGATAAAGTGGTATAAAGTGTGTGTAGGAGAGGGAGAGTTACAGAGAAAGATAAAGTGAGGCAATGTTCTTTTCAGAACTAGACACCAATTGGCCTGTTGGCACGTTAGCTGTGACTGTATGTGTATGTGTGTGCTAGAGAGAGAGAGAGAAAAACAAAGAAATAATACAATGCAGTGTTTTTTTTTTCAGAATCAGTGTATGCGTGAGAAAAAAAGATAAATAAAACAACTAAGTAGTAAGCATGAGTGTGTGAGTGGGTCTGAGTTAGTCAGTGTGAGAAAGAAAGAAAAAAGTTTTTTATGTGTGTGTAGTTCACCACCAAAAGAAGGTGAATGTGGCACACAATCAATTATATTTAACTGCAAATATCAAACGTGAAGCAAACGTACGAGCAGTAGATTCAAACTGAGAGGGTCAGTCAGAGTGAGCTCAGGCACAGAAGAACCATCTTTATATTCAACAGGCAGAGAGGACACTGTTGGTGGAATTTTTAATTATTTGCGAAGATAGACTTGTGGGCCCTTCAATGGGGAGGAGTCAACAATTCCATAGTCAGCACAGAGTGGTGTATAAAGACAGTGAGGACATTTCTATCTCTTTCCATTTATTTATCAGTATTTTCTCGCCCAAGAACAAGGCATTCATTTTTTTAATGTAAATTCCATGAAAGTGGGGACCTGATATAAATTATATGTGGTGGCTATATCAAGGACCCTTTGAATAACAACTTTTTCTAAAAAATATTTACTTCAATCTTTCAACCAATTGGCCTGTTAGCACGTTAGCTGTGAACGTGTGTGTTTCAGGAGGACCCCGATCAAGGACCCTTTGAACTATCTAAAAATGCTGAAAATGCTGAATAACAACTTTTTCTAAAAAATATTTATGTCAGACTTTCAACCAATTGGCCTGTTAGCTGTGAGCACGTTAGCAACTCGATATATCAATAAATTAGCCTATAGTAGCCTATAGTGAAAAAGCGCCATGTCTGATATAGCTATGTCCGTGTTCTGCTTGATTTATACGCATTATCTTATCTACCTTAGTTCACATTATGTGTGATAACTCAAAACAGCTACTCGTGTCAGATGGCCATCATACATCATTGAAAAGCTGAGATTCCAGGCTTTCAGAAAAGGTATGGTAGCCTTTGCCACTTATTCAGTAACGGTTTCCATATTTTGAGGCCCTGGCTCACGGTCTATATCACCATGTAAGAAATAAGGAAATATTATTAGTATCAACGTAGAATGCCAAAGTATTAGCAGTTTCGATTTCCAACTCAGTGTTGCCAGATTGGGCGGGTGCCCGCCCAATTGGGCTTGTTTTGACTTTGTCAGGCGGGTGAAAAACGCCTTGGGCGGGCAAATAAAACGTGGGCTACATTGGCCAAAGTATTGCTGGGCGTTTTTTTGCTGAAGTGGGCAGGTTTTCGAACGCGATTGGGCGGAAATCACTCAATTCAATCTGGCAACACTGCTCAGGAGTCCACCAGTTAGACCTACACAGTATAACCATTTAAAACCGGTATTTGTGAACGTGAGGCCCCTCAAAACAGTTTACTACACTTGCCCTTTTTACCTATTAGCATTTGTATTTCATATCCCAACAACACCATGCAGCAGTCATACTATGGACCACTGTGCAATACATCTAGTTTGTTTACAGTTTTGATAAACAACAGGTTGTCAACATATTTTTTTCTGTTTCAGTTCTTCTTTAAGTTTAAAAGTGTAACTGTGTCCCAAAACATGCTTTTTGGACTGTTAAGTAAGTGATATAGCTGATTTGTGGAGAAATGAAGTGTTAATGTCAACGAAAAATGTCATTTTGTGCCATTTTCCATTATTTACAAAGAAAATTTCACAGTTTATTTTCGTGTTTTTAGGCACCACATGAGGATGGACTCTGTCGATGAGACAGATGGATTTCCTGACCTTTTCAGATCTGTAAGTGCCGATTAAGTTATCAAAGTTTTAAGTTTTATGTCATATACACAGTTAGAAGACATATTCCCCTGCTCAATGAAATTCTTTCTTTGCTGTCCACTTAAATTCCACATGTAATTTATTAATTTACAATTTTGTTTTATTACAAGTGATGTGTGTATAGCTTGGTCTTTAAGTAGTTTTGGCTATCATCTTGTTTTAATATGGGAGCCAGCTGTAGGCAAATGGTTAGGGTTACTCTTGGTCTTGGCATAGGAGGGTTCTCCTGCACCCATGTCCATGGCTGAGGTATCCTTGAGCGTGTAATCTAACCCCACATTACTCTAGGGGTACTGTCTCTGTGCCTAATTCATTTTAAGACTTTGTATAATAGCATTAGCTAAATGCAGTGTATTAATTGTAATATGTATTTGCTCACCTCCAGGATTCTTCTTCAGAAGAAGACGAGGATGACCCAGTGTCTGGCATTTTTTCTTATGGTGAGAATTTGGAATACTGTTGCATAATGAAGTAATGTGTTTGTAATTACTTGTAGAACAAGTAATTATGACCACACTACTGTTAGTGGTCATATTGGTTTTGTCAATTTTTTTTCCCACTTTTTTTCTCCACCGATTTTCTGTCAGCGATTGGCGGGAAACACTGGCGGACATGAAACGTTATGGGCATGTAGCACTAGTAGGCTAGTAGTGAATAGAAGCTTTTGTTTGTCAAGAAGGGGGAGAATGCCAAAAGTTTTTGCTGAATAACTTAATGATTATTTCACTCAACAAAATCACATTTTTGTATAAATGCAAAAATTAAGGTTTTGAATTGCCAATATCTTGGACTAAGAAAGTGGGAACTGTACAAAATAGGTCATGTAGGATCAGCTCAATAACCTGTAAAAAGCATAGATGGTACCTCAATAACCTGTAAAAAGCATGGCTAATTTGTCCCATAGGGGCCAGTTGTACAAAATGTACAAAATGTAGTTGTACAAAATGTCAGTGCCTATTATCTGGAGAAAGCTACGGTTTAAAACTTGTTTTTTGTCCTGAAGCCCATGTAGCTTAAAAGTGTTTTTCAGTCCATGTCTTGGCTTTAAATTGCCTAAATTTGAGACTGAGATCAAACTTGACATGCAAACTCTACACAACTTTTATTGAATGTGCAAAAAAAATTGTGACATTTCATTATGATAGGGTTCTGTTTCGAAGTTCAAAAACAAGTTTTGCTAAAGAACTCCCCACAATTTCTACCCAAGACAATGATTTTTTTTAGTATGGCGGTGTTACAGAGACCTATTAACCCAGACCATAAGTACTTGTTTGTAGCGTAGTACCACTTACTGAAATGGTAAATTAAAAAATTTAAAACATCTTAAACCGAGAAGGCAGGAACTGCATGTCATGTACAATCAGTACAATCAGTAGGACAACCTCTGAAAACCAAGTACCATGAAATTTGGCCAATAGGGGCTGCTGTTTTTACAAAATGCCATTTTGGCTATTATTTTGAGATGATGATTTTGTCAAATTTTAAAATCATGAAAGTAAACGTGAAGGTAAACAAAATCATAGCACATTCATATGAATCTCACCAGATTTGGTATATGCCACCTGCAGACAATGCTGACAAAAAGTTATCAAAGGATTTATCTTGGGATGAACCGTTTCAAAGTTACATGTCAATCAAATTTGAAGATGTAGCTGAAAATAGTTTGACAGTCCACATCTTGGCTTTTAATTGTCATAGGGGGCAAGGTTTCCTCTCAAACCTGTAAGTGCAAAACAGTTTTTGCTAAGTAACTGGTCAAAAGTTTCACCCAAGACAACATTTTTTTTAAAGTATGTATGTGTTGCAAAGGTGTACCAACACAGCACATATACTCATTTGTAGCATAACGCCACCTAGTGAAATAGGTAAATGAAAAATTTGTGGTTTCAAATTGCTAATATCTTGGACCGACAAAGTGGTAACTGTACACTATATGTTATGTATGATCAGCATGGCAAGTACCATAACATTTGTCCTGTAGGGGGCGCTGTAATTGCACAAGATAACATTTTGCACATGGTCTGGGGACTGCTACAGTTAAGCATATTTTTTTTTGTTTTGAAATCTATTAAAACCTCACACATTAAAAACACTGGTTAATGCCCACTTCCACAGAAAACAATTTCCATCACATTTTAAAATGCTGAAAGTGACAGTAAGCGATCTCGACATGGGGCATTCATGTAAACTTAACCGAATTTGGTATATGTTATCTGCAGACTATGTTGACCAAAAGTTATCAAAGTACTTATAGAAATATTATTTCATCTCATTTAGTTACATTATCATTATTTTGCAGTTGATTTGCTTGTGTCTCACTTTGTAGGCTGGAGGTATTGGGCTCTGCGTTGTGATTAGGTGTTGGTGGATATAAACAAAGGTCACGCCGACACACCCTGTTTTCCCAACTCCTATAAAGAGCAACAAAGAAAAATGCTAAATAATCACAATTGCTAATCGCTAACCACTGTTATTACAGTTGGGACACAGTTAGCTTGTTAGTCACTGCCTAAATGTTACATCATGTCACACTAATATGACAAAATACATGAAAATAGTCAAGACACTATGACACACATTTAACTGCCACGTAATGGTATTTTATTTATTTGCTTAATTTAAATAAAATTGCGTCTGTACTTATAATATGTTTGGCTGGTAAAATGTCTTCCGTGACTGGAATGGATGTACAGTATTCTTGAGTCTGTATAGTAACAGTAGTATAATAACCAACTTTTTTGAATTGTAAAATTGGTTTGGCTAAAAGAAAATGTTGGTTGCGTGTACACTACTACTTATACTGTGTTGACTAAGTTACAAACAAAAATTACTAAAATACACATTTTATTGATAAAAACTAGACTAAAATGTCATCAGTTTTCATTGACTAAAACTAGACGAAAATAGTCATGGATAACTGACTAAAATAAGACAAAAATGCTCAGACTTTTAGTCGACTAAAACTTGAGTATGGACGTCACTAAAACTGATAAAAACTAAAATGACAGCCTGATGCACAGACTAGACTAAGACTAAAATTAAAACAAGCTGCCAAAAAACAACACTAGTTGCATGTCGCTAGAAATGGTTTGCCAGTCCATATCTTGACTTATTATTGGCCAAAATTGATCAAACTTGACATGCAATCTCTACATAGCTTTTTTTGAATGTGTACCAAATTTTGTGACATGTTGTCAGAGCGGGCGCTGTTTCCCATTGAAACTAGAAGTTTTCGCTAATTAACTTGCCTAAACTTTTATGCAAGACAATTTTTCTACTATGTCGGTGTTACAGAGGCAGGTCAAACCAGCCTATTCACACTGACTTGTAGCATAACGCTACCTAGTGAAATGGGTAAATGCAAAATTTGGGGTTTTAAATTGCCAAGATCTTGGACCGAGAAGGCGGGAACTGCACAAAATATGTCATGTGCAGTCACAATAACCTCTAGTAGCCCGGCATGTATTGCAAAAGTAACCCTATGGGAGAGTTCTATTGGAGAGTGCTGAAGTGTAAACACTGTTTTTTTGTCTTGAACTCCATTGAACCTCACATATTGAAAACACAGTTTTTTTGGGGTCTATTGTCCTATGCGCTTAAGTGCGGAGATGTGCACTTTTATGACTGCGCACATTCTATTGTCCACATATTACATTTGAAGTGGGGAGTCATTTAAGTTCATACCTTGTTGAACATTTTTAAACAACATTTCAAAAGGGCAATATTGGAAGGTAGAGTTTTGTTTTCAGATTACTGACATGATTTTTGCAGAAGTGTAAGGTAACAACTTTCACATTAAGAGTATTTGGCAATGATTGCAGGAGCGGGAGAAAACAAGTTTATTTAATGATGCTGCATGTAAGTAAATAATAATTATTTTTAAATATTAAAAAACACAGTGCCTTTGGTGATTTGGAAGTTAAATTTTTCCTTTATTCAAAGTATACAACACTGAAAAAGCAACAGGCCTACCATGCCTCTAAAATATTTTCTTACAAATATGTTGGAAAAGAGTGAGTATTCAAGGTAATGTTTCATATTGCATCCAGTCACTGGTGGTTTGTATCAAGCTTGTGTTCTCTTGGTTCAGTTAATTTATTAGGAGCAGGTGAAAAACTACACCTAAATACCTGCTGCTTTTAGATGCTTGCAATTAGCCAGTCGAGTAGGCTGTTCTCACATAACAATAAACTAGATGTACCGCATAGCAGTACATGGTATGACCGCCGCAGTGTATTGAAGTGTGGGAACCGTAGGTATGGTGAGTTTGTGGTAGGTCAGTGTTGTGAGATGAGAGTTTGTGTGGAAATGATTTGCAGGAAGTGGGCATGGATGTGGGTTTTGAATGAATGACATTCTGTGTGTTTGTGTATATTATGTGTAGTTCCCACCTTCTGTGCCCAAGATATTGGCAATGCAAAATCCCAATTTTTGCATTTAACTATATCACTAGGTGGCACTATGCTTCAAGTGAGTGTTTATAGGATGGGTTGATACGGCTCTTTAGCACTGGCTTACTAACACAAAATCATTGTCTTGGGCAAAATTTTTGATAAGTTATTTAACAAAAACTGTTTTTGTACACCTAGCTTTTACCGGAAACATTGCACCATGTGATGAAATGTCACAAAATTTGGTGCATATGAAAAGAAAGCCGTTCAGAGTTGTCATGTCAACATTGACCAAATCTGAGCAATTAGAAGCCGAGATATGGACTTTTGGAGAATTTTAAGCTATGTTTTGAATTTTGATTTACATGTAACTTTGAAACAGTCCATCTCAAGATAAAGCCTTTGATAACTTTTTGTCAGCATTGTCTGTAGATGACATGTACCAAATTTCGTGCGATTCACATGAACGGCCTATGACGAGTTCGTTTGGTTTCGCTTTCACAATGTTAAAATTTCACGGAAATTCTTTTTGTTAGAAGTGGGCGTCGACCAGTGTTTTCAATGCGGGAGGTTCAATAGATTTCACGACAAAAAAGAACTGCTTGTAAACATTACTGTTCTCTAGATAATAGGCAAAATGACATTTTGTACAATTACAGCGCCCCCCTATGGGCCAAATTGTATGGCATGTGCTGTGCTTTTAGAGGTCTTTGTGCTGATTGTGCATGACATATTTTGTGCAGTTCCCACCTTCCCAGTCCAAGACATTGGCAATACAAAATCCCAATTTTTGCATTTACCCCTATCACTAGGTGGCGCCATGCTTCAAGTGACAGTTTATGGGCTGGGTCAATGCGTCTTTGTAACCCCGACATAATACCACAAAATCACTGTCTTGGGAAAAAATGTTGATGAGTTTTAAAAAAAAAAAAAACCTGTTTTTGGACCCCTAGCTTCGACAAAAAACATGGTCCCCTTTGACAAAATATCACAAAATTTGATGCACATGAAGAGAAAGCTGTTTAGAGGTGGCATGTCAATTTTCACAACATTGGAGAAATTAGAAGCCAAGATATGGACTTTGGAAGAATTTTAAGCTATGTTTCAAATTTTCATTGACATATAACTTTTAAACGGTTTATCTCAAGACAAATCCTTTGATAACATTTAGTCATCATTGTCTGTAGATGACATGTACCAAATTTGGTGAGATTCACATGAACGGCCTCTGACAAGAGTTAGTTTGGTTTCACTTTCACAATGTTAAAATTTCACGGAAATTCTTTTTTTTGGAAGTGGGCGTCGACCAGTGTTTTCAATGCGGGAGGGTCAACAGATGTCACGACAAAAAAGAACTGCTTGTAAACATTACTCTTCTCTAGATAATAGACAAAACGACATTTTGTACAATTTTTGTACAATTACAGCGCCCCCTATGGGCCAAATTTGATGGCATGTGCTTTTAGAGGTCTTTGTGCTGATCGTGCATGACATATTTTGTCCAGTTCCCACCTTCTCGGTCCAAGATATTGCCAATATAAAATCCCATTTTTCGCATTTACCCATATCACTAGGTGGCGCTACACTTTAAGTGAGTGTTTATGGGCTGGGTCGATACGCCCCTGTAACACCGACATATCACAAAAAATTCATGTTGTTCGGTGAAACATTCACTGAGTTATTCAGCAAAAACTTTTCGGCGTCTCCCCCTCTTTGATGGACACTGGCACAGCGGGGGGAGGGGGGGGGGCTTGGGGGCCAAAAGCTCCTATTCGCTTAAAAACTTCTAGGGCTACATGCCTACAAAGATTCATCTCCCTCAGAGTTACAGTGTCCTGGC
The DNA here is from genome assembly GCA_030347295.1 of Setipinna tenuifilis. Classification (NCBI taxonomy): domain Eukaryota; kingdom Metazoa; phylum Chordata; class Actinopteri; order Clupeiformes; family Engraulidae; genus Setipinna; species Setipinna tenuifilis. The sequence continues at coordinate 30,942,697 of CM059272.1, forward strand.
AATCGTTGACGAAAAATCGGTGAAAAAAAAAAAAATTCAAAAAAAGGGACAAATCTCGGCAACACTATAATGACCGCTTTCACTAGCTTCGCTAGCGGCGGTCATAATAACAGCATCTTGAACACCACAGTCTATGCTCACCCAAGATGCAGAGTGGATAGAAATAAGTTTTTGCAACCTTTTTTAAAATGAAAGCCTGGCTTGTACATTCCAGTGATTTACATTGATAATGCCCCCATTAATACGGATGTACACATTCCATGTTTTAGGATTAACCATTTAGATGGGGGACTATATTTCGCGGAACCACAGGTGAAGCACAGGCAAAGCACCACTGAAAGGTGGCAATAAAATCTACTGTTTTTAAGAAATGTTTTCTCTAAGTTGTGTTTGTCTTTGTTTCCAGATTCAGTTCTGTCAGCATGGTATCTGTTACCTTCCAGTGTAAAAAACAGAGTAAGCCACTCATTGAAGGTCGCTTCTTTCTGGTGGCACATTTTACTCCGACCAGACGAAAGTCATGCCACCACAATATGGGCTGTCATGGCAGGATTTCTGGATTCAAAGTAGGTGTCAGTGTTTTTATTCTATTGAAGCTATTCTATTGTCTATTAAAGCATTTTATATATATATATATATATATATATATATATATATATATATATATATATATATATATATATATACACAGTATGTCTCAAAAGTGAGTACACCCCTAACATTTTTGTACTTTTTTTATTGTATGGGAGAAGTCTAAAGATATAATACTTTTCTACAACGTAAAGTAGGCAGGGTACAGCTTATATAACAGTGCAAATTTGCTGTTCCCTCAAAATAACTCAACACACAACCATTAATGTCTAAACCACTGGCAACAAAAGTGAGTACACCCCTAAGTGAAAATGTCCAAATTGTGCCCAATTAGCCATTTTTCCTCCCTGGTGTCATGTGATCCATTAGTGTTACAAGGTCTCAGGTGTAAATGGGTAGAAGCTGTGTTAAATTTGGTGTTAAATTTGCTAAATACTGATACTCATTGGAAGTTCACCATGGCACCTCATGGAAAAGAACTCTCTGAGGATTTAAAAAAGAAAATTGTTGCTTTACATGAAGAAGGCCTAGGTCATAAGAAGACAGCCAACACCCTGAAACTGAGCTGCAGCACAGTGGCCAAGACCATACAGCGCTTCAAGAGGATAGGCTCTACTATGAACAAGCCTCGCCATGGTCGACCATCTTTAGACTTCTCCCATGGAAAGATATAATAGAAAAAATACAAAAATGTTAGGGGTGTACTCACTTTTGTGACATACTGTGTATATATATATAATGGAATAGTAGTTTTAATCTGGTAAACATGTATATACAGTATGTCACAAAAGTGAGTATATTATATCTTTCCATGGGAGAAGTCTAAAGATATAATACTTTTCTACAACGTAAAGTAGGCAGTGTACAGCTTATATAACAGTGCAAATTTGCTGTTCCCTCAAAATAACTCAACACACAACCATTAATGTCTAAACCACTGGCAACAAAAGTGAGTACACCCCTAAGTGAAAATGTCCAAATTGTGCCCAAAGTGTCAATATTTTGTGTGGCCACCATTACTATCCAGCACTGCCTTAACTCTCTTGGGCATGGAGTTCACTATGTTAGGGGTGTACTCATTTTTGTGACATACTGTATATATTTATGTATGTATGTGTGTGTGTGTATATATGCACACATTTAAACCAATGCACCATTACAAGTATTATTTTACAAATTTTACAAAATGTTTGTTTTTTTTGTCAGTGTAAGCAGTGATCTAAGCCTGCAAAAACTGGAGCGCATTGAAATCTTGGAAAGCCTTTTAAATGCCATGCAGAAAGGATGGGTATGTTTGCCGTGTTGTGTTTCAATATGACATAAAGCCTGGCCTGTTTTTCTGCATGAACCCAACGCTGTAATTGTGGGCATAGCTCGGTTACCTGTGATTGCTCAGCTGGCTCGGTGTGTAGAGTTCGTCATTCAGCAGGGAAGTTAACAACATGCTACAATAACTGCAAACATGCTTTTTGATCACTGATGGGGTTATTTGATTGTACCGTGTCTATTTCTCAGTAATGTTTTAAAGTCAGCATTTTTTTGACCAAGCAGTACGTTGTGGACAAACGTTGGACGTTCGCTTGCCAACATAACATAAACTGGTGGCATACACCGTGCAAACAACTTAAGATTAGTATTTTTGTGCCAGTGACAATTGCAGGATATAAAGCCCTTTTCACAATTGGCTCACGAGCACTTTAAAACACTTTGCGATTGGAATTGTTTAGCCTCGTACGAATGTTACATACATTGTACGATGTCTCGCATTGGTTGCATGCCTTTTAGTGGTCGCATCACGTCTCTTCAGAAAAGTGGGCATGCACACTATTCAGACACGACCTTATACGATCAAATGTATCGCAATGCAATGCACGAACATTAGAACAAACATTTTGCAACGTTTTGTGTACTCACAAGAGTGATGCACGATTTGTAAAGGTCATAAGATGAATCGCAGCTGTCTATGCGTCTGTTTAACGACATTGACAGTGTTGGCCAACGTGTCTCATGTAATCTTGCAAAGTTTTACTATCAGTGCACGATTTAGCAGCTTCAATTTGCCATGCTTTGCGACTACTGTAATAACTAACTAGTGAGTTCGTTCACTCAGCCTCACACGAACTTGGTTGGCTCTTCGGTGCAGGAAAAAAACAACTTTATGAAATTTCCACTGCCAACATGAACATACCTGCGGGCTTTCAGACGGACAGACTAATCCAACATTTCCACACTGGGCTGCTCACCACTACTGCTCTCTAACTCTCCTTTTAAAATAAAGGACAAGGATAGATTCCGTGCTACACTACTATATAAACTCTGTATAATCACCTGTTTCAGACCACCATTGACAATGGATGCTACTGCACCAATACCTCGTTGCCATCTGCTGGGCTTGCTGAATGTCCGAGCACAATTCCCCTCTGACTCGTACGGGTGTTCGTACCATGAACTGCATAATTCCATGAGTGCCGCACGTTCAAACGTCCAATTACCAGATCAATCGCGTGACCCTATTGCACTATCTTACAACACCTGCTTTCATTGTACAATATTCGCAAGATATATGGCAAGATTTAATGCGTCTGCATTGCACAACGGTCGCTTTACACGTGCAAGTTTTGTACGAATACTTTTTCATATGCGATTATTTCGGCAACAGTTAACGATCCATATCAAAATGTATCTGTCGCACGAATGGGTTGTCGCTACTGCTTGTGAGCCAATTGTGAAAGGGGCTTTAAATAGACAATCCATGCAAGAAAAGGTCAAATAAATTCAACTGCATTTTGGTGGTGAACTGTAACTGCATAGGGCAGCGACACAACTCACAGTATGGATTTCATGCAGAAGCATAACTCAGCCTTAAAGGAAAAGTTCCATATGAATCAATCCAGGTTACAGGCTGCTATGGCTGCTAGGGAAAAAAAGAACAAGAAAAGTTTATGCAACATAGACAGAATAATGAACTGGTAGAAACTAACACTAACTGAATAGGGAATAGAAAAAAACTCCTTTTCATTTTTTCTATGCCCCATTTAGTTAATGTAATCTGTTCAATTATAAATAACCTATAATTAGGTTGTTATAAATGTCTTTATAATTGTTTCTCTCTGCAGCTGTCTGACAAGCTCACAAGGCAATTAATACCAATGAGTGCCTGTTTTCAGTTGTCGGTAAGTTAAATATTTTTCAGCAGGTTTTTTTTTTTTTCATATATTTAATCAATCAAAAAAGTAATGTAATTGTACTGATTGCAGATTACATCAGCTGAGCAGCAATAGTTCATAAAGAGGTCCTTAATTCTGTTGTAGCTGTACTAAAGTCTACATGATTATGTAGGAAAACTATTACTGCAGTGAACAAAAGCAAAAGGGTGCACATTTACGCACATTTACGGTTTAGGAGTATTGTTCTGACGTTGGAGAGTGGCCTCACTTGTAAGTATAACAAATATAGGTTGAAGACTTCTGAATTACTATGATTACAGCAGACCTCCACCTCAACCATTTAGGTGTCTTTCAATGAGTATGACCTCAGATAGCATTGTTGTTAGCATTAGCATGGTCACATAGTTTTTATTTGCATAATTTTTTCCTTTTTTTCTACTCCAAGGCCAAATTTTGGGTGAATCTTTATTATTTTAAATAAAAGCAATTGGCCAAGGACTACATTTGGTTACTAGTACTACTATTCTTTGCAACACGTTATTATTTGTAATGACACTAAGGAGTTGAAAGAAAAAAAGTGTCAATAAAGAGTATGAGAGAGTATGATTTTAAGACTATCAATTTAAGCTTAAATTCAAATGTAGACAATTTACCATTTCTGTGAATGACCAACACATGTTTTAAGAGTTTTTTTTGAAGCAAAATGTGATCACCACTAGCCCCCACTGGTTGACCTGTAGAATCAATACATTTGTTGTATGCACATGATAATATATACAAATAATAATAATAACAAATGACACACTTTTTCCTGGTACCTTGCCAATACATCACGCAACTATTGTAATTATTGAATGTCTTAAATGTGGGCTGCGAGGAATGGTTTAATTACCTTGTCTGGACCTATCTTTCTTATACTGTCCAGTCACCCTTCCTGTACTACATAGGCAACATTTGATGCAAAATAGACCAAATAATGTTCTTTGTTCCAGAAAAGAGGTTCAACAAACACTGAGTTTAAGTCTAAACTTGAGGTTGGTTGAACCCATGATAACGAAACCCGAGCAGGCGGTTCCAAAATGGCGGTTATGAATGATCTCAACCAGCCCCATATTGCTTAACCTAAACTTGTGCGCGTCACAGCAAATCTGAAACTGCGAAAACGACGAGTCTCTTACTTGTCTTGAGGCTTCCTAGGAGTGAGAGCTGCAAAGAAAAGCAACACAAATGTGATCTGGCCTAGCAGAGAATCGCAGATCATGTAAACGTGATGTTTAGGCTATATGCAAAGCACCCAGTTTATTAAATCAGTGAATATTTGAACTATACCTATAATATTCTTTTAAGTATGATGTACAGACTACTTTACTGTTTTTTGTGGGTGGATATCATCACGTCTCCCATATGTAGGCCTATGCATTTTATGACTGGTGTTATAGGCTAGTACTCAAGCCCATTGTCAGTATTAACGTTCTTTTATAGTAAGACAATGAACATACCATCGGCCACAGAGGAGCTAACCATAATATGTGCTGAGATAAAGCCTATTATTATGACCGCCGCTAGCGAAGTTGGCGATAGCGGTCATTATAGTGTTGCCGAGACTTTTTCCCCTTTTTTTTTTTTTTTTTTTTCCACGGATTTTTCATCAACGATTGCCAGGACACTGGAACTCTGGGGGACATGAGTCTTTGTAGGCATGTAGCCCTACAAGTTTTTGAGCGAATAGAAGCTTTTGGTCCCCAAGGGCCACCCCTCCACTGTGCCAGTGTCCATCAAAGAGGGGGAGACGCCGAAAAGTTTTTGCTGAATAACTCAATGAACGTTTTACCGAACAACATGAAATTTTTGTGATATGTCGGTGTTTTTCCCAAGACAGTGATTTTGTGGTAGTATGTCGGGGTTACAAAGACGCATTGACCAAGCCCATGAACTCTCACTTGAAGCATAGCGCCACCTAGTGATAGGGGTAAATGCAAAAATTGGGATTTTGTATTGCCAGTGTCTTGGACTGGGAAGGTGGGAACTGTACAAAATATGTCATGCACAGTCAGCACAAAGACCTCTAAAAGCACAGCACATGCCATACAATTTGGCCCATAGGGGGCGCTGTAATTGTACAAAATGTAATTTTGCCTATTATCTAGAGAACGGTAATGTTTACAAGCAGTTTTTTTTGGTCGTGACATTTATTGACTCTCCTGCATTGAAAACACTGGTTGACGCCCACTTCCAACAAAAAGAATTTCTGTGAAATTTTAACATTGTGAAAGTGAGACCAAACGAACTCGTCATAGGCCGTTCATGTGAATCTCACCAAATTTGGTACATATCATCTGCAGACAATGGTGACAAAAAGTTATCAAAGGATTTGTCTTGAGATAAACAGTTTAAAAGTTACATGTCAATAAAAAATTGAAACATAGCTTAAAATTCTCCAAAAGTCCATATCTCGGCTTCTAATTGCTCATATTTGGTCAAAGTTGACATGACAACACAGGGTGCAATGTTTCTGGTCAAAGCTAGGTGTACAAAAACAGTTTTTGTTAAATAACTTATCAAAAATGTTGCCCAAGACAATGATTTTGTGTTAGTAAGCCAGTGTTAAAGAGCCGTATCAACCCATCCTATAAACACTCACTTGAAGAAATAGCGCCACCTAGTGATATAGTTAAATGCAAAAATAGGGATTTTGCATTGCCAATATCTTGGACCAAGGAGGTGGGAACTACACAAAATATACACAAACACACAGAATGTCATTCATTCAAAACCCACATCATGCCCACTTCCAGCAAATCATTTCCACACAAACTCTCACCTCACAACACTGACCTACCACAAACTCACCATACCTGATTCCCACAGTTCAATACACTGCGGCGGTCATACCATGTACCACTATGCGGTACATCTAGTTCAAATTTCAATTTACTGAACCTACAACTCAGTCTTTACGTGGGTCAGCTGAATATGTACATCTAACAGACTGTAAATGAGGCTGTTAAAGAAGCCGAGAAGCCAACAAGCTTCAATATATACGGCAAAATAAAAAAATAGCCAATAGCTGTACGTAAATGGGCCGAATTCCATTAAATGCAACATGATTGCTGTGTTATTTTAGATGTCTGCAGGGTCTACAGGGTCTGTCTGTAGTGACAGACAATGAAAGATGATCTGGTGATGAAATATTTAACATTCAAAATTTTAAATAAAGGTAAAGGAAAGCTGTGCAGAACAACCTGTCAGTCCATGATTTCATTATTGGATATAGCCTGTAATTCAGTGTTTCTCTTTTCAGGCAATGAAGGAAGCAATGACTGTAATAATAATAACTGTAAAGATGGTGTTATGTGCATTTTTAACTGAAGTGATTTTGACAAATTTGATTATGCACTCTTTCATCCTCCTGGTAAAAGAGTTCTTTAGGTTAGGAATTAATACATTGTGCAACTTTGCGATATTGTGCAATATGGCACATGCAACAATTATATTGCAAACCGTTACTGGACTAACCCTCAGCCCATGCAAACACTGAAACGTCTCCTTAAGACATTGCAAATGTCATTTCTATTTCACCACGGGTTCTGTTGTGGGTTGCATTAAACCTGGTTTGCGCTGCAGCATCCAGATCAAGGTGGACATGTATGCTGTGGAAATTATTTTTATTGATATAATTTGCCTCGTTTATGGATCTAGCTTTAATTATTGCTTCGTTACCAGATTTCAGTGCATATTCAGAAAACCTAAGTGATGCTTACATGCCAGTTGATGAAACTCCATCTTAATCTTAGATTGGTGGTCAGGAAAACAAATGAAGTTGTGCATGAAACCTTGTAGCACAAGGAACACTTTACGCACCCACCAACAAACACTTGCTTTGCTTGTATGCTGTGTGTCTCCAACACTGCCCAAAAAACTTCCCGTCACACAACAGAGCATTACACATTGTTTGCAGAGAAGTAAATTAGGAACCCTGATGCGTAATGTTGCAAATGTATGGAGACTTTTTTTCAAATGTAATGAGCATTCCCCTGAAAAACCGTACGCTCTTGTACATAATAGTTTGGAAATATGTCATGGTCTTGTCACCCTCTCATGGTGAATAACACAACTTGGGCTTTTTGTAAGTCGCCTTGAATAAAAGCGTCTGTTAAATGTAATGTAATTTGGTTTAGAAGTGGCACTTTAATTACATGACTTGGGTTATGTCTTGAGTTATAATTCCCCAGATTTAATGCAATTTGGGACTGTGTTTATTCAAACAGGATGGTGACCTTACAGATGAGGCAATGATATGGCTGGGAAACACAGGAGAGTCCAACATTGTGCGAAAGGTTCATCAGCTGGGGCCCCGATATATCCGCTATGAAGTCCTCAGGTTCATCTTTGGGAAATGTAAAAGGAAGTTTGCTGGACCTAATAGCTGAGTAATACCTTACAGAGCTGAATTGTTATTTGTACTGGGTTGTTACAGTTTGCCTTGTGTTAAATTCCTTTAATAGTCTCCCCCCTCTCAACTGAAGCTGTATCCGGTCAAAGTATCCTGTTGAAATTGAAGGACGAGTTCAACCTAGAGCCAGACACTTGGTCAAAAGAGGTGATGTTTTTGTCAGCTAGTCTACTGCGCTTCTTCACATTGGGCTTGGGCAGCATTTTGAAAATACCTAATACTAGAGTACTTTGAAATACTGACATGCATAATTGTTAACACTGTGACCTACTACAGGTCACCGTAAGAAATACTGAATTATTTTGCTAACATCAGAGTAGTAAGTACTCTGGTTAATACAAAAGAAGCAGTTGCATTCCAAATGAAAGAACACGCCAATGTACTAAAAATATACCTTCTGACATGAAATATACCGGTGTATGAAGAGATTGATACTGCCCAAGACAGCCAGAGTTTCATTGGGGGGAATAAAAGAAAAAAGGTTAACACTTTAGTTTATGGTGTCACAAAAATACATTATGTAAGTACAACAATAAGTACATGACCTAATCTACCTAATTTGGTAAATACTGTAACAGTGACACTGTAAAATTAAAATTTTAAATTTCTGACCAAGAAATGTATGGTGGTAAATTAACAGAGACATAGTCACTGGACAAGCAACAACTATTTAGAAACTTTTATAGTAAAGCACTTCTTCAGCAGTAGTAACATTTGGTTTTAAAAATCAACAGAAAAGTGAAGATATGAAAAACAAAGGGAATGAGCAGTTTCGAAGAAACAAATTCCAACTAGCTCTGAAGTGGTACTCGAAAGCCATCAAATATCAGTAAGTACCAAGTCTCCATGGGTAATTACTCTGACTATTGAGTTCATCATTTCTCAGTTTGATATGACATGACGCCCTTACATGGAATCAGAATTAGGATGTGATTTATTTACCAAGTATACTAAGGCTGCTTTCACACCTACTTTTTTCCGTTCCAAACCCTGTACCGATACAAATATTTGCCATTTTTCCTGGGTTTGTTTCATGTTCACACAGCCAACTGTTAGAAAAGAACAAACCCATGTGCGATTAAACTATGGAATGAGAACATTCTGAGCAATGTAACTGAGATAAATAGATGTGATTTCCATACAGACTGAACTTTATTTGAATATAAAGGGTTGAGAATAAATATACTGGTTTCAATGGGGAAAAACATAACTTGTGATGTAATGTTACAGCAAGTAGGCTACAATTATGTTATCCCATTGTACTGGAACAATAGCTTTCATGTTGTAAATTAAAGGTTGTAGAGATCAATTGGAAACGAGCTGAGACCACCTTGTCCAAACGGTCTGGGACCATTTTCTTCCGGAACAGAGTATGATTGCTGCTTTTACATATACCCAATTGAACTGATCGCTGGGGGAAAGCAATCCACATACCGTTCTAAAGAGCTGGGTGTGAAAGCACCCTATCATACACAAGAAATTTGTTGTTGTTTTTTTTGTTTTTTTACTTTTTTGACTCTCTAGTATACTTTCAATATATAGACAAATAGTTATCACTAGACAAAAGTGATACATAAGACCAACAATTGTGATATAAAACAGTGACAACATTTGGTAGGATGAAAGGACCGTACATGAATGTGCCATATTGAAAGACATCAACAATTATTTGTTGATAGTACCAGGGTTTTAAAAAAAATAGCAGTTTTAACGAAGATAACAATTAATCGTACAGCTTCGTCTCAATGCTTAACCTTGTAACACCGACCATTATAGTCATGTCAGTGTGCCATTTTGTCACGACTGTAATATTCAGGTCATTCTCCTTCTGTGACAGAGAGCTACCCTGACCTATCTTGAGTACTGTGGCCATGCTCTAGGTATTCTGTGAAGTGGTCCAACTCAAAGAAAATTAGTAAAAATTGATATGAAGCTTGACTTAAAAACAATACACTGCAAATTAGCAATATCTGACACAAAAAAAAAAAAAATTGGATATTTTCCCTGAATTTCGCAATCCAAGACCAGAATGTAGACTTTGTAAAATTTTTAGTGGCATTTGTTTCATTTTCTCTGTTAATAAAGTTCTTTTATTTCCTCAGTCCAGCTAATCATGTACTCTATGGAAATAGAGCCATTTGCCTTATTCGTGTCGGAAAATATTTGTAAGTATTTTTCTTACTTTCATGCTGTATACGTGCTGAAATTTGTGTTAGATGGACTGTGATTACTTACATCTTGACCACTTTCAGAAAAGCTGTTGGGGATGGGAAACGTGCCACAGTTCTAAAACCAGATTGGGCTAAGGTAAGCGTTCTCATACAAGTTGTGTTTAAGGTGAGAAGGTAAAGAATGAGCTTGTGACTGTCTGCAGCTGGGATGACACCATTACAGCTTTGATGGTACAATTATTGTTTCAGGAATAATCACCAGTATACGATTGTTATGATTATTATGCATTCACTGAATTTATTTTAAAAAACAGTAAAATTCAACTGTTTCCCTCGAAGGGAGTTGGAAAATGAATCTATTTCCCAGAAAAGTCTAGTATTGCTTATTTTGGCTGTGAAGTCTGTAAATAAGTTTGTTTCGCATATATTGAGAGGGAGAAAGGGTAGGTCTTTCCTCTACGTGCTGCTGAAGGTCTTTCCATGGGACCAGTATCGTTAACAAATATGGCATCCAGTTCCTCCTCCTCCTCATCACCAATGAGAGGAAAGCCTGGATAGAGGAGTGGAGGATGAGACGTAGAGACCAGAAAGTTGATTGAGCTACCTGATTGTTCAAGATCCACATTTTTGTCCTGAGTATTTGCTATGAGTGCTGTAAAACTCTCTTTAATTTTTGTCATAGGCATTCTCTACAGGCTTACCAATTTGTTTTATATTTTGGCAGGGTCACTATCGTTTTTGTGAGGCCTTGTTTCTTCTGGAGCAGCGTAAGAAGGCCCTGGAAGCTAACGAGATGGCACACAGTCTTTGTCTGTCTGATTCAGAGGGCATTAAAGAGCTTCAACGACAGAGAGCCAAGTTCCTGTTGGAAATGGAGGATGGAAAAGGTATGACCTCAACAATGGTGGCAGCTAGGGCCTAATGGTTAGGGAGTTAGGATCGGAATTGAAGATTCAATTCCTGTACCAGTAGGAAAAAATGTGGGTGGGTGAGGGATTGAATAACCAGTGCTCTCCTGCACCCACATCCATGGCTGAAGTGCCCTTAAACAAGGCATCTAACTCCATGTTGCTCCAGGAGGACTGTCTTTGTACCTTGTTCACTGCAAATCGGTCTGAGTAAGAGTGACGGCTAAATGTAATGTGAAATAATAAAACCCAAGTAAGAGTGAGGTTGCAGGGGAAGCACCACAGTTAATTACAGGGCCTTGGATGAAAACACCCCTTGTCCACCCATTTGCTTCTAAATGTTAAAGGGGTCCTTCTGTCAAAAACCACTTTTAGTAGCTCGATTTACAATGTGGTGGGTCACAACAAGCAGTATATGCACGCAGCATTCCAAGACGTGAAATTCGACCCTCATGGTTTTACTGGTTATTGAAGGGTCGAGCTAACCAAAACGAGCGGATCAGAGCATGCTAAACCTATCTACGTCACTAGATCGTAAGCCCCGCCCAGAGCCATGTATGGCAAGCCCACATCCCAAAGGATTGGTGGACAGAAGCTAGGTGAGTGAAAGACAGTGAATTTGCCCAATCAGAGGTGCCTTATTGACACGTCATGGATATTCACGAGGGACACCGGAAAAGCCAGTCGTTCAACCACTAGACCTGTTATATCTTACAGAAAACAGCGTCACACAAGAGATCTAGGACATATTTTTTCACAAAAATGACGCACAATGCATTTAACCATAGTGGCAACACAGAAATATGAATAAAAATAACGATGGAAGTTCCCCTTTAATTGGTGGCTAAATTCATTATTTAACACCCAAAACGCATATACATTGTAAAGTAAAAATGTCCAATATCTGTGTTTTGTATTACTTTGTCTATGCCAAAGGCGCCTCATGAAGGATTCTGTTGACTATCATGGGCCCATTTTACTGGTGATAGCTGGATATCACCTTAAAAATAATGTGGTTTATGTCATAGCTTAGATGGCAGAAGATAATAGGTGTAACGGCCTCTCTGCTTCACATTGGGGCTGCATTAGCACCGTTTGCTACCCTAATGCACTCACATTCATTATCACTTGCATAGAAAGGTAATAGTATTTGAGTGTTTATTCTGCACTGCACAGTGGAATATTTCTAATCTGCAGTTAAGTCAGGTAGACTATTGGTGTCCTATAATTTTTCCTGTCTTCACAGTTCATATCGGTGTCTTAAACATTTTGTTTTTTATGTACCGTAGATGAAGAAAAGCCAGACAGATCTAAGAGGCCTGGAAATCTAAAATCCTCAAATAAAAGGTAGGTGCACGTAAATTTATTAAAACATGATCAAGTAGATAAATTGCAGAAGCCGTAAACCGCATGTGGTGGAACAAATGAAGGTAGTAAGTTGTTATTTTATAGGCTAATTAATCTGTCCAACTTTTCTGCCAATTTATCTGTAACGTAAGTCCATACTATTTATCTGCCAATTTATGTGTAATGTAATCCTGTACTCAACCTGAAACTTGCATGAGATTTGAGTTCTGCTTACATTGACACTGATAATTAACAAGCTTTGTGTTTACTTTGCCTAAGTCTACCGTGCCTGTTTACATTATATGTTTGTTTATTTTTGTTTCATAAATTAGGATTGTAATCTGCATACTAATGGAGCTAAAGTTTGAATTCCAAAAGCTAATAGCCAACTTCACTGAATCTGATGAGTGGCACTGTGACAAAATGATCCTGCTGCCTTTTAGTGATTATGCAACAGCATTGTCAGGTTTAAATGGAACATTAATTGCAAATGTCCACGGAATTTGACAGGATATACACTACATAACACCTTGTGGATAAATTTCACTCCTGTAGCAGTACTGTTGAAAAAATATACAATTATTTTCGTTTTGTTTAATTTTATCCTAAAATAATGCAAGAATCATTGTCATGCAAGAAAATTGTAGTTCCTGCAATCCCAGCCAATATTTGTATGTACTGTGCTTGAAATATTACACAATACTTCTTAGAGTGGTATTCCTTGGGACTGAATCAGTTGAAAACCCCTGCTCCACTGAATTGTTTCTCCCTCTAGTGGCTGATGTCAATATTGGTAAACTTAGTAAAATATTATTTTGATATAAGGTGAGAATATATCATAGCCATGATTTATATTATATTTTATATTTAGATTTAAAATATATATTTAGATTTTAAAATTACAGCTTATCTGCAAATAATGAGATCTTAAAATTGTGACTTATCTTGAGATTATGGCTTAATACATTGAAATAGGGACTTAATATCTTGAAATAATGAAATAATCGAAATTTTTAAATAAAGAAGAATATCTTCAAATAACACTTTTCCTTAAAAAACCTTCCTGACCTGTTATTATGGAAAAATGAAATAATATCTTCAAATAAAAATATAATATGTAGTGTTGGAAAGGTAGTTTTTTTTTTTCATATTTTGCCCTCACAATATGGCGACACGCACTGTTTGTGTCCCAGAATATACTGCGCAGCTGACTTCTGTTCCCATGCCCTATGCCGGGTGGAAGAACATTTTCACGTGCAGCACGCATATGCACTAGGAGTGACCTAACTTATTTCGAAAAGAGCAAGTACTAAACGGTTTCTCTGGGAATGACACCATTAAATTATTATCTTGAAAAAACAAGAAATGAAATAGCGATTCGCTGCTCTTAGGGTTCAGGGGTTCTGTAATAAATGGCCTTCTTGTAATTTTGTTTGTATGTAGATCTCAAGGCACATTGGCAAAATGTGTACAACCTCAGTGTGATGTGGACCAAGGAAGTGAATCTGACCAAGTGCACAATGAATTCACCACAGAGAAAGAGGTTTGTAATACTCTTGTCCAGGTTGTAAGGTTGAGCAGATGTCTTCAGTCATTGCAAGTCTAAAACCTGTTGCTCAATGGCATTTTGTGTAGTTGTGTATTGTGGTCTGTGCATCTGTGCATTAGACTACTGACTACATGATGGCTCTGGCAATGAAAGGTGTAAGATGTTGGACTTCTGGTGTTGCACAGATTGTTTGTTAATGTTGATAGTTTGTTAATGACGCCATTGGAGAACCGACCACTGAATAGTCTTAGGGGGGATGTTTACATTTATGAAGAAGCCACAAAACAATGGCTTGGTGGTCAGTCGGATTTCAGCCGTTGGGGGATTGGTAGAGATGCCAGTAACTGAATTGAACATCCCAGAAACATTTTTTTTAAATAATATGGGTCCCTTAATACCATAATAAAGACATAATGAAACAGTAGATTATTACAAAAGCCTTTATTAGCAGATTCCAAAATGGAACTGAGAAACGTAAGACAACATAATACCCTAGGTATTTGCAAAAAAACATCAAAAAACGTCACAACTCTACCTCAGAAAGACTCAAAGACTATTTAGATATTTATTGCCACTGTCCCAACTTTTTTAAGTCATGTTGTCACCATCATACTCAAAACAATGTATTTTTTTACATACAACTGTACCGTATCTGAATTTAACATTTGATTTATATTTGTTCTGTTGTGAATAAAAAATGTTCTTGTGATTTTAGATTTTTTAATTTATTTATTTGTTTATTTATTTCATACACATTGTTCCAACTTTTTTGGTATTGTTTGTAGTTGTCATCAAAATAAAAAAAAAATTTAGTCATTGTTCATGTCTTTTGTGTCTAAACAGGAAGGAAAAGGCCTCATGAGTAATGAAGGAGATGCAGGTATGTTTTTTTCACTTTCAGTTTAAATGGGATTTAGAGACAGTCTATAAAATCTGATGTTAATCAGGAGATATTCATACAGGTAGTCCCTATTGCACTAAATATGTTGTAGTTTATCAAAGGTAATGCAGGCATGTGTAGTATGGAAATAGCTTATGAAATGTTTGTGCTTTACTGAATTAAAAACTTAAATAACTTAAAACGAGATCTGTGTGTTCTGGTTTTATGGTGTAGAATCTGACACTGGAATACATAATGAAGACAGGGATGGGACCAAACCAGCGAAAAGGTAATTGGCAACAGTTTTAGGGACAACATACTGTTTTACATTATATTTAGCTGATGGTCTTATGCAGAGTAACTTACTAATGTGGGGATAGGTACTTTGCTCAAGGGCACTTCAGCCATGAATGAGGGTACAGGACAGTCCTGGATATTTACTTCCCCACCCACATTTTTTTCCTGCTGGTATCAGGAATCAAACATACAACCCCCCGATCCCAAGACCAAGTGCCTATTCATTAGGCCACAGCTGCCTCAATTTTAATACACACTTTGGTACGTAATGAGATCAAGCTGCAGCATGATTTGCTTTTTCAAAAGGTTCTCACATTCTGTTTTTGCAACAAATGTCCATAAAGTGCTTTGGTCCCAGTCATTGGGTGGGTTTACATGGACTTTAGTATCCTTAATTTGAAGCTCTATCTTTGATCGTAAGCTGGATAAGATGTTTACATGTACTTGGAGAAACCTGTATACAGTATTTATATACTGTATATACTGTATTTACATGATAGAATTTCGCATACTGGTATTTATTTCACCGCTGCCAATAAAGTTGAATGTCAAAGTGCATGCTTGCGCAAATGGTAGCCGGTTGTCAGAATTCGGGATACATGCTACAGTATCCCGGTTTCTTTCTGAGTACACTCCAAGATAATATGCAAATGTGTGTGTGTGTGTGTGTGTGGGGGGGGGGGGGGGGGGGGGGGGGGTTGTAATACAAAGAAATTTTCATGAAGACCTATGAAACTTTTTTGTTGTATGTGCAGAGGCAACATTGAAGCAATCTGCACATTTTTAAACGAATGACATGCATTTTTGGGGCATACTGGCAGAAATCACTGTTCCATTCCATTTGTAATAGGCAAATACCCCAAAAGATCATGTAAGGGTACAATTCAAAGCAAGTAAACAAAATGAGTATTTCACATGTATGTAATACAAAACAAACAGAAATGCAAATTATTTGTAATGATTCTTGTGTAGTGGTTGTGTACTCTCCTTGCATTCTAATATATACAAGACTGAGACTGGATGGTTTTCTGTACCAACAATGGCAAGTGGAATAATCCATCTTGCAACACTTGCTTACTTTGGGATATTCTTTTCAGGGAAACAAGGAAGAAGAGGTGTCATGGAGTTGAAGCATGCCCTCAGGACACACTGAAAAGGAAAAGCAGATGTTCACAAGTGGAGAAGGTGAAGTATCTACACGTTGGTGAATATTGGCATGTAGTGTCTATGAGCGCACACCCAAATATAAATCAGATCTGATGGCATAATTCAGGTTAATGCAAATCATAGGGTCACAGGCTGTTCTGCAGATGGCATAGTATGATGAGGGCATTCTAACCTGCTCATTTTGAATTATTGATTTCTTTGGTTAGACTCAGACAACAAGTGATGGAGACCTGAAGAAACAGTTGGCCTGTGCTGTTTCAGATGCTCATGTGGCCTTGACTGATCAGCACTGGTTCAATGCCAAACAAGCTTTCCTCCAAGCTCTGGACATTCTGGACTCCACAACTCTGCAGGTACCCCAAATTGTTCCCTTTTCAGAAGTGTTTATACTAAATAATTTAATTAAGGATTTAAACCTTGCATTGTTTTTTAGATACATGGTGAAGCTGTATTTTTAGAACTGGACAAACCCTCTGTGATGTCACTCTTACTGTGCGTTCAGGCCAGCCGCTACTAAAGCAATAAAACAGCTGGAGACAACAAAGTTCTTGGTAGCTTATATCGCTCATGATGTGAAACAGCAAAGTGTTTTATCATACGTTTGCATTTCATTGATGTCAGTAAATCTACATGTTTCAATTGGTTACCGCTGAACCGCACCATGGCTCATTACCATAAGTTTAACTAGATTTTAACTTCTCTTTTTTGCTCTGGTTGCCCAAGACTCCTGGCTTTGAGGTCTTGTCATTCTGAATTCTCTGTCTCTCTGTACCGAAATACGGACATCTGCTGCTGTGGTAGCGCTAGTCGTTCCTGGTCTAGATGTACAGGTAGAATGTCTTGACAGCCAGATAAAGCTAAAAGGTTCTGGGCACTATCTTGGCCAGTTTATTTGATGCTGGTGTGGGGGGATTTTTAAATTCTATTAGTTTAATGCACAAATGTCACCAAGAAACACCAAATTCATATTTTGTACCAGGCTGTAAACATGTTTATTTCTGCTCTGCATATGCAGTTTTTAGCATGGGGGTCTGTGGCAATTGAGTAATTTCTGCAGCCAGCCCACAGTTCAACTTTAGAAAGTTCATTGTTTAACTTGGAATGTTGTCACCTGGGTAAAACATTATGAAACATAAATGACGCACTAATGTCTTGACAAGATGGTAAATGCTATCTTATTAGCCAACGGGCTACCAAAATAGCTTACCAGCTGTTACATTTTCCAGAAGAATTTGGGCATAAAGATTGATTTTTTATTTTTTTTTAGTGGTTGGACCTGATGTTTGTGTGGGGTTGGGTTTAAACATAGCTCTTTTTTTAACTGTAACAGAAGCAATATTGTCTTTTTACGTAGGAGCTGAGCATATCTGAAGTTGACAAACTCCTCCTCATGTATGGATATGCGACAGCTCTCATAGAGATCGGACAGCCACAGGTGGGATACGTGAATCTCTTGTTTTGATATTCAGGAAAAGAAAGGATTAGCCTATTAAACCAGATGATCTTTTTTCTATTCTGGTTACCACTGGATACACTGTACCCACAACTTTCTTTCTGAGTGCACTATCGCAGCCCTGTCATCATCACATTAAGCCCACCCAGTGAGTCTCTACGAGGATAGACTGTTATGATTGGTCCATTCACACTTGGTGTTAGCATCTAGCTTTTTAGGCTAGCATGCTCAAATGCTGAAGAAGTCATTGGTTGAAACATCTTCTGGATGTTAGGCAAAGGTGATGGTGATTTGGACTGAACAGTAATCATCTTGATGCTGTTATTTTGTGTAGGAGCTGGCAGAAGCTTCTAAGCTGTTTGTGCAAATGCAGTTCTGCTGTGATGAAAGGTTTAAATGCTTGGTTTACTCTGGAGTGGGCCGAGTATTGCTGAAGGAGAACAGGTATGAAGGACTTAAAATGTATCTTTGATATGATTAAATAGACTTACATGATATATGGACACATGTCTGTAGTTCAGTGTTTTACTGAATCGATCAGACATAATATTGTTTTTGATTGATATTGTAGGTTTCCAGAGGCTCTCAAACAATTTTCTGAAGCACTGCTGGTGGCTGAGAAGAAAATAACGTCTGAACAACTCACCTGGCCAACCACAAATGTGCCTGTTAAGGAAGCTCAGACAGAACATTTAAAGGTGGCCATTTTATTCTGTGTTAAATTGAGGCCCTTTGTCTTACTGTAAAGTGGTATGTTTCAAATTTATGTGGTGATGAAATAGCATGTTCTGAACTTCTTTCAACTGTATTTCTTCCAGGACTTTCTTGAGAAGTCCATCGAAATTTGCAGATTTCCCCCTTCCCCAGATGCAATATGCAGACACAAGATATTTCAGGACCATGTCAAGAGAGAAATTTACTTCACAGATCCAGGTTTTAAGGTAATTACTATTGTAATGTGTTACAAGTAGGCAGGCCTGTCCACACAGTGGTCCTTTTTATCTTGGGCCAGGGCTGTTAGTTGAAACTGTTAAAGGCTGTATTTGAAGGAAGAGGAGATCAAAAGTTCAAAGAAGGGGGCAGTTACTACCCCATTGGCATTGACACATGTTCATTAACAGCAGCTTGAACACATACCTCTCACTCACTTAGAGCATAAGTCATCATTAGAGAGCCTTTAGAGACCATAACTTCATGCTTTAGAGCTACTATAATTTCATGCATTGTTTTTGCAAAATTTCAAAGTAGGTTAAAAAAACTTTTCTTGTATGCAAAATGTATTTAGTTTAAAAGTTAATTTAATTTCTTTTTATTCAAAATTATCTTGTTGGCATGTTTTTAACCTCCATCATTTTATTGGTTCTTCATGAATTTGTCTTTTTACGTAAAGCAAATTGACTGATATGTATGAATTGAGCTTTCCAAATAAGCTAGCCTTGTCTTTTTATTCTTTAAAAAAAACAGGGATTTCATCGCATGGTGTGCAATCAGAGATGTGTTGTGGAATTCCATACCAGTTGCTGGAAGAAATTTAAAACTGCCACATTCCCTGACAAAACAGATAAGGCAATATATTCTTTAATATGTTACATCAGTAATATTTTTAATTTAGTTTTTGGGCTGGCAGCATTTAATATCGATATTTTACAGGATTTCTTACAGAAAACTTGTTTCACCCCTGACTGCACTGGCACAGTTTGTCACGTCATGATTGTCGGTGCAACTGGACGTATAAAATGTGAGGTAAGATTCTTTGATTGACAAGTGGCTTGAAATGATGTTGCTTGTAGCCTGACAAGCCAGCCCACATCAAATTATGTGGTATGGCCATGATGGATAGGCCAGGTGCTATCCAATGGGCGGCATCAACAGTTGTCTTTTTAAACTGCCTCTGCATGTGCTACGACCAATCAGAGCAACTTGTTTACCATAGCACTACACCAGTCACAGCCCTGCTGTCATCGTGTTAAGCCCACCCAGCGATTTGGTTGGTCCAGGGACGGACTGGTAATCTGTGAGTTCTGGAAAAGTCCAGAACGGCCGTCCAGTCTACGGCCGTAAATTGGTCTTTTTTTTTTTTCAGTCGACCGGCCCTGTCTAACAGTCTAACACCTAGGCCTACCAGAAGATGGCGCTGTACCGATAATTAGTCAATCAAACATAGGCCTACATTCTGTCAAAAAGCCAACAAAGAAGACCGTTTTCCTCTCTACCGCTCTGGAAATGGCGAGCAGAAAACGCAAAGAAAAAGGTGGATGGCAGAAATTAAAAGAGAAAAAAACAAAGTTGTTGGAGAATGAAGCTTTAAAATGTAGGAAGCTTACAGAGCTTTTTGACCGCGGTGGTGGGGCTAGTGCCGCCAGCAGCAGCAGTAACGTTGATGTGGAGATCGCGAATCAGATTCTGAGCAACATGATGCGGATCATGATGTGGAGGGAGAGACAGCAAGGGGATCTTCACCGCATGAACGTAGGCATGGCTACTTGCCGGAGGAGGAAGAAGAGGAGGTACTGGTAGGCCTTAAGTGACGTTATATCGGCCACTCAATTGACTACTCTGATAATCACCTTCTACTTATTTGATTTGCGTTGTGATGATAAATAATGGCGTATTGCCCTCAAAAGAAACACGGAGTGAATTTGACAAATAGGCTACATTAAAAATAAGGAAACACTGTAAATGACCGCAAATTAATTTCTTTATGCGCCGCAAGTTAATTGATGCATTGGCCTGGAACCTAATAAAACTTCAGCAATGATAACTTGTAATGGAAGACAAGGGAATCAAACTTCTATAGAGTTTAAAACTAATTTGTATCACGAAAAAATTACAAACAATAACACACATTTACACATTTGATTGATCTAAAGTTCTTGCATAAATACTCAAAAATGTTCTTGAAGAAACACTCAAAAATAGTTGTGTGGATTGACAGTTATGAAAATTATAAAAAAAGAATGGATAATTGATACTGTTAATTGTATAGCCTACTAAGTGCAAGCTTTTAAATAATGACTCAAAAAAATTATTTGCAAAACCCTCAAATTTAAATGTGTGAGGGATTTTAATTTGAAAATTCTGAAAAAGAATGATCAGTGCTACTGTCTTCAATATACATTCAAACAGTTCTTAAATAAATACTGAAAACAATAGTATGTGTGGGTCTATTTGGGGAAAAGTCCAGGGCCTTTTTTTGGTCCCAGTCCGTCCCTGGGTTGGTCCATCCAGTTTTGGGAGAAAACCTTCTGAGCTTCAGTGGGTCATTGATAAATTTCAATTGCTACCCCTAGAATATGTCCAGATTTCTATGGTAGGTGCATTGTAAATTTTGTTGTAAAATGTTTCTCATGCTGCAATATCTGCCTCCTGCAGTTTGAATCATCCATCCCTAAGCAGACGCTGGAGAAACCAAGAATAAAGCAACAACCAACAACGTAAATAATTTTCATTTCTTTTTACTACATTGTTGAACTGGTGGCTAACTTGTATCAGTACATGAATAACAAGCAATGACAAGCAGGTATCTGGTCAGGAATAATCAGATGGCCATTTTGACTGTGAGACCATGACTGTTTTTTAAAGGGACACTTCGCATTTAGGTGAAGTGTGGCAGTAGGATTTCCTAATCAGGCAGTAACACTTTAGCTATTATCTTAGCATAAATCATTGAATCGGATTAGAACAGCAGGATGCTATTTAACTCTAATGGAGTTGGAGCCTATTTACCAAAAAGGGGGAGTGTTTCTTTAAACCGTTGGTTTTCAAGGTTATTTGGTTGACTTTTCCTGTTTGTTTAGTGTTTCATGTTTGTCACGTTTACCATTGTTTTGTTTTTGTTCAAGTCCCAAGTCCATAAAAATCAAAGAAGAAAGAAAATTCAAGCCCAGCAGACAACTGGTTTCTGCTTCAGTTCAAGACCACTTGAGCTTGAACGAGAATGTCAGCATTTTAGAAAGTGTCGATAAAGGTATTAATAGGTATCTTCCTCATCCTAATCCATTAACACTTTATTTTTTTATTTTTTATAACCCAGTGTTTTTGTTTTATTTTTGTCTACACACAGTCCAAGCTTGGGTTGATGAAGATTATGTCTTGCGTCAACTTGGAGAGATGAGGCATTGTTTTGCAGATCAAACACTTGGAGTATTGGCTACTATGACTTCTCTGAAGCCGTGGATTGAGTCAGATTCAGTCAGAGGCCTTGACTGTCCAATGCTAAATGGGAAGGAGCCAACAGGTCTTAACGACGTGGTGGACATTCTGCTGCAAAGGAAGAGCAGAGTGTGGGCAAGAATCTTCATTCATGAGCTCAGTAACTTTGCTGACCTAACACCAAAACTGCTGGAGTGGGCCCAGCATCTGAATGCTCAAGGTGAAATGTGTGACATGTACTACCCTATCTTTCCTACTTTTCTTTTTCTGTGTCTCGTGTTTTCTTCCTGCAGTTTCTTATCTCTGTCTGTCTTTTTGAGCTCCCTCCTTTCCCTCTCCTCTCCTCCTCTCGCACACATTCCATCTTTCACTCTATTTACCTTTTACCCTCTATTGATAGCACTCTCCCTTACACTCTCTCTCTCTCTCTCTCTGTGTCTTTCTCCCCCCCTCCCCCTTACGTTCTCTCTCTCTCTCCACCTTACGCGCTCGTTTTCTCTGTCCTTTTACTCTTTCTCTCCATCCTCTCCTCTTCCTACCTCTCTCTGTCGCCCATCCTGGTCCTGTCTTCTCTTTTCTCTCTCTGGCCTTTACCTCTCTACAACTTCACCAACACTCAAACTCTTTCTCTATTAATATGTTATTGCTACAGTTAGGTAGCCTGGCTAACGCGACTTATCAATGCTCTGCGAACATTGGTCTGGCCAAGCTGTGTTGTAAACCCATTTCTCAGAGGGCAGGCTTAACCCACGTGTGTGAAATGCCTGTGTTTGCTACTGGACGAAGCTTCGACCAATCACATTATTGTCCATGTATAAGACAGAGAATAGTAACGTGCATATGAGTAAACAAAAACGTAACTGCACAAAAGCTCGAAATTCCATATGCTATCGCTGACAATGTAACGTGCAGCTATTTTGTCAATGAAATAGCTCCACAACTTTGCAAGATATTACTGTGTTGTTCTGCTATTTACATACTGTAAACTGGGTTGACTTGGCAACACTTACCATTTATAAGTCAGATGAACCTCGTCGACAACAATGGCAAGGAGATTTTCTTTGTAGACTTCGTTGGCTAACATGTTCACCCATCTTCCAAAACAGCAGCTACAGCTGCATTTAAATCTTGCCGTTGCTCCACGTTCGCCATGTTGACAGTGACTGAGGTAGATTTCCGGTCACTAAACTACCGCGTCATTGCCTTTTTGAAATGCTAGATTTTCATTGGTCCCAGTTTCTCTGTTAATGTAGAAACGGTGTTGAATGGGAGCTTGGCCAGACTGACTTTGCAAGCGAAATTCAAATGCAGCGGCACAGGAAGTATGGGCGTGTCCAGGCTAACAGTTAGGAGCCATAGTAGCCAAAATGTGAAATCATATCTAATAAAATATTTTAAATCTTGAATCTTTTTTTCCTGATGATTTTTTAAGCAAATGCCTTGCTTGTTTTACAGTGCTTATGCCTTTATTTAGCAAATTGCTTTTGTTTGTTGTTCCTGTTGTACAGTACATCTTGTACACCATTTTTGTGTATTGATCCACTACATGTCTAAATGTTAAATGTCTATTATAGATTCAACACCTGCCGAAGTCAAACTGACCAGTAAAGCTGATTCTGATTGTTTTTGCGCAGGTCTGAAAGTGGCCAAGACATTCATTGAGCGTTATGCGGAACCCTTAGAGGAGCTGGACCTGGGGCCTCTGCTGGCATTCCCCCCACTGCAGGACACCCTTATCCAGAAGTTCGGGACTATGCCAGACTCCTTGTTTAGTGGTGCCGGATTAACGGTTACAGAGTACCTCAGACAAGCCTCGCTGCATGACATGCGTTTGTTTATCTGGACCCTTGAGGCAAACAGAGAATTATATCCCTCCTGCCACACAGTCTTGGATGAATATTTTGCAACAGGTGAGTGAGGGAGTGTTGAAGGGTATAACTGAATTCTTCAATTGGTTGTAAAAAAAGTATACTAAAAAACAGTAAATATCTACACACTGTATATGCTCCTATGTTGCACATTTTCAGTCTCATTTGAAAAAAGTATGCAAAATAATTTGTCTCTAGAATTATTAGTGTGGTAAGGACTGTTCAGTGGACTGCTTCAGGTAACTGGGCATGAGTGGTCTGAGTGCAGTTATTATTAGTGGTAAGAGTGGTAGTTGTCATAAATTGTCTAAATTAATGGTCTACACGCTTTGGAGTGCACTCCTATGAAGTTGCCTATTTAATTCCAGCCTACCGTGGCTATTAATCATTCATGAAATGGGACAACCTAGCCTATGAATCTCCTCTATAGCAATTATAAAACATAGTTTGGCAGTTGCCGCAAGCATAATACTAAATTCCTAAGTCACAACAAACATAACTAGATGTACCGCATAGCGGTACATGATATGACCGCCGCAGTGTATTGAAGTGTGGGAATCATAGGTATGGTGAGTTTGTGGTAGGTCAGTGTTGTGAGGTGAGAGTTTGTGTGGAAATGATTTGCTGGAAGTGGTTTGCTGGAAGTGGGCATGGATGTGGGTTTTGAATGAATGACATTCTGTGTGTTTGTGTATATTTTCTGTAGTTCCCACCTCCTCGGTCCAAGATATTGGCAATGCAAAATCCCTATTTTTGCATTTAACTATATCACTAGGTGGCACTATTTCATCAAGTGAGTGTTTATGGGATGGGTTGATACGCCTTTTTAACACTGGCTTACTAACACAAAATCATTGTCTTGGGCAAAATTTTTGATAAGTTATTTACAAAAACTGTTTTTGTACACCTAGCTTTGACCGGAAACATTGCACCCTGTGATTAAATGTCACAAAATTTGGTGCACATGAAAAGAAAGCCGTTCAGAGTTGTCATGTCAACTTTGACCAAATATGAGCAATTAGAAGCCGAAATATGGACTTTTGGAGAATTATGTTTTGAATTTTGATTGACATGTAACTTTGAAACAGTTCATCTCAACATAAATCCTTTGATAACTTTTTATCAGCATTGTCTGTAGATGACATGAACCAAATTTGGTGAGATTCACATGAACGACCTATGACGAGTTCGTTTGGTTTCGCTTTCACAATGTTAAAATTTCACAGAATTTTTTTTTGTTGGAAGTGGGCGTCGACAAGTGTTTTCAATGTGGGAGGGTCAATAGATTTCAAGACAAAAAAGAACTGCTTGTAAACATTACTGTTTTCTAGATAATAGGCAAAATTACATTTTGTACAATTACAGCGCCCCCTATTGGCCAAATTGTATGCCATGTGCTGTGCTTGTAGAGGTCTTTGTGGTGATTGTGCATGACATATTTTGTGCAGTTCTCACCTTCCCAGTCCAAGACATTGGCAATACAAAATCCCAATTTTTGCATTTACCCCTATCACTAGGTGGTGCTATGCTTCAAGCGACAGTTTATGGCCTGGGTCAATGCGTCTTTGTAGCCCCGACATACTACCACAAAAACACTGTCTTGGGAAAAAATGTTGATCAGTTTTTAAAAAAAAACCTGTTTTTGGACACCTAGCTTTGACAAAAAACATTGTCCCCTTTGACGAAATATCACAAAATTTGATGCACGTGAACAGAAAGCTGTTTAGAGGTGGCATGTCAATTTTCATGACATTGGAGCAATTAGAAGCCAAGATATGGACTTTTGAAGAATTTTACGCTATGTTTAAATTTTCATTGACATGTAACTTTTAAACGGTTTATCTCAAGATAAATCCTTTGATAACTTTTTTGTCACCATTGTCTGTAGATGACATGTACCAAATTTGGTGAGATTCACATGAACGGCCTATGACGAGTTCATTTGGTTTAGCTTTCACAATGTTAAAATTTCACGGAAATTCTTTTTGTTGGAAGTGGGCGTCGACCAGTGTTTTCAACGCGGGAGGTTCAATAGATTTCACGACAAAAAATAACTGCTTGTAAACAGTACTGTTCTGTAGATAATAGGCAAAATGACATTTTGTACAATTACAGTGCCCCCCTATGGGCCAAATTTTATGGCATGTGCTGTGCTTTTAGAAGTCTTTGTGCTGATTGTGCATGGCATATTTTGTGCAGTTCCCACCTTCTCGGCCGAAGATATTGGCAATACAAAATCCCAATTTTTGCATTTACCCCTATCACTAGGTGGCGCTATACTTCAAGTGACAGTTTATGGGCTGGGTCAATGCGTCTTTGTAACCCCGACATACTACCACAAAATCACTGTCTTGGGAAAAAATGTTGATGAGTTTTTGTTTAAAAAACCTGTTTTTGGACACCTAGCTTCGACACAAAACATTGTTCCCTTTGACAAAATGTCAAAAAAATTGATGAGCATGATCAGAAAGCTGTTTAGAGTTGGCATGTCAATTTTTACCACATTAGAGCAATTAGAAGCCAAAATATAGACTTTTGAAGAATTTTAAGCTATGTTTCAAATTTTCATTGACATATAACTTTTAAACGGTTTATCTCAAGATAAATCCTTTGATAACTTTTTGTCACCAATGTGTGTAGATGACATGTACCAAATTTGGTGAGATTCACATGAACGGCCTATGACGAGTTCATTTGGTTTCACTTTCACAATGTTAAAATTTCACGGAAATTGTTTTTGTTGGAAGTGGGCGTCGACCAGTGTTTTCAATGCGGGAGGGTCAATATGCCGAGGGTCAATATGGCATGTAGCCCTAGAAGTTTTTGAGCGAATAGGAGCTTTTGTCGTTTTGTCTATTATCTAGAGAAGAGTAATGTTTACAAGCAGTTCTTTTTTGCTGTGAAATCTATTGAACCTCCAGCATTGAAAACACTGGTCGATGCCCACTTCCAACAAAAAGAATTTCCATGAAATTTTAACATTGTGAAAGCGAAACCAAACGAACTCGTCATAGGCCGTTCATGTGAATCTCACCAAATTTGGTACATGTCATCTACACACAATGGTGACAAAAAGTTATCAAAGGATTTGTCTTGAGATAAACCGTTTAAAAGTTACAGGTCAATAAAAATTTGAAACATACAGTATGCAACATAAGTGAGTACACCCCTCACATTTTTGTACATTTTTTATTATATCTTTCAATGGGAGAAGTGTAAACATAAAACCTTTTTCTACAATGTAAAGTAGGTGTGGTTCAAAGTTTGGATATCAAAGAAACTCAGGCAGAGTCAGCTGGCAATCAAGAAATCCCAGAGAGCTTTATTACGGCACCGGAGACTCACGTCGTGTAGCAAACAGGCGTAGTCTGACTAACATACAGAATGCAACTATTCTTATACCCTCAGAACCCCATACAGCACCATTACGCGTGGCATATTCATCAATTAGGGTGTTACCCAGCTTCACGCTCAACATCACAAAGAACCATAAATTCCTGTAAACATCTGTGCTATCACTTGAGGGTGACCTGACCTAGATTAACCCAGGTTCAATCTGACCCCCTTAGATATATGGCATTATAGACGCGCTTATCTCTAACAGAGCCAGGCGACACCTCAAGAAACAGCACAGATGCCTACGCAACTCTCAAGTCAACAAGGCCACAGAATGTTCTTAAACATGAAAGGCACACAGATAAGACATGGTACAGCTTTGCAGTTTGAACATACACACAAGTTACACAAAGCACGACTTATTTCATTAAACTGTTGATGATTATACATATTTAATAAAGAATATAAATTTTATTCCCACATAGGCAGTGTACAACTTGTACAATAGTGCAAATTTGCTGTTCCCTCAAAATAACTCAACGCACAACCATTAGTGTCTAAACCCCTGCAACAAAAGTGAGTACACCCCTTAGTGAAAATGTCCAAATTGTGCCCAAAGTCTCAATATTTTGTGTGGCCACCATTATTGTCCAGCACTGCCTTAACTCTCTTGGGCATAGAGTTTACTAGAGCTTGACAGGTGGTCACTGGAATCCTTTTCCACTCCTCCATGACGACATCACGGAGCTGGTGGATATTAGAAACCTTGCGTCCCTTCACCCTCCGTTTGAGGATACCCCACAGATGCTCGATAGGGTTCAGGTCTGGGGACATGCTAGGCCAGTCCATCACCTTCACCCTCAGTTTATTTAGCAAGGCAGTGGTCATCCTAGAGGTGCTGGAGGCATCCTTGGGGTTGTTATAATGCTGAAAGACCGCCCTGCGACCCAGTTTCCGAAGGGAGGGGATCATGCTCTGCTTCAATATGTCACAATACATAGTGGAATTCATGGTTCCCTCAATGAAGTGTAACTCCCCTGTGCCTGCAGCACTCATACAACACCAAACCAGGACGCTTCCTCCACCATGCTTGACTGTAGGCAGGATGCAGTTGTCTTTGTAGTCCTCCCCTTTTTGCCGCCACACACACTGGACACCATCTGAGCCAAAAATGTTTATTTTGGTCTCATCAGACCACAGGACATGGTTCCAGTAATCCATGACCTTAGTCTGCTTGCCTTTAGCAAACTATTTGCGGGCTGTCTTGTGGGCCATCTTCAGAAGAGGCTTCCTTCTGGGACCAATGCAGACCAGTATGAAAGATATAATAAAAAATGTACTCACTTATGTTGCATACTGTAGCTTAAAATTCTTCAAATTCTATCTTGGCTTCTAATTGCTCCAATGTTGTGAAAATTGACATGCCACCTCTAAACAGCTTTCTGTTCATGTGCATCAAATTTTGTGATATTTTGTCAAAGGGGACAATGTTTTTTGTCGAAGCTAGGGGTCCAAAAACAGTTTTTTTTTAAAAACTCATCAACATTTTTTCCCAAGACAGTGATTTTGTGGTAGTATGTCGGGGTTACAAAGACGCATTGACCCAGCCCATAAACTGTCGCTTGAAGCATGACGCCACCTAGTGATAGGGGTAAATGCAAAAATTGGGATATTGTATTGCCAATGTCTTGGACTGGGAAGGTGGGAACTGCACAAAATATGTCATGCACAATCAGCACAAAGACCTCTAAAAGCACAGCACATGCCATACAATTTGGCCCATAGGGGGTGCTGAAAACACTGGTCGACGCCCACTTCCAAGAAAAAGAATTTCCGTGAAATTTTAACATTGTGAAAGCAAAACCAAACAAACACGTCATAGGCCGTTCATGTGAATCTCACCAAATTTGGTACATGTCATCTACAGACAATGGTGACAAAAAGTTATCAAAGGATTTATCTTGAGATGGACTGTTTTAAAGTTACATGTCAATCAAAATTCAAAACATAGCTTAAAATTCTGTAAAAATCCATATCTCTGCTTCTAATTGCTCATATTTGGTCAAAGTTGACATGACAACTCTGAACCGCTTTCTTTTCATGTGCACCAAATTTTGTGACATTTCACCACATGGGTGCAATGTTTCCGGTCAAAGCTAGGTGTACAAAAACAGTTTTTGTTAAATAACTTATCAAAATTTTGCCCAAGACAATGATTTTGTGTTAGTAAGCCAGTGTTAAAGAGGCATATCAACCCATCCCATAAACACTCACTTGAAGAAATAGCGCCACCTAGTCATATAGTTAAATGCAAAAATAGGGATTTTGCATTGCCAATATCTTGGACCAAGGAGGTGGGAACTACACAAAATATACACAAACACACAGAATGTCATTCATTCAAAACCCACATCCATGCCCACTTCCAGCAAATCATTTCCACACAAACTCTCACCTCACAACACTGACCTACCGCAAACTCACCATACCTATGATTCCCACACTTCAATACACTGCGGCGGTCATACCATGTACCGCTATGCAGTACATCTAGTTATCAGCTAATGTAAGCCAACTGCAGATTTGCAACAGCAAAAGATAGATGATGTTCATTGATATATGCTAATTTGATTGTTGGTTGATTCGTAAAGCAGTCACAGTTATATTATTCTTCCCGTTTGTCATCTGTTGTCTTTGTTTAACAGATTGTAGTTATTTGGTGATCAAAAAGACTGAACATGAAAACCCAGCTGTAAGTATTCTGTTCATTTCCTTTAAATACACTCACTGAGCACCATTGCCGTCTTGTTAGAAGCACCTCCACACGTACAAACATCTGATCAGCCAATGGCAGAGAAAACGTTTTCTTGGTGAATTTTTGGCCTGTTAATGCCCATGAGTCATGAGCTTTTAAATGCCACAGTATTATTAGCAGTATCTGACAGATCTGTAGAACTTGAACGATGCTACCTTGTCAACATGGAACAGAATCTTAAAATAACAGTCTTGGTGTCTTCCAGAATCCATACCATGAACATTGAGGCTGTTTTGAGTTTGCTTAGTGTTACTAAGGAAGTGTTCAGTGAGCGTCTGTCAGTGTTTTTTTTTTTTTTTTTTTTTTTTTTTTTTCGTATCCTGTAACCAAAAAAGACAATTCTGTTTTTGTAATCACTCAAAGTATACATTGCACATGCTATCATTTAGGATCAACACCTGAAGAAAAACAAGAACAGAAGGAAAAAAAGCAAAGAGCCTAAGGTAAAACCATCAGTGCCATTCTGCCCTATATATCATTTACATTACACTTAACAGATGCTTTTTTACAATAGAGGACACTGTTCTCCTCTGCATAGCTGCAGCTTGATCTCAGTAAGCAATAGTGTCACAAAGATGTGCAGATAGGGTACACGGCAGAATTGGTAAGTGGAGGTTAGCTTTGTTAAGAAGGGAAGTACTCCCAGTACTCACTGTATTGTTTTCTTTATATTTACTAGTATTTCCCCTTGATTTTGCAGCCGAAGTTTGTCTTGTCTGGCATGGGCACTGGAACGTTGCGAGAAGAAAGGGAAGAAGACTTCCTTTATGAAGAGGATTCATTGTAAGTATCCTCATGGTCATGGCCATTATTATGTTTCCTTACGCCTCGTCCCCACACAGCGAAATTTCGCGTCGCTCTCATTGACTTTGAATGGAGGCGAAATTTTGCCTTCCCAGGGCGAAGGCAGGCGAATTCGCCGAGGGAGGCGAAATACAGTTGGCGAAACCTGAACTTCATGCAAATTAGACCACACAAGCACCAATCAATTCAGCGTGTGATGTGTATTGTACGTGACGTCTTGTGTAGAGGCGGGAGTATCAAAAAAAGTCTGACCAACATGGCGGCCACCAGTGGAGTCAGTAGTGTAAAAACATTTACATGATTAAAAGGTTTCTTGTTGACCAAAAGTGTGTTCATCAGCACGGATTGTTGTTTAGATGTGATGTGAATATAATCGAGGCAAATAGACGACCGCAGATTGCCATCTAAGCATTCGGTTTTTTTAGCCAGCTAGCCGCTAGCGAATTGCTACCTTGCTAGCTGACGCTAACTTGTCTACCGTCACAGCGCAACCACACTTGCTACTACAACAACACACAGTAACGTGCTTGTCATTTTCGCGACCACACCCCCAGGCGAATATTCGCTCGGCGAAATTCGCCTAGCAGTTCGCTGTGTGGGGACGAGGCGTTAGTGTTGTCCAAGTACAGACTGACCAGCTTTTTGTCTTGTTATAGCATGCTTCTTGACAGTTTGGATCCATTCTCCATTCCTGGTTACCTACGCGACCAAGTTGCAGAGTTTGAAGAGGAAGTAGGCGGTAGAGGCAGGAGAAGTTTATTCAGCATTCCAGACCCAGCCAGAGAAAATTTGTATGAGTAAGTAGTACAGCACTAACCACTCAAGGCGATCTCAGTCGAAACTGTTCTCTGTTGTTGTCCCTCACTGTGGAACAAGCTACCAGTTGCTATGAGAGTATGGCAATCTCTCTCTTCTCTTCAAGAAGCACCTGAAGACCGTTCTTTTCAGGGAGCACTTCCCATCCTAACAACTCTAACCTCCACTTAGCAACATTAATCCTTTATTATCTTCCTTGCTCTGTATTCTGTACTTTATGTTCTTGCTTACACTTGCTTGTTCTCCTTTGCAAATCTGCAGCTTGATTTGTGTACTAAATTGTAAGTCCCTTCAGATAAAAGCATGTTCAAAGTGTAATGTAATGAATGTTCTTGTTTTGACTGTAGTGGTTAAAATGTGTTGTTAACTGAGGAAAATGAGACTCAACCTTTTTGTTTCTCTATTTTGTTTAGTTATTTTGCTCAAGTTTTGGAGGAGCATGGGCCTTTACAAATTGATCATCCATTACTTGTGGGAGAGTTGGAGAACTTTCCTGAGGATGCCCTCATCACAATTAAAGAGTCTGGAGGACTAAAACCTTTCCTTTTGCAGTCTTTACGGTTTGTCATGAAGGACAATGTAGTTGGTTTGATGAAACATGTTGGAGTGCTCCAGAGTGTGGCTGCGAAATACTCTGATCGCTCATGTCGCTGCCATTTTGAAGATGTTGATGAAGATGATGGAACTTCTCTGAAAAACTCGTTAGCGGACGAGTTTGACCCAACCTGCCAGCTTTTCATGAACACTAAAACAATTTCCAAGCTTCAAAACATTGCTGCCTCAGAGAATCAATCGGACCACTACTTAAAGTATAACCATGACTCCAGCAGTGTGCCATTTACAAGACCTATTCATAAATACCAGCATTTTCCCCATCTTCAGGACTCATGTTCTCAAATACCAAAGAACGCTCACTTACCTGGCTGCTCTAGTGAAGATTTTGTATCACGAAGGCATTTTGAAATCTGTGGTACTGCTGTTTCTGTCCCCTCTATGAAACAAAAGAATGCATGTATATCATCAAATGCTGTACAAGACTTGAAAACAGGAGTTGCTTCTTTTTTTGGAAGGAATAATGAAGGAAATACTTTGAGTTCCCTGCATGGGGTGACAGGGGGCAGTGAACCGGTAAGGACATTTTTTTCATCGAGTTAAAAGTTCCTTTAAAATGATTGCTGCTGTTAAAGGAGACGTTTGGTGTGGATTAATCCATAGTCCGGTTCTTCAAGGTCACAGAGTGCTGTTGGTAGAAAAAAGAAAGAGAAGATTTGATGCACCATAGACTGAATAAGGAACTGGTAGCTAACACTGATGGATTGGTTTGGGTGTTGCTACCCAACGGGTGGTCTGTCCCAAAATCCAAGTGCACATGGACCTAGATCTCTTGTTTGACGCTGTTTTCTGTAAGCTATAACAGGTCTAGTGGTTGAACGAGTGGTTTTTCCGGTGTCCCTTGTGAATATCCATGACGTGTCAATAAGGCACCTCTGATTGGGCAAATTCGCTGTCTTTCGCTCACCTAGCTTTTGTCCACTGTTCTTCCTTTGGGATGTGGGCTTGCCATACATGGCTCTGGGCGGGGCTTACGACCTAGTGACGTAGATAGGTTTAGCATGCTCTGATCCGCTCGTTTTGGTTAGCTCGACCCTTCAATGACCAGTAAAACCATGAGGGTCGAATTTCACGTCTTGGAATGCTGCGTGCATATACTGCTTGTTGTGACCCACCACATTGTAAATAGAGCTACTAAAAGTGTTTTTTGACGGAAGGACCCCTTTAATGCAAGGAACGTCTTTTCCACGCATAACTCTGAAACCACTCATCCGCTTGATCTCAAATTTGGAAGGCGTCATCATAATGTTACCAGTGTGCGCAGTGCCAAGTTTCGTGTTGTTCGGTCAAACAAGCTTGACAGCCTTTTGTCTTGGATCGCTCTGGCCGTAGTCATGACAACTCAGGCTGATAGGATTTACAACGCTAGCTGCTACAATGTTGGACATAACGCGACTAACGACATAACTACAATAATGGACATAACACGAGTAAACATTTGCCCACAACAAAGCTGCTACGCAGGTAAGATGCGCAACAGCAAACTACAGCACTGCACACATTAGCCTACAGTGCATACAGACGACACGTAAAGGGGACTGAACTTTTCACCTTTCATTCCGGTTATCCCACATCGCAAAACAGCGGCTAAAGAAAATCTTACAAGTCACTCAGTGCAGATGTATTATTTGCCCAACCCTATTCCTTTCACCTGATATTATTACCCACTTAAACAATAAGGTGGTCTAAAAAAAAACATAATACTCTGGCACATCTATGGGCTCTGCACTAGTCCTACTAAATAAAGACAATAAACAAACTATCCGATGGCATACAAAGATGTTGTTCATGGAGTTTGACGCATTCGCGTACATGTTGTGCATTTTGCTGTGTTTGGAAGTCCGTATGAAGGAACAAACAGCGTTTTTGGTTTCGTTGATACATGGGGAGTACGCAAATCCGATCCAATCCCGTGCACAAGGCAGCACCAAACGGCTTAACATCGGCTTAAGCCTGGGGTTCCAAGTGGTTTCGCAAAACCAATCCCTATACAATCTTTATCCTGTGCACATTAAGTCGATACGATCCCAAACCATTTCCAATCGGTTTCAACTTGTCCATGTGCACGCAGTGACTGTTAGCTACCAGTTCATTATTCGGCCTATGTTGGATAAAATTTTCTCATTCTTTTT
Organism: Setipinna tenuifilis; assembly: GCA_030347295.1. NCBI lineage: Eukaryota > Metazoa > Chordata > Actinopteri > Clupeiformes > Engraulidae > Setipinna > Setipinna tenuifilis. The sequence goes on from CM059272.1 coordinate 30,977,215, forward strand.
CCTACCAATAGAACATTATTACCTCAAACAAAAGGGCTATCGATTGATTCACACCTAACTTTTCTTTTGAAAACCCCTTCTGATTCCAGGCATTTTCTAAAATTGGATACAGTGTTGCAGTTAATACTGAGGCATATGAGATTCTTGAAAATATGAAAGTGAGTATTAGTATATGCACATTAGTATTGACAATAAGTAATGTGTGTTTTCTTCCATCATGCTATTATTTGAATGTTGGCTCTATCTATCTCATGACTACGACCATCAATACCAATACTTATCTATTTTTTGTGTCAGGGTGATATGATGAGAAAAGAAAAAAACAATATGGAGTGTAAACATAAAATACCACAATTGAAAAATGACCTTGAAGTTGACAATCAAAGGAGAAAAGATGAGTTGGATCACTATAAAGATCTTCATGAAGAAATTTGTCAGGAAATGGAGGTAATTCTTGATCAGATCATATATGGTACTCACTTTTTATCCTGTCATGTATTTCATATATACAAACTGTTGTACTGATTCTTCCCTGTCAATCTTTTAGGTCATCAATAAGGAACTGTCTTCATTTCAGCAGAAGGTCGATGAAGAAATTAAAATGTATCAGCCAGAGAAGAAAGAGAACCAGGAAACACTGAAAATGTTAAAGGAACAAATAAGCAGTTTAACAGCAACAAATGACAGGTTTTTGTTGATTGGTTGATTTTATTTCATCAATTCTGTCTTAAAATAAAATGATACTCTGTTACAGAACACACCATCCATTAATATATATGATAATAATATAATATGTTGTTCACCCTTTAATTAGTTCCACACCTGCTAGAAAATGACACATTTACAAAGGGTCAGCAAGTGATTGCATGCATGAAAGTTAGGGGGGTTTGGTGAGTTTCTTGAGTGCTCATGGACTCAGTCGTGGCTGAAGTCCAAGGAAGAGGCTGGTTCAAATCCACCAACTGCCAGGTGTGCCACTAAGATACACTTAAAGCAACACTTTGTTAGATTTGCTTATGGAATCTCCCTACAGTCGAGAAACCATATTGTCTGATTTACATTCAACTTTATGTCTGCGTTTAACCATATGTGGTGAGATAAACAAAAACTGTAAATAATGTTGGCCCATGGTTCTTCTATGGTTATTTTAAGAAATTGGCAAGTAGTTATCCTTACAGCATTTTATATAAACACTGTTTTGAAATATCAGAAACGACAAAAAAAGCCGCTTCGGTTTTCCTGGTGCTTTAGCCATGACAACTGCTTGTTCTCGTTTCTTTTACTGTCTATGGTTCTAACTCTGTGCACCTACCTCGTCCTTTGAAGGAGGAGGGATGTGACGTATGCCATAAGGCAGTCAAATTTTGTAGTTTTTATGGTAACATGGTACCTACCAGAGCCCCGAAGTTGCATAGTGCCAGTGTAGACCATACAGGCACTCTCAAGTGATGACAAAGGTGTAATTGAACCCATTTCGAGTTGTTGTACCATCAGTATGATTTTGAAAATATAGTTTAAAGGCTGAAGAACTATACGTGTTGCTTTAAAAGAACACTTAATATTTTGGGTGAAATAGGCTCATTTTTTCACTCTTAGCTTTTACGTTTTTTGGATCCATTCAGCTGATCTCCGAATCTGGCAGTCGCGCTTTAGCTATTATCTTAGCATAAATAATTAAATCAGATTAGACCAGTAGCATGCTCAACTTAACTCAACTAGAGCCTATGAGCTTATTTCTCAAAAAGTTGAGTGTTCTTGTTGCAAGGTATCCAAGGATGCCCCTGTCTCACGTGTGTGATTGGTTAAACACCGATATGCTGTGGTGTGTTGTACAACCACAATTACAAATGCGAATCACTTTTACTTTCATTTTATCACTTAACAAAATTACATAGCTTGTTAAATTATTGCAGAAAGTTTAATTTAAGAGGACAGTACAGTATTGAGAAAGAAGTTTGCTTGCTACAACAACATGCATCTGAAGTTTCTCAAAGTGATAAACTGTTTCTAATTTTAGTGTTGTGAAGGTAATCATGGAGGAAAATGAGAAGTATGAAACCAGGCATACCTACTTCACTACAGTGAGGCAAGTGCTTCCGCAGAATGATCACATCACCTCAAACATAGCCTGGTGATTGAAAAAAAAATTAAGAATTTGAGTGAAATATTGTGCAATTATTTCACAGCAACCAGTTGGCAGCAGAGAAGTCACATTTCAAGGGTGAAATTAACCGGTACAAGAACTTGACTGCAAGACCAACCAGACGGTGTCAACATGCTTGGATTTTGATACTTGAAAATCGCCAAGCCCAGGCCCTTCGAGGACTGAAACGATGCATTTTCTTGGGGAAATCCATTCTCAGGCGCATCACAGAGCTTTCCTCCAGGTAAAGGTTCAGGACATACTTGGAGATATGCTTTTGTGTATATTTTATGTGTATAGTATATGTATTTAATGCCTTATGTGTTATGGCCTAAGGTACCCTGCTTCAGGTCTTGAAGGGCTCATTAATTCATGGAGAACATACATTCACGATGCAGAGCAGAAAATTTCTCAAACCCAGGTGGGTATTCTTTGTCTCCATATAAAGAGCAATTTTATTTTTTGGGTCATCCATTGAGTTTGCATTCGTATACATTTTACATAGTGATGTTTTTTTTGCCCATAGACTGCTAGCCTGGTAAAACATCCCCTCGTACTACAGTTCTTTTCTGGCTGTGCTATATCAAGAAACGTTTTCTTCTTGGAAGTGTAGACTTTTCTGAAGTTCAAAATGGTCGGATCTGCCTTTACCCAATCGCTAATGTGTGGTCGTGACATACGCAATTAGCCTGGCCAGCGTCAGACCTTCTGTATGAAATTGCAAACATGGCTTTGTATTTCACCATGAGCACCCCAAAAAGGACTCTACATTCGCCTATGCTTACCACGATCAAACTACTTACATTTAAAGTTATTGTAAGACTTTCTCATATCTAGTGGTGAGGTTGTATGACTGAATGAGAAACGCAAAAGCTCCCTAGTGTGTATATATTAATGACAAATGCAAAGTTTATAAGAACCCTTTGGTTTTCTGGTGGAGGTAATTAATCATTTCACACTTATGAATGTGAAAAGCTTTGTGGCTTGTACATGTTAGGCTGCTCTTGTGTTTGCATGATGTGTCTAATGTGTTGTGACTTTGCTTCATGGATTCCAGGCTCAGTACAGACAACAGATTGAAATGGTGAAGGATGGGACTACACTATGTAGTCTACCTCAGGTTTCTGTGCCTGCCTGTCCCCCAATCCCTCCTGAGCCAGTAAGTAAAAAGGGCACAAACTCAAGTTTAAACTAGATGTACCGCATAGCAGTGTATTGAAGTGTGGGAACCACAGGTATGATGAGTTTGTGGTAGGTCAGTGTTGTGAGGTGAGAGTTTGTGTGGAAATGATTTACTGGAAGTGGGCATGGATGTGGGTTTTGAATGAATGACATTCTGTGTGTTTGTGTATATTTTGTGCAGTTCCCACCTTCTCGGTCCAAGATATTGGCAATGCAAAATCCCCATTTTTGCATTTAACCATATAATTAGGTGGCGCTATGCTTCAAGTGAATGTTTATGGGCTGGGTCGACACACCTCTGTAACACCAGCATACTAACACAAAATCATTGTTTTGGGAAAAATTGTTGACAAGTTATTTAACAAAAAACATTTTTGGACACCTAGCTTTGACAAGAAACATCGCCCCCTGTGACGAAATGTCACAAAATTTGGTGCACATGAAAAGAAGTCTGTGTAGAGTTGGCATATCAACGTTGGCCAAATTTGAGCAATTAGAAGCCAAGATATGGTATTTTGCTGAATTTTAAGCTATGTTTGAAATATTCATTGACATGTAACATTGAAACGGTTAATCTCAAGATAAATCCTTTGATAACTTTTTGTCATCATTGTCTGTAGATGACATGTACCAAATTTGGTGAGATTCATATGAATGGACTATGACGAGTTCGTTTGGTTTAGCTTTCGCGATGTTAAAATTTCACGGAAATTCTTTTTGTTAGAAATGGGCGTCAACCAGTGTTTTCAATGCGTGAGGGTCATGGATTTCACAACCAAAAAAATTTGGTTGTAAACCCTACCTTTCTCTAGATAATAGGCAAAATGACATTTTGTATAATTACAGCCCCCCCTATGGGCCAAATTTTATGGCATGTGCTGTGCTTTTAGAAATCTTTGTGCTGATTGTGCATGGCATATTTTGTGCAGTTCCCACCTTCTCGGTCCAAGATATTGGCAATACAAAATCCCAATTTTTGCATTTACCCATATCACTAGGTTGTGCTATGCTTCAAGTTAATGTTTATGGGCTGGGTCGATACGCCTCTGTAACATCAGCATACTAGAACAAAATTGTTGTCTTGGGAAAAATTGTTTTTTTTGACATATAACTTTTAAACGGTTTATCTCAAGATAAATCCTTTGATAACTTTTTGTCACCATTGTGTGTAGAAGACATGTACCAAATTTGGTGAGATTCACATGAACGGCCTATGACGAGTTCGTTTGGTTTTGTTTTCTCGATGTTAAAATTTTGCGGAAATTGTTTTTGTTGGAAGTGGGCGTCGACCAGTGTTTTCAATGCGGGAGGGTCAATAGATTTCACGACAAAAAAGAACTGTTTGTAAACCTTACCGCTCTCTAGATAATAGGCAAAACGACATTTTGTACAATTACAGCGCCCCCTATGGGCCACATTTTATGGCATGTGCTGTGCTTTTAGAGGTCTTTGTGCTGATCGTGCATGACATATTTTGTGCAGTTCCCACCTTCTCGGTCCAAGATATTGCCAATATAAAATCCCATTTTTTGCATTTACCCATATCACTAGGTGGTGCTATACTTTAAGTGAGTGGTTATGGGTAGGGTTGATACGCCCCTGTAACACCAACATATCACAAAAAATGTATGTTGTTCGGTGAAACGTTCATTGAGTTATTCAGCAAAAACTTTTCGGTGTCTCCCCCTCTTTGATGGACACTGGCACAGCGGGGGGGGGTGGCCCTTGGCGGCCAAAAGCTTCTATTCGCTCAAAAACTTCTAGGGCTACATGCCTACAAAGATTCATGTCCCCCAGAGTTCCAGTGTCCTGGCAATGGTTGACGAAAAATCGGTGAAAAATAAATAAATATATATATAAATTAATTAATTAAAAAAAGGGGGGTGGTCATAATAATACGAGACTGATAACAGGAACTGAATGGGGCATAGAAAGTAACACCTCACACCAAACTTCTCCTTTAATTGTAAAAATCAATAAAATACTATATATGACCACCGCTAGCAAACACGTCATGTCATAAACATGTCATAAAAACACCTTATCCTGCATGAAATCAAAACCAGGATAAACCTTAAATTCGGGACACTGAATTGCATGTGAACACACTCATTGTTATTGTGATGACCATGTTTGTTTCTGTGTAACAACAGTGGCATGTATGTCCTCCCTCAATGTTTTTGCACAGATTTTGGACCCACAGATACCAACACACCCCTTTGGGCCAAGACAGAATTACTCACACCTTAATGCCCAGATGCCATTTCAGTTCCCAAATCAAAATGCTCTTCAGCTGCTTGACACGTTGGACTTCTCAGAGGATGAACGCACCAAGGTACAAAAAATAATTCTGGTTGAGACTAATATGACATGCTTGGAGTGGAAGTGGCTTAATGCCTTTTTTGAGGGTGGGGGGAAATTACCAGTGATTGTAAGACGCATAAATACCATGGAGATGGGAAGGTCATAAAGTCTTTTAATGAACGTGTCTGTATGATTGACTAAGATGTGGCTTTCTTTGTACAGGGGCAAAGCGAGACCACCAGATATCAGGCAAGTGGCTTTGAAACCCAGCCTGAGATGTGTCATAAAGCACAGAAGCCATATTCACCTCTCAGGCCAGCAGGGAGGCTTCCTTTATCTCATGGGCTCACAAATGCAGCAGTAAGTTAAAGCAAACTACACCCAGACACTCTAACAAGACTAGCATAATAATTTTAATTTATGGCCAGGGCATTTAACATTAGCTTTTGTATTGGTCTTTGCTTTTATTTTTGTTAAGCACATTGAACTGCCATTGTGTGTGAAATGCACTATACAAATAAACTCAGACTTGACTTGAGTAGCGTAGTCGCTGTAACTAATAGTTATGACTGAATTATTCATAATATATAGAATTATTAATTCATTGTGTATGTAAGTATTACCATCCCTGAAAACACACTGGGAACAATGGGCAACTAAGCTGCAATTACACTTTTGTAAATTTAAGTTAGATTAGATTTATATCCTGCTTTACTTAACATTCACTGTGTTCACATGGTGGGATTGGTTTGGTTTGGGATTGGTTTGGGTGTTGCTACCCAACGGGTGGTCTGTCCCGAAATCCTTGTTCACATGCAGTTCGTCTAAGCGGATAATGGTCAGAGACCCGGCCCTTTCCGCTACGCTAGGTGGGGGGCGCTGTAGTCAACTTCTATCTTACTATTATTATCTTTTAATGCAACGCATTAAACTCTTGAACCACTCATCCGCTTGATCTCAAATTTGAAGGGCGTCATCATAATGTTACCAGTGTGTGCAGTGCCAAGTTTCGTTTTGTTTGGGCAAAAAATGCAAAAGATATCGGTCAAACCGTGCCGACCCAGCCATGACAACCCAGGCTGGTAAGATTTACAACGCTAGCTGCTACAATGTTGGACATAACGCGACTAACGACACATAACTACAATAATGGACATAACACGAGTAAACATTTGCCCACAACAAAGCTGCTACGTAGGTAAGATACGCAACAGCAAACTACAGCACTGCACACATATGCCTACAGTGCATACAGACGACATGTAGAGGAGACTGAACTTTTTACCTCTCATTCCGGTTATTCCACATCGCAAAACAGTGGCTAAAGAAAATCTTACAAGTCAGTCAGTGCAAATGTATTTACATAGCCTCCTCCTTTCACCTGATATTATTACCCACTTAAACAATAAGGTGGTCTAAACAAAAACATAATACTCTGGCACATCTTCTATGGGCTCTGCACTGTTCCTACTAAATAAAGACAATAAACAAACTGTTCCAGGAGTTTGACGCATTCGCGTACATGTTGTGCATTCTGCTGTGTTAGGAAGTCTGTATGAAGGAACAAACTGCGTTTTTCATTTCGTTGATCCCGTATACATGGCAGCACCAAGTGGTTTGGAACCGGCCCAAGCCTGGCGTTCCAAGTGGTTTCGGAAAACCAATATCAAACCAATCGTTATCCCGTACACATGAAGCCGGTACGATCCCAAACCAGTTCCAATCGGTTTCGACTCGTCCATGTGAACGCACTGATTGTATTTTAGGAGTCAAATTTAAGAAGCATGAGACAAAGGCCAAATCTTAGCCCCCATAGGAAAAAAAAAGTTTAATATATGATCTTATTTGTTTCTGAAAGGCAAAGATAAAGTAAATGTCTAAATCCCGGAAAATGCCTTCCATGTTTTTCATGTCTGACTCTGAGATGATTGTTTATGTTCAGGAGGAAATGCATTCTACTGTAAATCAGTCAGACCTCTTTAGTGCCCAACCTGAGAGGAATCAGAGGGCATCAAGACCTTATTCACCTGCCAAGCAGATTGGAACACAAGCTCCTGTGTGGAAATCTGAACCTGCGCAAAGACAGACCAAGCCTAGAGCGGTAGGTGTTTTTATTTATTTATCCCCCCACCCCCATCTCTTTAAAGATGTTACATCTAGGATTGTGGCCAAAACTGGTACTGCAATCAAATTTAAAATACTGTAAAAATATGTTTTTCTTACCTTCTAAAGGCAGGAGGCAAACCCCAAAATCAAAACAAAATGGGCAGACTGTAAATTAAGTTCAGTGTTTACATCAGTATTTCAGTATGTTTCCTTAATTTCTGGTGACGTATCAGGAACAGTTTATGATTACTTGCCATACATTTCTTGTATATAGCACCTTAATATTTAAGTCCAACACAAGAAATCACAAATATTAGTTATCTTTTTTTAAAGACTAATGTGCAATGTAAAATGTTTTCTCAGTTGAATATGGAGGACCCATGTATAATTTGTCATGAAGATGTAAATCCTGAAACTATATGTGTGCTGGAGTGTCGACATGGGTTTCACAGCGAGGTAAGTGAGCCTCAGTGTTATGATTCTTCCTTCTATATACAAGGATTAAACTACACTTGCCCAGAATGTGTGGTATCGTGAGAGTTGTTAACTCGACAGAGAGAGAGAAAGAGTAGAGGTGGAAAAACTGGTTGCATAGAGTAAAAGTCCCTCTCATGTATTCGTTACAACCATTTACTAAAGCAGCTAATTCTAATTCGCAAGAGTCTTAAGTCAGGTAATTTGTGAACAGGTAGAACCAGGTAATGGCAGGAATTTTACCTTCTGAAGCCAGAATTTTCTACATCTCAATAGTAGGGTGGGACTTCATTGTAAAAAATAATAATAAAAAACTGCATTTCCTTTTGTAGTGTATCAGATCATGGCTGAACACACAAAGTACGTGTCCTACTTGCAGAAAACATGTTCTCCAACCGGACGACTTCCCAGGGCTTCCGGTTCGCTTGGACAGACCCAACGAGTAGTGTACTGTACACTGGACATTTGTTTTTTCTTTTAACTGTAACTGGACCACTATTTTCTTTTTTGTAATTCTTGTTTGTAATAAACAGCCTAACCAGTGTCTTAACACATGATATTGTTTAGCTTTGTTTCATATTTCTTTATTATCATGTTTTAATCACATTTTTTATGTATTTTTTCAATGACACATGCAGGGTTTGTGTGAAAAAAACATTCCAATAATTTCATCACAATTTTTAGTTTTAAATTGTAATCTTTCAGTGGCACACACAGTGGCACACATTTAACTAAAAAAAAAGATCATTCCAAGCTCATGCAAAGTTGTTCCATAATCTTTTTTTTATATTTGAGGAGAAAGATGTGCCTGTTAGTAGCCTGTATTTTTACATGGTAATTGTGTTAACATTTGTTCAGCTTGCTTGCTGAAAATAAACTTCAGTTTTAAAAATGGATATACTGCATTTTGTTCATAAGCCAAGCCAAAGGGGCGTAGCCTACCCTGATTTTTTTTTTTACAGTATTGATATTTGATTGCAGGCTGCAATGGAATCTCACATCAGGTCTGAGCTGATGAATGCAGTTTTGGAGACTGGGAGACTTGCAACAGAGCGCAGTATTCATGTTGGAAAATTGTGAATGTAGCCCAATTCATGAAATACAGTATTGGTATTGGTACGGTATAAATACGGTATTTGGTATTGTACAAAACTTACCCTGAGCATTTAGCACCTTCCCAGAATGTAGCCTACATTATTGGGATATTTAATCATATAGCGTTGATTAGGATGGTAAACATTTTGGTCTGTTTTGGAAATAAAGATAATAATAATAAAAATAGTTAAAAAGTTAAGTCTTAAATGTTATAAAACCTTTTCATCAAGTTCTTTTTATTCTTGCTACTTCCAGTCTCTGTTTTAGAATAGCATGAAAATGTTTATTTATTTACTTAATTCCATTCAGAAAGTGAAACTTGTGTAATAAGTTCATTCATCTATTTCACACAGACTGACATATTTCAAGTGTTTATTTCTTTTGATATTGATGTTTATAGCTGACAATGAAAACCCCAAAACCTTTACATGGTCTCTCAGTCTAAATCTGTAGGCTACACAATCATGGGGAAGATTGCTGACCTGACAGTTTGGCACCTTGCACAAAGGAAGGCAAGGCACAAAAAGGCATTGCTAAAGAGGCTAGCTGTTCACAGAGCTCTGTGTCCAAGCACATTAATAGAGAGGCAAAGGGAAGGAAAAGATGTGGTAGAAAAAAAGCGTACAAGCAATAGGGATAACGGCATCCTGGAGAGGATTGTGAAACAAAACCCATTAAAAAATGTGGGGGGGATTCGCAGTAGACTGCAGCTGGAGTCAGTGCTTCAAGAACCACCAGGCACAGACGTATGCTAGACATGGGTTTCAGCTGTTGCATTCCTTGTGTCAAGCCACTCTTGAACAAGAGACAGCGTCAAAAGTGTCTCGCCTGAGCTAAAGACAAAAAGTTCTGGGGCCTCATTTATAAAACGTTCTTACGCACAGATTTGATCTTAGAGTGTTCGTACGGGCGAATTCACGTCAAAGTACAGAGTTATAAAAAAACATCTTTGACGTCATGTCCCAGCTTGGCGTACGACCATTTCCTTGTGGTTATGCCTGGTATTGCAGATATTTTCCGACGCACGGGCTAGGAATTTCATTAAAAAAGACAATCTCGTCTCTTTCACTGTAATATGATTAGGATTAGCCTGATATATGCAGAAGTACCCTACCAATACTTTAAAAATATATTTTTTCAATGTTCCATCATCATCGTCATCATCATCAATTACACAATCAAATCAATAGGCCTACAATCAAATTAATTACATGAATAGGCTATAGTTGATCCAAATTAAGGTATGATAAGTGTACATTTAATTCCACACGTGTAAAACATTTGGTAGGCTATAAAACTGTCATAGTGTGTTTGTTCTTAGTAAGAGACATGGCTGCATTGGCCCTGTTAGAGGATATTGCCAACCGTGCAATAAGGAGAGAACGAGTTTTTCTAGTGATGGGCAAATGAAACGGAGCTCCGGAGCACGTCTCGTTCTTTCTGAAACAAATTGCTCCGATGCACTGTCTCGGACTTCGTCTCGCAGCTGCCGCTCACGTGACCAAAGTGTCTAAGTGTCGGTCCCTCCCCCGACTGCTTCGCTCTGCGTGTCAGTCACTTCAATGTATCGACGCGTTTCAGCGAATGTTCCGCTCTGCGAGTGTCAGCGCGCTTCCGTGGTTTGACGAGCGCTAAACTGCTACAGCAGGGGCGCCGCTAGTAGTAGGGGGAATTAAGTGAAAAATCGTTACGCGTTGGATAGAAGCGTGAAATTTGGTACAATTGTCCCTTGGGTGATCCTAAGACATCCTAGAAGGGGTGCCCAAAAAAATTTCAAACAGGAAGTGAGTTATTGAAGAAATTCAAAATGGCCGACCATACAATTAGCAGCTGATTCAAAACACACCACAAACAACCTCATACAATCATGAAATTTGGTATATATGCTCTTTGAGTAACCTAAAGGCATCATGGAAAATTTGGCTCAAATATCTCAACCAGGAAGTGAGTTTTTGAACAATTTCAAAATGGCCGCCCATATAATTGGCAGCTGATTCCAAACCCATCAAAATGCACCACAACCAACCTCATTAAAGCATGAAATTTGGAGTATACACTCTTTTGGAGACCCTAAAACATCCTGGAAAATTTGTCTCAAAAATCTTAAGCAGGAAGTGAGTTTTTGAAGAAATCCAACATGGCTGCCCATATACTTTGCTGATTCAAAACCCACCAAAACCGGCCTCATAAAAGCATGACATTTGGACTGTATACTTTTTGTATGACCTTAAGACATCCTGGAAAATGAGTCCCAAAAATCTAAAACAGGATGTGAGTTTTTAAAGGAATCAGAAATGCCCACCCATACTATTGGAAGCTAACTGAAAGCCCACCAAAAAAAAAAAAAACTTAAAAAATTGAAATGTGAAATGGCTACCTATGTCATTTGCCTAAAATAAGATATCATGCACTTCAAACTGACTATCTACAACTATAAACAAGCAATGAACTATGAAATATATCTATTCACATGTTCCAGCACATTGGCATAATGCTGTACATGGTAACCCTGCATTCTTGCATCTACACTTTCGAGAGCACAGAGGTTCCGTTTTGCAGCCACATTTAAGCAGTTCTCTACAAACGTTGGCTGCCTCTGGTAAAAGTGCCCATAAAGGTGTCCAGCAATCATCTGTTTTGGTCCATCCATATTTGTCTGGAGTCACTGACTGAATAGCCTGCATACTTTTGGACCAAATGCTGGCTTGGTACACTGCTCGATTAGAATGCTGTAGCAGTGCAGCTTGTGTGGGAGGGATATTTTCCATTGTCAGACATTTTTGAGAAAACATGTCCTTCCTGAGATCATTGACTTTGTCCAGGTTAGTTGTCTTATCATAAAGAACACATGTGTACCTCTCCAACATTCCAAAATGTTGGATTTCTGGCTAACCTGTTGAAAAGGACATGCAGTCATAGCAATGAAAGCATCTGTTACCTCTGGAAATGACTTCCATGCAGCCCACGCTGTCTTTTTGCCCTTGCACTGAAATTGAGAAGTTGTATCACAACCTGTGAATGTGTGGAAACCTGGTAGAGCTGCACATGTATCCTTCCCCAGGGTTTTGAAAAGATCGTTGATGTGTACTTCTTTAAAGTTTTGCCCCATACCAAAAGCAACCCACAAATCGACATATGGGTAGTTGTCAAGAAGCTGTCCAAAAACTCCAAGAAGAATAACTACAATGTCTGTGTCCACTGTCCAGAGGTGGACATCCCAGGTTCAGAAAGTAAAAATCCTGCCACATATTTGTTCCAGCCAATTCACTGAACCAGCTGATCCTAGGTAGATGAGATAATTATTGAAATCAGCTGTGTTGAGGGCACAGGCAGAAGCAATACATGGCAGGACTTTTACTTTCTCAGTCCGCTTTGTCCGCCTCTGCCACTGTCCTAACTACAATTCTCTGCACACCATTTTGCAGAGCATCTGTTATATGCAGGCATACCCTTGTGTCTGCCTCTTCATGGTCACACTCTGGGACTGAAGTGGATTGACCAGATGAGACAACATGTCTGCCTTTGGTGGCATGTACTTGCTTTCCTTGCTCAAATTGTGTAGACCTGATGCTCTCAGCCAACATTTGAAAGAGTTCTTCCTTGTTCTTTGAGTCCTTCAGAAAATCAGAGAACTTGCGGGGAAGCTTTAGCCTGGGCACGCCCATACTTCCTGTGCCGCTGCATTTGCATTTCGCTTGCAAGTCAGTCTGCCCAAGCTCCCTGTCTACACCGTTTATACATTAACAGAGAAACTGGGACCAATGAAAATCTAGCATTTCAGAAAGGCAATGACGCGGTATTTTAGCGACCGGAAATCTACCTCAGTCACTGTCAACATGGCGAACGTGGAGCAACGGCAAGATTTCAATGCAACTGTAGCTGCTGTTTTGGAAGAATTCAAAGAGAAGTTCTCTCTGAAAATAGAGCAAAGGTCAGCCCTTGAAGCATTCCTTACAGGAAAGGACGTTTTCGCAATGCTACCGACCGGCTTCGGTAAAAGTTTAATTTATCAGTTAGCCCCACTGGTTGCCAAGTCGATTCTCGTTGTTTGTATCAAGCAGTTTCTGTCGCTGCGTATACGTCAGAGGACAAAGGGGTGTGATTGGTCGAAGCTTCGTCCAGTAGCAAACACAGGCATTTCACACACGTGGGTTAAGCCCGCCCTCTGAGAAATGGGTTTACAACACAGCTTGGCCAGACCAATGTTCGCAGAGCATTGATAAGTCGCGTTAGCCAGGCTAGGGAAGCTTAGTTATTGCACCAACTTTCTGACGGATGCCTTGCCCCCGCTTTTGCCGTGTTGAATCTTTAAGACTGTTGTCTATATACACATCCCAAACCATGTCAAGCCTGTTGCATGTCTTCAGCTGATGCTTCATCCATGGCACAATGACCTCACTGGCATACTGACCAAAGGTGGATGCCTTATCAACAGGTAAAGAATACACAATGGCAGCCCCATCAATGATCTTGACATCAATCACGGAAGGCACACACGAGTACGTTTCAGGAGCTATTAGTACAAGCAGATCAGATTTCTGTGATGGCAAATTGAGTTTCCCCTTTTTGTAGAGAGCAGGGGGATAAATGTTGTTCTAATGGGAAAAGAACTCATCCAAATCTCCATCTCTGAACTTACTTGCAATGTAAAGCACAGGGCGTAGCATGTAGAACGTTAGTAAAAGCTTCCCTCTTGACACTTCAAGAACGCCCCTAGTCGGTTGACCGAGAGCCTAGGCTTTTCAGGCGACTGGCTAGAGCTTTCACCTCCTAATCCATGGTTACTGTGTGGTTGTGCTGGACTAGCGCAGATGACATCGGTTACACTAGCATGGGCAGTAAATCCCGTCCCTTATAGCATCAAGAGGGGTTTACTCATAACACAGCTATTGTACCTGCTGGCTATTACTTGTGATAAATAAACAATTGAGAGTTTCCCAATACATATTATCAGTAGGGCTATGAATTTGTACATTTATATGTGTATGTGTGTGTGTGGTGGGGGGGTGGTGGTGGGGGGGGGGGGGGGGGTTGTTAATGAGTTAGTAACTTAAATGGGTTGTTGCACTAAGTAAAAGTTATCTTGGCATCATAATTTTCAGGGTAGCATACTTAGTCTATATTGGCTAATGCTAGTGCTAACATTTACATAATATTATGACAGTGAGTTGTGTCCCAATTTAAGGCTTTATCTCTGCTCATATGAACATTTTATCAATAAATTATTCTTTGAAAGTTAGAAATAAGTTCCTGTGGAAGTTTTTAAAGCTATATATGTATGTATTTAAAAAAAAATTCCCCACTCAAATGAAGATCCATTTGAAAAGTCATCTCATTCAGACTGCTTTTTTAGCGTTTTTTCCTCTTTAAAGCTGTATAAAAGTTATGAAACATTATTTTATGTATGAAATTGCACATATTTATTGATGGCAGTCTATATACATCACATGCAAAAAAACTAAATGGCAGAAGGAGCCAAAATATCCAAGCTATGTAACATTTTGTTATGTTTGGGTCGTTTTTGGCAGCCATCTTGGATTTTCCCTTTTAAAATGACCTTAATTGACTGAAAAGTTTGGGCACCCCTTCTGAAATGATGAGATACATCCTAAAGAATATCTATACCAACTTTGGTGCTTCTATCCACCGCGTAACGATTTGGCCCTTTTTTGTTGATAATTCCCCCTACTATAGGTGTTTAGAACATTCGGGGCTATAGCCCAGAAGAGTATTTTTTTCGGGGGGCTTCTTTTTGAAAATTGGGCTGATGAACATGCAATTTTAACATAGTTTAAGAATGAAAGGAAAGGTTAATCGGCACGACTCACAAGTCGTTCCAAGTTTACATTAAAGATAGGATAGCCTGTGAACGTCTCTTCTGCCAAAGTGCACCACATACATCAGCAGCCAAATGTGACATTAAAATACCCTATAGCTTATTAAACATTGGCATACTGCATATAGAGAAGAAAGAATACCGACGCTGAATTTGCGACAAAAAATCTAAATTTGCCCATATAGCCTATGGTCAGGTCAGATTTTCCTGCGGTTACTGGCTACAAATGCTGCACTTGTGGCTGCTGGTAATGCAACGACACAAAAATCTCCTCTACATGGCTATTTTTATTACTAGTTTTTTTCATTTTGTTCTTGTTCTTCTTATTAGATGGATTCGGGGCAGATGCGCCTGTCTGTGACCAACCAACCGGTCAATTCATTACTAGCTAAATAGGTTCACATGCGTGGTCAAAAGTTTGTTCGGGTGGTGCCAGCTGTCAGACAGTGACTAGCCTGTGATGCTATGAATTTGGCGCT
The DNA here is from genome assembly GCA_030347295.1 of Setipinna tenuifilis. Taxonomy (NCBI): domain Eukaryota; kingdom Metazoa; phylum Chordata; class Actinopteri; order Clupeiformes; family Engraulidae; genus Setipinna; species Setipinna tenuifilis. Next base: position 30,992,834 of record CM059272.1, read on the forward strand.
AGTAGAAGTCACAATAAGTACATGGTAAATCCTACGTCAAATGACTTATGCAATGAAAATAATATTTCTTGTGACTGTCTTGGTAACTAGTGCCACAGCAGGCATATGATAAAGGAAACCCACTGTACTACCTTAAGTTGGTGCAGCTATGATCCATTTGTCTTTTTGCTAACCTATCCTGACATCGTACTTAGTTTAACTAAGTTTAGTTTTATTTCATCATCCTTAGTTCTTTTATTGTAGGCCAAGCATGTTGGTATATTCTGTATGCGAGCAATCCTCGCTATTTGAGCGACCAGAACTCGGGATTCACCCAGTTGTGCATGTCTAGTTAGTAGTTGTAGCTGACTGGAGGCAGCCTGCGACGTAATTCTTGACTGATGTATCATTATTTATGAGAGTGGGGGAGGGGTAGCCACCGAAAGCATACTAAGTGTTTGTTTAAACTCGGTGTATTGAATCGCGTTCAGTTCTCTCTCAAATTCAATTTAAATTTAAATGTGGTTTATTTGCATGACATTATATGTTGCATTGCGGTAACAATAATAATAATAAAAAAAAACTCTCTCCAACATACATCTTGTGCGTACAGCCGCTACTGATCCGGGTCTATTCCCACAAGATCCGGGGCTTTAGCCTCGAATGCCCAGGTCTAACAGCGCCCCTGGCATCCACAAGTGGAAAAAAGCGACCCATGGTTTGGGATGATTAAATTTGTCCAGTAGAGGTCCGTGTTTCTCCAAGGCCTTAGACACTTCCATACATTTGACACAATTTTCTGAGTGAGGCATCAATGTTTCACAAGGCTCCATTTTCCCATCACTAAGTTTTTCGTGACCGCGCAGACTTTTTGGCACATGATGGCACATGGCTGATAAGCAGGTACCACTAGCCGAAAACGGCTTTGTTAGAGCTTTGTGCCCAAATGGGCCCTCATCTAGAGAGACAGACGCAACCAGGCTATACCCGTTCAGGTACAGGTTTTGTCTGTTCTTGGGTTTCTCCCGACAGGAACGTTCCAACGAGAAATTGTAGACCGGTCAGGAATATCCCAATCAACATTCAGCAGAATATTGCCAGATGTTCTAAGCGAAATTATTCGCCCGCAATTAATTCGATTCCCATACAGTGCCCAGGAACAGCAAGAAGTGAAGGAGGATTTCCTGCGTAAAACACGGTTCCCAAATGTGATCGGTGCGATAGACTGCACCCACGTTGCCATACGAGCTCCACATGTGAACGAGTACATGTATGTCAACAGGAAAAACTTCCACTCCATAATTGTGCAGCTCATTTGTGATGCTCGTATGGCAATCTTGAATGCTGTTGCGCGCTGGCCAGGGTCAACGCACGATTCTTTCATTGTGCGTAATTGTAGTGTTGGAAATCGACTGGAGGCGGGAGCGGGCAGAGACGGCTGGCTTCTAGGTAAACCCTTTAAAAAATGTCGCCCAATTTATTTGCTTTTTTAGAAGGAACATGAGGTTAAATTAATAATTTCTGTCAACAGGAGACCGAGGTTATCCTTTGAAGAAATGGCTGCTCACCCCGATTGCGCACACGGAGACAGACACGGTTGGCAATATCCTCTAACAGGGCCAATGCAGCCATGTCTCTTACTAAAAACCAACACACTATGACAGTTTTATAGCCTACCAAATGTTTTACACATGTGGAATTAAATGTACACTTATCATACCTATTAACTATAGCCTATTCGTGTAATTAATTTGATTGTGTAATTGATGATGATGATGATGATGATGAAACATTTAAAATATATATTTTTAAAGTATTGGTAGGGTACTTCTGCTTATATCAGCCTAATCCTAATCATATTACAGTGAAAGAGCCGAGATTGTCTTTTTTTAATGAAATTCCTAGCCCGTACATCGGAAAATATCTGCAATACCAGGCATAACCACAAGGAAATGGTCGTACGCCAAGCTGGAACCTGACGTGGAAATAAGTACTTTTCCACGTCAAAGATGTTTTTATAACTCTGTACTTTGACGTGAATTCGTTCGTACGAACACTCTAAGATCACATCTGTGCGTAAGAACGTTTTATAAATGAGGCCCCTGAACAGTGCCAAAGACTGATAGACTCCATGCCACGCCGCATTGCTGCAGTAATTCAAGCAAAAGGTATTGAGTGCTGTGCATGCTCATACTTTTCAGTTCCTTTCCAGTTGGCCAACATTTCTAGGAATCTTTTTTTGTATCGGTCTTAAGAAATATTCTAATTTTCTGAGATACTGAATTTTGGGATTTTCAGTCAGTTATAATCATTAAAATTATAGAAATAAACATTCGAAATATATCAGTGTGTATAATGAATGAATATAATATACATTTTTAATGGAATTATTGATATAAATCAACTTTTTCATAATATTCTAAATATATAACCAGCACTTGTATGTTCAACCCCGAGTTGGACCCATTCCTGGCTGTCCCTGCAAGGTGCAAGGCTGCAAGGTGTGGCCACTTGGCCTCCAGAAAATCGCTAATGCTAGTTGCAGTATGGTTCTATCTGGTATTGTTTGACGACGTTTTCCAATATTGTACAGTTGTTGACAGCTGTGCCCATGCTCCCGCACACATAGGAGGAAAAAGGATATTTGCACAACATCGAGACGTAAATGCATGAGAAATTCAGGGCACGGTGTGGCCTCTGCATCCGCCAAAATGTAAGGTGCAGGCTGTATAAACAGTCTTTTTAATAAATGATCTGTGCACTTACAAAGTTGTCAATGCCTAGTTTTCAATGGTGCAGTATGTTCCCAAAGTAAGGAACGGACAGCTATGAGCGGGTTGTGAAACTGAAAATGACATAAGAAGGGCCCGAGGTAAAGAGGGCCGCCTGCCGGCCAAAGGTTGAAAAACACAGAACAGAGGGGCTTGCCATCATTAATCTGTGACATCTCCCAATTAGGCAATGACCACTGGTGACATCCATCGGTACTTAGACCAGATTGCAACAGTTGTAGCCACCATTAATCCTGAGCCTAAATTGATTCTTAAGGTGAGGCCTCTAAATTGAGAATATGTTTTGGCGTGGTATTTAAATTACACCTGTTTTCAAGTGCTGCATTCCTCAACAGCCATTCATTTTTACACTGGGATTCGAGTGATACGCATGTTTCGTAAATCTCACATGAGCCCTGTCGTAAATTGATTCCTCCACTCAAATTTGTGTTGTTTTCAACCACAGGACCAGTCCATGGTGCTGAAATTGCTCTCTGCTGAATCCCTTAGTAACAGGATAGATACTGCTTCCTCTGAAAATCTTGACTTCAATCACTCCACCCACCTACTTCGCTCTCAGTAGATACCATTTGTAATGGAAAACCAACTGGTACCAAGACATGTAGAGTAGGGTAGATTAGTGCTGGTGTACTAGATGTGGGCAATTCATGACCCACCTGTGAATACAACACAGTAATGCATAGTATTGACAAAGTGTGAAATATTCATTTTTTTTAAAAATGTACTGCAAGCTGTGTGTCGATTATCATAAAATGATCACACCATAAATGATCACATCATGAAAACAAAGTGACACATTTTTGATTGGGCAGCTCTGGCCTAAGGGTTAGGGAGTTGCTCTAGGGATCACAGGTTAAATTGCTGTACCAGAAGGCAAACAACATGGTGCAAAAACTGAATATTCAAGATTCTCTTTCGATACCTTTTTGACTATATCCACTGAAAAAAAAAACCCACACCAAATGGCATTTGTGTCTCTGGCATTGCAGGAATTTTTAGTGCATCAATGAAAATTGAATCCCAAACCAAAAGGTGAAACAGTATTTTATTTTAAAGTGAAATACAATAATGAATAAAAAAAATCATAACCATGTAGTTAGTGCCAACATGTCAGTCAGCGTTGGTGCCAAAAAGCATACTAGAAACCTCTGACCTCCACTGGAAACTGAAGGCACAGTCTATAGTTTTTTAAAAAGACACCTGTACAAGAAATGTTTTTTTTTTTTTGGCTCATACATACTGAACAGACAGCTTAGGTACTTCCAAGTGACTGATTTTGCTGGATCTGACAAAACATGTACTGGATTGGAGTTGATGGAATGGAATGCACAAATTTAAATGATCCGACTGATCATGATCATCCGACTGTTGTGATGACAAATGTAAATGGCGGTATTAATATGGGCAATGTTCCTGTCCTAAAGTCAGTATGTTCTACTGCTAAACTTTTTGTCTGAACCTTGTAAGGCTAATGGTGAGACACTGATGATCATTTGATAGGTTACACATTCATGCACCAACAAAATCGGCAACCCAACTCTTCCACTGCATGTCTCATTTTCATTTGCTAATTACAGCATCATTTAGGAGTTTCACAACTCACCCCATGACCACTTCAGCATTTTTTAAACTTATGCAGCAGGTGACTTCGTGACTTGGTGAAATTGAATTAAAAGGAGAAGTTTGGTGTGAATCAATTTATAGTCCTGTTGTTTATGGTCAACATGTGCTGTCTGAAGGAGAAAGGAATGAGAAGAGCAACCCAGCAGCTAACAAACTAAATGGGGCATAGGGAAATTAAACTAAAAGTTAGTTTCTCTGCCCCATTCAGTTAGTGTCCAGTTAGCTACCAGTTCAGTATTTAGTCCACGTTGCATCATTTTTTTCTATTTTTCCCCCCTACCAACAGCACTCTATGTTGCATATATTTTTTAATCTCTTTTTCTTACCAACAGCACACCAAACATCTTATGTAAATTAATGACAGTCCTTTTGACAAAGCAGTATGGCAGTTTTTCATGTTGGTGTAGTAACAGTCACACCCTACAGAGTTTTAGGGGAAAGTTCTCTGTAATCAGGTGGTCATCGTGGAGGACGATCACTATATTCACTTCAAATTCTATGGGAAAGAAAAGACAGATAGTGTTGATTATTTTTAAAGTACCAATGTCAAAGTGTCAGTACATTCTTCACTTTCTGAGGATGAATTCTATTTCATTCTTCAATGCTCAGAGTCTGAAGTTCATATTTAACAGTTTAAAAGGATCCCTGGGTAGTTAGACATGTTGGTGTTTTTGTTCTTGTTCTTGTTTTTGTTTTTTCTCTTTTTCTCTCTCTCTCTCTCATATATATATATATATATATATATATATATATAATTTATATACAGTATGTCACAAAAGTGAGTACACCCCTAACATTTTTGTACTTTTTATTATATCTTTCCATGGGAGAAGTCTAAAGACATAATACTTTTCTACAACGTAAAGTAGGCAGTGTACAGCTTATATAACAGGGCAAATTTGCTGTTCCCTCAAAATAAGTCACCACACAACCATTAATGTCTAAACCACTGGCAACAAAAGTGAGAACACCCCTAAGTGAAAATGTCCAAATTGTGCCCAAATATTGTCAATATTTTGTGTGGCCACCATTATTTTCCAGCAATGCCTTAACTCTCTTGGGCATGGAGTTCACTAGAGTGTCACAAGTTGTCACTGGAATCCTCTTCCACTCCTACATGACCTCCTCACCTGGTTGCCGCCACACACACCTGACACCATCTGAACCAAATAAGTTTATTTTGGTCTCATCAAACCACAGGACATGGTTCCAGTAATCCATGCCCTTAGTCTGTTTGTCTTCAGCAAACTGTTTGTAGGCTGTCTTTTGCATCATCTTCAGAAGAGGCTTCCTTCTGGGAAGACAGCCATGCAGACCAGTTTGATGCAGTATGCAGCGTATGGTCTGCGCACTGACAGGTGGTCCCCCCACCCCTTCAACCTCTGCAGCAATGCTGGCAGCACTCCTACGCTTATTTTGAAGACACAGCCTCCGGGTATAATGCTGAGCACATGCACTCAACTTCTTTGGTCAACCATGGCGAGGCTTGTTCTTAGTTGAGCCTGTCCTCTTTAAGCGCTGTATGGTCTTGGCCACTGTTCTGCAGCTCAGTTTAGGGTGTTGGTAATCTTCTTATAACCTAGGCCATCTTAATGTAAAGCAACAATTTTCTTTTTTACAGTTTTTCTCCATCGGTTTGGCTCATTTTTTGAAACTGAGATGACATTCTCAAAACAACATGGACAAATCCCCAAACCAACTTGCATTTTGTCACAACAGAATGGCATTTCTCATTGCTTTCATCAAATTTTTAAATGCTTTGTACATGTCTCAAGTGTCTAGTGCATCTTTGCAAATGGTTATGTACACTTACCTACAGTTAACACAATTAGCCCACATTTAGCACATTTTCCAAATGCATTGATTTTGCCGATCTATTCCAATTAGTCGTTTCTCAGTGTAATGGTCATTCTCTTCAAAACATGTCAGTGCAACTTCATTGTTTAAGTCATCATAGGCAGAATAGTCTGTTCAATTGTCAAAATTAGTTAAGGATATAATACAATATAGTATACATTTTTTGGAGCATGTCATAAATTCATGACAACAATCTTATTTGTTGATGAAGCTAGTTTCAACCTGGCCAAGGGCCACAGGCGCAGCCGAAACATCCTTGGCCCACGGGCCACAGTGGACGTCCCGGGTCAGTGAGAGGGAAATATTACAATGTGTGCGGCCACATCTGAAAATGGTGTGGCCACACACATTGCAAGCTTGGGCCCGTACAGCACCCAGAAGCTCCTCCTTTTCCTGGATAGTCTTTATATGGATTTAGTCCCCGAAAATGAGAGGGGCCTCGAAGGGCCCCACCTACCACACTTTGTCATTGTGTGAGGAAATGTGAACTTCCACCGTGCCATGGTCCACCACTCATCCAAGGATGCATGTGTTACTACCACCATATTCTCAGTTACTCAATCCTATTGAGGAGTTTTTCTCCGCTTGCAGGTGGAGAGTTTGCGAACACCATGCTCAGTGGTGGTTCTACAGTGTTTTACTCCCCCCCCCCACCCCCAAGGCAGAGAGTCACGCTACTTCTGTGCATGGCACCTTCTCAGCAAGCTTAGGGGGCGCCAATGTGCCGATTGCAGTGACATGATACAATTTTTATTTTGATTTTTTTTACAGAATACTGTATACATTTTCCTTTTAGGTTCTCTAATGCGTGAAATTTACTTTATGTGTGAATAAAAATAGTTACAATTTCCTTGGCAGAATGAGTGCAGTGTGTGTGGTGTAGCTAGACCTATAATGACAAAACGTCTAAGCATTTTGACTTGCAGTGCTTACACAATGCCAAAGGGACAATGCATTTTGGGGGCACTGACTATTTATTAGAGAAGGAAATTTAGTTTTGACACATGGGTAAACTGTTTTGGGAGAGATATCAGCATTTGCAGGTGATCCGTGTAGTTGTGCTGAACCATCCAGTTAGTTTTGACAAAAGTACTTGAGAATTGAAAATGAGCCTAGCAATTGAGAAGGATCTGTGTCATTTTTATAGTGTTGACTATTTAAATGGGAAATGGATTTGTATTTGAAGAATGAATGAACAGTTTTTACAGACATATGACATTTTGCTGGTTATCTGAAGTGTTGTGCAGAAGTGTAAGAATGTTTGGCCAAATGACCTTATAGTTATAGGAATGTCATCTCAGTTTCAAGAAATGAGCCAAACCGATGGAGAAAAACTGTAAATCCTCAGAGAGTTCTTTTCCATGAGGTGCCATGTTGAACTTCCAATGACCAGTATGAGAGAGTGTGAGAGTGATAACAGCAAATTTAACACAACTTCTACCCATTTACACCTGAGACCTTGTAACACTAATGGATCACATGACACCAGGGAGGAAAAATGCCTAATTGGGCACAATTTGGACATTTTCACATAGGGGTGTACTCACTTTTGTTGCCAGTGGTTTAGACATTAATGGTTGTGTGCCGAGTTATTTTGAGGGAACAGCAAATATATAAGCTGTACACTGCCTACTTTACGTTGTAGAAAAGTATTATATCTTTAGACTTCTCCCATGGAAAGATATAATAAAAAAGTACAAAATTGTTAGGGGTGCACTCACTTTTGTGACATACTGTATATATATACACTACCGGTCAAAAGTTTTAGACCACCACAGTTTTTCCATTATTTATTTTTTTTTCATGAAATCAATTTATAAACCAAAATTTATTCTAAACTTTTGACTTATCAAAGTAGCCACCTGAGCATACTCGTGGCATTCTTTCTGCAAGGGAAATCAAATATTCTTCAGAAAGTTCTTAAGTTTGTTGCAGAAGTTCCCATAAATGTGTTTCACTTGTAGGTTGCTTGACTTTCATTCTTCTGTCCAGTTCTTCCCAAAACAGCTCGATGGGGTTTAAGTCTGGAGATTGTGCTGGCCGCTCCATGTTTTCAAGCTTACCATCTTGTTCTTTTTTCCTGAGGTAGTTTTGGCATAGTTTAGACTAGTGTTTTGGGTCATTTTCTTAAGGTAGGATGAACCTCTGACCAACTAGGGGCATACCAGAGGGTAGAATGGCGCTGCAGAATGCTGTGGTAGCCATGTTGGTTGCTTGAAGTTGTTGTCCTGTGAGCTGCCCATCACACAATTTGTTAACTTTTAGAGACATGTTCTCTGATTCAGTTGTGGCTTTGGGTCTGTCAGACTACTTCCTGTCAGTTTCCCCCAGTTTTTGAGTGCCTTTTGATGGTGAAGAAAACTGTACTCACTGACACCTTGACTTTCTCTTGCAATTGTCCTGTAGGAAAGACTAACACTTTTAAGTGTTATGATGGTCTGGCTCTGTGCCAATGTTCATTGCCCCTTTCTTGCCATTTTTGTAGCATTACACTACTTTCTGCAGTGCAGTACTGTTCACCTGATGCTCCTGAGGGTCTGGTACCACAGTGTGTGTTTCAACACTGCTTTTATACCAACATTGGGTGTTGTAAGTAATCAAGAAAAGTTGGAACACCTATAGGAATTAGTAGCACTAGCTGTCAAAGCTGATTTAACCTTCATTGCTGCTGATCAGGTAACCAACTTTGTGTTCCCTTAAAAGGGCATTTTCTGTATAATTCTGAAATGTACACTATTTTTTGGTTTTAGGTAACCAATTTTTGATTTATTTTTTACCTCTGGCTGTTCAGTACTTACCTTTGTACCATTTCAGGGTATTCATTGAACTTGTACTACCTGAATTGCAATAAATAACTGGGAAAAATTAGGGTGTTCTAAAACTTTTGACCGGTAGTGTATACACACGTAAGCGTATAAAGAAACTGTGAGAAACTGTAGAAAATCTGTTCAACTCATAGTCCGTTATTCTTGTTTAGGTCGCAATGCAGTCTGGGTCAATAATGTGTAATGGGGCTAGGATTTGCGACCTCCATAGAGTAAGATGAACAGGGCTGCTGTACATCTGTACAGCTATGCCTTGTAACACCCCTGGGCAGCAGCAAATGTTTCTCCACCCTAGCCTTAGCTTTTTTCTAAGCTTCACGGCACCCTATTCGACAACCCCAGAAAAAAATAGCACTTGCCTATTAGTGACCTCATTTGGATTTGGTAGACCAGCACTGTGCCGGTCATAGAGGCTGACAAGGGCAGCCCATAAAACATGTCAATTAAGGCAAATTGCGTTGAAGTTGTCCTGGTCTGTGACACACAGAAAAGCTGTAAATAACCAGAGCGTCATAGCATTGTACTGTGAAGGCTATCTCCATAAATAGCACACAGTAGCAGACAACTATGAAATATACAGGTATGTTTTAATGACGCTACTTTAATCCATTAGCTCACCATGAACTGCCCCTGCACCTGGGGGTGCCGAGAGGTGGTCTCGTCCGGGGCGTAAAACACTATAGAACCACCACTGCTGATTGTCTTTATGTTCATTTTCTTCCAAGTTGTCCTCCGGACTTACAGTGCAGTCTGGTTCGAACTGAAACAGCTGAACAGCAGCCCTATTCATGTTGCTCTATGGAGATTGCACCTCCTAACCTCATTACAAGTAATCAACCCAGACTGAATTGCAACCTAAGCCAACTTGTCTACCTAGCCACGATCTTTTTAAAGAGTGTGTGTATATACAGTTTTTTGATTCATTATACCTGTAATACAATAACACAATGTAATATAAATTTCTCTAACTTACCAACTTTGAAATTGGTGGTTTCAAGAGTTGGGCATGTAAAAAGCCTGGGGAAAACCATGTAAATGGGAATAGGGAGACCATGACAAACGTCTCCCTCGGCAATCTGAATGTTCTGGATTTCTGTAGCGTCTCGTGCATAGCCCTCAGCACATCCTGCCATACACATAAGGATGAGCTTCTCAACAGTCATGTGAAGGATTATTAATATTACACATAACTACATTTCAGTTACAGTAATGAGGTCCTCTGAAACTAATTGAGAGTGAAGGAACTAGTTTTTATATGTGCATGGTGTAAGCACCTTCTTACTTTGTATTTACACTTTCTTTTACTGCACATGTTCCGACAAGTTGTCAAGAGTGCAGCATCAATATTAACATTAATATATTTAACTGAATGTATTCATATCTGTACATTGTAGAACAGCAGCCCCAATCCTCTTTGTAATAGTTGGGTGAAAGAATGCCTCAAAAACAGTCAGACTTGGAAAACAACAACCAAAACAACAGTAAGCAATGACTCACCACATGTCTCCACTCTGACTAGCTGTAACTCTATGCTTTTAATGGCCACAGATGAACTTTCTACCACCAGCTCTCCTGTTAGAGGCTGTGTGATCACACAGTTGGTGGCATGCAGGTTACCTCTTATTAAGAACTTAGGTAGCGAGCTTCTCTAGAAGAAAAAAAAACGAAACACATTTTCATGTACATATTTCTATCTTTATGCAGTATTTATATGCATGTGTTTTGCCTATATACATCTGGTTATACCTAACAAAAGAATAGATTAAGATTACATTGTATTGTTACAATCATCAAAAATCTCTATTTTACATCAAACAATGCAAAGTTCAACTACATTGGTTTCAGCCCTTTCACTGAGCTACTACAAAGCATGGCAAGTTATTTTGAAAGACATGAAAAGACTATTACCTCTCGAACATTTTGCAGTGTGTCCGGAGTAATCGTAAAATCTACCGGAGTTGGTAATACTTTTGCTTTCTGTGGCTTGGGTGCAAAAGATAACATGATTATTGTACAATCAAAAGAATCGTATATTATAGATACTTGTTAGAAAATTCATTTGTAAGTTAATACAGTTACTATAGTAACTACAGACCTGACAGTGGATCATAAATTCACAGGTCTTGCTCAAGTCCTTAGCCAAGAGAGAGCGCTTCATATCACAGCGCAATGTATACTGAAAAGCAGCACATTATGAATAGCTAAATAAAGTATAGAAATGCATGTTTTACAATTTTAAACAATATTAACTATACTGTAAAAATCTATAACCATCGTACCATCGTATTGTGTCCTCCCAGTATACACTGCGTTCAAAATTATTATACAAATTGTGTTCAAGTCTCATAAAGGTAAAATCTTTTGTCTGTCAGTTAAACTCATGGATGGTATTGTGTCTCAGAGCTCTTTGGATCACTGCAATCAATCTCACACACCTGTGCCAATTAGTTTGCCATGCGAGTCCAACTAAAGGAAAAACTACTCAAGAAGGTCATTCCCCATTATTTTCAAGCAAGATGGGAAAGAAAAAGTAAGCAGGAAATAGTTGAATGCCTTGGACAAGGTATGAAAACCATAGATATTTCAAAGAAACTTAAGCATGATCATCTTACAATTAAGAGATTTGTTGCTGATTTAGATCACACACGGGTTCTTGCAGATAAAGGCAAAATGAGGACGGTTTCTGCCAGACAAATGCACCGGATTAAGAGAGCAGCTGCTCAGATACCATTACAAAGCAGCAAACAAGTGTTTGAAGCTGCTGGTCTCTCTGGAAATGGATAGAGTGGTGGATGTATGGTAGATGGCCACCATGTTCCAACAAGCCTACAACATCAGCAAGGAGGTGGAGTCATGGGCCGTAATCATGATGAGAGAGATGGTCGGGCCCTTTAGGGTCCCTGAAGGTGTGAAAATGACCTCTCTGAAGTATATGAGTTTCTGACTGACCACTTTCTTCCATGGTACAAAAAAAAGAACCATGCTTTCCATAGCAAAATCATCTTCATGCATGACAATGCAGCATCTAATGCTGCAAGAAATACCTCTGTCCTCTTTTATGCCCATAGCAGCCAATGATGCAAACTCATGGTCTGACCCCAAACCTCTCCTGACCTCAACCCTACTGAAAACCTTTGGAGCATCTTCAAACTAAATATCTATGACTGCAGGAGGCAGCTCTGGGAGGCTGTTGTCATTGTGCAAAGCAATTTAAGCAGGAACTGTCCCAAAACTGACAAGTTCAAGAGATGCAAGAATTGTGAACGTCCTTTCAAATAAGGGGTCTTTTCAAATCAATGTAACTTAACCTGTAATGATGTTTTTGATTGAAACAGCTTTTGATTTTAGTAAATATTACTCGCTAATGCTTCTAATTTAACAAAAGAAACAATGCATTTTAAGTTTTTATTTTTGCAAAAAAGAAACTTATTGGGAAGTTTGTCCAATAACATTTGAATTGTACTCTAATGGTTGATGACTTAAAATTATGATGACTCATATCAATTATTTAGGAAAATCAGAGAAAAATAACATGTGCATGATAATTTGGAATGCAGTGTAAATAATAAGTGACTTTCATTCCTTTTGGTTAGATCTAAATTGTTAGCTAATTGAAATAAAGAAAAAACATTGCAGGTCAGCTGTGGTAGTGTCACATAGTGTCTCGACAGTATTGGCAATCACGTAATCCTAGCTAAAATACTGTGGTCTGAACAGGGATTATAGCATATGTCATGGTTGTACTGTACTGCTAGCAAAGGTTTTGTTAGATTTGCTATGCTAAGTTTACATTTTTGGTCACTGCTATGCTGACTACATCATAAAAAGCATGTTCTTTCAGTTTTGTGGTTGAAATTCATTTTGGATGTTCAGTTAGTTTGAATGTTGTGCTTAATGTAAATATTTATTTACCTGGATGTTGACAAACACTCCATGATACGTTTCGTATAGCACCTTGTTTCCTTTTGCATGAAGAGGAAACTCAAAGGGGATTTCAGTTTTACCACTGGGAACTTTACCTGGTTTCACAACTTCAATATTGCTGGTAATTAGTTGAATAGGCTGTAAAAGAAACATGACACAAAAGTTGTGACTTACACTGAATGCAATATGCGAATATGTGAGACAGTGAATATCAATAGGTGATTGTGCTGAATGAGTGCCATTTATGTCCCCAGCATATTAAATGTTTACAAACAAGTAATAATATCCTATAAAATACATAGTTTTGTTTCAAAAATCACCATACACACAAATCAGCTTATAAATTGAAGCTATAGTATTTAAAACATTAATTGACTCCATACTTGCCTTAACAGAATTGTAGAATGCTTCAAAGACTCCAACGCTTTTAGAGCTGAGTTGCAGATTGACAACACCCTCCATGGTCAGAGATATGCCCTGATGTTGGACTGCCTCCTTGCTGCCTATTACCACAACTCCTGCCAGTATCTCCTTAAAAACATCCAACATAGGGAAGGCGGCAATTCAGTGGTTTAGTTTATGCCGGAATTATGAGTCTGGGTATAAATTGGGACTACAGAATGACTTGTTAATTTTGTGTTTTAAATCACAGTTTGTTCTTTCAATTAATGTACGTCTTACATTTCTTGGTAACTCTTAAACCCTGTGTAAGAACAGTCTCTCCTTGAAGCTGTCGTTTGTAATCGTAAGTATTTTATCAAAACAATTTTATATTGTCTTCTTCTGTCATTGCCTTAGGAAAGTATGACATGAGTGGTTAATTATGCCAATCATATTGTAAACTTCACTTCAGGTGCAGCGCTTTCTGCCCGCTGCCTACGTAGAAAAGTAATCGGTTATTGGAAAATACAATTAAGTAGCACGCTTAAACGGGTCAGGTCAGTGCACGTACTAGCGATTAAAAAACAATTCGTGCGTCTGCAAATCGAAGGGTTTCTCTACAAGAACGTTACATGCCAGTTGTAAGAGGCCTGTTTGGTAGCTTACTTAATACGCTATATGATCTGTCAGACTCTAGAAGAACAGGGCAACAGCCATTAGTGACCCTCAAAAACACCAGCACAATTAAGTTAAACATAATCCATAACCATTAAACCGCCAACACCCCAATCGTATGTGCTACCTTTCAAGTAAATTTCACTTTGACTGCTTCAGTGCTAGGCTACTTTCAGTGGATCTGTAGACACCAACAAGGCAATGTTTTGAAATCTGTTTTAAAACAGTAAAAAAAAAAGACTTACCCCTTCATGGTAAACCTTGTTCGCACGTTTAAGTCTTACATCAAGACTGACACTCATCTTTTGCAACCTAGAGCGTATGAAAGTGATATAGAAAATAAAAATGCTTTCTCACTGAAGAGATGATCATGTGATCTTTCTCATATGTCATATGACCAATGACAACGGAGGAGAGTTCAAGATTAGGCAGTACTGCGCAGTGTCGGTATCCGATCCGTACTGCCCTATTCGTTCTGCACATGTGTACGCGGGACTTGTAGTATTATCTGGGATCAAGCAGTTTTCAACACAGCAGTCCTCTAAAAAATAATTTATTGTGCCACTAACGTGGGGGGTTCGGAACACCACCTTGTGTTAGCTCCGTAACGTACTGAACGCAATTCTTATTTGGTATGCTATAGAGTGCGTTAGGAGAAGGTATGTCACGTGTCAGTCGCCACCGTGGCTCATTAATTATGCAGTTAGTGATTTCCCCTTTTTTCCATTCCTGGCAATTTGTCATAGAACCTTGGATGTGTCATCAACTCTACGGTAGTAGAAACTCTCCAATTTGACTGCATTGTTTTTTTTTTTTTTGTTGTTTTTTTTTTCCCAATTCCCTCCCATGCATTCGCCAGCAGATCTCGTTGGCGGCGCAATTCATCTTGAACACAGCCAATACTAGGGGTTACATCAAAGGTCATGATGTGCTGGATGACAAGCTGACTTCCTAAGTAGGTATAGGCTAGTGGTAGTGACCTCCTGCATTGTTCTTGATATACAAGCGACTGTAACATGTACGTGTACGTGTTTAAATCGACCATCTATTCAAGATTTAAGATTCATCCAGGAGCAGAGCAGAGATAGCAAAGATTGCTCTTACTGCCGCCAGCTGGTGGCAGTATGCCAGAAAGGCATATTTGTAATATTGGCATATTTGCTGTTGGGATTGTCATCAACATCATAATGTTCAATAACCTGTTAAGTTTCAGAAAAAACATACAATGTCCTGTGAATCTTAATCATCTCTCTACTAATCATCTTATCATTTCTATGTTTTACATTAAAAATCCCTTCCTAATTTAACATTAACAAAATCAGATTTTCGTGTGTGCCAAATTTTACCTCAATCTGAAGAACCATCTAGAAGTACATTAAAGTTCATCATGTGTCAAGACGGACGAAATCCCAATTGCTATAACTTCTAGTTGGGTGTGGCTACAAAAGTTGTTTGTTTTGAGGTCGTCCACACCGACCAAATTTTGTGTGGGTAGCTTAGACTATATAGCCAGGGAAGTGCTGTCATTCAATCATTTAGTATGCTTTATCCGTTCAGGCAGCTGCCATTAGTTAAGGCAGGTCCAAAGTTTTAATCCTTACAGAAAGAATCACGCTTTGCACCTCGCTCCGGCACATATACATAGAAATAATTAATCTTTATATCATTTTCATATTTTATCCATTTATTTAATTTCACATTATTTATGTTTATAAACTGGAATTTATCTGACATGTTAAAAGCCATTCATCTGGTGTAGAACTGCTGAACTATTGCCAGATGAATCTCCTCTACAACTTCACTAAAGAGTTGGCCTGTTAACAAAAGCAAAAAACAAAAAAAAACTCTAACACAAATAATTAAAACAGCAATATTTACACTACCAACCCAAAAGTTTGGAACTGACAAAAAGTGGTCATACACAGAATTATTTTCAGTAAAATAAAACTGACAGAGAGCTGCAAAACACAACAGCTGTATATCTATCCATTTTTCAACACTTTTAGGAGAGAAAAATATTAGGGAAATTGTAATAAAATGAGTCACAAAATATTATATAAGGCCTGGTCAGCTCTTCAATTCTGACTACAATACGCTGATGAGAAATAAGTACAGACCAATATTCTTAGTCATAATTTCAGAACTTAGTATCAAAATATACAATCTGGAATTTACTAGAAAGCAAACCTATTTTGTAACATCTATCACTATTTTAAACAATGAAAAATATAATTTTGACAAATTATTCCAAACTTTAGAGAGGTTGTGTAAATGTACGTATTATAAACCACAGCTTTCCCCTTACCTTCAAATGGCTTTTTAAATGATAAAGTACTTTTGATCTGTTCTTGATGCAACAGACCCTTTAAAAGCACTATCATAACATTATGTATGCCCTTATGCTGTGCAGGATGGCATATTGGTTTCTGTCTGGTTTGCCATCGCCACACATCTTTCAAAGATTTATCACAAACATTCAGTGGGCAACCTGACTAGTTCACCGCAGTACCAGTAACACTGTCTGCATGGTGGATTGTCTATGGTTCTCTTCCACAAATTTGATGTTTTGTGACTTAATTATTATTGTGTCCATGAACCATTAGCAAAGTTAGAAACTAAATTATTTTATTATGATACAGTCAGTGCACTTAGGACATAATTGTGAGCAGTTATACTATGTATTTATGTGGATGTATTTGTTTACTTTTCTCCAGATACTGACTGCAGTAGAAAACGGAACTTTAGTCCATGCAAAGCAAGTACACAACTAGTAAATAAGCATGTAAATGTGATAATACATCGGACAACTTTACTGAGCAATGTTACCATGCTACATGGTGGACTTCTAATAATCTAATTTGTTAATCGCATCAAGTTGCATGTTAATTTAGGTTGCCCTGAAAAAATAATGTGTTGTTCAGTATCAGTAGGAAGGTGCCCAAACAGCATTTACTACTGATGTTGCCTGGCAGTATTTCTCAAAAGAAGTTGCCTTGTGTATTATCATTGTAAAGGAACACACCAATTTTTTGGGTTGAGTTTTACCATTTTTTAAACCCATTCAGCCGATCTCCAGATCTATGCTAAGCTAATAGCTAAGGTGCTACTACCAGAAAAGTCGAGTGTTCCTTTAATGGTAGAGGTGTTCAGACCATATGATCAAATAAGCCATGCTTAAAAAAAATCTTTAGAAGGCTACCTGTGAAAGAATGAAAACAAAAAGGCTTATAATAGTCATTCTAAAAACTAAATAAGTATATGTGAACTCCTATTCACCAAAACCTTGGAAAGCTAAGGGTCTGGAAATGGGCTACAGTATCTAAAGCAATTATAAATGTCATTATACACACACACACACACACACACACACACATAGAGAGAGAGAGAGAGAGAGAGAGAGAGAGAGAGAGATACATGTATGTTGCTTTTCTGTTACATATACACTCTCATTCTAACTTAAAGGGTACTGCAGAAATTAAATCAATGGTATAAATTCAAAAGGCTACTGCTTAAGAAAGGGGAAAACTGTGATTGTAAAAATCAAAACATCCCTGTAGGGTTTTCAAGCCACTGGTCACTAGACATTGTGGAGCAGTATTTAGCCAGACATGCAAGGCTAAGACTAGATACACTTTCACAAAATTGAGAAAGTATCCAGTTGGGCTGATAAACAGATTTTGCATCCAGGGGAGAGTGTAATTTGTGTCTTGTGTTGAATCTTTAAAAAGCAATTATGTACATCCTGCAGTAACTGACGACATAAATTGTATACATGCTTAAATATTCCAGAAAAACCTAAGAAAAGAAAGATAATCACATAAGGCATAAAATATATACAGTACAGACCTGGTCTAAATGGGTTTGTATCAAACGAACTTGTGTCATATATTCACACATATCCAACAAACTAATATTGAAACATATGTACAAAAATACAAATTCAAATGCCCTAGAATATATATTTATATAAGGTTTTCATCTTTCAATTAAAAATCTGAAAATAACTTTTTTTTAGAAATCATGTTTGAGACCATGCAGTATCCCAGATGTCTTTGTCCAGGCATCATTTCAGTTATCTTTGGGGCAATACATGTCGAGGGCAAAATATTAAAGTTATTATAGGGGTGTATCTGTGTCTTCAAGCTTTGTTGAGGTCTCTTCTCCGCACTAGCTGAGGTGACTTAAAAAAAACTGTTTGCGCACATGATGTGGGAAAAGATGGATGACGGGTTTCCAGTGTTCTGGCATCCTTTACACTTTGGACTCACTCTCGATATTGGCAATATCCCCATTCCTTTCAGTCTGATCCAGGCCTGTGTGGTCATCTTTCTCCTCCTGCCCTGCATCTGTGTTCAGTGCCCCCTGTTGGCTCAGCTTGCTGGCCACAGACCACGTCAGTGGGAGGCGAGCTCGGGCTGTCATCTCGGCAAGTTCCCTCGCACTGCAGCTAGGCGTGTTGGTCTCGTATATTTCATGGAAGCTGTTGTAGTCGACCTCGTAGAAGCCATCCTCTAGTGTCAGTACTGGCGTGAAACGGTAGCCCCACTTGATCTCACTCGAAACGTAGGAGCTTCTCGCCTGGCAGGTCATACCTAATGAGAACAGCACACAGAAGAAGAGTTTCAAGTGCCTCAATGTAATTAGTTAAGAGTGGCTTGGATGTTATTAAGAAACATTTCATAGCATATCAAGTATATGTAGTAAAGAACAGGTAGTAGTCCTGAGATCATTCAAAAAAACATGGGCTTACTAAAAATGATTTTGAATTTACTGCCAAGACTACAGAATAATATGAAGACTGTTATGTGCTGCAGAAAAATATTTCACCAACAAAGGCCTTCTACAAAGAAAACACCGTTGTGACTGTAAGGGCTGATGCCATGTTGGGGGAAGAAAACTAAATCTCTTTTTCACACGTTTTGAGGTCAAGACGCCTCTTCAGACTCGCCCAAGCCCCAGAACCCCCACAGTTTGCATATCCACAGATCCACAGATTCACTCTCCAGGAATATGTAAGTAAGACAGATAAGACAGGTGTTCAGCACTGTAAGTAATTGGAAAGGTGCGAGGCTTAGTGGAGTACATAGCAAAGTACTTAAGGCATGTGCCCTTCAGCCTTTTACACAGCCTTTTACGATCCCACATTACCTCAATCAAGCCACCATAGTCCTTGTGACCAGAAACCCAACCGTGAGCAATCTTTAAGATTACTGAGTACCGACTCATCGCACTAACAGCTGTGATAAAATGTTTTCAGAGACTAATTTAAAGACCTTAAGCTCACATCAGTTTGCTTACAGAGCACACAGAGCATTACATTACATTGTATTTATCTGGTATTCTTCTCTAGAGTAACCTACAGTGAATTAGGTAGAGGGGCAATCCACCTGGAGCAACATGGGGTTAGATGATTTGCTCGAGGCCCCTTCAGCTATGGATGAGGGTGCAGGTTCATAACCATTAGGTTACAGCTGCCCTAGCAAGCAAGAATGCCCATCCCACAGTCCTCCACACTGCTCTGTGCCACCTGGGACACCTGCAAACCTACATAGGGATGCTGTTCATTGACTACACTTTAGCTTCAGACACCATCATCCTGAACATCATGCTGGACAAGCTGTTTGCAATGGGCGTTTCTACTCACTATATACCTGAAGCATTATAGCAACTGCAATGTTAAAGTACACATACTGAGTGAGGGAAGTATCATAATGCAAAATAAAGCTTATTATACCTTTGACAATATAACACTTGTAAATGTTTGCACCACTTTAAAATTTGTCAGACAGAGCTATTGAAATGCCAGCATAGGCACAGGAATACTTTCAGTGTTTGAACAGTATCCAATTGGATTCTAAGGGTCAAAAACAAGTTAGAAAGGAATTTATCCACTTTAACACACATCCATAAGCATCAGGTACTTGCCAACATAAAAGTCCATTCAAGTCCATTTTGAGCTAAATAGCTTAACAGCTGTGGAAATATTGTGTGCACTTCAGAGACCTTTAAAAAAAACTGTAAAAAGCACTGATTGAAATCAACTTAAAAATACCTACAAAACTTACAAATATCAAGGCAATGTGTTGCATGGCTCTTTTGTGTGTTCGTATAATGTGCACTATTTCAGAAACAAACAGTATGTTCATCATGATACTTGAACCTGCAAGTCTACTCAGTGAGCATCTTGCCTGACCAGTCAGCGAACAGAGGGAGTAAGAGACCAGACGTTAGCGATTGGGTAAACTTCAGCATAGTCTACACTTCAGGAAGAAATTGTTTGCTGATTGGTCAGACAAGATGCTGCCTGACACAACCATGTCAATAAAACCACAGCCACACTATCTGTAGGAAATGAAGTTAAGTACAAGGGGCTGGTTTACCAGGGTACAAAAAACAGCAAGGCTTCTAAAAATGTGATGTGCTCAAAGTTAAAATCTGACCAACTTTTTGGGGTCGAGGTCAGTGACTTCAGCACAGAGGAGAGAAAAATTACTAACTAGAAAAGCACTCAGAGAGTGCAGACCTCCGCCAAGGCAGCTTAAGTCTCCACCTTATTGTCATTCTCACCTTAAGACATTAAAAGACATTAATCATGTTAAAACATTTTATTACTGGCGTAATAGTTAACTAGTGGGTTCGTTCACTCATGCTCACACGAACTTGGTTGGCTCTTCGGTGCAGGTGGGTTCGTTCACTCATGCTTACACGAACTTGGTTGGCTCTTCAGTGCAGGAAAGTACTTTATCTAATTTCCACTGGCAACATGAACTACTGGGCTGCTCACCACTACCGCTCTAACTCTCCTCTGTCTTTCACTGAACCCTCTAACCAAACAACTCCTCGACCAGCAACAGGAGTCTCATTTCTGTACCAAACTATATTCCCTTCTTTCAAAATAAAAGTATCTGTAGATTCCATGCTACACTGGTAACTTCACTGAATAAAAAATTCCTGGATCCAGATGGTTATCCGAATCACCACCAAAAACAAATCAGTTCTAAGTTAGCCCACTTCTGACCTATCCTGAAAATTTCATCAAAATCCATCCATAACTTTTCAAGTTATGCTGTTCACAAACAAACAAACAAACAGACAAACCAACGCCGTCGAAAACATAACCTCCTTGGCGGAGGTAACTATGACAAGAATATTCCTTAGGAGAAAAGTAAAGGTATATTTTTTAAAGTGTCAAGTACCAAATTCAGTGAAAAGGTAGTATATTATAAGAGAATTATTAGAGGGGCATATTTCCCTATCCATGTAGGTCTGTCTGTTTATTTATTAATTATTTCAATTTATTCAGATGAATGTTTTTCACTGTTTAGTGTGATCACATTGTCCATTGCTGTGAGTTATTTTAAGTAAGCTGAACTGATAACACCAGCCAGGTAGCAGTCAATAATTCTATGAATGTTGACCTGTACTCAGCAGTCACTATTCTCAAATTGTGCATGTATCTGTCAAATGAAACAGGAAACCAGCAGATACAATTAGGTGAATATTTGAATTAATAACAATATTAAATTTTACTTCAGCAAATGTGTAAAAGCGGTCATTTGTAAATGTTAATTATGACTTGAGTGTGCTTATATTGCAAGTATCTTGTTGACCCTGGAATCCTTTCCAGCAATTATGGTAATTGCATTTTTTTCTAATAGTGAAAAGTTACGCATTTGGTATCAAAAATAATAAATGGTATAAAAATATATATTTTAAATGCTTTAACGGTGTAAGCAGACAGTCAGGCAGGGCAGGACAGTGTGTATATGATTTTTGGGTGTGCATGATTTAATTCTGCTATTTTAAAAGCAGAAGGTAGAAGTGACAAAGTAAGAAAACTGTCATTTTTGTTTAGTGGGTGTTGGCCAGGCACATGAATGACACAAGAAACCATTACATCATCAACTAGGCAGACTGAAAATAGGAAGAGTGTATGCAAATGCCAAATATTCAGAACAAGTTTTGTTACCAGAGAAACCTCAGAATGAGATAGAAATGTCTAGCTAGGGGCAGTGATGTTTGTTACTCTTCTATCCACTGTGTGAAAACAAATTACCATCTCTCGTTCCCTTTAAAGGGGTCCTTCCGCTAAAAACCACTTTGAGTAGCTCTATTTACAATGTGGTGGGTCACAACAAGCAGTATATGTACGCAGCACTCCAAAACGTGAAATTCGACCCTCATGGTTTTACTGGTCATTGAAGGGTCAAGCTAACCAAAACGAGCGGATCAGAGCAGGCTAAACCTATCTACGTCACTAGGTCGTAAGCCCCGCCCAGAGCCATGTGTGGCACTCACATCGCAGAGGAAGAACAGTGGACAGAAGCTAGGTGAGCAAAAGACAGCGAATTTGCCCAATCAGAAGTGCCTTATTGACACGTCATGGATATTCACGAGGGACACCGGAAAAGCCAGTCGTTCAACCAGTAGACCTGTTCTAGCTTACAGAAAACAGCGTCAAGCAAGAGATCTAGGGCATAATCTTTCACAGAAATGACGCACAATGCATTCAACCATAGTGGTGACACAGAAATATGAATAAAAATAACGATGAAAGTTCACCTTTAAGAGTTCAGGGTTTTTCCAAGTAGCTGGCTTAGCAAGTCAACCAGCTTTGTTAACTAGGAGTAGGTGACACATCTCCCAATAGAAGGGTTATATTATCATCTTTCCCATCTTTTGTCCCACAATGGTGAAACAAGCTACCAGTTGCTACAAGAGTAGGGTCGTCTTACTGTAACCGAGGTCTTCCCGCTCAGTCCAGATCCAGTCTCACAACCTAACAGCAACTCCGGTATGGGAGACAAACGCGGTACCGAGTGAGCTAAAATCCTGGCTATAAACTCAGTCAGTAGCGTATCTTTTTGAGGTGTTGGAAGGGATCTTCACTAACGTTCTATGCTGAGCTGTGCTAGTAGCCGTTCTTTACACTCACCCCCCTAAACCTCACTCCTATCCGGGTCATGACCCCACAGTAGGCTAACCAAGGTCTTCCTGTACAGTCCAGACCCAGTCTCAAACCCACAACCTCACAGCAACAGTATAGGAAACAGATGCGCTGTCAGCTCAGTCAGTAGTGTATATTTTTGAAGTATCATGAGGGAGGTTTACTAATGTTCTACGCCGAGCTGTGTTAGCTGGCATCTGTTACATCTCTCTACCTTTAAGAAGCACAAGGCCTAAAGACTTTTCTTTTCAGGCAGCACTTCCCATCCTAACAACGCTAACCTCCACTAACCAGCACTGTGCTATACTCGGTTACACTCTTGCTTACTCTGTTCTCCTCTGTATATCTGCAGCCTGATTGGTGTCCTTCGTCTGTGGCCTAGTAGTTAAGGAGTTGGTGTAGGGATCGGAGGGCCGCAGCTTTGATTCCCGTGCCAGTTAAAAAAAATATGTGAGTAGAATAGTGAATAACCAGCCTTCTCCTACACCCTCATTCATGGCTGAAGTGACCTTGAGCAAGGCATCTAACCATTGCTCCAGGGGGACTGTAGTGCCCTGTACCTAACTCACTGTAAGTTGCCCTGGATAAGAGTGTCAGCTAAATGCAATGTAATGTAAAAAATATGAAGATGCTGTAATTTTAATATTGTGAGAATGTGGTCAACACTTTTAATCTTCAGTTAAAGTGGGTATGGGGTTGCACTTTATTTTACAGTCCCTGTTAAAGTGTATCTACATCATAAAGTAGGCAGCTTTGGTTAGGCAGTTGGCTGTGGGATCGGAGAGTAGGGGAGTGACCTGCACACCTGAAGTGCCCTTGAGCAAGGCATCCAACCCCATGTTGGCCTTTAATTTTTTTAAGAACTAAAAAGAAACTTATTCAACTCATTCATCTGTAAACTATTCACCTGCATTTTAAAAACATTTTAAAAAAGTTGAAAGTGTCTTCATGCAAACTGCATGAAGTTCTTAATTCTCTTCTTTAAAGCAGTCTGAAGTCATGTTGTGCATGTGTAATCATTTCAACACAGTCTATACTGAAGTGGAGTGCAAGGTGAAGTGTGGGAAGTGCGGGCATTGGTGGTGGGTGCCTGGTGGTTAAAGTAACAGACTTGTAACCGGAGGGTTGCAGGTTTGAATTCACCACATATGGTAACAGACCTGTGACCGGACAGTCGCAAGTTTGAATCACCCACCTGTCAGGAGTGCCACTGAGGTGGTACAGCATGGTACCGTCCTCACTGCTACCCAGGCACTGTTGTCATGGCTGCACAAACACACACACACACACACACACACCGGGCCGCGGCAAGGCAATGCTGAGCCTAACCGGTCCCTAGTGCTGAAAAGGTTGGGGACCCCTGGTCTAGAGGTGTCTTGCTGGGCATTACTCTCTGCTAGCTAACCACCGAGCATTTCATGTTATTTCTAATGATCATGTTCTGGTTTGAATCGTACCCAACATGCTTTCTCATGCTTATGTGTATGACAACTCAGCCTTTTTAGGTACACATGGGAAGTACTGCGATGGTCTAGGAAACACTAGCACATAGCAAAAAATAAACACCTTCAGAAGATACAGCCTCTGAGTCCTCCTGACACTGTAATACACACACTTTGACTCATTGTCCTTGGGAGGCAGAGCTGAGCGCAAAATATATGTTTGAAATCTACAAAAATAATACTAACATGACTTGACACGTGGAAAAAAGAAAAATAGCAACTGAGGAAAAAACTGGGTGGTTACCTCCTACTCCAACAAGAATAGCATCCACTGAAAGGCTAACAATATTATCATAGCCCGTGGCTGATGTGCCCTGCTGTTTAGATAACAGTTGTTATGTAACAGCAGTGGGCTTTCCTGCCTTCTCACTTTGGCACTGGCAAAGACCAGGCTCTGCTTACCCTCACACCTCAACCACAGTTGCTATGGTAACGTCACAAACCACAACACAATGCACTACAGGCAATGCAACATAATTTCAAGTCTGTCAATAAAATTTGACTTCATGTCCCTGAATTCCTGCCTCGGTTACAGTGGTGCTGTGCTGCGGTTGAGAGTGAGGTTAAGGGGTATCAGCATAAGGCATGCCGGATGGACTGCATAGAAAGTTCTTTGTTACATCTGTCTGTGCAGACTTGCAGAATATTAACCATATAATGTGACCAAGTAACATATACCCTCTTAAACCACCCACTGTATTTTTAAAACAATCTTTGCTTTTAAGCAAATTCAATAAAAAGAGAAAATTCAAAATAGAACCCTCAGATGGGTGATTATTTCCCAATTAGAATAGCGACATAGGCAAAATAGTGTTATGCAGAATGGTACAGAAAACACTATAGGTGTCATCAAAGATTGTTGCTGCTCCTCTCACAAAACTTTACCTAAAACACAGTTTAGAGCTGATTTGTGTTGACGCCTGTGTAAGCCTTTAAATGCCTTTTTTGCGATTCGGATGTTATAGTAAACCAATATATTTCTAAAGATAGCCTGAAAGAGTACCAGAAGAAGTTGCATTGAATGATATCTTGTTGAAACACAGTGGCTCTATAGAAAGGAAATTCACGCTTGGGAAACAAAATGGGAATACTGTTTAGTTAGTTGTAATACACAACCTCATCACTGAATGTAAGAAATTATTGCACAATGTGGCTTTATTACATGTCTATGACAAAAGCCCTATTTAACGGGACATTTAATTAATGTCAACATTTTTGGCTAAGCAGGTGTTTTCCCATGTCTTCAATACAATATGTAGGTTTTGTGCATATGTGCGATGTTACAACTGACATTCCTACTGTACCTGCTCAGCCCCACCATTTTTTCAAAGCTTGAGAATGGGACATTATGACCAACAGAGGTGTCAATCCTGGGTTCAGAAAGTAAAAACCCTGCCACGTTTTCCTTCTAATACAGGTGACTTCACTGAGTAGCTGATCTACCTGTCTTGAGTCCTTATTATGATCAGCTGATTCAGAGCTGGTTGGATCAAATTTGTATTAGGGATTTTACTTTCTGAACTCGGAATTGACACCTCTGATGACCAACATAATTTACATCAAATACATGCCAGTATATCGCCACCTGGTTGTCAGTACATTGTTTTCCATGCTAAAACATTATATTCGTTTACCTGTAGCCTCCACCATGCCCTCCAAGATGACGACAATCTCCAACTCCTCTTTGGTCAGATGGGCCTTGGAGATCTCCCAGAAGGGGCTGTGCTGGTTGATTTCGTGGCAGATGATGAGTGGAGACACAAGGAAGAGTCGGTCGTCCCCAGTGTCGTACCCTACGTTCATGTCTGTTTGGTTTAAGGGAATGAATTCCCCTTCTTTCGTCTGCTTAGACTTGATCAGCTTGGCTCTGATGGAGGCCTCTACAATGTGTGAGTTGCGAAGATCCCCTACTCTGAACATCAGGCACAAACGTCCATCTCTCATCGAAATGACTGCATTGGTAGAAAACACTAATGTTTCTGCCCTTTTCTTGGGCTGTGAGATCTTCACAAACATACAGCCCACCATAAAGGCATTCACAATAGATCCCAACACTGACTGCACCAAAAGAAGCACAATACCCTCAGGGCATTTGTCTGTTATGACCCTGTGACCATATCCAATGGTTGTTTCAGTTTCTATTGAGAACAAAAAAGCTGATACAAATCCATTTAAGTTATTGACGCATGGAGTCCACTCGTTCTCTCCAATGTGATCCAGATCACCTCGAATATATGCAATAAGCCACCACATGAAACCAAAAAAGAGCCAAGTTACAGTATAAACTAAGACAAAAATGAAGAGATTAAATCTCCACTTAAGGTCTACTAATGTTGTGAAGATGTCCGTCAGGTAGCGGTACGTCTCCCGTACATTGCCATGATGCACATTACATTTTCCGTCCTTGCGGACGTACCTCTGGATCTTCTTCTTTGCCTGGTCTTTCTCCACAAGCTGTTTTGGTAGATCATCCCTGACTTGCTTAGGCAGTTTGGGTTTCCTGATTGTAGCAGGGCTCTCCACATCCTGCTCCATTGGGGCATTTATAAAGATATCAGTCTGCAAGACAAAAAACATAAACGTTAGGTCAAATTAATATGTGAAAAGCTGCAAGGTGATATATTCCTGAATTTATAAAGATATCAGCCCATGAGAGAAAACACAACAGTTAAGTTAAATTAATATGTTAAAAGCTGAAGGTGACATATGTAAGACATAGCAACTAATAATAAAATGGTCCTGATATATCAGCTGTTGAGGAAACATGTTAAATTGAAATACTGATTTCACTGACAACATTAGTACAGCCAGACTATTTGCTGTGTAAAACTTTATTTACAACCCCCTAATTCTGTTTATGTTTTGATTTTGTGTTTTGCCTCTTCTTTACACTCTTCTGGGTAATGGAATTTGCAAAACTCTACCTCTCTCAGTTCAATTCCACAGACCAGATCCAAGGGAAGTGTAGGTTGACTGTCTGTCACGGGTTATGCACACACTGCAGACAGGTTTGCCCGTAAGAGTAATTTAAAGATTAACCATAATGGTTATATACAGTAACCAACAGCACTCTCTGACCACGAATAACAGGGCTGTGGACTGATTCACACCGAATCTCTCCTGCGAAGCTCGGCCAGTCTTAGGTTAGCTCTATTATTTGCTAGGGTAGATGTTACTGGCTGCTGTCACTGGAGTGTCCAGCTGGGGACACTGCGCTCAAGTACGCAAACTAAGATGCATGCTGTGTGGCATACATTACCTCTGTAGTTGGTGGAAGGGCTTTTAAAACCGTTTTGAACCTTAGCAGAAAGTTGGAAAGGAGCCTAAAAGTTTTAGCAAAAACAAAAAATAGTTCTATAAAAGAAAAACAAAGTGGTGCAGTTTAATTGCCCTACATTATGTCTGTAGACAGAACAAAAAGGAGAGACAATACAACGAATAAATGAATGTTGCATGTTTTGTTTGTAAGTTTATTAAAGTGCAAAGTTTAGCAGTGTCCTTCAGCATCACCTCACACAATGATAAGGGCCCTGTAACAGTAGTCCCTTACTGTGCATTCAGTAAAAATTCAATTTTCACAGCAAAAACTAACATATTTACAGCTTGGTTAAAAAAATGGTTTTCGGTAGTTTTCAGAATCCATTAGAATCCATAGAATGAACTGGCAAAGATGGCGGCATCCGGAACCTTCACTTTAGGCTTCATCGACTCTGTGAGAAAGTCTGTGCGTAACATCACAAAGGGTTTGTCCAATTCTCTTATATACAGTCTATGGCTCAGATCAAGAGTGACTAGAGCTATCACAGTGACAGAAGTCATTCTTTCTCTATGGAAAGACAACAGATTGAGTGGCAAAAGCAATGAGGCCATCAGCAAAGCATCTTGAGCGACCAGAGCAAAAAGGGAGGCTAAAATCTAGTTAATCTTATGGTAATGAGCTATGCATGGTTCAGTGGTACCCACTTTGAACATGTAGATTTACTGACATCCGTTAAATTGAAATGTATGGTTGTCATGAGCAATATGACCAACATGAGCTACTGTTGCTGTTTGGTTATCTTCAGCTGCTTTATTGCTTTAGTAGCTGTCGGTCTGAAAGCAGTTACAGGGGGTTTCAGCAAACCTTTCTAATGACTAATCCCTGTACCAAAGGACACCGGCAGTAGCCCAGACACGAGTTGGGAAATTCGATTACTTCAGCTTGCCTTGGCTTCTGGCACACATCCCCCAGATTAGTGTTTCAATCAGAATATTTCCTCATGAAGACAACATATTTGCTCATCATAAAGCTTGACATGAATATATATTATGTTGCATTATCTCTTTAAGTAACTAAATCAGAAGCTTACATTTGCCTTTGTCCTAAGACCATCCCAAGGCCAAAAATAAAAAATTGCCTGTCGGTACACATGAAGCTGTAATGCTTCCTGACCAATCGACCTCTGTGCATCCAACAAACCCTAAACGCTATAAACCAATATGCCACGTTTTAAACCATTTTTTTTACAGAATTACTTAATAATTTAAAACCATCTATTTATCAGAGCAGTCAAAGTTAAGACAATAATAAGACATTAACACAATTTTACTTTAACATTTAAAAGTAATGTTAATACAGGTTTCAACAAATACTGTATGTAAGAGACCCTGAGCTTGTTTATGTTACCCAGTCAGAAATGGTCAATATTGGGAAGGTAAATCAGTGAGCTGTTCATTAGGCTTAATTTTCATCTTCTATATCCGATATTTAATTGTATCAGTTCTTTTCAGAGCCACAGCTTACCACAACAGAGCCACAGTTTACCACAACAAATAAATATATGAACGCATTCTACGCACAAATAGACAAATTTTCAGCACAGGTCTGAAACCAGTGTCCAAAGTGTAATATGAACTAGAACTAGAAAGAAAACAATGTTTGCTTTGGTAGACACTTAAAGCTGCTTTAGGAGAGTTTGGTCATCTGCAAGTTTGCTTACACATTGTTTTTTAAACAAAGTTCAGGAGGAGCTCATACAAATGATTGACAGCAGTTAATTCACCTTGCCTCCAGGTGACTTAAACCTGCCTGCTCTTTCATACGTCCGTCATGCACACTGACATTACAAAATATCCCTCCACCTCCCCTTACTCCCCTGTTTCACTAGTGACTCTTTCATTCCCCTTTATAAACATACTGTAGGGGTACAAACAGATATCATTCTCCAGCTATCTCTGCTAAAGGAATGTCAGGAACAAGGCCCGCTACTGAGCCAAATATGCATTTTCAGACAGCAAACATGTCTATGAGTGAACTAGTAAACCATGTTTACTGAATAAAACATCAAGCAGGCTTAAACTGCAACATTCTATAACAAAACTGCTGCTCTGCAGATTATGATCTCTAGAGAGGAGGTGTTTATTTTGCCTGTAAAGGTTTTAATTAAAGCCCAATTGCACCCTTAAAGCAACACTAAGTAGTTTTTTCAACCTTAAAATAATGTTTTCAAAATCGTTTCAGTGGTTCATCAACTTGTAACAGGGTAAAAGGTACTTCTGAATGTGCTTTGCCACCCTCAATGGGCTATAACTGCCCTATGTAAGTTTGGAAGAGCGGGCAGTCTCTCTGTAGTTGCTTTACGGGAAGCATTACAATAGCTGATAGGTGGAGCAAGCCCCAGGTGCGTGGAGCGGACGCGATACCTACAGCCAGCTTTAGAATTGTCATCATGACGGAGCCTGCATAGAAAATGAAGGGGTATGCCGGAAGAGACGGAGAAAAGAAAACAGTCCCGTGATAGACAAAGAGGTCGCACTAGAGTGAACACTGGACCAGCTTGCACCTGCTAAAGGAGGCTACAAGGTGCAACAGTGATGGTCATTTGGCTTTGTTTCTACTGGACTTGAAGAGTCAAACACTTCCAGACATGAATAGTAAATTAGACCTAAGAAGCCCAAAGAAAGAAGTAGCAACATAGAAGCTAATGGGGCAGTAAGGCCTGTCCCAGTGAGGCCTTCAGCTTCCCGACCCATTTTAGGAGCTTTTTGAAGTGGATGTGGTTTGGGGGTGCAGTTACTCTTTAATTTGTGTTTTGTAATGTATAAGGGACATAACACCTTTATTGTAGAATTGCTTATTAATGACAATAGGCTCATAACTAATTACACAGTTATCTGTTGCATTAGCATGCTAGCAAGCCAATCAACTGTTTACCTGATCTATAGTTAGACTGCTAGGTTTCAACCAAACTCTTTTCAACCTCTAACAGCCATTAGAAATTGAAGTGTGTTCTGGAAGTTTCTTGTAGAAAAAAAATCTGACAACATTTTAAACTGAGCATGTATTGCAGCATAATCTTAAACTGACACAAATAAACCACTAAAATGTGACACTGCTTTACTAGAAACTTCAACACAACAAGTCCTTGCAGATACTTTAAGTGCAACTTACGAGCAGAGTGAACTAAACAAACAGCCTGATACTGCTTTGTTCTCATGTCGCACAAAAGATGTGTTGGGTACTCATTGTTGGGTACTTTAGATATTTAATATTCTAAAGCACTGAATAACCTATTTACAGGGGTCACTTTCATGTCTATGCTAGTGTGAATATATGTATCCATTCACTACATTTTGTAATAAATTAGGTTCAACATCTTGCATTTTGTGTTATCTTTGCCAGTTGACACCAATACAGGGCCTTCATGGTCAAGCATTTGTCTTGTAAAGGGCCTGATGAAGCATTCTTAGTGCATAACCTTTTCATGACCCTGACAACAGCAGTCTGTTAGTGTGGAAACTGACTGTCTAAATAAAAGAACATATGGTTGCATACAGTAGCTACAAAGGGTATTGTCTTTGACCTGTACATACAATTAGTGATTCTACAGCTTTATGTAGGGTGTATAAAAATAAAGCCCAAAGCCACAGTCCAACTCTGGGTTTAGTTGCCTTGTGTTTGTTTTGTCTATATTTTGCCTTGTTAAAGGTCAACTTCTATCGTTATTTTTATTCATATTGCTGTGTCGCCACTATGGTTGTGCGTCATTTCTGTGAAAAATTAATCTTTCGCTCACCTAGCTTCTGTCCACTGTTCTTCCTCTGGGATGTGGGCCTAGTGACATAGATAGGTTTAGCCTGCTCTGATCCGCTCGTTTTGGTTAGCTTGACTCTTCAATGACCAGTAAAACCATGAGGGTCGAATTTCACGTTTTGGAGTGCTGCGTACATATACTGCTTGTTGTGACCCACCACATTGTAAATAGAGCTACTCAAAGTGTTTTTTAGCGGAAGAAGCCCTTTAAGTCTTAAGTGTACTTATTACTTAAACTCTAAATGTTGGTACTGTGAGAGCAAACGGAGTAAAATTCCTTGTTTGTATATTCAAACGCAGCTAATAAGTGTGACTCTATATCTGATCTGTGCATGACCTTATACACAGAGATGTTATATATAGAATGCCTGTTCGAATGCATATTGCATAGAATTTTTTGAATCTGGCTACAATTGGCTATAGAACATCATAAACAGCAGCAGCCAGTTGTTTATGGGAAGGCCATGTCATTTCACATGGCAATCAATTCATAGTGTGCATTTCCCGCTCCAATTATGATGGGTGTTTTGTGCTGCCACACTATTAAAGATGAGAGCAGAGCTTTAGGTCAAAGCAAAGTACATGTTAAGACAGCTGTTGTTAGATAAGGCTTTCTGAGCAAAGCACCTCTGGTATCTCAGTATTAGAGTTATTCACTAATACTTCAAACCACACATTGACACCCCATGGTAAAATCTGAACTGAGATTCAACCTGTGCAATCCATTTCACTTAGAGGATCTTGAAGAGAAATACAGTGAGGGGTGAGAATAGAAAAGGCAGAAAAATAGAGTATTTACTCTGCTTAAGAAATCACTATAAGAAAGAAAGCGTTCAGCTCACCTGAAAAAATGGTGGAAAGTTTGCCTCAAATAAGTTACGTTAATGTAACTAACTACATGTGATAAGAAACTTGTGATAAGAAAAGAAAGAGGTAGTTCACAACTGAGAAAAAACCACCTCTGACGCTGGTGATAAATGTAAGTCAATTGAGTGAACCAGCGCGACACAAAGTTCAGTGTTTAATTAATTCCTGTGGGAGGCAAGCGATAGTGGCAAAGACGTGCGAAAAAGTTTAAGCGTATGCAAATGGGAGCAAAATTTTGCCTAGCAGTGGCAAATAAATTTGACGACACTAATTCAATCGACTTGATTCGCCACCGCCATCTGTAGACTGATTAACTGTCGGAATGGAACACTGAACTTTGCTTTGCATGGCTTCGCTTAATTTAATTTCATTTATCACCACCGTGAGTCCAATTTCAGGTCAGTTCAGGATCTCAAAATACTGTTAACGTATATTTCTCATGACCACACCAATTCATCATCAGCTTGAGCTTGGCTTTTGTGTCTGTGGCCAGCTTTAAATAAACGGATGTGTCATGTTTTTCACGTGATCACTCTGCAAGCTTTAAAGAGATTTGACTATGGCTGTGATTGGTGATATCAGCTACCAGTATGTCTGTGTGCACACAGGGTAATACTGTGTGTGTGTGTGTGTGTGTGTGTGTGTGTGTGTGTGTGTGTGTGTGTGGAATAAAAGCAAATGACATTTTCATTCCCCGACAATGCTGTTAATTTGCAGAGTGTGGAATTTGTAAATAGAGACAGATGTACAATCGCACAAACGGCACTCAAATGAATTGGGCCCTACATTGTCCCTTTGCCCTTACATGCAGTATGCAAGAGGGGTGGTACCCCTCTATCTATGCTCCTTACTGTTTTTTCTAGCTTTATGGCTACAGCATGTAGGTTTCACAAGGAAAATAACATCTGCAATCGTGTATATTTTCACAAGCCTAATGAAATGCCACAGTCATCGTACTGTAGGCATATACAGTAGATAGCACAGTATCATGACTGGGCAATCATGGGTGGCTCTATGTTCCCTGCTGCTGTGACTAAACTGAGGGGCCTCAAGGCCAAAGTCTGGGGACAGATGTGTAAATATTTGTTAACATGATTAATTAGTTCTCTCTCACTGATCTAGTGGGCCATCACTTGAGCCCAACATTTACATCAACAATCTCTCTTACACTCTTCTTCTCATTCTCAATAAATGCTGAGTCACTTTTTGATTCTGATCCTTCTAGGTCTGCAGCAGAACACTGCTATTACCTGGTGATTACTGGTGTCTTCTGCAGACACAACACTGCTTATTCTTTTTTCTGCCTCCTTTGAGCAAACAACATTTATGATGACCCCTGTGAGACTGTTTTGTTTTGAACATGTTGACAAAGTCACAGTGACCATGGCAGTGTCAGAACCTCCTGTATGCCACTTTCAAATGACCTAGGCAACCATACAGCCACCTTTGAGCCTCCAATGACAACAGGAGACACGAAGGTCACCATCCAGTTTAAAGGGGGTCCTGCTACCCCAGCGATTTTATGTCTGGTGTTTTCCCTGTGACCTAATCTGTTTGTGATCTTATGTGCTTTTAAAACTTTTGTTTACATTTGGATAGCTTGTGCAAACTCTTTGAGTGACTTGCTGTTTAATCCTTCTGGGCTCACAACTCTTTCTTCATCCCTGGTCTGTGAATAAAACCAGACTAGCTGTACATAAAATCCTTTTGTCTTGAGCCTGTGCTCTAATTGGTATGATAAGACTAGTTCAGAAACAAAATGTAACAGGTCTTCCTGCACAGTCCAGCCCCAGGCTCAAACCCACAACCGCATAGCATGGAGACAGACACACTACCAAGTCAGCTAATTCAGGAACGTATACCTCAGGAGGTAGGAAAGTTTATTAATGATCCAACGTTGAGCTGTGCTAGCCAGCATCCAGAAGCAAAAACATGAAGCATAAACTGTGCAAAAGTATGACATCTGTGGAAACAATAAACTGAAAAAGCACCATGCTTTTGCATTATAACATCAGTTTTATAATTATTCAGGCATTCAAATTCAAACCAAAGCTTTCATGATGCTACATAGCTGTGTTGCTGTGCCCTACCAATGGATATATAAATGAAAAAATAAAGCCTGCTAATATTCATGAAGGCTTTCAAAAGGCACAGCCCAATGCTTTGGCCAGTCTAAATGGCCACATTTGCATAGCTGTTGTGTGCAGAGCAGCAAATGTATTGTTTGGGCTTTTCAGCAGCACAGAGGAGCAGTCTCCCAATGACTTGCTATGCTAAAAGATTGGGGGGGGGGGGGGGGGGGTGTACACACAGCTGTCTTGGCAACAGGTACAATATCTGGCATCTTGTTTTTGTTTAATATTTTCAAATTTGCTATTGCATGTAATGTCTTATTAAAATTTGTGTTAAATTGTCTAAATAAAAACTCTTTTGCTACGTGTCCAGCCTTTTTTTGTTTTGTTTTGTCTGTCAGGTCTTATTTTTTCTGCTTCTTTAAGTGACTTGTACAACAGTCTATTGGGCAGTTGAACTTTGGGGTTTAATCAATCTTAAAGAACAACTGGCGATGGATTTGCTGATACAGCATATCCATCCATGCACTAGGCCTACATAACGCACTCGAGTGGTAGGCGAGTCATGACAACTAGGCTGCAGATGTCATTTGGTTTACAGTTAAGCTACCATCAGCTGCCTGGTGTGTTCTCATGGAGCTGAACTATCATGGGGCAGGCATACCTATCACTTAAAGGGGTCCTTTCATCGTTATTTTTATTCATATTTCTGTGTTGCCACTATGGTTGAATGCATTGTGCGTAATTTCTGTGAAAAATTATGTCCTAGTTCTCTTGCTTGACGCTGTTTTCTGTAAGCTAGAACAGGTCTAGTGGTTGAACGACTGGCTTTTCCGGTGTCCCTCGTGAATATCCATGACGTGTCAATAAGGCACTTCTGATTGGGCAAATTCGCTGCCTTTCGCTCACCTAGCTTATGTCCACTGTTCTTCCTCTGGGATGCTGGCGTGCAATACATGGCTCTGGGCGGGGCTTACGACCTAGTGACGTAGATAGGTTTAGCCTGCTCTGATCCGCTCGTTTTGGTTAGCTCGACCCTTCAATGACCAGTAAAACCATGGGGGTCGAATTTCACGTCTTGGAATGCTGCGTGCATATAGCGTGCATATACTGCTTGTTGTGACCCACCACATTGTAAATAGAGCTACTAAAAGTGTTTTTAGCGGAAGGACCCCTTCAATATGTAACTGTAGAAAGGATGCTGTTACAGCTGAAATCCCACTTTAGACATAACAATGGTGACTGTCTAACAGCTTCATGTTACCTGAAAACCATTCTCATGACATTACATATTTCAGGTCTGCAGATAATAAATATGTTAAAAAACACATTTGAACAGGAAGTACCAAAACTGAAAATAATGGTAAATGCATTGACAGTATATAGCACTTTTTCAATCAGCTGAACACCCAAAGCAGTTTACAGTGTAATGTCAGTCATTCACACACTCACTTACACACCAGTGGTGGAAGGCTACCAGGCAAGGTGCCAGTGTGGGGTTCAGTGTCTTGCTCAAACACACTTCAACCTAGGAATGTTGTTCAAGGACCCCATCGACCTGTTGGAATCGAACAGGTAGCCCTCTGATTTCTAGTCGACTTCATTACCTCCCAAACTACTGTCAGACAAACTACAGTAACTGTGTGTTATGTACTCTGACATAATAACCCAATATCATTATTAAGGGAAAGGTCACTTTCAAGAGATATTTCCAGCTTTCTTTTTATGTAAAATCAGAGTCACTGATCAAAGTCATTTCTTAGGGTTATGCTTGTATTCCTACTGATGGTAATGTTGGGTAGCTTTGTATTTTTCAGGTCATGCTGTTATAGTATGTATGATTTCAAGACGTATTCAAAAATTCAGTCATCATACTTGTAACCAATTTCACCATGTTTTTAAAGCATGAGAGCTTTTTCCAGCACCATATTGTTACAATAGAGTGTATAGAATACACATATTTCTTTCAGTTAAAAAATATAGATAACACTGGGCAACAATTTTTTTTTTCTAAATTGTCTATGTTTTTTTAACTGATTTAGGACAATTTTGCACCGCTAAATCTGAAAATGACACTGGTTTCTCTTGATCAGGTCAGGTTTCTGTGCTAAGATAATTTTTAAAAATCTGATATTACTATATATATTACATTACATTATTACATTACATTACATTGCATTTGGCAGACGCTTTTATCCAAAGCGACTTTCAAAAAAGGAGGACATAAGCAACAGAGGTGTAAAAGGACACAGAGTAGGGACACAACAGACATATGTACTTCTGCATAGGGACAGAGAGAGAGTTGGTTTAGTGTTTGTTAATTATGTTAGTTTTGTTAGGAAGGGAAGCAATCTCGGAATTACTATACTATATTACATTATTTTCTTACGATTACTATATCTATTACATTTTTGCTACATTATCAGCTGATTTTTTTTATTCGATATAAGAAGCAACAAAGCAACAAATCCTTTTCTAACACTCAGTTTTAGAACACTCAGAGCGCTGACTGGTGACTGGTCGCTATCGTAACGTTTACTTTAAAATAATATACAGATGCGCCACAGATACATTAATAAATAAAATTTAATTTTCATTCCTTCAACATTCAACAATATTTCAACATTCCTTTAACATAAGATAACCCAAATACGAATATAAATAAAAGTTAAAACATAACGTCAAATCAATGGGAGCCCTGAGCTTGTTTCTCTGCAATGAGACGGTCCCATCTGGGAGTGATGGAAGACATTGACACCCGAAGTGTGTTGCTTATGCCTAGTCTACTCTGTTGTTTTGTTTTTCTTGCTGTCACTGTAGAAAACCCCGCTTCACATAGATAGGATGTCGGAAATGGCAACAGGGTTTTCACTGCTGTGGTGGCGATCGCAGGGTATTCTGCCATGACTTTAATCCAGAACACCGGCAGAGTTGCTGTCTCAAACAGACTTTTAAGGCCGCCGTCATTTGCGATCTCCAGCAGTTGATCTTCTTCTTGCACAGACATGTTGAGTTCACCTGGTTTGTTGACGAATGTGTCGCGGATCCATTCCTTGCCTGTTCGTGGGTCTTTTGTGGTTGGAAAGTAGCGCTCGAACTCCTTTAACAACAAAGACAGGTGATCGTGCACCAGTTGGGTGAATGAAGCCTCAGGCTCAGTTTCACCCAAAATCCCTGCTAATATTTGAAACATGTCAAATATGCCTCTGTTCACGCGCCGTCCCCACAAATCCAATTTGGCTTTAAATGCAGCTACTTTATCTGCCAACTTGAAGACAGTTGTCATTTTCCCTTGAAGTGATAAATTGAGTTCATTGAGCAGCTTGAATATGTCGCACAGGGCCTCGTTTCCTGATAACGATGGTTCTTGGGCTTAAGTGCAACGTAAACGATTGATCCTACGAACGTTCTTAGATTTTCTACGCCTGTTTCCCAAACACCGTTGTAGGCCTACATAAACGCGCGCGCACAGCTTCTAAGATCGTTCTTGAGGACCATGATGACGACGATGACTATGGCGGTGGTGGCAGAAACAGACAGGGCCAGGGCCGCGACCGTTTGGCAGGTGTTGAGGACAGTCGCCGTGTCATTAAAATTTTCATTTAAGTTTGTTTTGAAAGACTTGCACTTTTATGTTCAGTAACCTGCACTTCCATTTGAAATTTACCAATTCCGCGTCTGTGTTTTTGTGTATTTAACAATTTCTCTTAATTATGTTGATATAGACCCTAATGTCCGACAAATATGTTAGGTGATATTCATTTAACCCTCCTGTCGTGTTCGGGTCAAATCTGACCGTTTTACAACTTATAATACTCATAAATATTATGTTTTACATCTGATTACCTCCAGACCTTATGATATCCTCCACACTGTGTACTTGAAAATATAAAAGTGATGATTATTTTATTCAATTTTGGATGTTTTAATCAACCTTGTTACACCTGTGGTGTTCCCGGTCAAAAGTGACCGCCATAGGAAATGAATGGGTATCCAGAGTACATTCATTCAACATACAGAAAATATGTTCATTTTTGTAGTTCATTTTCAGTGCGCAGTTGTATTTTCACTGATGTTATTTCATGTTTACTTCTATAAATTGTTGTTAGCCACTACTTTAAAACATTGTTCTCAACTAAAGAATGTTTAATAAAAAAATTGGTGGGGAAAAAAATTGTGCTAATTTAAGAGCAGTTAAAACAGACCGGTCAATTTTGACCGGGAACACTAAAGTAGGGGGGCTGGAGGTGAACACGACCGGAGGGTTAATGAGCATATTTACAAACAGCGGGGCAGCACCAACGTGCTTACAACGTGCACAGAAGCTGTGCGCGCGTGTGAAAATGAACTACAAAAATGAACATATTTTCTGTATGTTGAATGAATGTAGGCTACTCTGGATACCCATTGATTTCCTATGGCGGTCACTTTTGACCGGGAACACCACAGGTGTAACACGGTTGATTAAAATCAAGTTGTAAAACGGTCAGATTTGACCCGAACACGACAGAAGGCTTAAATTATATAAAAATTGTTTTATAACCATATTATGTCGGACATTAGGGCCTATATCAACATAATTAAGAGAAAGTGTTAAATACACAAAAACACAGATGCAGAAGTGGTAAATTTCAAATGGAAGTGCAGGTTACTGAACATAAAAGTGCAAGTCTTTCAAAACAAACTCAAAAGAAAATTGTAATGACACGGCGACGGGCCTCAACACCCGCCAAACGGTCGCGGCCCTGGCCCTGTCTGTTTCCGCCACCACCGCCATAGTCATCGTCGTCATCATGGACCATGGACAGCTCCCTTTAAGAACGATCTTAGAAGCTGTGCGCGCGCGTTCATGTACGACGGTGTTTGGGAAACAGGCGTAGAAAATCTAAGAACGTTCGTAGGATCAATCGTTTACGTTGCACTTAAGACCAAGAACCATCGTTATCGGGAAACAAGGCCCAGACCACACTTAGAGTTACGTGTGATCCTACGATGGTTCTTAGCTAAGATGGTTTCGGGAAACGGCCGATGGTGTTACGTGTGAACTTACGTACTACTTAGGCTTAAGTAGTACTTAAGTGCTTTTGGGAAACGCGGCCCAGGTAAGCCAGTTTTGCGACTCAATCCTCGTCACTGAAATGCGCTGCCAGCGGTGACTTCTTTTCTGAGAGAAATCTCGTAATTCAATATTCAAACACTCTGGGCAGCGATTTCCCTCGGGATAACCATCTTATTTCTGTGTATAGGCGTCTGTGCTCCGCATGCATCTCCTCACAAAGCTGCTCAAACAGGCGCGAGTTAAGGGCTTGTGCTTTGACATGGTTAATAACTTTAACAACATCATTCAATACACTGTTTAATTATGGTGGCATTTTTCGGCTTGCCAACATTTCCCTGTGAATGATACAATGTGTAGATACTCTGTGTGAACCGGTAATGGTTGAGTGATCACTGTTTGCCGGTGGATGCGTGATGGGCCATCATGGTCATTTTGGAATAGTTTTCCACTAACTGATATGGTACAGCTTTTGTTTAGCGGGTTGAGTCGCAGCGTCTGCTTTTTTCTCTCATGACTAAACATTCCATATTGATTATTTCTTGTGCGGCCCGGTACCAATTGCTCCGCTGCCCGGTGGTTGGGGACCACTGCTGTATAGCACTGACATTCCTGTCTATTGGGCCACAATTGTCATCCACATCACAGTGAATATCTTCTCTTGCAATGCAGTGTGGAAAGAATCTTTTAGAGTGTCTTATCCAGCCTCTCCAGGTATCTGCTGTGATGTCAACACAGATCACTGGGTAATCTAATGCTTCACACATTTCCCTTTGTTAGAGAAAGTCAAGATTCACCTGGAAGCAATTTACCAATTCAGGATAGATTTAGAAAAAAAGTCAAATGGAAATATATAGGAATGTGCTTGACATATTATAGCAACTTGTTCAACAATTTTGCCTGTAAAGACTTATGCGATGAACTAATGCCTAAATGTTGTGGGGGGTGAGACTATTAAACAGAGACCAATGATAATGCATTTTGATCAACATGACATAACCAACTGATAATGTAGGAAACAGAACAGAATTGGACATAAGCATCTGCATGGATGTACCAAAAGCATTTGCAACTTGTTTAAGCAATGAGAAACTGCCTTTTTGATGTGCACAAGTGACACAATGATGTGAAGATTGAAGTAGTTTTAAGAATTTCAATTCTGATCTGAGAATTGTACCAAAACTACTGACAAAAACTAACTATTTTGGGCAGTGCACGACCCACAGAGAGGTCATAGTATTAGCTTTTCATTTAACATTAATTTTAAGTCAGCAAAAGTGATGGAAATATCTGTGGAGGGTTGGAGGGTTACATCTGAGCAATGCTCTCATTAAATTTTAAGAAGGCTGCTCTACCTGTGCCGGCAGAAAACCAGTAATTAAGGGCACAAACATGGCGAGCTGAACCAAAATGCAACTGATCCTAATTCTATACTCAACACCAGAATGACAACTTAATCATGACTGCATGCTTAAAACAATGTTTATGTAAACATTGTTAAAACATCTTCCATAAGACTTCATTTTGCAGGGTTTCTAAATGTAACATGTAACATTATGTAACATGTAACTTTATGTTACATATTGTTACAAACTTTGTTACACTGTACTTATTGATGTAGATACACGGTAACAGTGTCTGTAAAATAAAGTGTAACCAAAATTCTTTAGTCAATAATCATTAAAAGGCACAAAGGTGTTAGTTCATAAAATGTCCTCATTCCATTGCTTCTGTAGTTACTAAAAGGGATTTATTTGAGATTTATTCAGAAGTACAGGAAAATTTTTGTTTTAAAGGTCCAATGTGCAGAATTTCTCCCATCTAGCCGACTCTCTTACACCACGCAGTTCAGTATACACATTACAGCTACGGTTGCCCTTAAACTTCAAAAAGCCAATGTCATTCACAGCTTCAGATCATGCTGTACTGTAGTCTAATCATTTGCCACCATTGCTCAGACTAACCTACAAAGCAAAAAGGCAATAACTATATATATTATATA
Source organism: Setipinna tenuifilis (assembly GCA_030347295.1). Taxonomy (NCBI): domain Eukaryota; kingdom Metazoa; phylum Chordata; class Actinopteri; order Clupeiformes; family Engraulidae; genus Setipinna; species Setipinna tenuifilis. The sequence goes on from CM059272.1 coordinate 31,034,408, forward strand.
ACTATATCCTTCTTATTAAGACAGTACATAAAGGCATCACCACTATTATACCTAACCTACTATGACTGGGCATGACAACTTTGAAGGCATTTTCCTAAGTTTTAATGTTACATAGTTACTGCACTGACATGTTATAAGAACCTACCAATCCAGAGCACTTTTTCTTTTCCTGGGAGAAGAAGACTAATGCTCCTGAAATTTAGATTGCATACATGTAGTGCTCCAATGCGAAATTCCAAGTTGTTCCGAGTCCCTGACCCTCTAACGTAGTTCAAGATGGCACATGAATATGGAGTGTCGCCCCCGTGCCATGCATATACAAATGTACAATTTAAAGCCAATAGGAATATTTGGAGGTGATAGTGGTGGTAAATATTCATGCAAGGACAACATTGTGAACAGGCAACATAGATTTTAATCATGAACAGCTAAAAAAGTTACACTGGGGCTTTAAGGTCAATATTATGCAACATCTAATGACCTAACATTCAACCTAATGCATTATTTTTTCTTCTCTGTTAAACATTATTATTTTCTAATCACAATTTGTTTTGATTGCAAAAGTGTTCTGATACCATTTATGTGTTGATAGTACTTTAAATAATAAATTGATTACTTGATTTATCAGAGACACATAAAGAGGTTGTAGAAACCTTAAGGTTTAGATCCAAATGTGCTACATTGTATTGACTAATTTACTCACAGTTCCACTGATACTGCAGGGTTGAAATCAAAATGAACTAATACTTGTCATATGTCTTTGGACTGTTTTCTAAATATAAATATCATACTGATAAAAGCAATTAAACTCCTTGATGTTGACAGACCTAAAACACTAAATAATTGTTGTGTAGTTTTGTTGTGTACATCCATATAGCAATAAAGAAAGGTTTCTCTATTCTCATTAGCCAACCACTGCCATTCCTAGCCTGACTAGCCAGCCCACATCAAATTAGGTGGTCTGGCCACGATGGATAGGCCAGGGGCAGTCCAAGCGGCGGCATCAATGGCTGTCTATCAAACTACCTCTGCACACAATAGGACAGCTCTCTGACCAATGACAGCATGTATGTTTATCATAACACTACACAAGTGCACCGTTGTTGCCCTGCCGTTATGATGTCATGTTTTCAATGCAACAATACAGTTATGTAATTCCAATAATAGGTGCAATATTGATGTATCACTGTGAATATTTTCACTGGTGGTAAATTACTGCTAATTTGACTGCCAAGTATATAATAATTCATTTATGTGACCTCTACAGTTAAAAATGTCAACATTAAGAGCAGTTTATCTGGAGTGAAAAAGAGGAAAAGACAAAAAAAAGGTTTGTCATGGGTAGAAGCCAAGCAGTAATGATATCCAAAGCAACTCATTTCTTAATTCATCAGGCACTCTGTGGCAGAGGTACAATTTGCTGACTAAGAACTGGTAAAGAAACATCTTCATTTCATGATTTATTTTCACATCTTTTTTACGAGGGTGACAGGACTTCCCGAAAACTTCAGGAAGCTGTTGTCCCGAATCCTGACTCTGTCCTAATTGTCCTGAAAATTATACTAAAGCAAAATCTTGAGTAGGCTAATTATTACCTGATAAAACTGTCCGTGGTCCTGCAGCCAGTCCCTGCCGACTGCTCATTGGCTTCAGCAACCCCTACTGTATGTTTTTTGTTTCTTTTGTTCTAGAAGGTGCACATTTTGATATGCCTTGGTAAGCTCATTTTCATTCATTCATTTTGTTGACATGGCTGGTGTACCCCTGAACCATGGTAGTATCCATGGATTGCCACAGCCTTAAGCGATGAATTCGAAGCATTCTGCAAAGTGTGTAGGAAAAAACTTTGGTGTTCCCTACGGAGGGGAGGCACTTTTCTCCTTTAAAGGAGAAATTCTGTCACGACTCTCAGCCTGGGGTTTGTTTTGGTTACGCTATGTTCATGCTTTCCACTGTTTCTTCTGACACGTTCCTTATTATTAAATCAAATCACGCACTCATTTCCTCGTTTCCCTGCACTCCCACGATTATCCCCCTCACCTGTGTTTCCCTTGTCCGTGTCTAAGTGTTACGCACTACACCTGCACTTCCTTGTTTAGCCCTCACTCAATTATTACGATCACCTGCACCGCACTCCTATTTATACTCCCCTGTTTCAGTTCCTCCTTGTCAGTTTGTCCACTAACCAAAGTGTTTTCACAGCGGAAAGTTTGACTCTTGACTCTCTTGTTATCCAGTACTCTTGTTCGTGTTCCAGTTTTCCTCGTTTCGTGTTCAGTCTCGGTTTTCGTGCTCGTGTTTTGGTTTTCCCCCTTCTTGTCATGTTCGTGTTTTCCCGGTGTCTTACCTATACTCCCTTGGACCGATCCACGGCTACGACCTGGACTGCTGCCCCAACTACGCCTCAGTCTCCAGCCCTCGGCTACCGACCTGGCTTGCCTCCGACCACGCTTCAGTCTCCAGCCCACGGCTACCGACCTGGCTCGCCTCCAACCACGCTTCAGTCTCCTGCCCACGGCTCGTCCCCTGACCATGACTCAGTCCCCCCCGGGGCTCCGGATTTACTCCCTTTTCCCCTTTTCCCTAAATAAAACATTTACTGTTGGCACTTTACATCAGATGGGTCCGTCCTCTCTTTCCTTGCCGTGACAAATTCAGTGTAAAATGAACTTTGGGTATGTTAAAATATGATAACGAGTTGGTAGGTTTGCTGAGGAGCTACGCTTACCTGAATTGAATTTTGAACTTTACTGTTTTTACCGAAAAGGCTCACCATGCTAGTGATCAGGTGATCATTTTTTATCTTTTAAAACATTATAACAAGGTCCCTGGAATTCAAAACAAGGTGTTGAGAACTTTGCAAGTGAACAAATCGTTTAGTAAAAACACTGTTTTAACAGGTAGTACCTTGTTTCTGGTCACTGCCATGTTGAAAGTCCATACAAGTCGATTGCAAACAGAAGTGCCAGCCACACATGAACACTTACTGGAATTGCTGACTGTAGTTGTAGTGACCGTCTCCGGAATACTGCAGAGATGGTGGAACACAGAGAGTATTACAGAGAATTTGAGTAGGAAGAAGAGCAATTTCTATTTATTTCTATTTGATGGGCATCCGTACTTATGCAAACTAGAGTATACAGATAAAGAGCTATGAGAACGCGATGAAAGGGATGCCAGAGAGAGACGATGTGCGGAGGAAGCCACCACAGCCACTGACCTAGCCACAACTCCATCGACTTGTATGGACTTTCAACATAGCGCCAATCAGAAACTACTGCAAGGTACTACCTGTAAAGTTCTCTATGCCTCATTTTGAATGCCAGGGCCCTTGTTATACTACCATTTTAATTTTAAGAGGCAGGATGATTCCATGTACAGGGTGGGCCAAAAATACGGGACACATTTTAAATGCTTATATATTGGATTATAAAAATGATACAGAGCCAAATATATTTGTTGTTAAGCTGACATTCAGGAGTTTTTGATACATAGGTTAATGTTAATGAACACTAGTTTTTATTTTTACAAAAACACAACCAAGAATGTTTCAAACTATATACCTGAATTCAAAATTATAAAGAGGTGATTAAACTGTTGTACAAGGTTAACATTTTGATTAAAATCCGTGGTGCAGACTTAAGGTTTGACATAAGACGTATTAGCATCAGGCTATAGCCTGAAAGATTTGATTTACGCACTGTTACAACAGTTGTTTGTTTTTTTAAGGTTTGAAATTCTTGAATATCTTGTATTATAGGCTATGGCTCTAATATCATAGTTGCGTGACGCCACGTGACCGAACCCTCCACAACCTCTCCTCCAAACACTGAGTTTCAGACAATCTCTTCTGGTCACCCTTTTTTTTTTACTACATTGCACAACGGCCCTGACCTGAAACGAAACCCATTCTCGCTGTCCATGGTCCTGACCAAAGATTCTACAGTAGAACGTGCACTCTAGAATCTTTGGTCCTGACTTACGTTCACGTTCCATACGTTTGCCTCCCGACTTAATCACGCACTTTAAAATATCCAATGCCCAGTGTTTAAAAACGTTGAAATAATCACACAATGTCACAAAAACCTCGGTAAATTTAAGTATTTCTTAAAAATATCAAAACAAAAAAAAACACTTCTTTTAAAGAAGCATGGAATCACGTTGCAAGTCTTTCTGTCATCTACTGTCCTAAAATCATAAATGTTGTATAACCAATTAAAGATTCTGACATCCCATCCAAAAACCCCACACATATTTAGTTTTTATGCACCAACAGTCTAATAATAATCACATGTTAGCTTAACAGGCAAAATTTCTAAGCTCGTAAAAAACATCTGTGCTTTTTGACCTGCTTATACCACATACCGGTACCCGAATGGTTGAGCGTAGTTGTTATTGTCTGAGAAAAAAAAGTCAAAAATCGGCTTTGTTTAGGCAAAACCTTACATCTCGGCCTTACACGACCCTGGTCCAGTGATAGCAAGCTCAAGTAGACTAAATGTAGGCTGTGTAAAGCTTTTTTTCCTGCTGATAGAGCCAGCTAGGCAAATAGGTCTACACATTTTGCGGTTCAAATCCGGCTAAATCGGAACAATCTTTTTTAAGACCTGGCGTGGACTCTGGGGTAGGTTATAGGCTAGGATTCGCCAGCCTAAACTTGCAATAAAAAAACATGCGTAGGCCTACAGGTTGTAGGCTAATTCAGATGACAGACTGTAGCCTAAGACCCGATTGTCCTTTCACACTGAAATAAGATCTAGGAGCGTTTTTGTACTTTGGGCAGCCAAAAGCGTAGATCAGCAGGTTTTGCTGTGTGCGTCACTCTATGTTGCGCTTAATCCAGAAATCGAACTGAGCTCTTCCACCAAGAAAGCTACACTCACACATGATTTTTGATGGAAGATCTCACGGTCGCCATGGAGATGGTTGGTGCTCTTCCCCAGAGCACAACAGATGTCACATCGTTAGCTATACCCTACATTACAAAACCGACACATATGGCGTTTATTTGGTCAGTGTATTTACATGAAGGCTAAGTGAGTGACCTAAACATAGTAGGCGTAGAGAACGCACAGGAGACTTGATAGAATGTTACACGCAAAAAATAGGCTCTAGAGGCGCGTCGTGAATTCTACGCTGTGGGGAAGGCTACATAGCCTAATGTGATGAAATTGATTAACTGCTCACACACGATGATCACAGGCCAAATACGAATTACGTTTTTATCGAGAATAAATTTAAAACTCCAAGGAACGGGGACCTTATAGCGAATGTGGAGGGATCCGTACCTTCACCTGGGTGTTAAAGACGGCTTTTTAAATGCAATGGGAGCTAAGCTGTTAATTGGGCTATAACCTGATCAAGAAAAATATGTTGGCCAGTCTAAATCACGATTTACGATTACTGGGAAGGTAGCATATACGGAGACCAGACTTACTCAATTAAATCTCTGCCAAACAGATATGGGCTATTAAATGGCTTACCCAAATAATTCAAACTTAGCCTACTATTGCGTGACTGTAGCCTGTGCAACAGCAAGCTGTCTACCATGCCATTATGTAACATAGGCTACTTTTCATCTGCCTCTTAGTCTTGGTATTCGTATTGGTTTAACAAAATGAGCCATGGTCTTGAAACCCTGACGAACGTGAAAATGAGGTTTTAGAGTTTTCCATACCTGATAATGGAACACGGCGCGTTCATTCATTCATGTTTTCCCATTAATTCCGAAATTCCATGTTGTGAAAATGTCGTTCAGTGCGACGAAAGTAATGTAGATGGCATAATTCCCCCTTCATATCGTGGAAAAATCCATCTAATGTCATCCTGTCATGTCCTCCTTTGTTGAGAAGGAGAGAGGGTGGGAGGACTGGTGAGGAGAAGCGTGTGCACGAGGGAGCGAGGCGAGGGGGGGGCAGATATCGCGCAGGTGGTGATTATGAAGACGCTGAAAGTCAGTCGAAGAACCCGACAACATAAACACATTTGTATGTCAGGTTTTATAATTAGGCTATGAGGCCGTTTTTGTTTTTTTATGTGTTTCGAAATTTCTTAGAGACAACAAAATATGTAGTCTATATAAGGGAAAGTCAGAGGCTAGGCGTCACAAAATTATTCCAGATGTTATATTTTATAAATAATCCATGTAAAATTCCGTGAAAACGGCATAAGCTCATTTAGCCTACATACGGAAAACGAATTAGACTGAAGATGCCTAAATTGCATTGCAGGACTTTTTCATATCAAAAAACTTCACACACAGCTAATATGTGACGTTACTGGCTTCGTCTCCCGCGACGTTACCTTCCGGAAACTTTATTAAAGAACGCTACCATTTACTGCCGTGATAAGGATTAGCTTTGGTCACTTACAAACGTTGCCATTTGGTGGCGCCCTATGATCTTGAAGATCTGCACTCTCCATTCCTTTACGTAAAACACTATAGCAATACTATAGCCTAATTTTTATGTAATCTATATATATTAATCTATATTAGTTATGTTCTACAGCTTTCCTGTACTGGGCAGTTCTATAATATTGTTTTTTATCTTACCTTGAAGTGTTCCCGTAGTACAGTGATATAACAATTCAGGCAATTCTGTAATATCTCTATAATAATCCTACCTTATAGTGTTCCTACAGTAGGTTACAGTATAGATCCTGCATTCCGTGATATCTTTATAATCCTACCTTACACTGTTCCTATACCACAATAATAGTTATGATGTTTTGCAGGTCCTCTGTATTCTAGCCTTTCATCCTATACAGTAATACAGTAATCTACCCACAATGTTGCAGCAACATATTTTTGGTCATTAAATTATGTTGGGGCAGCGTAACAGCAACGTCACAGTGTTAGCTGGTTCATGGTTAATGTAGATACATTCTGGGTGGAAAACTCTAGAAAGTGATACCGTACTGGTTCAAGTTAGTCATTTAAAACAGATGATTTAGCCAAGTTGGCTGATTCAATACTTAACTCAGAGGAATCCACTTTATATTTTGTAAATGGATGCGCCCATACCTTCGGGAAGTGCACCCATACACTCAGGTGTCACTTACGCATCTCCCACCATACTTCTCCCATCCCAAAGTGTCCCTCATGCTTCACCCTTCACTGGGATCCCCCAAACAAGGGTCAGTCTAACCTACAGGACCCTCATATGGCTCACACCTGTGATGACCTTAACCATCCTACGTCTGACACCAATTGTGGCAAAGAGAGAGAGCAGTCACTCCACCCAGCCTTGAATTTAGGTCTCCAGGCCAGGCTCATTGCAATGGCAGTCAGAGCGCATTCTTAACTGTAGTGGTGGCACTCCAAATAAGGCCATAAGCAGCTTCAGAGAAGCTGCCAAGTGAAGTCCCTGCACCCGTTCAGCGTTTATTTTTTACTGGCTGGGATGGACCAAAGCATCATATCTTCAGTGGCATCATATCCAACATCAGGTAACAACAAAGCAAGGATGATAATCTTTCAGTATATGGGTATAGTAAACCAGTATGATGCAAATCCACTCGGTGATAACTAAGCTAGGCCTATTGTATACAAAAAAGCATTATGAAACAGTGGCTGGGTAAGATGCTTGCCTGCCCCAGGCAGACATAAATTTAAAGACTTATGTTTACAAGTGAAGTGTAGGGAGAAGATAAATGAGTGGAAGTGTGTAAGCCTATAGGCAGGCTTATAGCCAGGCTAACACACACACACACACACACACACACACACACACACACAACACACTTAACCACAATTGGATCTCAAACCCAAGACAATTTTCTCTCTCTATGTGATGGACAGTGCAGCTTTTTGAATACAGGTTGGTAGTCCTCTGTGAGCTTACTTGTAGTGTATTTACATTTTCTCCACATTAAAAAAGTTATTTTTGCCTTACTATGTATATGTGAGTGTATGTGATATCTATGCAGATGACAGTTTATGGTGTACAGTAGGCATCTGTTTTTTGACCAAACGAAAAAAAACTTGTTGAGACAAACAGGTTGCCAGAGTATTCTAAGAAATTCAAAATATTAAACATGGTATGTTGTGCTAATATATATTATTTTAGTCTAGGAAATACAGGCTGGACCAGAAAAATACTGGACCACTTTTTAAAAGACAATAGCCCCTCAATCATTAAGGCTACCACAATTAAAAAACTATACAAATTAAAGCTTATTCAGTGCTCTTTAAGGTGATATCATAGCCTGGCTGTCACTTGGTCTGGCAAACCCATAGACAGGAACTTCCCAGAAGCAGGATCAACAGGCATCTTTCAAATGCTTCTGTGTACTACTGGACAGAGTTACAACCAGTTAGACCACTGATTCCGATGATGAATGCGGAGTGTTCATTTTTCATTGGTGCCCGCTTTTTCAGACAAAGGTACAGCCTAAAATTGGCAGGTTGGCCAGACTGACGAGATTTCATATAGCGTCATAGGCAGTATTGGCAGGTCCAGGCTAGTGATATCATGATTTATAAACATGAAAGCAAGGTGATGACCACTATGACCATTTGAATAAAACTACCCCAGGGTTATTCACATTTGCATTTTAATTCTGACAGCTTTCTGTAAGTGACAAGTTCTGATACTGTTTTAAACTAACTTTTTATGGGGGAAAGGTGTTTAATGTATCCTCCATCCCTTTGAAGAATGATGACATCTTCATCCAGAAGCAAAAGGAAGCTGACTAGTTGAATAACCTTCCATACACATGAGCCACATGCAGCTCAAATGTAAACTTGAAAGGTCAAGTTACCTGCTAAGATGCAGGTTAAAAATCCTGATGCCCTTGGTAAGCCGAATGTTCACCTTTTGTTTGGTTCTCAACTTTATGGGAGACAATGACCCACTTTTGCCTTTTTAACCATCTTCAGTGATGTGATGAGCTGGAAAACTAAGGAAAGGTATCAGATTAGGAACCCAACAGCAGTTAGCAACTTTTTCGTAGGTAGTTTTTTTTTTTTTTCAAATTTACATATGGGTTTTACCGTCACTTGCATAGTCATAAATCGGGGTGTCAATGGAAAGAGGTCTGAATTACCTTTAATTTGCATGGTTTTAAATTGAGGTAGCCTCAATACTGCCAGTACAATTTTTCTAGTCCATCATATATATTAAGAATTGTTATTTAATGCATTAACTCCATTAACATTGTAGCTGTACTGGACTCATTTGGATAGGTGGAGATTTTTAATGCAGATCCTTGTTTTGATTTTTACAATAAACTACCAGTCCACTGCTGTAATTCTGATGATGACAACTTCAAAGAAAGACACTCTACACAGCAGGAGACCAGAGGAAGAGATGAGTCAGTTCACTGCTGAACTTTACATTTCAAAATCATTCTAAAATGTTGTTTTGTTGTAACACAAACTATTTTTTAGTGACAAAGTTTTGGCCATTGGTAACATATTTTTAAAGGCAATGGCTTTTGCTCTAACTACTGGAACAATCGTCAGCCTACTTTTCAGCTGCCATCATATTATTACATTTAAGGTGGTTTAACCCTACGCTATATATTTCTTTGGTTAAATGAGACAAGGTAATTGATTGTGTGACTATAAAATATGCTGAACTAATAAATAGCCTAATGGTATTGTTCCAGCAATAGACAGATGTCCTTTTTGTGTTCCTTCCCCTATGATTGTGATTTTAAAAAATAAGACTATATAAGATTGTGAAACTAAACTAAGTCAGCTTTCAGCCTTGATCCCATCCCTACCTTCCTCATGATTTTTTTTTTAGCTGCGTCTCTTCATGCATACTACAGATCATTAACACCTTCATTCTCACAGGTGTTTTCCCTTATCGCCTTTAAAACTGTCTGTCACTTTTTAAAAAACCTGACAAAACACTAAATAATTGTAGGCCATTTTCTAACCTCCCATTCATAAGTAAAGTGTTAGACCTGTTCCAAAGTAAAACGATATCCTAGAAAATGTCCAATAAGGCTTTAGAGCAAACCACAGCACAGAGACTGCCCTAACCAAAATAGTAAGTGATCTCAGACTCAGTACAGCCACAAACAAAGTCTCTGCTCTGGTCCTCCTAGACCTACAGTAAGTGCAGTCTTTGACACAGTAGATCACAACATAGTACTTAACCGTCTCATAACCTGGGTAGGTATGTCAGGTCATGTACTAATGGTTTAAATCATATATTATAGGAAGACAATTTCATGTTGGTATTGGAGATCATGCATCCAACAAATATGACACACCCTTTGGGGTCATCAAAGGTAGTTGTCTCGGCCCCCTTCTCTTTTCATTATATATGCTACCACTGGGCAACATCGTTAAGGAACACAATATAGACTTTCATAGCTATGCTGATGACACACAACTCTATATTTCAGTCTAACCAAACCAAACCACTGCCCTACATGCTTTGACCTACGGCTTGTCAGCTATTACACAAGAGGCTCTCTAATCTAGGACACTTAAACCAGCATGTCAGAGAAAAGGTAACAAGCCTAGGTGTGATCCTTGACTCTGAATAAAATAACAAAAACTGCTTATTTCATCTTAGAAATATTGCGAAAGTTCACTGAACTACACTGAACTACACTGGCTACCAGTTCCATACAGAATTCATTTTGAAATACTCTTACTAGTATTTAAAGCCATAAATGGTCCTGCCCCATGCTATATCACTGACACATTGTCCTTTTATATTCCTGCACGAGCCTCCTGAGGGTTCCAGAAGCACCACCTAAAAGGATCGGGGAAGCAGCCTTCTCATATTATGTCCCAAAGAGATGGAACACCCTACCACAACACATCAGAGAAGCCGAGTCCATTGATGCCTTTAAACGGCAACTGAAGCCTTCTCATATTATGTCCCAAAGAGATGGAACACCCTACCACAACACAGCAGAGAAGCCGAGTCCATTGATGCCTTTAAACGGAAACTGAAGACCTATCTGTTCAACCCCACCTTTTCTTACAGTTTTTTTCTGAATGCTTAAACACGAACAGTGATTCTTGTAGCACAATTTCTAAAACTATCACAGTTTTAAGTGATCGCTTAAGCACATTTTTGGCACCTATTGGCTGTTTTTGCAAAACTCTACACATAAATAAAAAAAACCTTTCAGCAAATTAGCAAAACATTGTAGATACCTTGCAAAAGCTAACATCTTGCTTAACTCTGCAAACCTTTGTAAAAATGATGTTTTTGTACCAAACAGTTAACACAAACCATCATATTAATTAGCACACAATGTGCCAACTACACACTAATGGTATCAATGAAAAACACATCTGGCTTTTGGTTTCTCTGTGCACAAGGTGTCAGTTTGAAGTCATACACAGAGATTCAGCCCAACACACAGCGATTCAAAGTTCAAGTATGGATGTTCATTTACACACATCAATACAAACACAAAGTGTTTTGTCCAAGTGAAAACACAATAGAACATACAATAACTTCACTGCAAAAAAAAACAGTCTACATCTTGTCACTCTGGGTCCGGCCACAAAATTTTGGTAACATCGAATTCAATGTCTTCTAGTCAAAGGCACTGACAAAAAAGATCTCCTGGAGTGTATCAAGGCCTGAGATGATGCCTGGTCAATGTGATGGAGTGCCATCACTAGGGTTGTGTGTGTGCTCTGACTGTCATACCAACAAACCTGGCTCTTTGGCATTGCGATCAAAGTGCATGTTTGGTACCCTGGAGACCCGTGTTCAAAGCCGCGTGGGGTGACTTTTCTCCCCTTCGCTACAGTATCCTTGTATGGGATGCTCCATTGCCTGTAGAAGGGCCATGTATTGATGGGGATGAAGGTCATAAACCTTCCAGCACAAGGCAGAGAAGGTGAATGATGTCACAAAAACTGGAACCAGGGAAAAAAGACAGAACAGGAGAGAGGACCCAATTGCGTTAGCGTAGCCCCAAAGGCCTTTATTCAGGGATTCAGGGTACATGGACAGAGACAAGGTAACAGGACAAGGACAGGGACAGAGTCAGGATAACAGGAACAGAGTCAGGAACTGGGCAGACAGGGACACGGTGGTGCTCGCTTGAGCACGTAGGCCGGAACAGAGACAGGAACAGATAACAGGACTGGGCGGACAGGACTGGAACAGAGACAGGGGGCCCAAAACTGGGCAGGCAGGACTCGGTGGTGCTCGCTTGAGCACGTAAGCACGGACGACGTGGGACTCAAACCCACGACTCTGGGGGTCAGAGTCACATGCTCGGCGCATCTGGGTAGCGAACCCACGACTCTGGGGGCCAGAGTAACATGCTCGGCGCATCTGGATAGCATGGGGATCGAACCCACAACTCTGGGGGCCAGAGTCTGACGCTCTACTGCCTGAGCCGACAGTAGTCGAGTTGTCGCCGTTGAACTGGATCGGTAGCCTTGGCTGGAGACCGGAGCGTAGTCGGGGACGTGGTCCAGGTTGGAGCCGTAGGCAGTCCAGTCAGACACGGAAAACACTGGAATCAGGACTGACAAAACAGGACAGGAGACAAGGCACAGACACGACAGAAACTGGAGAACAGGAACACGACACGATACTGGCAAAAACTGGGACTAGACAGGAAACTGAGAACAGGCAGGAGAACGGAAAACAAGACTGACAAAAACAAGACAGAGTCGGGAGTCAGAATGCTGGTGTGGAGAAACACACCGTGGGTAGCAAACGAACCGATAGGGAGGGAGTGAAAAAACAGGGTTTAAGTAGAGGAAACTAAACAAGAGTAAACGAGGCTAAAAGAGGTAGTGCAGGTGAAACTGATTACAAGGGAACAAGGAGACAGGCAGGCAGGTGGGGCAAATCAATATGGAACAAGGAGACAAGACGTGCAGCTGAGGGAGATTATTGTGGCAGTGCAGGGTGTAGAGAGAATAATTGAAACTAATAACGTGATCAGGAGAAAACAAAGGAAAAACACAGCACTGCCAGAAAAACCCCAACGGAACACCGTGACAAATGATGAACAACAGCATTTTGACTTATAGCTGCACAAATAGTTATGTTACCACCATGTTGTCCTCTGACTATGGCACAGTGTCAAATAATGTTCCTGCCAAGTCAAGAAAGTGAGGTTGAAACCTACTTCATCCACAAAAATCAACTCATGACCTATGGCATCTGCCTCTAGCTCCATCACTCTCTGGAACACTGTAGCCTTATACCTTATGATGCTTGCTACACTGTAGCAGCTCAAATAGCAGCTGAACCCATTGGCCAGCTTCCTTCAGGGTCATTCAATGATCCACTATGTAATGTAGCTCTGATGTCATCAGTAATTCTATTTCTTACTCTTCTTACCCTTCCTCATTCCCCTTCCATATCCTTGTCCTCCTCTTCCTTCTTCACCTCCTTGTCCTCTTCCTCTACCTTCACCTCCTTGTCCTCATCCTCGTTGTCCTCTCCCTCTTGCTTCTTCACTTACACATCCTCATCCTCATCCACAAACTCTCCCTCCTGCGCCTTCACCTCCACATCCTCTTCCTCGCCCTCCTCTAATTCTTACTCTTCTCAGTCTTCCTTCTTCCTCCATTGTACTCCACCCAGAAAGCTTACCTGTGGCTTATTTATAGTGCTAAGGCTGACTGCAAAGTGAACTAATTATCTACCATGGTTTTCTCATTTGGCACTGTTGTCAGACAATTGGCAGAATAGTGTAAATAATAGCCATTAATGTGTATAATTTTGCTAGGAGTGTCTTGATCATTCAGAAGTTGAGTGTAAAGCAGTGAGTTGTGTTTACAGTTTTGCAAGAGAGTGCTGTGCAGTGGATTATGTTTACTCTTTTGCAAAGTGTATGTTACAAAATTACAAACTGAGTACAAAGCAGAGTTTGTGCTATTAGTTTTGCGAAGTAAGTGAGGGGTTTTGCTATAAGTATTAATAGTGCTACAAGAATCACTGTTAGTGTTTAAGCATTCAGAAAGCATTCACACATGCCACTAGTTAAGCAAAATGTCAGAATTAGTTACACTTGATGTTAAATGAGCTGACTCCACCAATATAAGCCATTTGGGAGAAGAACCAGGTTTTGCGATGTTGCAGCTTCAGAATGAATGCCAATCGCAGAGCACGCAGACAGGGAGTCAGAATGCAAGGAAGAGGAAAAGGAGGTAGAGAAAGAGGAAGAGGAGGAGAAAGAGGAAGAGGGCAAGGATGAGGACAAGTGCCAATATTTGGTGAAATAAGATCAATCATGGTTGACCATATACTTGTCCATGGGTTGACAATGAGAGAAGCAGGCGTGAGGGTCCACCATTTTACGGACATTCAGACAGGAGAACAGGTACAATAGTTACAGTATTTTTGACATTGAAACTTAACAGTACTGTTTCACTTTCAAAAGATTGGGAGGTAAATTCCTCACTGTATGTATATTGTAATACATGAATACTTTTGTAACAAAACATCCTCATGTTGTAGAACTAAAAGACTGCCACATGCAGGTGGAAGGCTACGTATTTTCACTCAGCAAAAAGAACATCTCATAGTAGACTTGGTCCGTCAAAATAACACAATGCGGCTTAGGGAATTACAGCAACATGTAATTCAAGACAACATTTACTTTGATTGGATCAACACGGTCAGTATCTCCACAATTGACCATGTCCTGGATCGCAATGGAATACAAATGAGGCAAGTTTACAGAGTGCCATTTCAATGGAATTCATACTGCGATTTCAGTATGTGCAAGTAAGTGTACTTTCAATCACATTACCTATTGTACAGATTCTCTACAGTAATGTCAAATACAGTACATATCTGTTATACTATTGTATGTACTTTGTATAAAGTACTGTACAGTGTACTGTAACAATGCATGCAGTAATTGTACTTTGTCTTTATAGCATTTACAAATCTATACTTACAGTGCCCAGCATAAATAAGTACACCCTCTTTGAAAAGTGACATTTTATACAATATGGCATTGAAAACAAACAATATTTCCAAAGTTTAATACAGCATCTGTTGAACTTTTGACTTAAAACAAAGGTTAATAATATAACTCCAATGACATTTCAGTTTTAGTCAAATTAGTGTGGTGCAAAAATGAGTATACCCCACATCAAAAACTACTAAATTTAGTACATTTAGTACTTTGTATGGCCTCCATTATTTTTAATGACAGCCTCAAGTCTCCTGGGCATGGAATGCACAAGTTGGTAACATCAATTATTTTCCATTCTTCAACAATGACCTCTTTCAGAGATTGGATGTTGGATGGAGAGTGATGCTCAACCTGTCTCTTTAGAATTCCCCAAAGATGTTCAATTGGGTTCAGATCAGGTGACATACTTGGCCACGGAATCACTCTCACCATGTTTCTTTTCAGAAAGCCAGCAGTGGCTTTAGATGTGTGCTTAGGATCATTGTCGTGTTGGAAAAGAAGAACAAGAAGTGATGGAAGGCAAGAAGTAATGGAAGCATCTTAGTTTTCAGTATAGAGCAGTACATTTCTGAATTCATGATGTCATCAATGAAATGCAGGTCCCCAACACCAGCACCACTCATGCAGCCCCACATAAGGACACTACCCCCTCCATGTTTCATTGTGGGCACCATGCACTTTTCCTTGTATTCCTCACCCTTGCGAGGCCAGACAGTGTTGAAGCCATTGGTTCCAAAAAGATTGATTTTGGTCTCATCACTCCACAGTATAGAGTCCCAGTAGCTTTCATCTTTGTCAGCATGGGCCCTGTCAAACTCTAGACGGGCTTTCTTGTGACTGGGCTTTAGGAGAGACTTCTTTCGAGGACGACACCCATGCATGCCATTCCTCTGCACTGTACGGGGAATTGTGTCAAGAGAAACAGTCACTCCAGTTGCACTTTCTACTTCCCTAGATAATTACAGGGAACTTGCATGCTGGTTTTCTTCAACCCTTCTCATCACAAGACGCTACTGTCGTGGTGTTAACTTTCGTGGTCGACCTGGACGTCTTTGTGCAATGGTCGCAGTTCCATCTTTCTTAAATTTTTGAATTACTTTTGCAACTGTGTTCTTACTAATGAGTAAGGCTTTGCTTACAGTATGTTCTTGTAGCCATTACCTTTCTGGTGTAAAGAAATGATTTTCTTTCGCAGATCTGGTGTCATTTGTCTTCCATGTGGTGCCATTGCAGACAGCAGGAAATGGGAAGGGGTGGTTTTCTTTAGGTAACACCCTTTTGTAACCCTAAGGTCATGGAATTGGCCTGTGGCGACATAGGCCAAGAACAGTGTCAGAGTTGGATACGACATGCCAGGGGCCTGGCTAGGGACAATATTGCCTGCGATGTGGATGAGGTGCTGTGGCCTGACCCAGCCCAAATGCATGATGAAGCTCAATAATTATGGCCGATTTTTGTTGTTTGTTTGTAGGCCTAGAACGTTTTGAGCCAAAAGAAGGTTTTGGCACAAAAAGGACAAATTTGGCCCATAGGGGGTGCTGTAATCGAACAACATGTCATTTTGCCTATTATCTAGAGAATGCCAATGTTTACAACCAATTTTTTTGTCTTGAAATCTATTCACCCTCATGCATTGAAAACACTGGTCGACACCCACTTCCAATGAAAACAATTTTTCGTGAAATTTTAACATCGCGAAAGCGGAAGCAAACAAACTCATCATAGGCCATTCATGGGAATCTCACCAAATTTGGTATATGTCATCTACAGACAATGCTGACAAAAGTTATCAAAGGATTTATCTTGAGATTAACCATTTCAAAGTTACATGTCAATGACAATTTGAAACATAGATTAAAATTCTTTAAATTCTTCTTTAAAAGTCCATATCTTGTCTTATAATTACTTAAATTTGGTGAAAGTTGACATGCCAACTCTAAACAGCTTTCTTTTCATGTGCATCAAATGTTGAAACATTTTGTCAAAGAGGACGATGTTTTTCGTTGAAGCTAGGTGTCCAAAACAGTTTTTGTTAAATAACTCAACAATGTTGCGAAGACAACGATTTTATGTTAGTATGCTGCTGTTGCAGAGGCGTATCAACCCAGCCCATAAACACTCACTTGAAGCATAGCGCCATCTAGTGATATGTGTAAATGCAAAAATTGGGATTTTATATTGCCAATATCTTGGACCGAGAAAGTGGGAACTGCACAAAATATGTCATGTACGATCAGCACAAAGACCTCTACAAGGCACATGCCATAAAATTTGTAGGCTACATACAGTGCTGTTCATAAGTTTACATACACTTACAGAATTCAGGGTTTCTTGCCCACTTGTAAGAGAAAATGAATCACACAAAAACCTTTTTTTCCCACGTGTGGCTAGTGGACAGTTGAAGCCAGAAACTACCCAAATTACCCTGATCAAAAGTTTACATACCCCAGTTCCTAATATGGTGTTTTTCCCCCTTTAACATCAATAACAGCTTTAAGTCTTTTGAGGTAGTTGTCAATGAGTCTCTTAATCTTTTCAGATGGTAAAGCTGCCCATTCTTCTTGGCAAAATGCCTCTAGTTCGTGTAAATTCTTGCGCTGTCCTGCATGAACAGCACGTTTCAGGTCTCCCCAGAGTGGTTCAATAATATTGAGATCAGGAGACTGAAATGGCCATTCCAGAACCTTCACTTTTATTCCAAGTACGTCCCATGCACAGCCTTCGGGCTGAGGAGTGTAGATTTTCCTCCAGTATTTTTTGATAACTGGCAGCATTTATCTTGCCATTAACTCTGACCAAATTTCCTGTGCCTTTGTCGCTCACACATCCCCAAAACATCAGGGATCCACCACCGTGTTTCACTGTTGGAATTGTGTACCTTTCATCATACGCCTTGTTGATGCCTCACTAAAACATAATGTGTATGGTTTTTCCCAAAAAGTTCAATTTTGCTTTCATCACTCCACATTACTTTCCCCCAGAAGGTTTGGGGTTATCTCTGTGCAGTGTGGCATATTTTAGATGAGATTCTTTGTGGCATTTGCGTAAAAGTGGCTTTCTTCTGGCCCATTTTTATTCAAGTGCCTTCTTACAGTACTGCTTGAGACATTCACATGACATTCTTTGAGGGAGAGTTAAATTTCATCTGATGTTATTTGAGGCCTTTTCTTCGCATCCTGAACAATTTTCCTTGCAGTTGCGGGGGAAATTTTGCTTGGTCTACCAGACTGTGGTTGGATGTCTACAGTTCCTCTTACTTTCCATTTCTTAATTAGTGTTTGAACAGTGAAAGGCATCATCAACTGTTTGGCAGTTTTCTTATATCCCTTTCCTGATTTGTACAGTTGTACTACCTTTTCTCGCAGATCCTTTGGCAATTGCTTTGCTTTTCCCATGTTTCTGCATCCAAGACATCAGAACAGTACCACATAAGGGATGCAAGGGTTTCTCAGGGGTCCAACAACTCACTGACTTTTATACACACCCACTAATTATAAACTAACAGATCACTGGCGAAGATAGTTACCTTTAATAGGCATTCAATCCCAATTGTTTCAAGGTGCAGATTATCAGGCTAAACTATAAGGGTATGTAAACTTTTGATCAGGGTGATTTGGATAGTTTCTTGTCAGAGATCAGGACAGACAAGAATGGACCCAACAGCGTAACATATACCAATAGACTTTATTGAGGGATTCAGGGGAAACAGGGACAGAGTCAGGGGCGCAGAACTGGGCAGACAGGAGATAGGGGTGACGCTTATCTGAGTGCACAGGCACGGAGTCTTGAGGGGCTCCGTAAGGATGGAAAGTCTCGCAAGTGGGCCCAAACCCGTGGTCGTGTAACCGGGACTGGAGAGCACTGCGTTGTCAGGGACGAGCCGGAGTCGTGCAGCTGGGGCAGGAGAGCGGAGCGCTGTCATGGAAGAGCCGGAGTCGTGCAGCCGGGGCAGTGCAGCAGAACGTTGACAGGAGCGAGCCGGTGTCGTGCAGCCGGAGCAGGAGAGCAGAGCGCTGTCAGGGACAAGCCGGCGCTGTCAGGGACGAGGAGTGGGGGCGAAGACACTGAGGAACAGAACTCGTGAAAACAGACAGGCGGGGAACAGGAACAGAAGTTGACAGACAGGTAACACGGAAGCAAACGGACAGGATAAAGGAGTCAGGAGTCTAAATGCTTGCCTAGGAGAAAACACTGTGGTTCGCAGTTGGACTGACAACCAATGAGTGAAACGTGAGGGTTTAAATAGTGGGGAGCGCAGGTGAGAGCGATAATGGAGAGAGGAGGAAATGAGGAAGTGCAGGTGAGGAGGATTAACGTGGCAGTGTGAGGAGCGCGGGGCGCAGAGTGAATAAGTGAAACTAATAATGTGATTAGGGGAAAATCAGCGGTGAACAAAAACACTCACAGAAAGCTCGAAGAAACACTGTCACAGTTTCTGTTGTCATTGTGCTTTAAAAAGAGTAAACACAATATTTCACAATACATGGCTTTGGCCAACCACTATCCAAGAGTAAAAGAAAACATTTTGTGTTATCATTCATTTTCTCTGAGAAATGACCAAGAAACAAAACATTGTGTCGGGGTGTGTAAACTTATGGGCAGCACTGTACATACTATGACAACATCTATCCTTTTCACAAATCACTCCTACACACTACACAAACACACAGAATGTCATTCATTCAAAACCCACATCCATGCTCACTTCCAGTAAATCATTTCCACACAAATTCTTACCTCACAACACTGCTCTACTACACACTCATGATACTAGGCACGTTCGCGTTACAAACCCGTTTGTCAGGGTTTGTCTGTGTCTGTCTACATAAGTCAACAAGAACTGCTTGTCACAGCATGGGTGGGCATTATAAAAGGCTTCAGTTAAGTCGGATACAAATCTTCAACGAGACTGAGCTTGCACCTTCCTGATCTTTGTAGTAGATGACGGAGAGGTCATGTGTAATGTGTGGGGGACCAGAAGGGGGTGGCGGGTTGAGACTTCAAGTCAAGTCGAGTCTTTTTTTTTATAGCACATTTCAACAAAGCAACAGAGATGCCCCAAAGTGTGGCACAACACAAGGGTTAACATACCTATGTAAGCCACTAAACCCTTTTTGGAAGCTTTTTGGAATACCACTCAGTATACTGTCGGAGTCCTGATATCATCCTGTATGGCCTACCCAGCAACTGTACAAGTATAGACCAATGTAATTGGTAAAACCAGAATTGGCAGAAAAACTACAATGTCAATCGGTTGAGCTTGACAGAAATGTCAATCTCTAGGGTATGTCTAGGTAGCCTGGCTGACGCGACTTATCAATGCTCTGCGAACATTGGTCTGGCCAAGCTGTGTTGTAAACCCATTTCTCAGAGGGCGGGCTTAACCCACATGTGTGAAATGCCTGTGTTTGCTACTGGACGAAGCTTCGACCAATCACATTAGTGTCCATGTATAAGACAGAGAATAGTAACGTGCATATGAGTAAACAAAAACGTAACTGCACAAAAGCTCGAAATTCCATATGCTATAGCTGACAATGTAACGTGCAGCTATTTTGTCAGTGAAATAGCTCCACAACTTTGCAAGATATTACTGTGTTGTTCTGCTATTTACATACTGTAAACTGGGTTGACTTGGCAACACTTACCATTTATAAGTCAGATGAACCTCGTTGACAACAATGCCAAGGAGATTTTCTTTGTAGACTTCGTTGGCTAACATGTTCATCCATCTTCCAAAACAGCAGCTACAGCTGCATTGAAATCTTGCCGTTGCTCCACGTTCGCCATGTTGACAGTGACTGAGGTAGATTTCCGGTCACTAAACTACCGCGTCATTGCCTTTTTGAAATGCTAGATTTTCATTGGTCCCAGTTTCTCTGTTAATGTAGAAACGGTGTAGAATGGGAGCTTGGCCAGACTGACTTTGCAAGCGAAATTCAAATGCAGCGGCACAGGAAGTATGGGCGTGCCCAGGCTAATGTCTAGGGTACTCAGCTAACATTTTCACACATTGTAAGAGGACTTAATACAGACAATGAGCAGACTAACAAGCAGGACCGGTGTGGGCGAAAGATGGCAGGAGAAGCATGTGGGAGTAAGGTGTGGAGAATACATGAAAACAAAAAAGCACATGGTCACAAAAACACAAGACAGGCGGTACACCAACAGTCCAGCAGTGGGCAGGCATAGAAGTAAATGAAGAAAGTGCAGATACTGAGAAATTAATTTAGCAACCAGCTTAGCAACCACCATGACTATCCTAGCAACAGCCTAGCAACGAACGTATGTACCCTAATAACATATTAGCAACCACTTCCACAGTGAAAAACTAGCAACCAACATCGTAAACAACATGACTACAATAGCAACTAGCATAAGGACAACATTAAATATCCTAACAGCCAAGCAACCACCTTATGTACCCTAGCAAAATCCTAGCAACCACTTCCACAATGGCAACATAGCAACCAGTATGATTACCCTAGCAACCAGCATAGCAAACACCCAGAGCCCTTTATAGTAAGAGTTGCGACATGCTTTCATCTCGCCGCCAAGCGGTCACGTGGTTAGTGCACACCGCAAAAGGTTCCATTTAACCCGGGAGCTGTCATTGAATTATATTGAGCGAGAGTGCCATTCTACGGTAAATATCAAATTAAGCCACACAAAAAACAGGATTTATCAATTTTCGTTTGCAGTTTTTGTTAATATATCAACATCATAAAAAATATGCATTAATACTATAGTGTGTGTCGCAATATAATTGTTTTCACACTTCTGGAGGGAAATGTCTGTCAGCTTCGCTATGGCGCCCCGTAACTTACCTATGAGATGCTAACTTTGTCAGTAGCCCTCAGTAGTCTCTAGCTTTTGGTTCAGCATTTACATTTACAAAATTACAATGGATAAACACTATTTAAGCACTTTATGAATTATAGCTATAGCATTCCTAGGTTAATTTCAGCCTTTATGAAGCTGGGCACCAGACCTGCCAAACCATTCAATGGAGAATACATGGGTCACTCAATGGTATGGAGTAAATAACCCACAACTTTACAATCTGGATTTGAGTGGTTCAATTAACTTTATTTGAAACAAACAAAAACAAAAATCAATACAAGTGTTGAAATGAAATATCAAAAATCAAGAACAGTTGAACTGGAACATGCTGGAACCTGACACGCGTTGAAAGCATCAAACTATGGACAGAACAGAGCACAAACATAGGAAGGAGTGTGAGAAGGTCATCAGCTTCATCTAGAACATGTTGAAAGCCAATATGACACATTTTTGGCATAGACATGACAATGACACACCCAAAGAAGAGGTTACCTTGCCAACAAACATGACTGTAAAAGGCAAAACATACTGAAAAACATAAGGTAAAACATGGGAAATGGAAAACATGGCAAATTAAATACAACACACTGAACAGGCTCATGTTAAAAGTGAATATTGCACACCTGAACGAGTGAATATGAGAAACATAAGGCATAAGAAATGCATACTAATAAGAAACGCACCCTTATGATTGCACAAAATTAAAGCTACCACTGCGTAGTATATTAATCTTACATTAATAAATGTAGATTTTTGTAGGGACTATTTTGTATTTCCCAAACATTGGTCCCTACCATCCCTATATAAACCTATGCCAGTGCTTAAAGAACAGAGGCAGCGCAAGTCAAGCCAAGAAGGCTTATCCGGCGGTCTAAGCCAATACCAGCATAACCATTTCCACCTGTAACACAACTGAATGGAAATGTAAAGACAGTGATATTCAACTGTAGAACTGGATCCAAACAGCTAAACTTGCATTCAAATAAGCCAGTGTCGCCGCTGATTGAAATGAGTGCTTTTGGAGAAGGCTGTGGTATTTGATAATGTCCAAGTCAATAATTACAACAGCTGACCGCTATGATTCTATTTGTAGAAAAGGATTACAATGGTTGGGTGTGCAGCGTTTGGGTGCAGCAATTGGTCCCAAAAGGGGTTCCGAGTTTATCGCTTCCCCGAAGACATCCATCGGAGGAAGAGATGGCTGGCAATGGTCCGCAGACAGGACTTCTCCTGTAACAACCAAAAACTTTGCGAGGTAATGTCTGCTCATGGTTTCATTAAGTTCTAGGTTCTCATCCTATTCACTGTAAGCAATGAAGCTTGACTGTAAATAACTGAATCGCTTTTTTAAGTGTTTTAAGTGAAATGTACAACTAATGGCCAAAGTTTTCATATTAATTTACACATCTAGATGTGGAGAATACTACTACAATGAAAATGCACAAGTAATCTCACAACCTTACCTTCTGGCAAGTAAAGCTGAGGACTGATGCCGTCCCAACTTTATTCAGCCATAGGCCTACGCCCCAGAGGAGGAGATCACCTCTGAAGAGGGAGGGAGCATACATCCATCCTGAGGACCACAAATATTGTAAAAGGTTTCACCATGGTATGACAATTCAACACTTCACAGTTCTCACTTAACACAGTAGGTCTGGGCGACCTAACCTGATTTACGTCATCTGGCTGCGTTCGCCACAACTCCACGTGAGGGCGGTCCGGTTTCCTTACGCAATCATCGTAGTGGGAAAGTCAGTCGTTTCTAAACGAATGAGCCAATCAGGATCGCCTGGTGGGATTTACCATAGATGGGCGGCATTACAGATCGAGTCAGCATGGGGGGTGGGGGGGTGGCGGTATGCGGTGGGGAAAACGAGCAGCTTTGTGTAATTTTTGGATGCATTGTAACGCTGATAAATGAGTGTTGATAGCGCTCTGCTAACAGCTGCTATTCACTGCCATTCATTCGACACTTGCCATTTTTCCCTCCGTATACACTGGCCTCTCATTTTAGGTGGGCGGACCACTGTGCAAACTATCAGAACTGAATATTCCATAACAGCGATTTTCTTAACATTAACATTTTATACGAACCACACACAAATGACTTCATCAGAGACTTTACTTATGACAGCCGATGCTGACGAAACATTTTGATTAGTTTCCCATTTATTCAGTGGCGGTTCACCCCGGGCGAAACCACCTCTCAGCACCCCCCCCCCCCCCCCCCCCCCGAGGCTGAGAGACACGCTGTTTCTGTCGCACCGTCTCAGCAAGCAAGGGCGCCTGCAATTCCACAACAATCCACAGTTTAGGGGGTGCCAATGTGCCGATTGCAGCGATATGACACACAGAGCTTTTTATTTTATTTTAATTTTTTTTCCCCAAGCGCTCGTGGCGCCCCCCACGTGGCGCCCTACCACCCCCCCCCCCCCCCCCCGTGCCTAAAACCGCTACTGCATTTATCAACTTACCGACAAAATTCATCCACGAACCAACAAAGATCAATGGTGCCTCGTTGCTGTGTTTGGAACCTTTTGAGCCCTGTGCAACCCGGAAGTTAGAGCCGCCATTGTGTTGTACGTGAGTCTATGGAAATGTCGCAAGTCTTACTATAGAAGGCTCTGCAAACACCATCACAATTCTAGCAACTACATCATGCAAACTAGCAACATCCAAGCAACCACTTCCACAATGACACCCTAGCAACCAACATGATTACCCTAGCAACTACAATCATTTCCCTCGCAACAGCCTAGCAACCTCCTAAATTAGTCTTGCAACATCTAAGCAAATCCTTCCACAATGTGAAGATAACAGCCAACATGATTACTCTAGCAGCCAGCATAGTAACCACCATTGCTAGCCTAGAAAGAACCTAGCAACCACCTTGAATACCATTGCAACACCCTTGCAACCACTTCCATAAGTACAACCTACCAACAACCATAGCAACTAACACTATCAACTAGTGATTGCACTAGTGATTACTCCATCAACTAGTATAGCAACCTCATGTACTCTAGTAACAGCTTAGAAACCACTAATAACAACCTGTCAACCAAACATAATTGCTATAGTAACTGGTATAGCCTAACAAAAGCAACCACTTCTACATAGACAACCTAGCAACCAACATAGCAACTAACATAATTGTCCTTGAACACCTAAGCAACTACTTCCAACCACTTCCACAACTTAGCAACCAACATGATTAAGCTAGCAACCACCATGGCAACCAACACAACTACCCTAGCACCATAACTACACTGGCAACAGCCAAGCAACCAACTCAGAAAGCCTTCCGAATTAGTTTACATTTGGAATTTGAAGTGTTGAGTGACATCATCAAGAGTGTTCGTAGCTCACACCAAAACTATTTGCATTGAAATGCACTGGTAATTCCCTGAAATAGCATTTTTTTGTTTTTAGTATTCTTATCGTATTATCGTATCTGAACTGTTCTCATAGTGTGAGAAAAAATGGACATGAACATCTAATAGAACAGATATTCGTTTATTTTATCTTATTTTAAGCAAAAAGCCCTTTATTGCTGCCATTTTAATGCTGTGTGGTTGGTGGTGTGATGTTGGTCTGAGGTCTGAGGTAATGCTCTTTGAGGAGGGGATGTGCATTATCCAAGTGGCGTATTTGTTTTTAGTGGGGAGGGACTATGCAGAGGTATATTGGTTAGAAATAAAATGCAAAGAAAAGAACTCAAGTGTGTTTTGTTTTAGTTACCTACCTGGGAGAAACATTAAGTAATTTAAGACAGAACTACATAAGGCCAACTGGCCTTCCTTGTTGAAAGGATGTTTTGTGGTTTACGGGCAAGTTTGAGTTAGAAAAAGGTTGAATGTCCCAGATGTAAAACAAATTAAGCATATTTTGTTTCAGAAGTGACACTTTGCATGTTTCTTATCCCACATGTGACACTAAACATAGAAGTAGGTGTATCTGCCTGTTTGTCATGTAATATTAACTGTGTTGCACATTAAAGAAAGGAATGTGCGGTTTGATAACCATAAACTTTATGAGCCACAAGCTTCTCCGCAAACATTATTGATTAACTTCCCAGGCAAACGTGTAACTTTCCATGCGTAAGGTCTTCCCCTTTGGAATGGAATGCATTAAGTGGAAATAACATAAATAAACAAATTCAACAAATAAGTAAGAATACCTGCCAATCCTGAGTCACTGGGAAAACACCACTGCTCAGCTTATCCTATTAAAAAAATCCATATACATACATGTTTATTTTGTCTTTCCATAAACAGCATTATATTTCTTTTTTCACACTGCTGTGAAGTGAAATACTCACATTACACTGGAGTGAATCCTTGATTGCAAGATGTCATTAATGTTAAACATGACAGTCCTTACAATAACTATGTTCTGGCCATAAGACAATCTGTGACTCAAAGAGGCTTCAGTGGGTCCATCAAAGAAAGAAGAGATAATTGGACAGAATCCTGTCTATGTGTACAAATGAAGGTTTAGTTGAAAACAAACAGCTAGTAACTTAATATTTATTTTATCTTTATTTTC
Source organism: Setipinna tenuifilis (assembly GCA_030347295.1). Taxonomy (NCBI): domain Eukaryota; kingdom Metazoa; phylum Chordata; class Actinopteri; order Clupeiformes; family Engraulidae; genus Setipinna; species Setipinna tenuifilis. The sequence goes on from CM059272.1 coordinate 31,060,679, forward strand.
TACTGTAGAAATGCAGTGTCATTAAGGGGTTGGCTTAAAATTGGATTTACTTAATATCGTGATATATAAAATTGGCAAGTACATTTTCAGTTGCACAACATGCCAGTTTTGATAAATTACGATAAATACAATTTACAATTAAATGCAAATGCCAAACCTATTTGTTAAAGTATTTAAATCAAACTCAAATTTAAAGTGGAACAAGCCTTTACTGAGTGGTTAGTAAATGTAAGATAATCCAAGACACATCATAGACAACTACATTCTTGGACAAAGAACAGTAAATCAGGGTATGTATTTACTGAAAACAATCCTGTGGAAAGAGAGGAACAACATCATAAAGCATGAGCACCTATAACAATGGCTTTGCTCTCCTCTTAGAAAGGAAGGAGTAAAGGAGATTAGAAGGAGAAAAGGAGGTGGGGTTTAATGCGAAACCCGATGGGCAGGTAGAGGACGGTTCTTTTCACTGTCCCTTTCTCCTGTTACACCTGTGCTTATTAGTTGTCCTCAATAACACAGGGCTAAAGTCCAACTGCACCTACAAGACAGAAGAAAGAGTGTGGTGACAGTGGTCTGTGATTAGTGCTAAGTTCGGTTTGCACACAACGTATCCTGAAGACAACACATAACAGAAGCTGTACAGAAATACAAAAAGGTACGTTTTTAAAAATAAAGTTTTGTACAATGTGTAGTGAAACATGACATGTTCAAAATGTCCAAGTATATGGCTGCTTAATTTCTATTACAGATGGAAACAGTATTTATACTAAGAATACTGTCTCTAGCTTCTATCAGCAGTAAGAGATCACAGTTTAACATTTATTTGCCAGTGATTGTGTTAGTAGTTTTGTTAGTAATTTTAGTGAGAGCTTTTCTATCTTTAAAAAGTGATTAAAGATGCAGCTTTAAAGGCTCACATAAGAAGTTTTCAGAGGTGGGCTATCTGTCTCCACAGTGTAAAAGACCAAAACATTTATTACTATTAACCATTTACCAAACTAGCTGTTCAGAATAGCTTCTGACCCAGGCAGATGGGCTGATTAGTTATGTGAACAGTACTTACACTATATAACTTTACTGTACAATTTTGCATTGTTTGGGCCCAAGCACCAAAGGTGCAAAACCCTATTGCTTTTCAAAAGATTAGTCTTTCTTTCTTTCTTTCTTTCTTTCTCACAAACTCTGGCCTTTTTAGGCGCTTCAAATGCACAAAAATTTTGTACACACAGCACAACTAATGGTCAGCTCTCAGGGGCAGAGGTTTGGCTGTGTGTGTGGCCCAGGAACTCCACAGTGCCCCCTCATGTCTTAGAGCCCTGTGGTCAGCATATAGTTTTGGCTACACTCACCAAATTCAGTAGGTGTGTTGTGGTCACCAAAGCGCCCAACTTTCGTATATGTATTCTATTAGCCACGCCTAACGGGGGGTGAGGTAATTGGGGTTATATGCATTTGGATGCATAGTCAAGTTTAACGTACTACTTCTACATGGTTCATCATCCAAGATGTTGCTAATGTTAAATTGTGAAGGGATTTTTGATATGTTGTAAAATGTTGAAATGCCAAGAGAACAAATTGTAATATCTTCATATAAACAGGAAATGTGGTCCCAGTGCATTGAAAGATTTGTCTGAAACTTCTCTGAATTTGTCTGAAACATAGCGTTTACCAGCTGGAATAGATGTTGTGTGTTTTGACCCATAAATAATTTTGACACACTTGTCCCAAGCTGTTTATGAAAATATTATGATATCCATATTACCACACTGGCAGGAATATTTTCCCCACTTTTCTTGAATTTTGATTAGTCATAAGTCAGGTTAGGTGTATGTGAACTCACCAGTGTCCTGACTTACCACATCCATACAGGTACACACACACACACACACACACACACACACACACACACACACACACACACAGTCTGTCATACCCAAACTGGCAGTGGCACCAACTGGCAACGAAGGGATATTTTCCCCCGTTTTTCGATGTTTTCCGATTTTTGTTCCGATGTTAACTCACCAGTGTCCTTACTTCACATATCCACACTGGTACATACACAAATACACACATACAGATACAAACACTGTCCCACGTTTTGGCTATTTGGAGGTTGTCACCATATTGTTGGGTGGTGAAATGTCATGGGTTGTGAAGGTGTGAGGGCCTGTCATTGCCGCTTGCAGCTGTATTTGTTGTTGATAATGATGATGATGATGATGATGATGATGACAATGATGGTGGTGGTGGTATTAGGAGTAGTGGTATTTTTCATGGATTTGTACTCTCATTTTAATTATCCAATGTTAAGGTTTGGATAAATGTGTCTATATGCTTGCTGCAAATGTTTACAAAAAAACTGTTTTATAAATGACTGCATGTCTTAAACAAGCTCAGTACATAATGGCAGCATGTGAATTATTCCTTAGATTTTGCTTTTCTCCTGCTTTGTTCTTTATTGTCAAAAATAATCAAGATTTAAATCAGTGAATATTTGACATTGCAGGATGGCCACTAAAAAGGTCCAAGTACGAAGGGTCGTTTCAAAAGACGGACACAACAAAGTCAAAATTGAGAATGTGGAGGGCATGGTTAAGCTGTACCTGCATGACATCTGGACGACAGTGGTGGACATGAAGTGGCGCTACAAGCTCACCCTCTTCGCCTCAACTTTCGTCATGACCTGGTTCATCTTCGGTGTCCTCTTCTATCTTATTGGGATGGCCAATGGTGACTTTGACAGTGACCTGCCCTCAAATCATACTCTATGTGTGACGAACGTGGAAACACTAACAGGGGCTTACCTATTTTCTCTGGAATCTCAGACCACCATAGGATACGGTTTCCGTTACATTTCAGAGGAGTGCCCACTCGCCATCTTCACTTTGGTGGCCCAGCTGGTTATCACTGGCCTGGCAGAGATTTTTGTCACGGGGGCGTTGTTAGCTAAGCTTGCACGGCCCAAGAAGAGAGCCGAGACAATAAAGTTCAGCCAGTCAGCTGTAGTCTGCAAACATGAAGGAAAGCTATGTCTGATGGTGAGGGTAGCCAACATGAGGAAAAGCCTGCTGATCCAATGCAATCTTATAGGCAAGCTTCTCTTTCCCTACGTGACACAAGAAGGGGAAAAGACCCAGATCCAGCAGGCTAGTGTGGACTTCCAGTTGGACTGTAGTGGGGAGTGTCCCTTTCTAAGCTTGCCTCTGACCTTTTATCACATTCTGGATGAGAGCAGTCCCTTGGCAGGCCTCACTGCAGAGAACCTGCAGACAAGAGACTTTGAGTTATTGGTGACGCTCAATGCAACCATGGAATCGACCGCTGCCACCTGTCAAAGCCGCACATCTTATGTACCCCAAGAGATCATGTGGGGTTACGAATTTAAGCCAGTGCTCTTTACGACCCCAAGAGGGCGCTATGTTGCTGACTTTAATTTCTTTGATAAAATGCAACTCTGTAATGACTCCACATTGCTCAGCAATCATGCTGAAAAGCTTCAGCTTGAAGAGGAGTATCGTAAAGAGTAAATAGTTGCGCTTTAGTTCAAGTTTAGCTTTTGGTTTAGTTCTAAAAATGAGTGTCAAGGTTTAAGAAAATATGTGTTTTGATTAATATAAATATACAAAATAAGCTTTAGCTGTTTTAGTTATTCTTTTTCAGGAAAAAAATCTTTTATGCATTTCATTCAGAAAGGGTATTAGACATTTTCTTTACTATTTCCCTAAACTATCAACCCATAAAAATCTTTTCGAAATGTACTGGCTTATATTTACAACTCTTTCTCAACTGGCAGGAGAAAGGGGACCCCATTTTTAATGGGAAGAACATAACATAGAAACGAACGGCAAAGTAAGGACTACTGAGAGAATAAAAAGGGTTGAACAGTAGTTAGCTTACTACAATAATACCAGAAGGTGTTTCAAAAAGTCTAAACTAACCTAAGTGTCGGGTAAAAAAAGGGAAAACACAAAGATCTGAGATGCCACACAAGTTGCCTAAAATACTCGTAAATGAAATTTAAAATTATTTGTGAGAGTCCCTGAAATACTTTTTATTTTTATCTACTTATCCAGAGTAATGTGCAGTTATTTGACAAATGTGGGGTTAGATGTCTTGCTCAAGGGCACTTCAGCCATGGATGAGGGTGCAGGAGAGCACTAGTTATTTACTCCCCCACCCCCATTCTTCCTACTGGAATGGGATTCAAACCTGCGAGTAATTGTAGAAAGCATTTGGTAGCCTAGAGGTGAATCCTGCTCAGTGCATTCCACCTAGTCTCTGACCCACAGAAGCACCTGTTTTGACACTATGATGAGCTGAAAATGGACATTTGACCAATACATGTCGCTGTTTGTTTTCTGTTACATGTATTTTGTATGAAAATGTTCTCTTTTATGAATAACTGCAAAGTAATGTTTTCTTACCTAATCTTCCCTAATAGTACAATACAATAGTAAGTTTGCATTCATTAATCCTTAGGTTTTCCTGTCTGGAAGCCAGCTCCAGTAAAGATCTAAAAAAACAATCTGGGTAAACTGTATGTCTCTAAAGTTGTCACTCCATCATGACTTTAATTCATAGCATACTATTGTCAGAAAGCTTTACACCGACTTACAAAAACAGACCAGTTTAACTATGGGATGAATATAACAAAATTCATAATCAGAAATACTGGGTAACAGTATCCACATCCATGTTATGACAAGAATTGCTAACACAGTCGTAAATAACCCAGAATTACTGTGGTGAACTGCCATGCAACTAACAAAGATTGCATGTGTTTAGCAGTTGCGAACAAGACTTAATGACAACAGAAATCATTCTTTCAATCTCCAGAACAACTAATGCTAACTCTTCCTTTTTGTTGTTGCTGCAGTTGTGTTATGGCAACAACAGTATGTGTGTTGAGTAAACATGAAGGACTAGCAGGTCATGTTTGTATGCACCACAACCGACAAAATGACAAAGCAGAAAAGGTTTTGGCTTTAAATATTGTTTATTGGAATGTCAATACAAAATTATATCTTTTATTATTAATACTGTTTTCTTGCTTTTGTAAATATCTGTATTTCTTTCCAATCTTTAAACTTACTATTTTTAAGAAATTATGCTTTAACATAAGTATTTTTTCTGAGGCATGAAATAAACTATAAGGCCGAGAAGGTCTGCCAATCATGCTGGGGTCTTCTTGGACAGCAAAGACTTGTACAAGTATGAAAGTTTGTTTTGTAAACACATGTATAGAAAGCATCAAGTTCAAGTTCAGGGGGATATTCCATAGAGGTGGCTTTCTGACTACCCCAGATAAGTTAACTCCAAGTGAGTCATAAATCCCCTACTGAAAGAGTCTAGTTATTATTATCCTAGCAAAACAAAACCACAGAGCTCCCCTATTAGGGAGTGATTCCCATTTGTCATTGTGATTACACAGCACACCACAACACACAGTTGACACAGAAAATTGCAACTGACATTTAACTCATCACACGTGAGCATGACAACAGCACCCAGGCAGCAGTGTGGAGGTTCACCACTTGCCCTGAGTTAACATAGCCATAACTCCCCCCCAGGCCAACTTTGGTCAATAACTTCACAACATTTTTATACAAAATCAATGGTCCTTGGCTGGTTGAGATCAACTCATAATGTTAAATGCATAAGTTATATAACTTTTATAATAAAAAAGGTTACATGTATACTTGAAACTAACAAACGCACAGCGTTCGTGACTCAGAATAATAATAGTAATACAAACTTGGTACATTTGTACCAATCTCTTCAGATATATGTAGTGTATGGAGCTGTATTGATGTTTCATCTATTAAGACCCCCCCCCAAATGCCCGTCAATACATAAAGCCTGCAAATTCAAATTCCAGTTCTTTATCCCAACCCTAAAGGCATACCTATTGGGATTTATAATCATGTACATATAAACCGCCTTCATATTTCATGATGCCTTATTCATTGCAACATGGCATAAGGAGAATGTTATATTAAGGTTGAGAATGGAATTGTATTAACATTTGAGAATGCCATTTTATTAACACTTCTACACATTCTGTACTCCGTTATTTCCCTTTTCTTAATACACCTCCAGACCTTTCTACACCTTCCGACTTGCACTGACCTCTCTAAGAAACCCTGCAAAGTGTATGTCTTACATTCTTTTAGTGCTACAGTTACATGTATTCCTCTAATGAAGAGCCATCATTTCTCTGTAAATTAACTTCACTTTTCTATATTTCCCAAAAACTTAAAAAGGTAATGTATTCCTACATGTATAGTACTGTCTAACTGTTCATGCAGCAATTATGTATCCTCTTTGTGAATTAATTGGCATTTTTATGAAAAAGATTCAGTGTTAAATGCACTATAATACTGTCAAAACCATCCAATATACTGACACTGCACACCTTTCATTCTTCACACCCCTTGTTGTCATTATATTTTTCCAAAATTATTTTTAAAATTTAAATGTATAAATAATTATATAATAGTTGTTTTTTGGAAAAATATCTCCCTTATCATAATGCACTAGGCATTACAAACAGTCCCCACGTACATTTTCTTTGTCTTTGCAACTTCCCTTCATTTCCTACTGCTTTTATTCCACTCATGGTTATATACATTTTACATATTCACATGCTTGATTGCATTACCCACATAGAGGCACTATGGCTTTTTTGTTGTCTTCGGATAAGCCCTTAATTTCGGATACTGAGGTGCATGTAAACACACTTATAAAGACACTGTGGCTTTCTGTCATCTTGTTTGACCCATGATATTCTCCAGTGTGAGGTCTTGCATCTGCTAGTAGTACGTCCCCAGATGAGAAGGCATGTGAGCGGCTGGGTGTCGAGTGTTGGGATAGATCGGCCCTGTCGGGGAGCTCCAGTAAGGGTTTGGGGTGGCAAAGAATGCGGACGAGGTAACTGGCAGTGCCTGAGGGTGGGATGAGACAAAGTTCATCTTCTGCTGGTGTGCGTGATACGTGCTGACGTAGGATAGGTCTGAGGGGTACTTGTACATGGATGATTCCGGAGGGTGAGGCTGAAGAGCCTGAGCGATGCCGTGGAAGTCAAATTTGTAGGCGTAGCGCTTACCATGCACTTTAGTCATGATGTTCTTGTCGTAGTAATAGCGCAGTGCGCGACTTAGCTTGTCGTAGTTCATGTTGGGTTTGCTCTTGCGTTCCCCCCAGCGTCGGGCCACTTCGTCTGGGTCAGTCATTTTGAACTCTCCGTTGGTGCCCTCCCAAGTGATGCAACTGGAGTTGGAGCTATCAGATAGCAGCTCCAGCAAAAACTGCCACAGTTGTATTTGTCCAGAGCCTGTAAAGGGGAGAAAATAGGATAAAACCACGACTGAATCAATCAATGAATCAGGTAATATGGACCAAAACTTATATTCTTATATTTGTGGGTCAATTTACTGATATACAATACATATCAATATTTTAAACAGAATATGCAAAGTATTTTGTGTTTACTTAACGCCACAAGTATGACAACACAACCAGCTTTATTTAAATACAGTTAAAGGGGTCCTTTCATCGTTATTTTTATTCACATTTCTGTGAAAAATTATGTCCTAGTTCTCTAGCTTGACGCTGGTCAGGTCTAGTGGTTGAATGACTGGCTTTTCCGGTGTCCCTCGTGAATATCCATGACGTGTCAATAAGGCACCTCTGATTGGGCAAATTCGCTGTCTTTCGCTCACCTAGCTTCTGTCCACTGTTCTTCCTTTGGGATGTGGGCTTGCCATACATGGCTCTGGGCGGGGCTTACGACCTAGAGACGTAGATAGGTTTAGCATGCTCTGATCCGCTCGTTTTGGTTAGCTCGACCCTTCAATGACCAGTAAAACCATGAGGGTCGAATTTCACGTCTTGGAATGCTGCGTGCATATACTGCTTGTTGTGACCCACCACATTGTAAATAGAGCTACTCAAAGTGTTTTTTAGCGGAAGGACCCCTTTAAAACTGTGCAGAAAGACGTAGTGGTTTTGATAAAGTGGTATTAAAAAAATATCAACATGGAGATATTGTCTCAACTACATATCTAATTTAAAAATATATCAATATTTCCACTAGTATATCGCCCCCTCCCTAATATGTACACATGCAATTTGGTGGTAGTAGTGCAGCAGTATGTGGCAACACTGTTTGCGTTGTTGATGTTTTACTTTAGTCCGGTTGACAGGGCCGTTGCTAGCCATTTGGGTGCCCTAAGCACAAATGCTTTGTGGTGCCCCATCACACCATCCCACCTCACCCAGAATGAATAATAATTTAGAATTTATCAATGTGATTCACTTTATTTCCGAAACAAATACACCAAACATTAAAGTTAAAATACTACATTATTTAAAATGGTTAATAAATAAATACCACCACCATTATTAAACAAAGATTTGTGCAATGACTGCAGACGGTTCTACATTCAGAATTAAAAGACAAAATATATAGGAATTCTACTGAAATACAGTTTTAAACTTAGTACAAAAAACTGCATATATAAATTAGGTTTATGTAGGCCTACGTGTAAATCACTGGTACATTGCAAAATTCACTCTATTTTACATTTACAAAAACATTGTGTGTACAGAGTTTGAAATAAATACGAAGAGGGAAAATCTACGTAACAGTAAGATTGTTTTTCATATTAGTTTCACCAGCAGATGTTGCCCTTGGCCTATGAACCTGCAAACCGACGAGAACTATGTAGGCTACTTGTGACTGAGGGCAACCTAAGGAAGAAAGTGCTAGTCTTATCCGAACGTTAACTGAAATCTCGAGTGACCATGATGAATTGCTTTCAAATATCCATATCCATATTTATATCCACAACCTAAACTAGCTAGCCAGCATCAATCATTTACAACTTTAATCATTTGCAACACTTGTTAACACAGTCTGAACATTGCTAGTAGCCTGGGAGCTAACGTTACAAAGTTTGTTGACGGTAAGGAGCAAGGGCTACAAAATGAACTTTTTATTATTATGATTTATTTATTTAAAACACTGTCTTATCTGCAAGCGTGAGCTTCATCTCGCTTTCTATTCTTTTTTTCCGCTCCCAACTTTAGATGTCTTTTCAAGGCCATGTCCAAACATTTGTCTGCCAAACTTAAACTAAGACTGAGCAATAATTGACCAGACCACTGAAAGGTGGGGGGGGGGGGGGGGGCACCAGGAGGAGAATGGAGAAGGAGATTTACCTTTTTCTGGAGCAAATTGACCTATGTTGCTTTTGTATTGCTTAAAAATATTAACATGCTTTGCACATTTTTAAAATATCCTTACTAGCACGTACCTAGCCTATTGTGATGATTTTTTCATGAGCCAATTTTTTTGGTTGTACCCATTGACTGTATATAAATATGTGCCCCCACAAGCAGTTGGTGCTCTACGCACTGTGCGTTATGTGCGTGTGCGGAGCAGTCTATGGTGCGGAGCTACGGCACTGCCTGTTGATCTAACAGAGATATAGTATCCACTGCATCATGGCTTTACGATAACAATGGTAAGGTGCAGTAGTGCCCCTAATCTTACCCCTATCTGTACATTACATTTACCTAATGCTTTTATTCAGAGCGGCCTACAGTGAATTAGGTACAAGAACTGTCCTGTAACATGGATTGGAGCAAAATGGAGTTAGACAGTCCCCCTGGAGTAATGGTAGTTTGAGGGGTCAGGAGCTATGCTAAGGGTGCAGGATAGTAGGCCTACTGATTATTCACTCCCCCACTCAATTTTTTTCTACTGGTACTGCAACCCTCCGAATCCCAAGACCAATTCCCAAACCATTAGGCCACAGCTGCCCCCTCTACAATCTTGTTGAAACATGTCTATGTAATGCTGTACTGCTTTAATAATAGTAGCCTGTTGTAACTTAACCTGTTTCTCCTTGCTTTTAAGTTTATTGATAAAAAAGGTGTTAATAGTACTTGGTATGTCGCACTTGGTGGTATGTCACACATCAGACACACAATTAGGTACTACATAAGTGGACGGGTATAGTCCAAACAGTTAGTTTGTTGATTTATTAAGATTAATATACTGAAAGCACTGGCTTTCTATTGATGCTTATGTTAACAGATGTTAAAGCAATACATTTCGTTCTACACATTATAATGGCCATAAGGCATTCTGCCAGACACCCATCTTGGCATCTGTAAACTGTCTTAGCATAAGACAATTTCAGTTAACTATTCCACATTAAAAAGTGTTTAGTCCAGACTGTACACACACAAAAACAGGGTCAAGTCTGAAACCTCACTGCCCATTACAGTCACAGAGCCAGTATGCATGTGATTATTCTGCCTGTAATCAATAGACCTTACCTGGGTTGGCAAGCCTGCTGCTTGTGGGTCCCAGAATTTGATAAGGGTCTGGGAAAAAAAGTAAAAAAGTAAAACCTCATGTAAAAAAACTATTACGTATTATAAGTATAATTATTATCATTATTAGTCATGACACGTATGTCTATAATAAAAAACAAACCTAACTGAGGTCTCTGCTCCTCAGCTTTTGTCACAATGGTGGATGGGTTTTGAGGGCCTTGAAGGATGAAACGTTCAGCAGAAACATAGAAAATACACATAAAATAAAACTATGATAATATAATATAAATATGAGTTACATTTAACATTAATCACAAACTGAACAATTGATAAGGCAATTGTCCCTGTTTAATAACCATTATGACAAGGGCTTTGTTACATTTTATACTTATTTTCTTTGTGTGCACTTACATATATAGTACTATCTGTTTAAGAATATAAACAGTATTTTGCTCTACTGACTATAATACACTTTTTTGTAAGCTACAGTATCTCACAAAAGTGAGTACACCCTTCACATTTCAACAAAAATGTGGTATATCTTTTCAAGGGACAATGCTACAAAAATAAAACTTTGATATGGTTTTGAGTAGTCATTGTACAGCTTGTCCAACAGCATTCATTTAATGTCCTCTGAAAAAAACACAGGCATTTTTGTTTAAATAGCAGGCCACAAAAGTGAGTACACCCTCAATGATAACGGTACATATCATTAAACCCTAAAGAGCAGCTTGTCCAATTCATCATTTTTGGGTTTGGGTCTGCTCAGTTGGACCATACAAATATGTGTGTCGTGTATTAGAGCTATTCATTTTAATGTCTTGGCTATAATTCTGTCATACTAGCCATTGGATGTCCAACATGGCTCCTCATGACAAAAATCTGAGGATTTCAGAAATGGAAGTATTTGCTTTACACAATGATGGCCCATCTATAAAAGATCAGCAACACCATGAAACTGAGCTACATCATCATGGCCAGATTCATTAAGTGGTTTTGCAAAACAGGTTCCACTTCAAACAGGCAATGACAAGATCAATCAAAGAAGTAAGGTACACACACTCAGTGTCAAATGCAGAAGTTGGCTGTAAAAAATAAATGCATGACTGTAGCCAGCATTGTTGCAGAGGTTGCATAAGTGGGAAGTTAGCTTGTCAGAGTTCAAATAAGATGCTGCACAGTGCAACAACCTGGTCTGTATGATCATCCTCTGAGAGGAAAACCTTTTGTAAAGCTTGATCACAAAAAAAGCCTGAAAACTGTTTGCTGAAGTTTGCACAGTCTAAAAGCATATATTCCTGAAACCATGTCCTGTGGTCTGACTAGAATAAGATAAACTTGTTTGGCTTAAATGGTGTCAGGCATGTGTGGCAGCAACCTGTTAAACAGTACCATTATAAGTGTGCCTTGCCTAGAATCGAGCCCAGTGGTGATAGCATCATGGTTTGGGGCTGTTTCAATGCTGCCAGAACTGAGGAACTGCAGTTCATTGAAAGAATCATGGACTCTGACATGTGCTGTGACATTCTGAAGCAGAACATGACACCCCCCCTTTGGAAAGTGGGACATACGGCCGTTTTTTCATTAGGATAACAACCCCTAACACATCTCCAAGATGACCACTGCCTTCCTGAAGCAGTTGAAAGTGAAGATAATGGAATGGCCAAGTATGTCTCCAGACCTGAACCCTATTGATCACCCATGGGGCGTCCTTAAGCAGTAGGTGGAAGAGTACCAGTGTCTAACATCTGCCAAATCTGTAATGCCATCATGGAGGAATGGAAAAGGATTAGAAAAACAACCTGTGCAGCTCTAGTAAAAAAGCCGAGCAAGTCCAGAAGCATCTCCATTGTCAAGGGGAAGCTGGCAGACCACTGCTTTCACATTGGCGATGAACCCATTCCAACGGTCTCTGAGAAGCCTGTGAAGAGCCTAGGGCGCTGGTATGATGCCTCCCTCAAAGACAAAGAGCAAGTAGAGCAGCTCAGGAAGGACATAGCCAGCGCCCTAGAGAACATCGACAGAACCCTGCTTCCTGGCAAGCTCAAGCTCTGGTGCATGCAGTATGTACTCCTGCCACGTCTGCAAGACTAGCCTCACCCAAGGTCGCCAATCTGGAAAACACCAATCTGGAAAAGTACACAGCCTGTCCTATAACTCTGTTTCAACAGCCTCAACAAAAAAGGGCAGCCTCTCACCAAATGTTGCTGAGTGGACAAAATGAAAGCCCCAGCAACCAACAAACAACAATCTGGAAAAGTACACAGCCTGTCCTATAACTCTGTCTCAACAGCCTCAACAAAAAAGTGCAGCCCCTAATCAAATGTTGCATCAAATGTTGCATGTATATTCATGCATATTTTCTGTTTGTCTGACGTGATGCTGTAAATATAAATGTTATTGATACGATACACACACTTAAAGGGTCACTTGGAAGTTAAGCACTACTATCGACCATTGTTAATATCAATGATGAAATATCAAAATCGTAAAATTATACAGACATTCAACCACGATAAAAAGTTTTTTCACTGAAAGTGTTAACAACCAACGACAACGCCCAAAACGGGACGTGGTCTGGTGTGACGTAGGACGAGGGAGGACGAGGGAGTTTAAGCAAAGAGCTTACATTGCTCTATGCTCTTTGGTTATAGGTAAACGCTCTTTGGTCCCGTCAGCGATATTTTTTTTCCTAGTAAAGCGACACCACAGATAGCCAGATATAATTTTACGAATGAGTTTTTAATCCTATTATGAAATCACGTCTTTAATCTGTGGCGTCGCTTTAGAACTAGGAAAAATAATACGTGGCGAATTGGCCAAAATAGCTGGTGAGTAGTAGCATTGTCGCTAATGCTATTTGTTTACCTCTGGGCTGCTTGTCTTCATATGAATAAAATAAATACACTTTATTGGTCTGTACGTTCTGTGTTAATTTTGAGTAAATAGGCACCTGTTACCTTTTTAGGCCCAACATTTTGTCTCACTAAATGCAAAAGGCACAATTTATTTCTGTGACGGTTGTCATTGAAAACGTTTGTAAACATTACTGTTCTCTAGATAATAGGCTAAATGACATTTTGTACAATTACAGCGCCCCCTATGGGCCAAATTGTATGGCATGTGCTGTGCTTTTAGAGGTCTTTGTGCTGATTGTGCATGACATATTTTGTGCAGTTCCCACCTTCCCAGTCCAAGACATTGGCAATACAAAATTCCAATTTTTGCATTTACCCCTATCACTAGGTGGCGCCATGTTTCAAGTGACAGTTTATGGGCTGGGTCAATGCGTCTTTGTAACCCCGACATACTACCACAAAATCACTGTCTTGGGAAAAAATGTTGATGAGTTTTTAAAAAAAAAACTGTTTTTGGACCCCTAGCTTCAACAAAAAACATTGTCCCCTTTGACAAAATATCACAAAATTTGATGCACATGAACAGAAAGCTGTTTAGAGGTGGCATGTCAATTTTCACAACATTGGAGCAATTAGAAGCCAAGATATGGACTTTTGAAGAATTTTAAGCTATGTTTCAATTTTTCATTGACATGTAACTTTTAAACAGTTTATCTCAAGACAAATCCTTTGATACCTTTTTGTCATCATTGTCTGTAGATGACATGTACCAAATTTGGTGAGATTCACATGAACGGCCTCTGACAAGAGTTCATTTGGTTTCACTTTCACAATGTTAACATTTCAAGGAAATTCTTTTTGTTGGAAGTGGGCGTCGACCAGTGTTTTGGAGGGTCAACAGATGTCATGACAAAAAAGAACTGCTTGTCAACATTACTCTTATCTAGATAATAGACAAAACGACATTTTGTACAATTTTTGTACAATTACAGCGCCCCCTATGGGCCAAATTTGATGGCATGTGCTGTGCTTTTAGAGGTCTTTGTGCTGATCGTGCATGACATATTTTGTGCAGTTCCCACCTTCTCGGTCCAAGATATTGCCAATATAAAATCCCATTTTTCGCATTTACCCATATCACTAGGTGGCGCTACACTTTAAGTGAGTGTTTATGGGCTGGGTCGATATGCCCCTGTAACACCGACATATCACAAAAAATTCATGTTGTTCGGTGAAACATTCAGTGAGTTATTCAGCAAAAACTTTTCGGCGTCTCCCCCTCTTTGATGGACACTGGCACAGCGGGGGTGTGGCCCTTGGGGGCCAAAAGCTCCTATTTGCTCAAAAACTTCTAGGGCTACATGCCTACAAAGATTCATCTCTCCCAGAGTTACAGTGTCCTGGTAATCGTTGACGAAAAATCGGTGAAAAAAAAGGGAAAAATCTCGGCAACACTATAATGACCGCTTTCGCTAGCTTCGATAGCAGCGGTCATAATTACATTGCAAGCTACCTCCAGTCAACTACTTACTATAACTAGACATGCACAACTGGGTGAATCCCGAGTTCTGGTTGCTCAAATAGTGAGGGTTGCTCGCATACAGAATATACCAAGTTGCTTGGCCTACAATAAAATAACTGTTGATGTAAAAACAAGTGCAAGTAAGATGTCAGGATGGGTTAGCAAGAACACAAATGGATCATAGCTGCACCAACTTCAGGTAGAACAGGGGTTTCCATTATCACATACCTGCCGTGGCACTAGTTACCAAGACAGTCACAAGTAATATTATTTTAATTGCATCTGAAATCATTTGACGTAGGATTTAGCGTCTACTTATTGTGACTTCTACTAGCGTCAAATTCATAGCATGACAGGCTAGTCACTGTCTAACAGCTAGCACCACCTTAACAAACTTTTGACCGCGCGTAAACCTATTTAGCTAGTAATAATCTGTTGAACATGGCAGAGGGGTTGTAGTCTTTTTGATTGCTGTTAACTTACAACTTAATTCTGTAGGCGTCCACGAATTTACTTTGTTGTTCGCCATGTGTGTAGCTGACATTTTAAGTGTGGTGGGGGGCTGTTGCACTAAGGTGGGGGGACCCGACTGCATTGAACCAGTTCAGGGGAGGGGCCCAGCTTGAAAAAGGTTGAGAACCCCTGTTCTACGTCATAGAACTTGACAACCGTGGGAAAGCGATGGTTCAATTTTGTTACAAAACGGTACCTTTTAATCAGAGGAGATTTCTCTAAGACTGCAAGGGAAGCTCTGCTTCCCCTAAAATGTAAAAAAAATGTAATGGTCAAATGCCTTAAAACATGTCCATTTCAAACTCCAGTTTGTTAATAATAGGCCCATTATCACAAATCAACTGAGGTTGTGTTGTTAACTTAGCATTCCACTTTGTTCTCATGGCCTATGGCCAACGCATTTCCTCATAGACGTCCAGCATACGTCAGTAAACATTTGACCATTACATTTTTTTTTACATTTTAGGGGAAGCAGAGCTTCCCTTGCAGTCTTAGAGAAATCGCCTCTGCACAGCTGGCATATGATAAAGGAAACCCACTGTACTACCTTAAATTGGTGCAGCTATGATCCATTTGTCTTTTTGCTAACCTATCCTGACATCTTACCTTGTTTAACTAAGTTTAGTTTTATTTCATCATCCTTAGTTCTTTTATTGTTCTTTTATTGTAGGCCAAGCATGTTGGTATATTCTGTATGCGAGCAATCCTCGCTATTTGAGCGACCAGAACTCAGGATTCACCCAGTTGTGCATGTTTAGTTAGTAGTTGTAGCTGACTGGAGGCAGCCTGCGACGTAATTCTTGACTGATGTATCATTAGGCTCGTTCGGGTGATGGTAAATGTTTGCAAACGGATGTAGCCGCATGTAGTCAGCAATGCATTGTGGGCTGAAAATGTTGCATGATGGTTAGACTTTGTGTCAGAGTTGCCAGAAAGGCGTGGCGCTGTCACAAAAACGTCACAAGGTCAGATGACCTAAAAACCCACCTGATGTAGCCGCATGTAGACAAATCGTGCAAGCGCTTGCAGTTGCTTTTCCGCGGCTACAATCGTCTAACTAACGCCTCCGCGGTGACGCAACTTTGCCCTGGTTGGTTTAAAGTTCATTGATGTCTGGACACGGATGTTGTGTAGCGCTCTGTCACGGAACTTCTCATCTTATATGTACGTTATTTTAGTCCAGTTTGAAGACATATCTTTTCTCTCTCTTTTTAGCTTGTTCTGGGGCGTGTATCTGATGCTGTCAAGCTCAATCTTTTATTTATTTATGTATTTGTTAATCTCGTTTTGATTTTATTGCTTTGTGTCAGTAGGCTATACCTATTAATGGTCTTTGGGTTATGGTTTTGCCGTGTTATTTTTCATCCTTGTGTTGTGCAGCACTTTGGGACATCTCTCCTGTTTTGTTTAAATGTGCTATTAAAAAAAGACTCGACTTGACTTGAAGTCTCAATGCACCCTACTACAACCGCCCGCCCCCTACTAGACATCTTTGGCTGTACTACCTACTCTGGCCTGAGTGGCGCCAAATCCTCCACAGTTTACCTTTAAATTTGAATCGTAGTCAGTGCACTCTGTCTCAAACGTTTGTAAATAAACCTACTTAAATTCAACTCACTTACATCTCATGAGTCTTATTTCATGGGCCTATCAGCGATACACCCAAGAAGGAGGGCACCCACTTGAGAACTCAAAGGTTGCCACCACTCACTTGATGGCCACAGTGTCTCGTCTGGTATCTACTGGGATATCAACACCTAGTCCTACACAACAGATCATATTACAGCAGTCCAGATATGCTGAAACTCTCACCCATTTTGGATGAAGGTACCGTTTTGTTCTTGTCATCTAACTAAACTGCAATTACTTTGAGTGAGGCAACTGGGAAGTAGCTTTACAATGTGTGTGTGAAGGTTTTAAATAAAAAGTGCCTTTTGAGCAGAGCTGACACGCCCAGGCGTAGTGTTTTAAAACTAGGTACAGTATGAATGTTAAACCTGTAGAGCACTTTATAAACCACCCTTGCCTACAAGAGTGGGTGATTTGCTGTGAAGAATTCTTCAGGGGGCTGTTGCTGTAAATATTTTCGTTTCTGTTTTAACCCCCAACATTGGCCACTGTTTATTGTTTTGGAGCATCTTTTTAACTGTTTTAATGAATAATTCTCTTGGTCTTGGTAGATTTCCATTTTTTATAAACTCATGCAAGATCTTAAATCTTTTAAAGCGATGTGGTGTTGTAAACAAGCAATATGCTCTGTCACCAATGATAAACTGCACTTTAGCCATCTTTTGTACATGGATCTACTTATTTATTTATGTATGTATTTATTGTGATATATTTCTTCTCCTATTTTGTAATTGTGAAAGTGTAATTGTTTGAACCTTATTGTAAATAAAGAACACATTTAAAATCTCAAAATCTCTCTCTCTCTCTCTTTTACACTGAACCCTCTCTCTCTCTCTCTCGTTCACACTCAACCTTCTTTCTCTCTCTCTCTCTCTCTTTCTTTCTCTCTCACACTCAACCCTCACTCTCTCTGAATAATTCTGGGCATGGCTGGTGGTCATCAGGGCATTTTCTCCTACTTTTGGAGGTAGCTGTTGGTTGGGTCGGCCAAACTGACCGTCTTGCCACTTCATACGCCAAGTCTGTCAGAAAAGAGATTAAGCTTCTAAATGCAGTTACCTCAGTCACCCATAGGGGGCTCAGAAATAGTATGATGAATAATTGTGGCTCACAATCTGGATATTTCAGTTTAAGCATCCAAACCATGATGCAATAATTAAAACACCACAAACCTGGCCTGGAAGGAAGTCTCTGGGTTGTGTCGGTAGAGTATACTTGAGAATTTGGAAAAATAAAAGTTGCACCTCCTA
This sequence comes from Setipinna tenuifilis, assembly GCA_030347295.1. Taxonomy (NCBI): domain Eukaryota; kingdom Metazoa; phylum Chordata; class Actinopteri; order Clupeiformes; family Engraulidae; genus Setipinna; species Setipinna tenuifilis. Next base: position 31,078,801 of record CM059272.1, read on the forward strand.
GAAAACAGATATGAAGTTTCTGGGTGCATTGCTTTTGCTTAGATTATTAACCAAATATTTACCAAGTACATTATATTTTTAGTAACTTAGACGCATATTTCTTTATTATTTTGATTAAAAAAATAAATAAGCACTTTGCACACCTTTACTACACAAAAAGTGTATATTACAACATAAGAGTACACTGGTGTAACCCAGTGTCAAAAGTTACAATAAAATTCATACCCACTATTTGTTCCAGCTAGTCCCTACATCAATTAATTGGTGAAATAATAAGTTTTAAGTGCACACGTAGCAATACAACTAGGTAATTTTACTAATTAACTACTTCTCTGAATGGCTCAACAAATTCTTGGTATGAGATTGTAACTTCTTAAACTGGGTTACCCAATACTGTAAGAGTGTCTTTATGGTAAGAATGTCTTTACTAAAAATATATGAAGTTGTCATCGTAAAGGTTGAACATAAAGTTTGAAGTAAAGTACAGTATAGCAGGGGTACAGTCTTACCTGTGTTGCGGGCATGCATCAGTCTTGGGGAGTTTTGCAAGGCTTTGTCAACATCATCTGAAGTCAAGTGAGGAAGTGGAGCTGAGAAACAAAACACTCTTTTTTGACAATAAATAGAAGAATGACTAAAAGTACTATGAGCTATGAGCTATAGGCTTTGTGTGGAAGAACTGCTAGCCTCTCAGATGCCCAGAGCCTTGACATGTGCTCAAACAGCAGAGCAAGTATGCTTAGGGGACATAATGTGCATTGCACTTATGCAGCCATGTGCATGTATACTTGAGCCTTTTGTCCTGGCCAAACATAATACACAACAGATAGAGGGGAGGAGAAAGATGAACTGGGAGAACAGCTCAGAAAAAGGAGCAGTGATACAATTCCTTGATACAATACCTATTAACTATTAACTATGTGATGGGCAAAGTGAACCAAAGTCAACGCCTAAAAGTTTTAAATTCACCCCAAATTCTCGACAGTGACCTTCCACTGTTTCTGGAATAATACTGCAACTGGACCCCGTTTGAACGTTCAAACCTTTCCATAAGGCCTCACACACATTTGGAATAGTATAATAATCAGTGAAGGGCAATCAGGCTCCAGACACTAGAATCCAATGCCACGTATCTGTTTGTACCATTCACTAAATCACCTGATTCAAATGATCACAAGTCGTTAGTCAGATAGAAGACTACCTAAATAATTTGAAAATGTAGCAAGCATGAAAAAGACAGGAAGATCTGCATGAGCAATACAGGCAGAAAAGTGATTCAGTATCCCTCTTTTTACCTCTTAAATTATGCAAAGATTGTCACATACAGGTGTAAACTAAAATGTGACGATCTGCCTTTACACCTGCAGCCATATATGTTTATTTCTAAGTTAAAAAATCATTTGTCACAAATTATAAAAAAACATTATTCTGTCAAAAAACAATCTGCATGCAAAGCAGCATGTTGCCTCATAGCCACTTTAAGTTTCTTATTAATTATTTTTTCTATTCATAAGTATGAGCTCATTTATTAATAATTACCTCCATCAGCAAACTGAGGTGTTCTTGTACACTTTAAATTTGTCATTTACCATCCCACCACCAATGGATGGTCCATAGGATAGCATTTTTCATTTTTAAAAAAAAATCTTTTTAGAAGTTAGTTTCTTATAGAAGTATTATTTCCTTTTTCACAATGCTTACAAAGACCTATGTTACAAAGACCCATGCCAAATGAGACTACACTCACTCTCTCTGAGGTAGTGAAGATGTGACAACAGAATCTCTGCACTGTAGCTTTGGGTTAGCCTCTGGAAGTCCTCTTTGGTCATCTTGCAGAGCTCCTTGCCGTCAATGTTCTGGAAGAGGGATATGTCCACTTCCAGCAGGCCGTACTCTTTTACTGACCACTCCAGCCACTGCCGCACGTGCTCTGTCGTCCACAAGGTGGGGTCTGTGTAAATAAAATAGAATAGAATCCAATAGAATAGGATAGAAAGCCTTTATTGTCATTGTACAATAATCAGACATGCTCCAAGTACAAAATTACAAGGGCTACAGCAAGGTGCTGTTTGGTCCTAATATAAGTCCTAATGTAAACACAAGACAACATACAAATGCTAACCACATTCAAGGCGTTTGCATAGCAAATGAAAACTAGGCCTATGCAGTCGTCTTCGACTGCTAAAGGTATATCCCCGAAACGCGATGCTTCAAAGCCCCCAACATTCATACTGTATTTCATGAATCTACCCTAGAACATTGAAACACCAAATCTGGGACAAATCCATCCAACTGGTCAGAAGTTATGGGCCAAACCAAAATTCAGCCATCTTGAATTCAGCCATCTTGAAAGTGTTGGCCTCCAAACTCGAATAATTTCATGAACCTACCCTAGAGCATTAACACACCAAATCTGGGACAAATCCATCCAACTGGTCAGAAGTTATGGGCCAAACAAAAATTCGGCCATCTTGAATTCAGCCATCTTGAAAGTGTTGACCTCCAAACTCGAATCAGTTCATGAACCTGCCCTAGAGCATTCACCCAAAAAATCTGGGACAAATCCAAACATCCGTTCAAAAGTTATCGCGTTAACACGAAAGACCTTACGCGGCGGACGCGGCGGACGCGGCGGCGGCGGCGGCGGCGGCGGCGGCGCACGCAAAACCATTACATCCCCGACGCTCCGCGTTTCGGGGATATAAAAAGAAAAGGCCAGACATAAAACAATCAGTCATAAATAGCAAATAAGCAGCAGTCATTATACTTTTAAGCAGTCATTATAGAAAACATATCGAAACATTGGAGTGGCCGATTCAAAGTCAATGGGACATTTGTCAGCATTCTAAAGAGCTGTATAATGATTAGTGATAAATGCGAATTACAGCAGAAATCCAAAGAATTAATTCAAGTGAAAAAAAAAAGATTTGGCATGCTGTTTTCAAAAAATAATAATCTATTTTGAGGGATCGACAGACTTCTGTTTACACGTTTTAAAACAACACTATATAGTTTTTCAGCATTCAAACTATATATTTTTAAATCATACTGATGGTACAACAACTCAAAATGGGTTCAATTATACCTTTGTCATTACTTGAGAGTGCCTGTATCGTCTACACTGGCACTATGCAATCTCGGGGCTCTGGTAGGAACCATTTGACTGCCTTATGGCATACGTCCCGTCCTTACCCCGTCAAAGGACAAGGTAGGTGAACGGAGTTAGAACCATAGACAGTAAAAGAAACGAGAACGAGCAGTTGTTATGGCTAAAGCACCAAGAAAATCGAAGCAGCTAAGTGTTCAGAAGATGCACAGAAAACAAAGTGGGAGAGTGTTAACTAGACCCTAGACTATCGTGAATATTGGCCCTGCTTTCACTTGCTGGAGTGAAGTCAAAGAGGAGGAGGGATACCCCACCGACGGTGTCTTGGCACTGTTACTGTTGGACAAGTATAAATTCTTAGAATTGTATCTGGGGATTTTTTTGTCATTGCTGATATTTCCAAACAGTGTTCGCATAAAATGTTGTAAGGATAGCCTGCTTGCTAATTATATCCCCGAAACGCGGAGCGTCGGTTCCTGTAATGGTTTTGCGTGCGCCGCCGCCACCGCCGCCGCCGCGTAAGGTCTTTCGTGTTAACGCGATAACTTTTGAACGGATGTTTGGATTTGTCCCAGATTTTTTGGGTGAATGCTCTAGGGCAGGTTCATGAACTGATTCGAGTTTGGAGGTCAACACTTTCAAGATGGCTGAATTCAAGATGGGCGAATTTTTGTTTGGCCCATAACTTCTGACTGGGTGGATGGATTTCTCCCAGATTTGGTGTGTTAATGCTCTAGGGCAGGTTCATGAAATTATTCGAGTTTGGAGGCCAACACTTTCAAGATGGCTGAATTCAAGATGGCTGAATTACAATATTGTCAATGATCCAAATATTGGGGTAGTTTTGCTCTCATGTATTTTGTTGGCTTTGTGAAGCACACAATGATGCGGTCCATTATCTATTGAAGGGAGGGGGAGTGTTCGATTACATAGGCCCTAGCATGGAGAATTTTATACTTAATATGAAATACAGTATGAATGTTGGGGGCTTTGAAGCATCGCGTTTCGGGGATATACCTTTAGCAGTCGAAGACGACTGCATAGGCCTAGTTTCTTAAAATAACCATAAGAGAACCAAGGGCCAACATTATTTAAAGTTTTTGTAACATTCCTGTTAGCCTTGTTGACCTCACTAGACATCGATGAAGACATAGGTTAAACGCAGGCATATAGTTGAATGTGAATCAGTCCTATCCGCATGGGATTCCACCAGCATCAATAAATGCACAAGATACAGATTTCACGACAGCTGCTACAGACAATATGGTTTCTCGACTGTAGGGGGACCCTGTGAGCACATCCTACATGTTGCTTTAAAGGCCCACATGTCTAATCATATTGTTTTAGCTTTTGGCTTTTAGCTATTGACAACATTGCATGTTTGGCTGAATTATTCTTGTATTATATCACCATCTGATTTAATTTATAAATTAACTCTTTAAACTTGCAGAACAACACAGCCTCCATCACCCCATTATACTCACAAGTTGGCTGAAGTGCCCTTGACCAAGGCATCTAACCCCACATTGCCAGGGGGGACTGTCCCTGTACATAATTCACTGTAAGTCACTCTGGATAAGAGCATCAGCTAAATGTACAGTAATATATGTGTCCCCTTTAGCTTATCAAAAACAAAAACTTTCTGACCTCTCTGCCATGGTACACAAGCAAGTTTGCTTGATAATACTGAATCATAATGCTCTAGTTTTGAAATAACCAGGGCGTATGCATAGATAACAAGATGGCCAACCTCGATTTGAAAGCTACAAATAAGTACCATATCTTCCAAATCACTTCGTTGTACCTGTGCTCTTACTTGCGATTTAAATAATTACCTCCTCTATCTGGCTAAAGAGTTGTGCTAATTAGAATCAGCTTGTTTAGTGCAAATGCATAATACTGAATAGTAGCTTTTGAGGCATCGCTGTAGTACATAAAAATGTTGCTTACTTCATCCAAGTTAAGTGCATTTCTCAGAGTTGAAATGAAAGTAAAGAAATGACTGAATACATGCCAGTTTTGATTATTTATTTTACTTAGCCTACAACTGTAGCTACTACAACAAAGCATCTGTAGTTGCTACAACAAAGTTACTAAAACAAAAATCTACATTAGCGTAACACTCTCTATTTTGTGAAGGGTTGATGTGTGGTGTTTCATGATAACTGATAAGAATACCATCCTCCCCTTGGCTGACTCCATGACACGCAGTTTTACACATTACCCATTCCTTTTGGAACTCCACCATAGGAAACGGTCTAGACAAGAGGCGCATATTTGCAACAAACACACTTCTGTGCAGCTGCCCTCAGGAAACAGCCTTTTGACAGCTGAATACAGGGTACGCAGGAAGACAGTGGTCTCTTATCAAAATCCTTGCCCTTTTAGTCACTGTGGGATAAACTGACACCCTAACATTTAAAGCAAAGGTTTTTGTCTAACAGTCTCTAGAGTTGATATAGCTGAAGCTTTTTTCCTTTTTTTAAATGTGTATCTTTTTGTGTGTGTGAGTGTGTGTGTGTGTATGCACAATGTATATGGCTGAAACAACAATAAAATCTACTTGACTTAAGCAAACAGGCACAGTACCTGCAGGCACAATGACCCTGCGCTCGCTGGCGGTCATATTTGGGGGAGAGATGTGCTTTTCCTCCATGTAGCTGCCATAACTCACTGGCGCGCTGTCACCTCCACTGCTGGGCTTTGGCCCCTTACCCACGCTGCAGTTCTCTGGAGAACTCCTGCATGCATAACAGGAGACAATGAAGTCACAGAGAGCCAGATAAAATAAAATAGAATCGAATAGAACAGAACAGAACAGAACAGAATAGAATAGAATAGAATAGAATAGAATAGAATATCATTATAGCATGGAAACATGGAAAAATAGAATACAGTAGAATAGAACTGTATTAATCACTTCGGGAGGTCCCTTCAGGAAAACTGGCATTCCACCAGCAAAACACTACTATGCTACTATACACTACTACTAAAGGCTACATATAGATGAAAAGTATAAAAAGTAGATTCATAATAGATGATTTTGGAATGTGTGAAAAATGACCTTTATATAACAGGGAATAAGGAATTTGCCTTACAAAAACTGGACATAGTCAATTTTTTAGTTAGTGACGAGCTTTAAATGAAATACATATGAAACTACTTGGAATTCTATTCCAGTGTCATGCGGTTTTCAAAATATCCCTTTTTTGTAAATGCTTTTTCAGGTTTTTTGTAATTCATATTTTTATATGATTCATATTTTACATTAATGAACACATGAACCACAAACTACAGTACGGCACAGTATACAACTCATGAGAAAATATATGCAGACAATAACCATAATAAATAGCAGAGACTAGTTACTCCATAAAGATCTCTCTCTCTCTCTCTATATATATATATATATATATATATATATATATATTTATATACAGTATGTCACAAAAGTGAGTACACCCCTAACATTTTGTACCTTTTTTATTATATCTTTCCATGGGAGAAGTCTAAAGATATAATACTTTTCTACAATGTAAAGTAGACAGTGTACAGTTTATATAACAGTGCAAATTTGCTGTTCCCTCAAAATAACTCAACACACAACCATTAATGTCTAAACCACTGGCAACAAAAGTGAGTACACCCCTAAATAAAAATGTCCAAATTGTGCCCAAAGTGTCATTATTTTGTGTGGCAACCATTATTTTCCAGCGCTGCCTTAACTCTCTTGGGCATGCAGTTCACTAGAGCGTCACAAGTTGTCACTGGAATCCTCTTCCACTCCTACATGACGACATCACGGAGCTGACCTTGAGCTTGAGACCTTGAGCTCCTCCACCTTCCATTTGAGGATGCCCCACAGATGCTGAATTGGGTTCAGGTCTGGGGACATGCTAAGCCAGTCCATCACCTTCACCCTCACCCAAGGCGTCTTGGAGGTGTGCTTGGGGTCGTTACCATGTTGAAATACCACCCTGCGGCCCAGTTTCAAAGGGGGGCATCATGCTCTGCTTCAGTATGTCACAGTACATATTGGCATTCATGGTTCTCTTAATGAAGTGTAGGTCCCCAGTGCCTCCACCATGCTTGACTGTTAGCAGGACACAGTTGTCTTTGTAATCCTCACCTGGTTGCCGCCACACACACCTGACACCATCTGAACCATATACATTTATTTTGGTTTCATCAGAACACAGGACATGGTTCCAGTAATCCATGCCCTTAGTCTGTTTGTCTTCAGTAAACTGTTTGTGGGCTGTCTTGTGCATCATCTTCAGAAGAGGCTTCCTTCTGGGCGGAGCCATGCAGTCCAGTTTGATACAGTGTGCAGCGTATGGTCTGTGCACTGACAGGCGGTCCCCCTACCCCTTCAACCTCTGCAGCAATGCTGGCAGCACTCCTACGCTTACTTTGAAGACACAGCCTCCAGATATAATGCAAAGCACAACTCAACTTCTTTGGTCGACCATGGTGAGGCTTGTTCTTAGTAAAGCCTGTCCTCTTGAAGCGCTGTATGGTCTTGGCCACTGTGCTGCAGCTCAGTTTCAGGGTGTTGGCAATCTTCTTATAACCTAGGCCATCTTCATGTAAAGCAACAATTTTGTTTTTTAAATCCTCAGAGAGTTCTTTTCCATGAGGTGCCATATTGAACTTCCAATGACCAGTATGAGAGAGTGTGAGAGTGATACAGTAGCGGTTTTAGGCACGGGCGAACCGGGCAGCCGCCCGGGGCGCCATTTCGTGGGGGGCGCCACGAGCGCTTGGGGGACAAAAAATAAAATAAAATAAAAACGCTCCGTGTGTCATATCGCTGCAATCGGCACATTGGCGCCCCCTGGTGATGGCGAACAGCTGAACTGCAGGCGCCCTTCTTACAGCGCGTCTCTCTGCCTCGGGGGGGGGGGGGGGGGGGGGTGCTGACAGGTGGTCTCGCCCGGGGCGTAAAACACTATAGAACCGCCACTGGAGTGATAACACCAAATTTAACACAGCTTCTACCCATTTCTACATTCTACCCACCTGAGACCTTGTAACACTAATGGATCACATGACACCAGGGAGGAAAAATAGCTAATTGGGCACAATTTGGACATTTTTACATAGGGGTGTACTCACTTTTGTTAACAGTGGTTTAGACATTAATGGTTGTGTGTTGCGTTATTTTGAGGGAACAGAAAATTTGCACTGTTATATAAGTTGTACACTGCCTACTTTACGTTGTAGAAAAGTATTATATCTTTAGACTTCTCCCATGGAAAGATATAATAAAAAAGTACAAAAATGTTAGGGATATACTCACTTTTATGACATACTGTATATATATATATACAGTGCTTGAAGTGGGAAAAAAGAAGGGCAGGAACCCTGATTTTCTGTCAACCATCCTGGTCATTAAAATAGGCCAAAGTTTGAAACAAGTTTGTTTTTTTTTTTAATTGGAAACTTAAACGTTTTTATATTCACGCATTTAGCAAACATGGCTCTTAAGGACAATGCTCTACTCTTTTCATTTTGTGCTACAGTACTTGTTTGAACAGATGTGTTTTCACAATAACTCTGATATTAGGCCTATTTTTGAATGAACTTTTAGTGTGTGGACAGCTGGAGTAGGAACCACAACCATATTGTCAAGTTGTTTAAGTTTTTTGCCCTAACCTCAAAAGAGCTTTGGTCACACAAAGACTCAGTGTTTCCCCGTTTATCTTTTTTATTGAATGTGATGAAGGGATTGATTAGGCTTGATTAAGGTAATAACCTTAAGAACTAGAAAAAAACATTATGTCCTTGTAAGTTTTAAAGACTACAAACAAGTCATCACAGCATTACTTAGTTTACTTAGCATTAGGACTACTTATTACTAAGTTTAAAAAATTAAAAACTGATTAATTCGTGCACATATTGCACTAAAAGAAAAACAAAATGTTTTTCAGATGTTATCAGACCACTTTAATCATGTCATAGTTTGGCTAGAAGTCATGAGTCAAACAACATTGGATAGCTTGCAAAGCCTGCTCACACTCTTAATAACAACACAGAACTATGCATAATCATAATCGTGTTTCGTGCTTTATACGTAATCACAGATGTGACGGCAAGTCTATATTTTGAAAGTATAGTATGGCTAACGTTAACAAATTGGCTAAAAAAAACTACAATTTTTTAGTTTAACCATTAGGCCACCCCTACAATGATTAGTAGTAATGATCTTACACATTCTACTATTGAAACTAAACATGTTGCAACTAAACAACTAAAACAAGTGAATACATCTTTCTATCTTTGTTTTTTAGACACCCCATGTTTATTTGTAGACAAATTTAACCTTCAAGTTGCACTTTTAATGTTTCACGTTTCAAATGGTATCAACCCTAACAGACGATAGTTTCATTCATGCAGAACAGGCCATTGTTAAAAACTACAATTAGCAACTATATGTATGCATGCTTATATATATATATGCATGCTTAGTCCTGAGTAAACAAAAGAGGAGGCACTGAAGATTTTTCCAAGGTAGTGCCAGAGGGCTTTTTATCTGATACACAAGTGAAACACAATTATCAGGATCCTATTCTTATGGCTGGAGAATCCCCCTGTGGCTAAAGCCACCAGATGTTGTGGATTTAGGATGGAATGTCACATAAATTCATATAAACTTGCCACAGCCAGGATTATGTATAATTTGAAGTCATTGGAATTGTCATGTGCCAACCAACTGTTGCCATGGCCTTTGGGGAATGTGCAGATGTATTTTTTGCACTTTATTAATCCCTTCTGGAGGTCCCTTCAGGGACATTGGGATTCTGCATTTAACCCATCACACACATGAGCAGGGGACAGCGATGACAACTGCGTCCAGAGAGCAGTGTGTCGGGATGGTACCATAGGTAGCAATAGGTTACCTGTGACCCACGGTCCGTTACCTTAACCGCCAGACAACCACTGTCCCACTGTCCCAAGTATTTCTAGATTTGCTGTTGCCCAGTCTGTCACAAGGGTCATGGGGAGTAAACAGGTGTTTGAAAAGACTTTCATCCTAAAAGGTGCCTTTATTTGACAGGACAATGAAGAGATGACAGGAAGTAAGTAAGAGAGAGTGATAGGGTAGGTTTTGGAAATGACCCAGGCTGCGTTCAATACTTGGGTCCGCATGGACCCTTGTCCGTTTATGGTATGGGTACCAATGCACCACATCACCCCAGCTGAACATGTATTTTCAAATGATCATGAGGAAGGGATTCCAAAGTAGTGTTTCTGCACTAGTAGATGTCACAATTTTGCAACATACACAATTCAGCTGTAGATAAAACTTCAATTTTCACTGACCATAGTGTGTCATGCAGATTATCCTTCCTCAGGAGACATGCTGTCAGTCTGTCATTTCACAGAATACGCAGAGAGGCGTGTACTGTGTATCATTTGAAGGATAATAATGATGACTCCCTCATATTGAGAGTAACATGAGTTATTCAAAAAGTCCAGAGAAAGAAAAGGAAAGTATAATGTCTGCAACACTGCTTAAACTCCCAAAAATGTATTGTGCAACGTTTCGATCCTGCTGGGTAAATAGTTAAAACACATTTAGTGAGAGGATTTTGTGTATAGGCCATATGATCAGCTGATCCACCACCAGCTGATCAGTGGCAGTTGTAGAATAAAAGACTAATTGGCCTGATTGTTCGCCCAATGGTCTTAATGAAAACTATGACATAAAACCCTACCTGTAAGCTATTATCCGTGTGCAGTGAATCTTGTACCAACATTGTCTGTGATCCAGTTAAATTGTTTATTGGGTAAATGCTCTGTAACCACTTGGGTTTCGTATATATTCTGCAAGTGTAACATATCCATTTTGGGGGTGTTTGTATTCTGAATGCCTTTTTTTTAAGTATTCCAAAAAGTTTGAAAAAAATGCCACTCTTAGCTTGTAAAATTGGCCCTCTTTTTGAGTCATTTGTGGAGCAATCAGGCCAATTAGTCTTTTATTCAGCTGCCCACATGCCTAATCATCACAATGAAGTGGTCTGAAACTCTTTAAATAAACTTAGCAACACAATTGCAGTTGGTAACACACATTAATGATTACAATCGGCAGCTGGCAGTTGGAATTTTGATGTTTCCATGATTCCACCATTCAGTGTTTCATTAGTCACATTACAGATACACCACACCACAGATATATTACAGAGTGTCAGAAGAGGCCAATAAATGATACCCAGAATACACCAAAGTGTGCTCAGTGTAGCTGTAGCCAGAGCTGCTGCAGACGACACAGACTAACGATTTAAGACCTAGAAAACGTTATTGTGCAAATGGAGAGTGTAAATTTAATTTGCTTTTACTGACTAACTGTCCATATATAACTGAATCAAACATTACATTGCCACACACTGCAGTATACTTTTAAACACCAAATCCTAACACCAATCCTTCACTTGTGTACTAAAAGTATGGAGCCTTCTTACAGGTTTAAAGCTGTACTATCGGGTGTAAGTTGTTGCTACTGATAACATATTTAGATTTTTTTAATGTATGCTGCATAGTCAATGGCCACTAAACTGCTTCTAACAGGGAAAAATACAGTTTTTACTGTTTCTGTTTTCTGTACCAGCTGATCCTAATGAGCAGACAAAGTATCAGATTAGCTAATTAGTGAAATCACTTGTGTTAAGTGCACAGGCAGAGAAGGAATACATGGCAGAGTCTGCTATGTGTAACGTAATCTAAAAGAGCGCAGGAAAGGACAACCTTACCTGGAGCCGTTGACTTGGCTGCTGTGACATTCCATTTTTATGGTGCTTCTTGATGGGAGCTGGGTTAGCCAGTCTTGGGGGTGGACGCTGGGACTTATCTTGGTGGTCTGGCCATACTCACTAGCAGAAGAGGCAGTCATGTCGGCTTTGGGATGATGTGACACTCCGTAGGCACACTCGAACAATGACTGGTCTTCACTCACCACTGACAGCGCCTCCTGAGACAAAGACAAGAGGAAGAGTTTTAACGTGCCATTTTTAAGGGCCATGTTAAGGCCCTGAAGTTGTGTGTATGGGTATCAATGGACAAAAATCTATCATTTAATTAAATCAACCTGTCTGCCTGTTGGTCTGTCTAAGATATGTGATGCCAACATAAAATAATGTGAGTAATTTAATTGTAATAAATGTTTTCTTTTTTGAAAAAACTTGAAAAATACACTCTTCTATTCTTTGGTAGATTGGTAGGAGATTCTAATACTTTTGATCGACATAGGAATCTTTGGAACAACTTTGAGTAATAAACAGACCCAGCAAAATATAATCAATGGGACCCATCATCAGTGTAGTTGAAACAACTAGCAAAAAATATAACCTTAAAGAATCGCCATATTTTAGTGAATTTGGATGCCACTTTACTATTTTTCCTGTATACATTGTGTATACTTTAACAATTAAGGTAATTTAAGCTTTCCAAAATCATGACCAATACCATGAATTATACAATACAGAATTCAGCAAACCTGAAGCAATTGCCAACAAGGAGTTCTTATGTACAGAGGACCTTGCCCTTCACCTTATTCCTAGGTTGTGATTCTATGACTTGTATTTATATTGCATTTAGCTGACACTCTTATCCAGAGCAACTTACAGTGAATTAGGTACAGAGACAGTCTCCCTGAAGCAATGTGGAGTTATATGCCTTACTCAAGGGCACTTTAGACATGTATGAAGGTGCAGGAAAGCACTGGTTATTCACTCATCCACATTTCCCTACTGGTACAAGATTTGAACCTACAACCATCTGATCCCAACACCAACTCCTTAACCATTAGGCCACCCCTACAATGATTATGATACAACTATCTTACACATTCTACTATTGAAACTAAACATGTTGCAACTAAACAACTAAAACAAGTGAATACATCTTTCTACCTTTGTTTTTTAGACACCCCATGTTTATTTATAGACAAATTTAACCTTCAAGTTGCACTTTTAATGTTTCACGTTTCAAATGGTATCAACCCTAACAGACGATAGTTTCATTCATGCAGAACAGGCCATTGTTAACAGCTACAGGTCTAATCAATTCCATTCAATATTTTATGGTAAGCTCATAGCTAAAGAGTGACTGCCAGATTGGCTGAACAGATTCAAAAATGGTAAAATTAAATTCTAAGGTAGTTAAAAATGAGCCTCAAAAAGGTGAAAGTGTTGCATTGACAGAGACACAAGGTTCATTCATGCAGAACAGGCCACTGGTTCAGCAGCATGCCAACAGAGAGGAAGTACTGCGCACAGGGCATTTCCTGCATTAAAAGTTCCTGGTGGAGGTGGCGGGTAATGGAAAAAAGGAAGTGCTCGTCCATCGACATTTCTGATTGCGTTCTTTATGGTGAAGGCTTCAGAACACGACTGGTCCGCACTAATGGAGGTGTAGGGGAAAAACAAGGAGGACACTCTGGCATTTCCATCACAAGAAGTGAAGGGCATTAACCTCTTAGTAACGTCAACAGTGCAAGCTTGCCCTTACATTTCCCTGTTATCAACAGCATAGTGCTGCATGTGTTGTTACAGCCAACTCCCCTAACTCCTTTACTTTCTTTGTTTCTTTTCCATTTGTGCAGTAGTGATTGCCCTTCCTATTATGAACCAGTGTGGTGTGGTGATTTTTGCTGCTTTTTCAACTATGCAAATTGTTGCATACTAAGTGCACACTCTAAAATGTATTTGAACAAACGTAAACAGCATTGTTAGGGTGACTGGTGAAGGATTTTGATTAATTGGATGCAAATCACCACAGGGACCTATATGTTAAAAATTGTGCAGACAATTAATGTTAAGACAATGCTTATTATTTCTGGATATAAGGCTATAAACTATGTAAGTGTGAATGTCAGAATTACTATGAATTTCTGTTGCAATGTACAAATATATATATATTTATTTATTTATTTTTAAAATCTATTTTCATGTCTTTAGCCATTCTTGTTTATATTGCACCAGAAGGTTTGTTCAGATATGTTATTTTCACAGTCATGTTTCCAAAACTTCAGTAGTGACACCTAAGCTTCCCCTGCATGTCTACCCACATACGACTGTTAGGCATTAGCATACATAAAGTTAACATGATTGCCATATTATTATTTTCTGCCATATTGTATGATTTGATAAAGAATGAGTTACACCTACACGAGCAATTGACAAACCACGACCTGGCAACACTGAAATGGCTAAAGTTTTAAAAGAAGCCTTTTATTATTCCTATACTAATAATACAATACCAATGGTGCCACTGTTAGTTTAGAATACTTGTTCCTTCAAGAATAAATAAGAAAATCTTACTTATCTCATATAGGACCTTGCATTGTACTATTTAGAGTGTATTTAGAGAGTATTTTAATAATGTAAAGCTAAATTACTCATTAAATACAAAAGGACAATTGGTTAGCCAGAAAAGTAAATAGATATACTTTATTTTGTCTTATATTCATATTATAGAATGTTCTAGTAATTATATGAATAGTTATATTACATTAATTACAATTTATGTTACCTTGTGCATTTTGGTCACAATCTCAAACCCTCAAAAGACATCCATATACATATGGTGGAAAAATGCTGAAATATAAATGGATCTGCACTACTCTGCCTGACAATTCAAGTGAATTAAATCTCCTGCAATATTATTCCTCTGAAAATGTTGAAAATCATTGTCAATAGTTAGGATAGGGAAAAAAATCCAGTGGACATCTTGCTTCACTGGCTTGGCTATTGGGTGTTACCACTCCTGCTCAATCTGATTGCGGCATTATATTTGAAAATTTCTCACAGTACTTAAAGAAGTCTTCAAAATAGACTAGTGCTCCAAAGTTTCGGAAATCTGTTACTTACCTTTATGGTGCTTGCCATTCTTGATCAGGACTTTTCAGTCCTTTTTTAAAATATGCAACTGTTATTCAGATTTTTGTCTTTTTTTCTAGACAGAGGGCAAGTTGGAGTTCTATACTAAGTGTTGTTTGGAGCGGATGAGATTGTGCTAACGTTGGGAAGTGAATTCAGCCAATGGCAGGAAGAGGATTCTATTGGTTCTGGCCAGCACAGCTCTAAGAAACAGGATATTTGGGAGCGAGGAGATAAGAATGGTTAAAACAATGTTGTTGTGGATGATGAGTGTTAGAAGATTTCTGCTCTGAGAAGGTAGAATTAGAAACCTGTAAGACCGATACTTTGAACAAAAGTATGATAAAATGTAATAATGGAAATTCTAAACATTGGAAAAATCTAAAAATCTCCCAGAAAGTTACTTGAAAATGAAAATGGATAAGTAAATGTCTTCATGAAGAAGAAAAAACAAGAAACAAACTAATACATCTGGAAATCACCTGAAGAGGGGAAATTCAGACAATTGATATCATCCACAAGAGCTAATGATCTGCTGTCAAGGCTGTTGTGTATCTCATGTTTGTTTCTGGAAACAATTTAAATTTTCAAGTTTAATTTTATTTTAATTGCCCTGCTTTAAAGGCAAACCATCATATTTGTATCATGTCTTTCATATGATACAAATCATATTTGTATCATGTTCTATCATGTTTTTCTTCTCCTTAAATCTGTCTTTGTTCCCAACTTTGTCCTTTCCATCTGTTGTTGTCTTTGATATTTTATGACCTTGAGCAGGAAGTCTGAGGGAAATGGCCTCTGTTCCCCTCTCGCACTAAGCATGAGCTGGCCTCTGCTGGTGCCACACAATGGCTCAGTGGACTCGTTCGAGTGGAAATGCTTTCTCCATGGGGTTCTGGGAAACTGGGCTGGGCTGAACACTTGCAGGAATGTCCTGGTCAGCAACACACCTTTAAATCTTTAGAGCTATAATTACTACCATCATCTCTTTCCCCTTTAGTCTGTTGCTGTTACCCTCAGCAGAGAATACCCTCAACTCAAAGACTCACATAACAGAAACAAACACAATATATATACACATATATATAGATATATTTTTTTATCATTTCCCGAAATATTTCCATTGTAGTTGCCATCATTCATCTAACAATGCCATCGATTAATGGGAAAAAGTCATAATAGACCTGCCATCCTAAAAGATTAATGAAATAACATGACCTGAAGTTGTCTTTGCCCTTTTATAGAAAAGGTGTAAAAACTTCTGTCTCGCTTTGTGCTCACAGTGTGCATCTCTATAAATTTCCCTAATATTACACGGATATCTGCCGACAGTAGCGGTTTTAGGCACGGGCGAACCAGGCAGCCGCCTGGGGCGCCATTTCATGGGGGGCGCCATGAGCACTTGGGGAAAAGAAATAAAACTAAAATAAAAAGCTCTGTGTGTCATAGCGCTGCAATCGGCACATTGGCACCCCCCTGGTGAACGTCCTTCTTGCTGAGATGGTGCCATGCACAGAAGCAGCGCATCTCTCTATAGTGGCTATAGAACCGCCACTGTCTGCCGATGCTGATATGTTCAAAAATGTAAAATATCTGCCTGATACAATAGTGTACAGCTATGCCAGTGTCTTTTAAAAACACCCTCAACTTAAATACTGGCATAACAAAAACAACAATAGGGGTGGCACATTAGTAAGATAGAACTTGTGATACACATCTACTGTACACTCATCTAACAGAAAAGAACTACACCATCTGAAACTGGTTAAAGCTATTTTATAAAATTATTATGGAAATATCAAAGTGTTAAGAGTTGATCTGAACTGTTCTAGTCTTTAGGATTGACCTATCAAAGATCAGCATTCAATCTGAACAGTGAAACAGAGTTACTGGATGAGACTACATGTGCATTTTGTTTAAGTTTAAGCATGTTGTAAAATGTGTCAGCTCTCATTTATGAAAAACTAGGCATTGGCTCGTTTTTATGCAAAACTCTGATCAGATTTATTAATCTGAATGTGTAGCAGTATGTATGCTCAAATCTCACATTGGGATGTTTTGAGTTATATTTTCATTGAATATACACTACCGGTCCAAAAAAAAAGAGGCACCATCTGGATTTAAGCAGACAGGTAAAGGCTTCCCACTGAAGAATTACTGCCTGGATATCCTTTGTGCCTAAAGTGCCTACCACACAAGCCTGTGGTGGCAGTGCTATGATCTGGGGGGCTACGGTCTAAGTGAATACACTGAATGGCCAGATTATTCCATCAATGGATTTTTTATTATCTTATGGCACAGGCATATTCCAAGATGAGAATGCCAGGATTTATCAGGCTCTAATTGTGAAAGAGAGGTTTAGGGAGTATAAGACATCATTTTTTCACTAAAGATGGTCCAATGAAATATTAGCATTTGTGACTTTTTGTATTGGCAGTGTACTAGCCTATATTGGACAAAATTTCTGCTCTACTTAACTGTCCTACCTCTTCCACTTACACCTTAGTGTATATCAGCACTACTCTGTTGTTGTGCAATACTGTTGCACTTTATTCATAACTTGCGCCTTGTGACTGCAAGGTTTTAGGTAGGTTTGCTTTATATTTGCTAGTTGTATATATTGTTAAACATTTTACAATCTTCATTCTGTTTAACTGCTTTTACCTACTGTTTGGATACTCTGTTGGCTTGCTCCAAAGCGATGTCTTGCTGCACTCCTATAGTGACAATAAAAGACTTCTACTATTAAAGAATAACCAAGTTGTCTATTTAGTTAGATTTTTTTTTTTTCATTTACAAATATTACCTCATTAATCAATAATTACCTACATCAAAAAATCACAGTGTTCTGGTAGGTTTTGTATTCACCGTTTATATATTCATGATCACCATGTTGAGTCGCCATCTTGAAAAGACAGGCCCTGGCAGAGGACAACCAAGTAAAGACAGCTTCACGTTTTCCGTTTTTACGTTCACTGGCAGTGCTTCGAGCGTAAGCTAGGCACAAACTGACAGGGAGACTATAGCTTGGGCGAAACGATTGAGGGTTTTGAAAACTCTCATGATGGATGATCATTCATATTATCGAACATAAGATGAGCCGAGTCCAGAAAACAGAAAAAAAAAACAGAACAAAACCGGTGACACTCCAGAACACGAGTAATCATTGGAGTGGCTTTTAATCATGCTGGGCTGATATAGTGCTGTGTATGGTGTAACATACACCGATATCATCAGATGACAGTTCTGCACTGATAGGAAAAATGCAGAAAGACTGACGTGATTTATCTTTTTTGTCATTGCTTGCTTTCAGCATTACAAAACAAGCAAAACCTAATGGGATGCTAGGTTGGATGGAATTTTTACCATCTTGTACCTGATATTGTGGGCTGTAATCATAGGGCTCTATTTTCACGATCATATGCGCATTGTCTAAAGTCTGTTGCGCAAGTTGCTTTGGGGGCGTTCCCAACACAATTTGGTATTTTGATGGCGGGAAAAGTGAACATTGCGCCAGGCACATTGTTCAAAAGGGTTGGTCTTAAATTACTTCATTAGTCATGGGTGTGTTTTGGGAGTAACATACAGTTAACCAATCAGAATTTATACTCTCATTCCCTTTAAAAGCCAGCGCCGCATTTTCCATGACCTATTGCTATTACGATGGCGGATTTACCCGGACGGCAGGAGTTTTCCGGTGGCGGAGACCGATCTGCTCGTGTGTTAAGGAAAAGCGTGTGAGCAGTTAATCTTCGGGAATGGAAAGAATCCCCCCAAACCTCCGCGGGTCAAGTAAGTATGGGAGGAAATATCTTCAATAACTGTGTTCTCTTCCTTTGGCCAGAAGAGAACTGCTTAACAGTGCCAAAAGCGGTACAACGTTAGAAGACGGGGGAAACAAAAGCTTCCAACTCAAAGGAAACATCAAAAACAAACAGAATGTGAAGGTCCATCGAACCATTAGTCCATTTCTTACAACTTGCCATGCTGTTTATTAAAAATGACAAAATAAATTGAAAATAAACTGCGGAACATTGCTATACATTTGTCCCTGTTTGCTTACTAAACATTAAAATACATGTACTGTATACAGGCTATACATGTTGCAGCTCTTCTGCCAGTTGAGCTCGTCTCTCTGGCGGAGCAGCAGGTGCCTCTGGATTCAAAGCGTTGTGCGCCCCTAAAATAGCTTTTCAGCAATGCACAAGTGACGATAAACCACCTTTTTGTTGGTAAACGGCACATTGGGTTTTTGCGTCCTTATAATAGCATCTAGCACGCTTTGCGCCAGACCACACCTCTTCTTTTCGCTGACACATCTCTGAGGCGCAGTGTCATCTGCTATCTAGACAACGTGATCTTTTTCCCAAAAAAATTAACAATGCGCTGGCACAAAATAGTAATGACAGCATGCGCATGTCGCAAATGCACAATGCGCTGTGGCATGATAGGGCCCATAGTGTCTTATAGTGCCTTGTCACCCAGGCATGACATCTTGATGACATCTCCCCATATCGCATATGCTATGCTCTCGGTGACCGTAGAAGCAAATGAGCACTGAGAAAAGGTGTGGGCTAAAGAATAATATTCAATTGTTTGCAGTATACCACCTCACCACTAGATGGGAGAAATTC
This sequence comes from Setipinna tenuifilis, assembly GCA_030347295.1. Lineage (NCBI taxonomy): Eukaryota > Metazoa > Chordata > Actinopteri > Clupeiformes > Engraulidae > Setipinna > Setipinna tenuifilis. The sequence continues at coordinate 31,098,420 of CM059272.1, forward strand.
TTCACAGACAACTTGGAAAAATTACACAGAGGGGCTTTAACATTCCACAATTTAATATAATACCAAATTTATAAATACAGGAGTAGAACAACATACAACTTGAATGACTTCACGTGAAAATGAATCACCATGGCCAGACAGCTATATTAAAAGTAACCCAACCCCCTTTCATCATTGTGGCCATCTGTTGCTCAACAAAACACTTGCCCCAGGGCTAGGTCCTGAAAAAAATGTTGCAATACCAAGGAATTTGTGCTGTAACTCTTAAAAAAATATATGCAAAACATCAAGGTCACATATCCTACAAAGAATTCAAGAATTATAAACATAAATTAACCATGAAAGTGTCACAATATGAAATGAAGTCTTTAGAAAAAAAGCCTTTTTTGATACATCCTTACATGCACTGAGAGACCAGGAAATGGTTGACCACAAGGGCTTGCCTACTCAGCAGTAAGGGGGGCATGTGATCTTTGAGCATGAGCATGTTGGGATGTGGCATTACATTAACTTTGCACTGGTCTGTGTTGCACATTGCTTATGTGTGTGTGTGTGTGTGTGTGTGTGTGTGTGTGTGTGTGTGTGTGTGTGTGTGTGTGTATGTATGTGTGTATTTGTCACTATATTCCTGAGCTCTGCTCCAGAGAACCTGTAATTTCTTACCACTCTACTGTCACCCACCGACCAGACACATACCAATGGCATCTGAGACCAATGACCCACAACCTACAGCAGGGGGAGGGGCTTCAACCACACCACAGGAATGCACTGCTAGAAGACAATGCCAATGGCCAGAGGTGGAACAAAACTAAACTCTATTATTCATTCATTACTGGATATTCCTATATTCCAATAGTCTAGAAATCTAGAATTTCTCTCCTGGGTACAGTCTAGCCAAGACTAGGTTTGCAACGATTACAGATTTCGGTGGTACAATTATAGTCTGACAAATAATCACGGTTTCACGATTACTACGGTTATTTTATGTGAATTGATTTCACAACTGTATTAACATATATAAATCACACACTTTATAAAGGTTTTGAATTTCAAAAGCAATGTATTGCTCATTTTTATTGAACAGAGTATTTGTACTTAAATTGAAGTAAACATGTTTGTAAACGCATACACCTCCTTTGATGAACTACACATTTTTATATTTTCAATTTGTATTTTTTAACAAGGGAAATGAACTCAAACCTACCTGATGACTAATGAGCATTTATTGCACAATTTAACTTAAAAATACAGTTTTTTTAAAGCTAGCTAAAAGCTAACTAGATAGAATAGTCCAGATTTAGTCTTAAAACAACGGGCCTACATTCATACAGGTCTGCTAACAAACGTGGCGTACACTCTTAACTACCCTATTTGGTGTTTAACACCTAAGTCAACACTAAAGGATGGGAACACCTAATGAAATGAGACGCTACATTTCGTGATCGGCAAACAAACCTTTTATGGGACCTACAGTTTTCCTTTTTTTCTTTCATAACCACTGCACTATTGATTACCGACAACAACTGTCCGTGCAAATAGGCTACGTTTAAAATTCATTTTTTATAAGACTGACAGAACAAAACATAATGGTTATAGGAAGCGAACCTCAATCAGTAGTCCACAACACAACACAGCTAAATGAACCCCCCATTCACCTTGGATAGTTCTAATATTGCTTTGAAATCACTTCTCAGCCATTGACGTAATTTCAAATCGGTTGTTTTGTATTTTAGCTTTTGTTGGCTTCTGCCATACTTCGCCTGTGGTGTCTGTTGTGTGTGTGCTTCCTTAAACTGTGTGAATTGCTTTCCACTGCCCTTGCCAGTCGCGCTACATGTCTTTGGTTCAGGCGTTTTTTTTTTGTTGTTGTTGTTGGCGAAAGAGTTCACGATGGATTAACTGCAAAGTTTTATATGGCGGTTAATAGTCAAGTCCCTGCAACCCTAGCCACGACCCATTGAAGCTCAAAGCTTTTCTCCCAAATCAGGTTGGACCAATCACATCAGCCTATCCTTGTATAGAGTTGCTAGGTAGGCTTAACATGATGATAACAAGGCGCACTGGCATTGCGGTATGGAATATGTTTGTTGCCCTGATTGGTTGTATCCTTTTTCGTGTAGAAGCTGTTTGAAAAGACAACTGATGATGCTGCCCCTTAGATTGCCATGGCCTATCTGTTGTGGCCAGACCACACAATTGGAAAAGCATCTACCAAGTCTCATAATCATAAACTTCATTTTATTTTTATCCACAGTAAATATTTTTCCTACAGTGGTCTACCAGCGTGACTTCCATTATTTTTATTTAATTTGTTGATCCCTTTGTTCATGGGGAACTAAGTCATTGAGTATTTTCCCAATGTTGCCTGAACATCTGGCAGTAGTGCTATTTTAATAATAGCCTCTTCCCAATATATTCCTTCCCTGCTCATGGGGAGCTGTGGCCTAATGGTTAGGGGTTGGTCTTGGGATTGGAGGGTCGCAAGTTGAATTTTCATACCAATAAAAAAATGTGGTGCTCTCCTGCACCCTCATTCATGGCTGAAATGACCTTAAGCAAGGCATCTAGCCCCACGTTGCTCAAGGGGGACTGTCTGTACTAAATTCACTGTAAATTGCTCTGGATAAGAGCAGCACCTAAAATGTAATGTAATATGTAATGTAATATTATACAAAAGCTGGCATAATCCCTTCTACATTATCACTCTTTGTGCTTAATAGCATCTCAAAAGGACTGTTGTCTTTGGCATCACCTTAAAGCGTGAGGTATACTTCTGCAGAAATGTTTTATGGACAGTGGGCGGATTGCCGGATTGATGTAGATTTCGTCATATGGACAGGTTGCGTACACGTTCCTGCACTTCGGAAATTTCTGTGCTACAGAAAGTGTCTGCATAGACCTTTTCACACTAACTGTAATTGTGGTGGGGGACTACATCGTGTCAAGTGTCAACACATTAGCAAAAACCCAAACTTCCTAAACCTAGGATGTCCACCTCTGGTTACTGGCGGGTGTGGACAAAAGAGACAGTGTTTAGAAGTATAACAATTATTACAGAAAACCACAAACAATACCATTTCACTGATATTTTATTTAATGATAATCTATGTCATGTCTTTTAGAACAACATAGTATATTAATGAAAGATATACGCACACTTGGAGGCAGGTTAACTTGCAAATCATTATTCACCTGTACTATTCTGAGTAATTTTGTGCAAAGACAGTTGCTGCAACATTGTACACTGAATGCATACGCAGACAGAGTAGCCTACTTCAGACTCTGGAAAATGAGCTGAGTAGTGTCTGGTGGATGAAACACAACACTTTTTTTTAAGCTGTCCCATACCAGTGGAATTTCACTTCACTTCAGAAATCCCCCTGAAGCCTGCCCAGTGCCTTTAAAATAACATAACTAATGGGGCAACAACTGTGCCTTTCAGTCTAACTTATGCCTGGCTGCAAGAACAGGCCTCAGCCTCTGTCCCGCAACAAGACAAGAAGTCAGTATTAAAAAGTTTTGAGTCGAGAGGGATTACAGAAGAATGTACCAAACTTAGTGAACTAAATAAAGTAGCACAAGTCATCAGTGGAAATAAAAAAACAACCCATTATTTTCTAACTTCAATGCCTACATTTCACCATAAAACAGGAAATATACATCTATTATTAACTGACACAATCAGGTTACTTGGTCCAGAACTTTGCTGTTGCCACAGCAGTAGCTACAAAAAAGTTTTACAAGGGCATTTTTAGGCCTTTTTGAACAGCAAATGTTCCCTATAAACCAAGTGCATTATAACACTTAAGTTACCTGTTGCATACCTTTAAGAGAGACAGTTGAGAAAAAGAAATACATGGTGACACACCTGAATCATACATCTACACTGACAAAGTGTTTCAGAAGAAATGTTTGCCTGCACCCCGTTCAGGGTCAGTCACTAGACTTGCAAAAGTGGTGTGTGTGTGTGTGTGTGCAAAAGTGAGGCAGAGATGTAAACAAGGAGAGAATAAGAGAAAAGGGAGAGAGAGAGAGAGAGAGAGAGAGAGAGAGAGAGAGAGAGAGAGAGAGAGAGAGAGAGAGAGAAAGAGAAAGAGACACAGAGAGAGAATTACCCTTGAATCCTGTGAAGCACAAGTGGTATGTGTGTAAAAGGGTGGTAGAGAGGTGAAATGAGGAGAGTAGACAAAGAGATAGAGAGAGTGGACAAGTGGTGTGTGTGAAAGAGTGAGGTAAAGAGGTAAAATGAGGAGAGTAGAAAAAAGAGAAGGGGTTTGTGGATTACCTTTGAATGCTGTGAAGCTCTAATGTCTCCCCCGCTGCCACGCAGAGCACATCTGGGCAGGCCTGCGCTACGCTGCTAGGGCTAAAGCACATATGAGCAAACCTGTCAGCACCTCGCTCACAGCTTGGCGGCTACCAGCAGGATCTGCTGCTGGCTTACAAATGACAGCAATGTCTGCCCAGGTTTTCTCCACATGTGGAGGGAGGCTGCTTCGAGCACAAGTGAATGTGACCAGACCACACATTTGTCCCCTCGCAACCCATCACTCCCCAGACTCTGACAAATGACAGAAATATCTGCCCAGGTTGTCTCCACATGTGGAGGTTCCTTCAAGTGAAGTCAAATTTATTTGTATAGCACATTTAAAGTTAAGAGATTGTTAAAAAGTGCTTTTCAATAGCAAGTAATAAAGCAATAATAACAACAACAATGATTAAACTAATAATAATAATATTAGTAGCAACAGTAATACTATATTAGTAACAACAAGAAGAATCACAACAAATACAACAAACATGGTATTACCAACAATAATACAATAACAATAACAATAATAATAACAATAAGATAACAGTTTATTTAAGAGTTCCTTTTTTAGTGTATTTACATGTAACAACATGGAATATTATGTACTTATACTGTACATGCCCAACACTAACCCTATGGTAGTGTGTAAGTACATAATTGTTACACACGTTGTTACACTGTACCACTGTAATTGAGGTAACAGGGACAGTAAAACAAAAAATAAAAAAGATTGAAGCTTCAAGCACAAGTGAATGTGGCCGGAAGACCATAAATTTGTCCCTTCCATCACAACCCATCTCTCTCTCCAGACTTTTGACAAATGAAAAAAGCATGCAATCTAAAACTCTAGAAAGGAAAGGTCTATAGTCTGATCCATCTGACCCCAGCACAAATAAAATTCCTGAATGCCAGATTTTTTGGATCAGAACATGTAGTGTCTGGCCTGTTCTTTTTGGTTGGAATTTGAAGCGAGGGCTAATGCTCAACTGCTGCACCTCAAAAGCATGGATCAAGCTTTCATTTATGAAGGATCTACAGTCCTCCATGGCCTACAGTAAAATATTATTATTAAGATACTTAATGTAGTGTGTAACACAAAGAGCAAGCAGCAAGAGAGGCTTGCCATGTATATTTAATTATGAATACATATTGATTTTTACTTACATCCACACAAAGCCAACTGCTGGGATGCATAACATTTCATAATCAACTGAAATTATGGCCAAGATCTGTTGATTTTCAAACCTGTTAATTATGCATCACAAGGTTAACTGCACAGCCTAGTTATTATATGACATGGGTGACAAATCAGCCATCAATCTTCGTGTACAGTATGCCAAAGACTATACAGGACCAAGTGACTACAAAAGAGCTTATGGTTAATATTATGTGGGCCATAATGTAATATTATTGTGATTCTTCATTTCTGCCTTTTTTTGGATTTTGCATATTTTATAGCAGCACAATGAAGGATTTGCTTGTGGGGTCCCTCTACAGTAGAGAAACGGTATTGTCTGTGGTAACTGTCATGAAATCTATCTCGAGCATTTGTTAATGGCAGCAGAATTCATCCTGTGGCAGGACCATAGAAAGTAGAAGACATGGAGTGATTGATAGTCATTTTCACCGGGAACCGGTGGTCACGTGTCTACTGCTATCTACTGTGCAAACTCATAGTGACATCTAGTGGCGTCAGCCAACGAACCCTAATACAATAAATTGACGAGTAGGTGGACAAACACAAATCAGACAGCACATGATAATTTTCTTAATAAGCATTTTTTTACCAATCATGCTTACTGGAGTGGAAGGCTAATACTGTACTTGTGTCTTGTACTACTGTACTTGTGTCTTGCAAGCTACTATGTCGAGGGTGCTAGCTAGTTAGCATGTCCATACCAAGCTATGGTGTGCAGCTTAGCTTAGCCATCTTTCTTTGGGCTTCACTTGCATCGAAGAGTAAAATCCACAAAGATAATGATTCCTCTTACAAATGCCAATTCTGATGCTTACTTTGTTGGAAATACAGCTGGAAATGTTTCCCTGACATGAACAAAAAAGTAAACGAGAATGATCCAAACAGCACAATACATTTCCTACTGCTGTCGCCGTGACAATTTTTTTAGCACAATTTCAGACAAACATTTCTTACAAGGCAATAGCATGACAGATTTCCGATCAAAGCAAATATGTTTTGCTGTGGTTTCCCTGGTGTCCAACAACGCCAATAACTTGTAAAGTGTATTAAAGTTATTTCATATCCAAGCGACGCTTAAAAAATTGTATGGAATGCTAAAGGCTACTGGGCCCTTTCCGGGTGGGCCCTTTCCTTATGAGGTTTTAAATTCTGCGTCTGTTCCTGCCACCTTGGGCAGGATTGATGCGTGTTAGGTTCAATCATGTCTTCAACCATGTCTGGTGAGGTAAACAAAGCTAACACGGAACATTACAAAAACTTTGTGACTTGCGCCAAACGTCATCTTGCTGTATTCATATAGTGATGCTGTATTGTATACAATGACAATAAGGACTTCTACTTGTCTGTAGCAATCACACCACATACCACCATGTGCTACATGTAGTTCACAAAAAACAATGATTAAAATGAACAATTTGCAATGGAGATGTTTATGATGGCTCACAGGGCAGAGCATTTCCATGTTTACATGTCACTTACTTCGGTGTGTCCTGAAAAGTCCAGACAGGATGATGTCCTCTGGCAGTCATCTGAGACATGGGCCTCATACACTGTCTTAAATTGGTCAAAGCTAGACAGGAAAAAGTGAAGAGAAACTTAACTGTTATTTCTTTTTATAAAAACCATAGATGTGTTTTTTATTGATCAGATATACAACAGGAAAACAATGCTCATAAGATCAGAAACAAACTTTGCATTTGTACAGTTATCAAAATAAACAATAAATGGTATGACATTTAGCTTAATTTGTTTTGTGTGTGTGTCTTATGCATACCACATCTACTATGACACATAGAGAGGCTAGCTAATATAGAAGCACACACCTCATGCTACAACAAAACATGAGTTTTTAAGTTTTGGATTATGTCTCTCTCCTTAGAGAATGTCTTCAATTTGTCACAAAAGTCCTACACACCATAAATACAAATGTAAAAGGCCCAGGCCCTGGGACTGGGCGATGTGGACCAAAACTGATATGTCGATATATTTGGGCCAATATACGACACATACTGTGTCTCACACACTCAACACCACAAGTATAAAAACACAACCTGTTTTATTTAAACAGATTTAAGACTGCACAGAAAAGTAAGTGGCCTTGATAAAGGGGTATTGCAGCATCAAAAAATATATATCGATATGGTGATATTGTCTTAACTACATCTGTCTTGAAAAAATAGTGATGTTACCATAATATCAATATGTCGCCCTGCCCTACCCAGACCAGTAGTCCCCAGGTGGTAAGTACAGTACATCTCCTCTGCACCCTGTCCCACAGCTCACATCTGGGAGCGATCAGGGCAGAGACAGTGGGGCTGTGGCAAATAGCAGCGGAGCATAATTACTCGCATAGTCGTGGTAATCATAGGGTACACTGCACAGATGAGATGCGAGCCGTGCATTGTTTATTATTTCTACTTCACACCCTCATAGGCTGGCAAAAGTGCTGAGTTTAGAGCTTTAAAGATCTTCAAACATGACTTCACTTTCAAGAGCAAAGCAACTGTACAGCAGCACTGAAGAAACAAAGGGCATAGACTTTTGATATGCAAAAAGAAGCATTGTTATTCATACCATTTATAGTATTTTCATGCATTTAAAAAATACCACTCACAAAGATTGAGTGATTTCATGATTCAGTTTTAGAGTGTCAAGTAATGATACTCACAAGAAGTCCCTTGACTGATATATGCACAGGACACTTTGGTCCACATGTGCCGAAACAAGTGGAGAAACTAAAACAGAAAAAACACAAAGCACTAACCCCATAGGAAGAGGACATTCTATAGAAGCCTTTTATCAGGGTCAAAATAAGACCCATTCAAGAGATGCAAACACACTGATAACAACATACAGTTGAACTCTAAATTATTAGCCCCCCTTAAATTTTGGAACATTTTCCCAAATATCCTCCAAATGTTTAAAGCATTGATAAAAATTGATATACACAAACAATCACTAGTGCTATTCAGATGTTTTTTGGTGCATTTTGGAATATGAAATTAGTTTTATGCTGTCTTTATATGAAATATGGTAAAAATGAGTTGGTCAAAAATATTAGCCCCCATGTGGATTCTTGCTTTTAAAACACAGTTAATTAACCAATCACCTTTTAAACAACACCTGTTCAATCAATTGGCTTCCTACCAACACCTGCAGTCAATTGGCTCCATACAACAGTTTAAAAGGACTCCAAGGAACAGGGCATTTGAATGCATGAGGAGGATTACTATTTGTCACAATGCCGAAGACTAAAGAAATCAGCCTTGAACTCCGACAAAAGATTGTGGAGGCTCATAACAAGGGCCAAGGCTATACTGCCATTTCAAAGAGGTTCACAGTCTCCAGAACTGCAGTTCGGTGCATCATTGCAAAGTACAAAGAGACAAATTCGGTCAAGAACAAACCTGGTCGTGGACGCAAGTGTAAGATCGCAAGAACTCTTGAAAGAAAAATTGTCAGAGATGTCCGTAAAGAGCCCCGTACATCTGCAAAGGTAATTGTTGCTGACCTGGCCTCTTCTGGAGTTTGTGTGTCAAGGCACACTGTTGTGAGGGCTCTTCATCGGGGTGGACTTCGGGGCTATCGTCCTAGAAGAACCCCCTTACTAAAACATTGTCACATCAGAGCCCGACTAAAGTTTGCCCGTGAGTACTTGAAGAAGAAAGATGACTTTTGGAAGTCTGTGCTTTGGTCAGATGAGACGGAGATTGGAGCTGTTTGGGCATATGGACATTGCCTATGTAAGGCGAAGAAAGGGAGAGGCCTTCAACCCTGTGAACACAGTTCCCACAGTTAAACATGGTGGTGGCAGCATCATGCTGTGGGGCTGTTTTGCAGCCTCAGGTACAGGCAGTCTGGTTCGGGTGCATGGCACCATGAAAAAGGAAGATTACCTAAAAATTCTGAAGGAAAACATGCAGAAGTCTGCTGGCACTTTGCGCTTAGGTTGTCGCTGGGTCTTCCAGCAAGATAACGACCCAAAGCATACATCTAAAATAGTCCAGCAATACTTCAGGGATACCAAAATCAACGTTATAGAGTGGCCTGCACAGAGCCCAGATCTCAATCCAATAGAAAACCTGTGGCAAGTGCTGAAAAAGAACGTCCATGCACGAAAACCATGCAATTTGGGCCAGTTGGAACAGTTTGCAATGGAGGAATGGGCCAAAATTCCTCAGGAGACCTGTGCCAACCTAGTGAAAAACTATTCAAAGTCAGTTGTGGGTCAAAAAGGGTACACAATTGACTACTAATGGTCAGGGGGCTAATAATTTTGAATGTCTCACTTTTGCTATTTTTGGTTGAAACGTAGTGTGATAATAAAATATCCTAATGAAACTTATTGAACAATGTCTTCATAGTGCATTTTTTTTCAAGAATAAAAAACATTTGTTGTCAATGGTCATTTTCATGGAGAAATCAAGAATTATGTTGAACTCAATTGAGTTCAAATGTAAGAACAACACAAGCTCAAGGGGTATGTGGAGCTCACAACAGTAATGCTGGTCTCTGGTCAATGCATTGGTCTGTACCCTGTCTGCTACCTAGTACCCTTTCTGCTACCTATAAGTGTCAGCTAGTTGCAAGTTTCGGTGCAACTGACCCTTGTGACAGAGATCACAACCCCAAATCAAGTCAAGTCAAGTATGTGTTATTGTCGTTAAATCAATCTTTTGGTAACTGTTAAATCAACCTTTTGGTAATTAGGTAATTGTGAAAGGTGTGCCCAGCTAAATGAGCAAACTGCTACTGAAGCATCAGCAGAAACGTCAGACCTCATGTGTTGCCCTCCTCATGCAAAAACCTGCAAGTCCTTGTTGTACAGTAAGTCTTATACAACAATTTTGTCTATTGATTCACTGTACGTCTACATGTTGAAGGAAAAGTAGAGAGTCAACATCTGCCGGACTCAACTTCCTTGTGTAGGCTATGTAAGTATACTGGGCCAATAAATCTGGGGTGCGTTTCCCAAACAACGACGGATGTTAGCATTTAACCACCGTTGTCCGTAGTAGGTTCAAACGACACAACAGTCCGATTCCGACTGTTTCCCGAAACTCTCCAACTACCTACGTACAACGTAAGTCTAAACTATGTTAGTTTGGACTTACGTCGTTGAAACTGCAAAGTATCCAGATGTGTCGGAAGTGCTCGGAGAGTATTCGGATGCATTCGTTGCGGATAAACGACAGAAACGACACCACGACAGTAAGCAGCAAAAACGTAGCTTTATTTCAGTTAAGCCGGTATGTATGACAGCTTCAGCAACTTAGGGAAATATTCCCCAACACAATCATGTCCCTTACTCATTAAAAAGCAGCGACTGACTAAGATTGTAATGATATGATCGTGTGTTTCATTTATACTACCCTACATACATTTACATGTAAATATGACTAAGGCCACTGACAGCTCCTGGGGTGCAACGGTTGAGTGGTTAGCTCGTCAGCCCACTATGCAGACCTTCTCCCTTTTTCGGAGAGATACGGGTTCGAATCCTGCTAAACGGTAATCAATTTGAAACACGTGGAATGGCCTTGATTGTGGATCCGTGACCCGTGGTTTTACTCTACATCACAGTATTAAAAACGATCTGTAAAATCAGCAAATAAGTTTAATAATCCAACAACATTTTCCAACAACTTTTGATGTGTTGTGGGGTGAATTTTCTATCTTCTTTTTACATGACCTGGCAAGTGCCAGGACGAAAATGACGTGAATTACAGTAAAATCATTCATGCAGTGGGTGGCGGTAAAGCATTGAATGGTGCCTAATCCGACCCAAGAAGGCCAAAGGTGACGAGCAAGACGTCACGTGTACAGAAACCGACATAAACAATGGTCTAACGACAGGTCCATGCTAATCGTTCGAACGACACAGTTTAATGATGGAACTTCCGATGGATCGTCCAGACTTTGCTGTTGGGAAACACCTGCGTCGTCGAACGATCCATCGGACTAATGTTGTTGTAAACATCTGTTAGTTGTGTCGTTCGAACGACAGTTTTGGGAAACGCACCCCTGATTCTGATTCTGATGTTTACCTGTGCAAGCCTGCCAATCAAGGCCCCCAAGAAGGCAAGTCATGTCCTACTGCCATAGCACTTAACCCTACGCATGACACATGTGCTTCCACTCAATTCTTGTTATCACCAACATGCACAAACAAATGCTATTTCAGAAGGCTAAGACATCTGTCTAGTCTCAGGTCACTACGACAAACCACAATGACATGTGTCTCCTTTATGCCACAGGCAGTACAAGTTGGCAGCAACACCTCCAGCACCACACACTCCAAAGATGTGTGCTGAGCCCCATCCTCATCACACAGCTCCAACCTCCTCCAGTCTGGCTGAGTAGTGCAAAGACAACAACCTCTCCCTGAATGTGGAGAAGACAAAGGAGATTGTCGTAGACTTCAGGAGAGGGTACACCCAACACTGCCCTAACCATCAATAGTGCTGCTGTGGATAGGTTAAGCAGCACCAAGTTCCTGAATGTGCACATCTTACAAGATCTCTCCTGGTCAAAGAATACAGCACCACTATCCAGCATGGCCCAACAGTGACTCTGCAAACTGAGAAGAGCTATCATGATCATCTACAGAAGCACCACAGAGCGCATCCTGACCAGCTGCATCACTGTGTGGTACAGCACTGGCACCATGTCCTGCCGCAAAAAACTACACTGTGTAATGAGAGAAGCTGAAAGGACTGTGGGTGTCTCTGTCTCCTCCCTCCAGGACATCTACTGCACCCACCTCAGCCGCTAAGCCCTCCGCAGGGCAAGGACCAGTAGACTGAGAGACAGTTTTGTCCGCCAAGCTGTCAGGATGCTTAACTCTCTGCCTGCTCTTCCCTCCCTCCCTCTCCTGGGTTGATTAAAAGAAAAAATTTAACACATAACCTGCAAGCAGATCTCGACCCAGAATTTTGGACAGGTGGACAGAAACGTAGGAGGTTGTTATGCAGAGCAGTAAGGAATGCATTAGCAGCAACATCAAGGAGTAGTGCAACTATATGTATCGCTCCAGTGTCATGCAAGCAGAATCAAGCTTCCACAAGTTCTAATGTTAGCCAGCTATATTTCGCCAGACTAGACGAGCAGAGGGGCAAAACTTTGAAATTGCAGCCAAGGGTAGGGAACTCAACATTTCATCTCTCATGCTTCTAAATGCTGTGAATGTTATTTCATTATGCACCTGGAAAGGGCAATAAAACACACTGTGTGTGTAGGCTACACATACTGCTGTTTAGCTGTTGCATGGCGACTCACCTGAAATTGGGCCCTTGCAGACTTACTGACCAGTTGCTTTTCATAACAGAAGTAGCTTTATGTTAGGCCTTAATGGTAGCACAAGGAGGAGATGCAACCAATCACAGCTGATAGGGGTCTGTATAGGTGTACTCACACACAGAGCCACCACAGTCATCCAAAATGATTTTTTTTTGATGACTGATGACTAAAAAAAATATATCCACCCACCTACCGACCCTATTTTTCTGATTCTGATGTTACAGCAAACAAACATATTTCTAAGGATGGCCTTGGCTGCTGCTATATGCCTTGTTGCTGCTTAAATGGCATCATTTGAGCTTAATTGTATGCATCATCTTAACTTCACAAGGCTAAACAATTTTGTATTATATACAAGCTTTTACTTATTGTAATTCCAGCTCTCATTACTCTTTGAAACTTTTTTAACTTACAGCTGCGAATAATATCCTGGGTGTTTATTTTCACCACTCTGCCTGTTATGCTATCAAATCAAGCTTTATCATTCACTAAAACCTTGTGGACACATACATATCATAGGCATACCCATAATTCAAATAGACCAAGTAGAACAAAGCCAGGCATATTGATGTTCTGCACAACTAAAGCACACATTTTAAAGTGTACATTTTTCTCTTTGATGCCATGATGGACTCGAAACTCATATAAGGAAAAACACTACACTTAACAGTTTGTGAACTTTATTGTTTTGTAGCATAATAAAAATAATAAACAACCTAGGCCTGGCAATATATATTTTTTTATGCGCCCAGCAGAATGAATCAGTGGGGTGATTTGAATGAAGCTGTCAATAATGGATCACATTACTTTGGCAGCAAAAACTTAAAAGAATTTACCAGTAAGTCTTTGATTGTCATTGGAACTCAGCTATTATTTTCAACATTACGGTAGGCCTACTCTTGATGTTATGTTTATGTATGATGCTTATCATAACACTGCGGGACCAGGGAGCACTGCAATTTCCTCTGTATGACCTGTACATATGGTTTTGACAATAAGGGTGTATTCATACCAGAAAAAGCGCAATAGTTCCTTTGCTTTAGTCTGGACCAAAACTAAATGTTATTTTTTTGTTTTGTGCCATTTGCTTTCATACTGCAGTTTTCAGAAAGTCAAGTATACATTTTAAATGAAATCGCGTGTGGTAAGGTCGTTTAATCACTGGACAAATATATTTGGGATTGAAGAGGCAGAATGGCCAAGGTAAAGGTAAACAATCATAGAGATCTTGCTGCACTCTTTATTACGTTTAACCAAACTGTCTCTGATTTAACATATACGACCTTGTTTATCTAATTTTGACCGACAAACATATTTAATAGCTACAACTGTAGTTTTTAAAATGCTTTTGTCTTGACATTGCAATAATGACTTTCATGACACAGCTGTAACAATAAGGGATGTACAGGTGCTGGTCATATAATTAAAATATCATGAAAAAGTTGATTTATTTTAGTAATTCCGTTCAAAAACTGAAACTATAATGTATACATTCATTTCACACAGACTGACACATTTCAAGTGTTTATGTCTTTTAATACTGATGGTTATAACTCACAACTAATTTAATTGAATCTCAGAAAATTAGAATATTGTAGAAAGATTTAATATTGAAGACTCCTGGTGCCACATTCTAATCAGCTAATTAACTCTAAACAAAATGTGGGGGAGATTCACAAAGAGTGGACTGTAGCTGGAGTCAGTGCTTCAAGAACCACCATGCACAAGACATATGCAAGACATGGTTTCAGCTGTCGCATTCCTTGTGTCTTGAACAAGAGTCAACGTCAGAAGCGTCTCGCCTGGGCTAAAGATAAAAAGGACTGGACTGCTGCTGAGTGGTCCAAAGTTATGTTCTCTGATGAAAGTAAATGTCCTTTGGAAATCAATGTCCCAGAGTCTGGAGGAAGAGAGGAGAGGCACAGAATCCACATTGCTTAAGGTCGAGTGTGAAGTTTCCACAGTCAGTGATGGTTTGGGGTGCCATGTCATCCACTGGGTTTGGTCCACTGTGTTATCTTAAGTCCAAGGTCAACGCAGTTGTCTTTTTAATATCAGTCTTAAGCAATATTCCAATTTTCTGAGTTACTGAATTTGGGATTTTCATTAGTTGTCAGTTATAATCATCAAAATTAAAGAAATAAACATTTCAAATACAGTGCCTGACAAAAGTCTTGTCGCTTATCCATTTTGTAGAAACAAAAGCTTATAACCTTACTTTTAATTAATCCATTGGTTTTAGAAATGTCTCATATGAAAACTAAAACCCTCCTAAATGATGTTAATATACAGAAAATAAAGTTGCTTTACTGAAGAAAGATTGATCATTTAATGAACACAGAAAAGTCAGATTTTGGCAAGACAAAAGTCTTGTCGCCTTGTCATATGATGCACCCAATCCTAAATTACAGTCTCACCTATGATCAGTTATTGATCAATCAATTAGTGGATGTGTATAAAAAGAACCCCAGCATACCAGACCTTCACATCAACTCCAACTTGCCATCTGACAACATGCCTAAGATGCACCCTGAGACCAAAGCATTAATTATCAAGAGGGTGAAGACCAGATCCACTGCTGAGGTGGCTGACACCCTCAATGTGTCTCAGCGTCAAGTACAAAGAATAAGAAAAAGATCTGAATAGACTGGAGATGTTTTTGACAAGCCCAGGTCCGGCAGACCCTTCTAGACAACTGCTCGGGAGGACCGTTTGTTCCAAGGCCAGCCCCTTTTCCACTGCAGCAGAGCTCCACCAGGTCTGGTCACCTCAAATCCCTGTGTCAACCAGAACAGTTAGTAGAATGCTGTCTTGAAATGTCCTCCATGGTCGAATCAGTGCACAGAAACCAGAACTAAACAAAAGGCAATTTAAAAACATTTGGCAAGGCCCACAGCCTGCTAAAAGGATGGACGCTGGAAAAGTGGCAGCAGATTTCTCAGATAAATCTTCGGTTGAATTGCATCACAGCCACCGCAAATATTGCAGGAGACCTACTGGAGCCCGCATGGATCCAAGATTCACACAGAAAACAGTTAAGTTTGGTGGCGGAAAAATCATGGTCTGGGGTTCCATTCAGTATGGGGGTGTAAGACATTTGCAGGGTGGAAGGCAATATCAGTAGCCTAAAATATCATCAATAGGCTTGGTAGCTACAAAAATGAATGCTTTTTGCATTTGGGTCGGATAGAGGTCAGTTGCTTTTACACCCCAAACAAACTGCACCAGGGTCCATATGGAGCCGCGCAGACACTACTTCTTCAGCTGGGTCTTGGTTCGCTTGTTTGGTCCACACCAAAGTTCGATGGTTTGTAATCACCCTGGCCTAGACCCTGGCATAAAAAGTCTGAATCAAAGGAGAAAACAAACTCTTGTTCATTTTAAGCAGACCAAACAAGCCAGGTGTGTGCTGTGAATACACCCTAGAACTGAATTTGACTTGACTTTCGCTTATTGTTGGGTTGTGGAATAGCCAGTCTGCAGTTAACAAAGCTGATTTCATTACTGCATAGGTGAACATTATCATATCATATTATCATATTGTTATCATCATTATCATATTGGAGCTTACTCTGACCTGGATAAAACCAGGAAACACTGCTACCCCAGCTACACTATCCTGAAACTACTCATTTTCCTGTACTTCCTGCTCATCCAAGTGAGGTGCCCTAATATTCAGAAATTTGCTCTGCTGCTGCTATAACTGAACCCTCCCTGGATAATCGGTGTCCTCTATCCACCAAACCTGTACGCTCTACCCAGCCTCACCCCTGGCTGACTGATACAATCTGACTGATTGAAATTGTGCACCACTGTCAGAGCTGCAGAAGGAAAATGGAATAAAAGTAGCAATCCTGGTTATCTTAAAGGCTTTCAGTGTCTTATTGCCTCCTCTACACAGACAAACCTATGTGGACTCAGCCACTGAGGTCTTTTTCAAGGAGTCACTATACTGATGTCTGAATAAATAGGTTGACCAGTTTGTCAAAATGTAGTCATTGACCAATTTACCATTGGCTAAACTAGTACGTATGGCATGGTAAAACATGGTAAAATAGGCTTTAATGAGCCAACAGCAATCTATTAATCAGGTCTATCTTTCAACCGCCTGCTCAGCCTTTGGCCATTTAACAGCTAAGCCCACTCTAAAAGTGTGGTAACAATCAGCTGACACACTGCTGAGAAAAGGAAGTCTAAAATTAGTTTTTACTACCTATAATAGAAGATTTATGGGATGGTTTAATTTGCAGTCTCAGGACTCGAAAACTGCAGCTCACAGAGCAAAAATAAAATCCCTGGCCAAGAGTAATGGAGGCACTTAAGATGAGACTGGAGCTATCAACACCGAAAACATACAGACATGTCATCCTGCATACATATGTGCATCTGTAAGCAAGTACACACAGACACAGACACACACAGACACACAAACACACACACACACACACAGATAGAGAGAGAGAGAGGGAGAGAGAGAGAGAACAGCATGAAATATGCATAGAAGTGTAGACATATACACACATGGATTCAATTAGACAGCTAGACCTCTGCTCTGTCTCTGTTGGCCAAGAATGGGGTTTACCACTTCATTCCTTCCCACTCATTCAGCCAGTGCTGGTTTTATGGCCCTCCAGCGCCATTCCTTGGGTTTTATACAGTAGCTGTTAGCATTCTAATGCGTTAGGGTGTGTTTAGGGTGACTGTTTCAATGCAACCTAACGAAACTGAACGAATATACAGGGAAGACACGGGTGATGAATGACACCCTGATTTGTTCACTTCCAACTGACCATGCAGAGTTATTTGGACTCTTTGGATATTTTACTAATTTCATTCATAAGTCCTTAAACCATGGTAAGATTGGATCTTGGATAAAAAGCATTAAGACACTGGTGTACAGCACACGTAATGCTCCACAGAATATAATGGGAAATTTTAGAATGTTACATTGTTGTAGAAGACATTTTTTAATAAAATATTCACAAACTCACTATGTTAAAGTTTAAAGCTGTAGGAATATGTTTGGATCTACAACCAGCTAGCTCATCACCTAAAGGCATGCAAAATCCTCTCAACCACCAGAAGCATAGTAACTTATGTGTAAAGAAAATACAATTAGCAGACACTGGCCACTGACTTCTGCCATCTTAATGAAATCGTGCAATTGTTTCTGCAGTGAAGAAGAGGTGGGGATGGAAAAACTATTACTACTTATCTGCCTGACATGTAGAGTATTAAAATATAATGCTTGCTAGAAAGGCTACGTTCCTTTAACTTGGAAACCTAGTACACCCAGTCCAAAAAGTAGTCAAGTACTATTTCCTTCGTGATTAGTTGGAACAGAGATGTAACATCTAGAGCATTCCATGTCCTTTTCTGACTAAAGTAATATACAATAATAAAACCTGATAAATTAATAACCTAATATCTAACCTAATATTAACTAATACCTTGATAATTCAACTAAATGATATTAATCTCTAAAGCCATTTGCAGTCACTATGTGGGCATGCCAACATGTTCAGATAATGCAGGTGTGGAGAGGAAGCAGTGGACCATTACAGTAAGTGCTGAGTAGCAACCGTCATAGTAGTACCCAAATTTTTCGAGTGCTGAAATATACACATGATCTTCTCTTCTGAGCTCCAAGAATTCACAGAGGCAGAATGTAGAACCAAACCTAGAATTTAACACTGACGTTGCAGTCCAAATTCAAAATATTAGGCTAAACTGGGGTGTTAGGTTAAGGATAGGGAAGCCTTGACCCTTACTGAGTCTTACTGGTAGAACAGTTCAGTATGCTTTCCAGTGAGACTGCCATTGTTCTTTGTATGTGTCTGAAAACATGTGCTTGCAGTAGCCCATAATCATGCTTGCTAATGTGCTGCCCAATATTTAGTATATTTACTTTTCATAAAAGGGCCCTGATACCTAAGGACTATTGCATTGTAAACTGGAAAAGAATTGTTAAATTTAAAAAATGATTTATTCATGACAATTTGAATAATGTTTTAGAGAATACAAATAGTGTTTTATATAAAGTAGAATTGGCTTCTCTAGCAGAAAGGAATAGATAGATTGAGCAGCAAAGAATAGAGTTGTAAGTGAAACAGAATCAGAGATCTGCATTTTGATATGTGAATGCTTAATATATGAAATGACTATGGATAATAATGTACTTAGAGGAAGTTTACACAAATAGGTTGGTTAAAAAATCTGCCTGATTTTGTGATTTTGTTTTAAATGGTAGCCTAAATTAATGTAATATTGACCTCATCCCTGCTATTGAGGTAGTGGGAGGCATGTTGGGCTAACTCGCATGAAGTAAGAAGACAGTTATAGCGTGGCAGTTAAGGGAACGGACCTGCGACCAGAAGGTACAGGTACCCTAAGTATGGTACCGTCCCTCCCTCCCGAATCAGGAGATGAATAAAGTGTAAAAAGAAAAAATCTAAACTACATGCATGACAGCCACATGTTGTTGTCAAGTTCTACTAAAAGAAAGTAAAGCAATACTCCTGGTTGGGTTTGTGTGCATATGCTTCTGCAAATCTTCCTGAAGCCGAGTCATGATTCCCAAGTCTGGTTTTAGCTGTTTAATTCTAATTAGACATTGGCAGCCATTTTGTTGAACCAAATTAAACTTGATGATGTTAGCAAAGGTCTAAGCATGCCAAATTAAAAACTACAGCTGAACTGGTTGTTGGGACAGAGAAATGCATAATTTCTTGAAATGCAACCAGAGATTGTCATAGTGATTCTACAGGTTTAGTGTGATTCATGCCCCCTTGTCACAATATCCTGGCAATATAAAACCCCAATTTTTGCATTTATTAGGGAGCGCTACACTACAAATGAGCATTTATGAACTGGGTTGATGCACCTAAATAACGTCCCATACGATGCAATATCCTACAACAACAGCCTCACAGAAGGTGCCATATACAGACTTACGAGGCAACAAAACTATTAATTACTTTTAAAACATCCAGGGTATACTATTACTAGTAGCCTACTATTACTACTACAGGGTATATGTTCTTTACAACTAAACCCCTTGACACACAAGGTGCCTTCTCTTGGCTGTGAGTAGCAGCTAATATAGGCTACAGGCTTTAGTCTTATTCTGACGTTGAGGACCACACTCGAATGAGTCAAAGTATCGTGAATCAAGTGAAACCAAAAAAACATTCTTTGATTTAAAATTACGATGTACTTACGTTTCGATGAGAGGGACGCTGTCCTCCCAGCAGGCTGCCTATTTGTATTTTAAGCAAATTAAACAAGCCTAATGTAGGCTATATAAGCTACCTTATGTCTGTCAAATGAGCAGACCTGGTGCGCTCGTAACGCGTCGCTGTAAGCGCCCGAAAGAGGGGGCGTGATACGAGTGGGCGGCATACTTGAGACACCTTTCAAGCTTTTAAGCCACAATCAGCCCTTTTTGTACACTGACTAGAAATCCATGTTTACCTTGTGCGCATTGGTAATTGCCGACTGGGATACGTTTACAAAGCTGTCACTGTGGCAGACAATGAGGCTGAGCAAATAGTTTTTAGCCTGACGATTGCTCTGTGAAACTTTGTGAAAACGATGCAAACACGTTGGGATATCACTGACTGACGACGAAGTTTGTTTGGAGCAATTTCATTTGTCTTAGCGTATATTAACTGAGTAGCCTAACTAAGCAACATGGCTGGCTAAAGAGCACCAGATAAACGGTTGAACAGATATGTTCGAATCAGTAGCTGTCATTCATCCGCAGTCTTCTCTTTAGGTACACTTAGGTAGGCCTACTACCTAATATGGTAATATCATAGACATATCTTCATTTCTATGTCTATGGTAATATGGACATCTAGGCTTTTGTTGTTGTTTTTGTAGTCCAAAATTGACATTACCATAATCAGTTAGCCTTATAACAGTATTAGCCTATACATGTTACAGGTAGGCTTACTTTATATTATATTTTAGATTTCTCAAAACAATGAAAAGTGTTCTTGTTTTAAGGCATAGTAGTTATTGGGTGGATGTGAAAAAAACTGTCCACTTTCTGAAGTATTCTGAATATTTTATTTGCAAAACAATACCCATATGTACAGCAAACTGGTTTTTAGTGACAGTTTTGGACTGGGTGTAGCACACAGTGTACCACTTGGGACGAAGGGGGTGTTTTCAGTGAAAGCTGCATGAGGTTATTTTAGCTCCAGACATGTTTACATTTCTGTGGTCTAGTCTAACTTTCCCTGTTTTTTTTTTTTTTTTACTTTTTCTCATTTCAAAATGCTCCACGATGAGTGCTGGCCCACTGCCCTAAGCAGCCAGACATTCCTCTAGTCTGCCAGTAAGCAGGGAGGAGAAAAAGACTATAATATGAAAGACACATGCAGGGACCCCCACGTCTGACTGGGTCAACAGTGACACATTAGGCACGTCATCATGTTTTTCCACACTTTTCAAGAGATTAAAGAGAACCTAACAACATTAAAAACAAGCTAATCCCAAACCGAACAACATTAAAAAACAACCTAATCCCAAAATATAACAAACTGATATGATATTAGGCAGAGAAGCTCCTTTCAGACGTTTCAAAATCTCATTAAAGACAAAACAACCTAATCCAAGAATATAATAACCTGATATAACTGTTGTTGTGATGCTGCACTGCATATTAGTGTAACCAGTATTATGAATTTTCAATGTATTCACATGTATGCCTGCGTAAAAAATAGCCTATTGAGGGCCTATTACTTTTGATTTGACAGTTTAGAGAATTGTATTTCTACAAAAGGCGTTTATGATGAAGGTATTACTATATGTTATTTTGTGAGATATCTAAAATTTAAGGGATGGTGGCTTAAAGCCTTGGTATAAACGTCAAAGTTTTTCATATATGTAAATCAGCGACATCTAATGGTACGATTGCAAAATAAAGCCCACTCATAGCCTACAGATGAACTGATAATGTGTATATGTTGTATTTTTCAGTGTTATGTCCTCTGTGGACAGTTAACTTGTTATTTGTCAGGCTATACGGTAGTCTACATTACAAATGTCAACTCTAAACGGTATGTATATATTTTTGTAGATATATTGCCATTAGGGGCAGCAGATTTATGTTATGTAAAAGCATCTCTCTCTCTCTCTCTCTCTCTCTCTCTCTCTCTCTCTCTCTCTCTCTCTCTCTCTCTCTCTCTCACACACACACACACACACACACAATTGGAAAATTTGCGCTTTATGTTGCGCAGTTTATGACTAGACAAGTGGGGAATGGGAAAAAGTTATTAAGAGGTCAATATTTTAAGCGATTTTAATGCAGACCTGTTTTACTTAATGGTAGCTACTATTTCACCAACTAAACTTTCTCGGTCTTGCAAACTTCCACTCCCTTCTTCAAATTCACGAGGATTGCACATTTCCTGTCAACTTTTATCCAATAAAATCTTCTGTTGTTTATGTTAGCATATTCATGAACTATTTTGCATTGCAAATGATCATCAGAAGGCACGCGATTGCAGAGCTCTATTTCTTTCCATCTGACTCACCTGGTCCCGTTTAGCTATAGGCGCTGGGGTGACTGGGAATTCTCTTTAGTCGCAGTTCGAGTTCAACCGTGGATCTTGTTGGTCTCGGATGGACGTTTACTCACTGATGGGATGTATTATTGATGTCTTTATTTGAATGATTCAAAAGCAGGAAACCTGGAGCTCGCACTCAGTAAAAGTTGAAAAAAGAGAGAGATGTCCATCCAAAAGTGGGTTTAATGGTCTTCACAAGATGCCGTGCTATTTACAAAGGTGCAAACGTTTCGAGTGACCCCATCCTCAGTGCAAAACCAGAACAAACATTCACAGTAGTTTAAGAAGGATATGACATCAGAAACTAGGTGGCAATCCATCTAGAACAGCCAATCAGGACACAGTCTCAATAATGAGTGATTCACAGCCGGCTGGAGTGGCCATGCCACACAGAAGCCCTGCAAGATTACACACCACATCTTCACTTCTATGAAACCTCATTACATGTCAAAAATCACAATCTGCATATATATACACAAGTCAATCATTGCAAGTAACAGAAATCATAAGTCCAAATCCTCATTCAAGCCCTTTGGGGACAATGTTTGCATGTAAAAAATCCATTTGGCTTCACATGGAAGTAGTTTGGTTTCCACGTCACGGTTTCTGCGGCTGGGAACCAAACGATCCATCCCCATGAACTGTAATTGTGACATGGTGTGTGATGCTGTGGAGAAGTGTCTAGCAATAGGTGACTTGACGTCATTCCTGGAGATGGCGCTCCTGTGTTCATTTATCCGGACTCTCAGTTGACGGTTGGTCTTGCCAATGTACTGTAGTCCACAAGGGCATGATAGTAAGTAAACAACACATGAGGAACTACACGTGATAAACTTGTTAATCTTGTATTCTTTGCCAGACACATTGCTCCTAAACTTGCCATTTTTCTTGCTGCCTGAGATGGTGCAAGACACACAGTTGCGGCAAGGAAAAAACCCCACAGCATCATCCAGTCGGTCTTTTGGTTTTTTTGACTGGTCAAAAGTGTCAGCATGGACTAAAATGTCCCTGATGTTTCTAGACCTGGAATGGGTGAATAATGGAGGATCTTTGAACAGGGTTGAACAAATGGGATCTGTATTGAGCACGTTCCAATGTTTTTCGATAATCTGTTTGATTTGACTGCTCAGAGGTGTGTAAGTGGTGCAGCATATCACTGAATGTTCTTTGTTTTTCTTCTTGGTCAGAGTACCCATATGTGCCTGATTTACTTTGGCCAGTGCCTGGTCTAATGTTTTTCTGCTGTAGCCCCTGTCCAAGAATTGTGTATACATTTTATCAGACTGAATCTGGAAATCATGGTCATCACTGCATATTCTCCTAACCCTCAGAAATTGGCTGTATGGCAGTCCCTGTTTCAAGGAGAAAGGGTGAAAACTAGAAGCATGCAATATGCTGTTCTTATCGGTGGGTTTAACATAAAGGGAGGTGTGTATGGAATTGTTATCAAAAATAATCCAAGTGTCCAAAAAGCTGACTTTGTGTGGGTCACATTCCATGTTGAATTGGATTGTGTTGTGCAGGCAGTTCATGTATAGCAGAAAACAGTCAAGAAGGTGTTCAGAGCCCTGTCACACAAGAAGACAGTCATCTATGTACCGCTTGAAGAAAAAGATGTTGGATGAGAAGGGGTTGTTGGAATAGATGTATTGTTCTTCCAACATGCCCAAAAAAAGGTTAGCAAAATCAGGAGCAAAAGCAGCACCCATGGCAACCCCCATCTTCTGCAGATAAGTCTTGGCCAAAAAGAAAATAGTTCTTACTCAAGACTATTTCTGTCAGGTCCAGAATGAATTGAGTGGGGGGAGTTCCATTGCCCCGTCTGTCCAAAAAGTGTTTGAGTGCCATAAGCCCACTGTGATGTGGAATGTTGGTGTATAGGGATACAACATCCATGGTGGCGAGCCTAATGTCATGTCCAGTTACATTCACATGTGAGAGCTGGTTGATAAGGTCACCCGTGTCTCTAATGTATGAGGGTAGATCAGTCACAAGTGATCGAATGTGATGGTCAATGTATTTGGAGAGGGGCTCAGTCAGAGAGTTGTTACTGGACACTATAGGGCGTCCCTTTGGAATTTGTGTGAACTGCTTATGCACTTTGGGCAAGGTATATATTACAGGAATTGTTGGGTGCTCATTAGTGAGAAATTTCTTTTCTGAGCTCGTGATATGTCCAGCTGAAAGAGCTGCATCCAAAAACGTACTGATTTCCCTCTTGAACTTGGTTGTGGGATCACTGGGAAGCTTGCTGTATGCTTCTGTATCTGCCAATTGTCTCAAAATCTCTGTCTCATAATTGACTCTATCCATGCAGACCAGGCCTCCTCCTTTGTCTGCACCTTTAAAGATTATGTCTATCTCTTTAGAGAACCCCTTTCTTGATTATCCAGGTTGGAGTGGTGTTTAGGGCCTGCACTCTGTCTCTGAAATACAACATTGACATCTCTTTCCACCAATTTGCAGAATGTATCTATGCTGGGGCATACCACTGGTGGCACAAACTTGCTCTTTATTTTGAAAGGTTGAGAGGTGATATTGCTGAGGTCAATTTCGTCAGTAGGAAGCCGATTGATCTTGTCCTTGCCAAAAAAGTATTTCAGCTTCATGCTACGGAAAAATCTGAAAAGTTCTACTTTGGTCTGAAATGGGTTGGCTGTAGGGTGGGGATGAAGGACAAACCTCTATTCAATACTGAAGTGTCCTTTTCGGAAAAATCTCGACTGGACAGATTGACCATCAGGCTCACCTCCTGCGCCCCCTTGTGGCAGATTGGTTTGTGGCTCTTCCTGCCCCTCCTGCCACGCCGTCTGGGTTTCTCTTGGTTCTGGCGGGATATCGTCGTCCCCTTGGATCTGTATAGTCTAAAAAATCACAGTCAGAATCTGAAGGAAAATCAGAGATGCTGGATGCAGATGACTAGCCATCTTTACCTGATCGTCTAGCTTGAGAGGAGGCGTGGGGGTTCTGAGCAAGCCAGGGGTACACCATGCCTTCTTTGTAGTCCATGGTGTCTCTTTTGAATTTGTTGAGCTTGTTCCTACGCAACTCCTGTGTATACCTTTCAGTAATTCCTTTCAACTCATCTTTCAGTTTGTTCAGGTCTGTTTTAGACATCAAGGATGTGTGTGTGTGTGTGTGTGTGTGTGTGTGTGTGTGTGTGTTGGTTGGTTTTGGTTGCAGGGCCAGGCGATCCTCTCTTCTAAGCCCCGGGCACGGGCACAGGCATACAACAGCCTGGTCTTTGTGTGATATCAAATTTAAATAAAAAGAAATATTTATTTGGAAACACAAACAACACCTTGTCTCTATGTGTAGATGAACTGGCATTGTCTGGTGTTCTTAAATGTAGTTTCCTTCCTGGTTACAGTTGCTCCTGTAGGCATATCTCCTCTGGCATAGTTGACATACTAAAACCTAGATTACACTGAATTGTATTTAGAGTGACCTTAAGTAAATTAGATACAGGGGCAGTCCCCCTGGAGCAATGAGGGGTTAGATGCTTTGCTCAAGGGCACCTTAGCCATGGATGAGGGTGCAGGAGAGCGCTGGTTATTCACTTCTTTACCCACATTGTTTTTCTACTGATACGGGATATCAAACCTGTGAGCCATAAGGCCACAGCTGCGTATGGACACAGATATCTTTGTTCATCTGCTACACTGGGTTAATTCTACATAATAAATAATTATAACTACACTATAGACTGTGCTAAAATGCCATAAAGATCATACCAAATTGTGCTGATTATACTGTACTACATTTTGTTTAAAGTGATCCACTATTCAACATAGAACACTTAATTTACACAAAAACATATATTTATATTTATATATATTTTATATATATCACAAACGTATATTAAAAACAGTAGTAATACTGGAAACAGACAGATCAAACATCCTGTAAGTGATAATCATGATCCAAAGCATTATTTTAAAATTAAATCAATCATTAGGAGTCGACATAAATGTAGAAAAATTATAATATTTATTTATTACAAAAGTGTTTTGTGAATTTAGACACCATATGAACTGAAATCGTAAAAAGTGAAATGTGAGCTTAAATGTAGATGCATAAAATAATGAGGTGTGTTTGTAAGATGCTGCTATGTATAAAAAAGAGTTGAGTTTGCACACAACAATGTGTGTGACTTAACTGCATCTAGGAGTGAAGTGTTACTCTGAGAGATCCACAGAAGTCTAGTAACGAAACCACACTGAAGTTGACCAGGCTGCTATATGCTTTGTCCTCCTATGCCTGGTAGGGAGTCAAGGCTCACTATCTTGGAATAGAATAGAACAGAACAAAATAGAATAGGCTATATGGCTTCTTGAATCAGTCTATCATCAGATAAATCCTGTCTATTTTCAAGTGTCTTTTCTCCTACTGAAATTAAAAACAAAATGTGCACCATTCAGTCACAAAATCAGTCATATTTTCAGTTCAAGAAAAATGTCTATTTTAAAATTCACCTAATATAATGTGTGAACATTTCAAGACCAGGTGGATATATGGGAATTGCCATAGAAAACCTTATTGGCCTGTGACGCTTACTGAGATGTATACATGACAGCATTGATTTTAGACCCACAGTTAAAATAAGACAAATGCATGTGAATGCAGTAAAAAGAAAATGATACAATCTGTCAAATTAGGTGTGCCTCTTATTTAACATGATGCTGTTGGTGCACATACTGCATTAATAGAAAAACAATACACAGTGACTCACTGTTTCAATTTACATTACTATATATTGGTACCCACAGGTACATTTGGTTTGCAGTAGAGTCCTCATACACTTGCACTTTGTGAGGTAAAATAATTAAATTCATTGTATT
This sequence comes from Setipinna tenuifilis, assembly GCA_030347295.1. NCBI lineage: Eukaryota > Metazoa > Chordata > Actinopteri > Clupeiformes > Engraulidae > Setipinna > Setipinna tenuifilis. Next base: position 31,125,651 of record CM059272.1, read on the forward strand.
AATTTGATGTATTATTAGTAATATTGCATAGAAATGATACAGTCGTGTGTGGTCTAATTTGTGACAAAGCTGTAATAACTGTCCTGACACCATTATAGTTGTGTCATGAATACTTACTTTTGACCCAAAATAAAGTGGAACATTTGGGATTCTTCCTTAAAATGTCAATTATTGTACTGTCATGTATTTCTGAACATTTACATTGACCAACTTGGTTTGTAATAAGACCAATTTAAACTAATATGATCAACAATTCACAGTCAATAGTTAAAAACATTTCATAGATTAATATTTATCACATTTCTACCCAGGAATGAGGCGGCACACATTTGTTTTAATATGTGAACATGAAAATGACAACAGGTAAATCAACATCACACTATTGTATTGCATCACGCCTGTAACTATATGTATATATATATATTTTTTTTTTTTTTTAAACTCTCTGCATCGCTACGTACATATTTGCAACATTTGCTTCCTCAGTGATGAACTTACAGTATACTGCTCAATTAAACTTTCTTTGTTTGCACTCATTAAGCATTTACCATTAGCTATTATGGGGAAAACCCGACAACACAGTAAACAGTGACCACATAAAGATGTTATAATATCTGCTGCAATGCACATTGTTAATCATGAACCATGAACAGTTTTGTGTTCCTACATTTCTGATCTACCAAGTTTACTATGTTGCACTGTGTTATTAGCCAAATTATCTGCAAACATCTGAAAATAACAACACGTGAATCTCTAGTGCTTTCACACCATTACCCCATAGTTATGTTTCTGGATTATGTAGGTGTGGAACACAGTTGACATAGTCAAAGGTCACGGGTCAAATTGAATTTGTCTTCAAGTAAATTTTCTAATTTAAAATGACAGAGTACCAGCTCGATTTTGTTTACTTCTCTTTGTTATAAATTGTTACCGTTATAACAATCAAATCAGAAATTAACCATTTATATACTATGATGCTACATCGCAATTGCATGCTAACTGAACACTAGGCTACTCCTACTTTGACATTAGCATCCCTTCTCAATAGTGCCACTTAATAATAATAATAATAATAATAATAATAATAATAATAACACTCAATAACATTAAGCTGTGTTTGGAGCATAGATAGTAGAAGAAATAGAGGAAGGAATAGAGAGATAGTGTCGCTTTTAATGTGACCAGATAAAGCCAGATTTTCGATTTTTCAAATTGGTCACCAGGCTGCAAGCTCGAGACCCAGACTGGTGACGTTGAGTAGTAGATGCTCAATCACAAATCAGACGGCATACAATAATTTTCTTAATGAATATATTTTACCATCATAAGTGCAATCGCACTAACTTGGTGGAAAGTGGAAGGCCAATATTGTACTTCGGGACTTGATTCTTCTTCTACTAACTTTGGTTCCAGGCAATCTAGCAAGTTAGCATGTCAAGGGAGCTAGCTAGTTAACGTGTACATACAAGGCTGGCGTTTAGCTTAGCTTAGCCATCTTTCTTTGGGCTTCACTTGCATCGAATGGTAAAGATCCATAAAGATAACGAAAAACAAAAAACAAACTCAATGCTAACTTTGTGGGAAATGTTGCTGGAACCGATTCCCCTACATGAACAGAAATCTAAATGCGCATGACTATGGCTATGGATTGTTATTTAACAGTACGATACATTTTTTCCTGTGCAACCATAGACAGTAAAAGAAATGGACTGAGGTATGGCGTCATTTTTAATGTGACTGGATGAAACCAGATTTTCAAACCAGGCTACTACGCAAGCTCGAGAGCTAGCCTGGTGACATTGGCCAACAAAGCCTAATACAATAAACTGACTAGTAGATGCTCAATCACAAATCAGATGGCAGACGATAATTTTCTTAATGAATATAATTTTACCATTATCATATGTACAATCATGCCAACTTAAGTGGAAGGCTACACATTTTATGGCATGTGCTGTGCTTTTAGATGTCTTTGTGCTGGTTGTGCATGACATATTTTGTGCAGTTCCCACCTTCTTGGTCCAAAATCTTGGCAATACAAAGTCCCAATTTGTGCATTTAACTATATCACTAGGTGGCACTATGCTTCAGATGTTTATGGGCTGGGTCGATAGGACTCTGTAACACCAACATATCACAAAAATTTCTTGTTGTGGGTGAAATGTTGAGTTATTCAGCAAAAACTGAGTGCGTTCACATGGACAAGTCGAAACCGATTGGAACTGGTTTGGGATTGTACCGGCTTCATGTGAACGGGGATACGACTGGTTTGGAATTGGTTTTTGGAAAACCAATTGCGACGCCAGGCCTGGGCTGTTTCCAAACCACTTGGACTGCCATGTGTACGGGGATCGGATTGGTTTCGGGTATTGCGCATGTATCAACGAAATAAAAAACGCAGTTTGTTCCTTCATACGGACTTTCTAACACAGCAGAATGCACAACACATACGCGAACGCGTCAAACTCCTGGAACACCATCTTTGTATGCCGCCAGAAAGTTTGTTTATTGTCTTTATTTAGTAGGAACAGTGCAGAGCCCATAGAAGATGTGCCAGAGTATTACGTTTTTGTTTAGACCACCTTATTGTTTAAGTGGGTAATAATTTCAGGTGAAAGGAGGAGGCTATGTAAATACATTTGCACTGACTGACTTGTAAGATTTTCTTTAGCCACTGTTTTGCGATGTGGAATAACCGGAATGAGAGGTGAAAAGTTCAGTCTCCTCTACGTGTCGTCTGTATGCACTGTAGGCATATGTGTGCATTGCTGTAGTTTGCTGTTGCGTATCTTACCTACGTAGCAGCTTTGTTGTGGGCAAATGTTTACTCGTGTTATGTCCATTATTGTAGTTATGTCGTTAGTCGCGTTATGTCCAACATTGTAGCAGCTAGCGTTGTAAATCTTATCAGCCTGGGTCGGCACAGTTTGACCGATATCTTTGGCATTTTTTGCCCAAACAACACGAAATGTGGCACTGCACACACTGGTAACATTATGATGACGCCATCCAAATTTGAGATCAAGCGGATGAGTGGTTCAAGAGTTATGCGTGAAACAGACGTTCCTTGCATTAAAAGATAATAATAGAAAGAAAGAAGTTGACAACAGCGCCCCCCACCTAGCGTAGCGGAAAGGGCCATCTCTCTGACCGAATCCGCTTAGACGAACTGCATGTGAACAAGGATTTGGGGACAGACCACCCGTTGGGAAGCAACACCCAAACCAATCCCAAACCAAACCAATCCCACCATGTGAACGCAGTCACTGTTGCCAGTTTCCCCTTCTTTGACGGACACTGGCACAGCAGGGGGGTGGCCCTTGGGGGCCAAAAGCTTCCAGTTGCTCAAAAAGTTCTAGGACTACATGCCTGCAAAGATTCATGTTCCCCAGAGTTCCAATGTCTTGGCAATCATTGATGAAAAATCGGAGGAAAAAGAAAAAAAGTTGCGGCAACACTAATGACCACTTTCGCTACTAGCAGCAGTCATAGCGCGTTGCTCTGTTTCTGGCCAAAAATACTGACATCTCAACAATGTTAGCCCCTATACCCAGCAAGTAGACTACACTTTGAGACTTTGAACTTAACAACCAACTTATGTTGTCTGCGTGTCACATTATGTTATGTAGCCTAACGTTAGTCATCAAAAGCAGCACAAAAAATGCACCTTTCAAGACACATCTCTTGTATAATCAAATAAGGATTATCCACCAATTGTTTTATGAATATTTATTTAAAGTGTTATCATAACAGAAATGTATAACATCAGTTTCTGTCATGTTAGGATCATGGGGAGAAAATTAAAGTGGCAGGTGCCTAATTAGGTGTCTGACTATAAGAACGTCTCCACCTGCAAACAAACTACAATGTAGCCTAAGTACAGACGTTTTAATGGTATTCTAAATAGCACCTAGCATCTAAAGTCTACTGCTTGGGAATACTTTGGCTTTCTGGTTAAACATTGCAACAGAGAAAGACAGGTGGATAAAACGATGGTGGTGTGCCGACACTGTTCAGCTGAGATGTGGTATGTTTCCGGCAACATGACAAACATGCTAACTGACCTGAAACGGCACCACCCAAGTGGAAATAATAAACACACAAATAAACTTTTGCAAATTGTTCCCATACTGTACAGAAAATGAACCGAACCGTGACCTCAAAACCAAGGTGTGTGTCAAACCATAATTTTTGTATGTTGTTACACCCATGAGACACCCATGTCAAGTTGACAATACCCGAATGCCAAGTCATTAACAGTAATAAAGTGTCATGTCATTATGTATAGGCACCTTCAAGTAAAGCATTACCTAATGTTCTCTTCTGGTACTAAGTTATCGTGCGCTAACTAGAGGAGTGGCTAATGCTGCATACATTCTGCAGCTATTGACGATGTACTTTTCAGTAGACTTAGTATGAAGATCATTCCACTTTGCTGAAAGTTGGTGATGCATATGCTATAGGTTTTTCTTTACACCATCAGGCAGCATGTGCAAGAACCAGCTTCGACCCCAAAAAGTGAAGCACCACAAGCAAGGTGGATGGACAGCTCAGGACTGTAGTAGGTCAGTACTTCCTGTGATACAATGAGTGTTTTAATTTTCTACAGTGTGGACTCATAGGCTGATGTTCTTTTTGAGCAGTACATTCAGTGGTTTATATGGCTGAAGTATTTATCAGACTCCTGGGGAAACAAACTATTCCCTTGCATAGAATTGGGTATTTCTCCACAGAGTGCTGGGTTGAAGGTGACTCTTACTGTGACATCCTTTTTGCTGACAGGCACCATCACTGTCGCTCAGTCATTATGCTTCACTAGTGTGATCACTTTAAAGCTCAGTCAAAGTTCAGTTTCAGCTACTGTAAGTCTCCACGCAAGGTCGATATGCATAAGGCACGTTATGATTCACCTCATCCCCACATACAAATCCAAATCGGCAAAGCCCGTGGTCAGGACGGTGAGAAAATGGACAAAATGAGGCGAAGGAAGAGTTGCAGGACTTTTTTGAATGTACAGACTGGAGCGTGTTTAAAGATGCCACGGATGATCTGGATGAGCTGACAGACACTGTGACATCCTATATTAGTTTCTGTGAAGATGTGTGTGTACCAACAAAGTCTTTTCGAGTATTTAATAACAAGCCATGGTTCACAGCTAAACTAAGCCAGCTACTCCAGGCAAAGGAGGAGGCATATAGGGCAGGAGATCACTCATTATACAAATCTCTCCGGAACGCACTGACCAAAGAGATCAAAGCTGCTAAAAAGAAGTACTCAGCCAAGTTGACAGACAAGTTTTCAGCTAACAAACCAACAGAACTGTGGAGAAGTCTTTAGAATTTCACCAACTACAGGCGGCCATCCCCCAGTGTTGAAGATAACCATCTACTTGGTGAGGAGCTTAACAACTTTTACTGTTGGTTTGATATTGGGTCAGTCAGTTCCATCACCCAGCTGATCCAGGATATAACCACCAACACCCATCTGGCAACCCCTTCCCTCCCTGCTACACAATCCACACTCATTATACAGGAGGAAGCAGTCTGCCACCTCTTCCAGAGACAGAACATCCGTAAGGCACCAGGACCAGATGGAGTAACACCTTCCTATTTGAAAATCTGTGCTGTCCAACTCGCTCCAGTCTTCACAGAAATTTTCAACACATCACTGGAGTTGTGTAAAGTCCCGTCCTGCTTTAAAATGTCAACCATCATATCAGTCATATCAGTGGACTAAACGACTACAGACCTGTGGCTTTGACCTCAGTCATCATGAAGACCTTTGAACGCCTTGTCCTGTCCCACCTGAAAAGCATTGTAAGCCACCAGATGGACCCCCTACAGTTTGCCTATAGGGCCAACAGGTCAGTGGAGGACACAGTGAACATGGGGCTGCATTTCATACTGCAACATCTTGACCAACCAGGGACGTATGCCAGAATTCTATTTGTGGACTTTAGCTCAGCGTTTAACACCATCATACCTGACATCCTTATTACCAAGCTCTCTCAGCTCACTGTATCTCCTGCTATTTGTCAGTGGATTTACAGCTTCCTGACAAACAGGAGCCAGCATTTTAGGCTGAAAAGTGTCACCTCTGGTGCAAGGACTATCAGCACAGGAGCTCCACAAGGGTGTGTTCTTTCCCCTCTGCTCTTCTCCCTCTACACCAATGATCCAGCAGTAAAATTCCTGAAATTTGCAGATGACACCACTGTAATTGGGCTCATCGAAAATGGAAATGAGTCTGCATATGGGTGTGAGGTTGAGAAGCTGGTGCTCTGGTGCAGTCAGCATAACTTGGAGCTAAATCCAACTAAGACTGTTGAGATGATTGTGGACTTCAGGAAGAACCCCTCAGTGCTACCGCCTCTCATTATATCAAACATCCCTGTATCAATAGTGAATACATTCATTAAGTTCTTGGGATCCAACATCTCCCAAGATTTGACATGGGAAATAAACATAAACAACATCCTAAAAAAGGCTCAGCAGAGGATGTACTTTCTACGTCAACTGAGTAAGCACGGCCTACCACAAAATCTCTTAGTCACGTTCTACACAGCAACAGTTGAATCCATCCTCTGCACATCCATCACTGTCTGGTTTGGGGCAGCAACAAAAAAGGACAGATGCAGACTACAGCGTACAGTCAGGTCAGCAGAAAAGATCATTGGTGCCCCCCTTCCCTCCTTACAGGACCTTTACTCTTTTGCTCCCTTTTGCATTATTTTTTCATCACTTTTTTCTCTTTCTTCTTCTTTTAAATTTATTTTTATCACATATACTATATATATATTTTTTTAATCAATTTTATTATATTTTTGCACTTACTATTTTTGTACTTTTTGCACTTTTTCAAAAGAGAGACACTGCGGACTGAAGTCAAATTCCTAGTATGTGCAAGCATACTTGGCCAATAAATCTGATTCTGATTCTGATTCTGATGTAGTGCGCAAAATGTGGGGTCCACTGTTAAGACTAAAAGCCAATTACAGAGGAAAAAAGTAACTAGCACGGCTCTATGAAATATTGGACCAGCTTACCATACAAGTCCATATCAGCTTGCCATTCATGCCCATCTTTAAAGCAGCACTATGCAACTTTGAGTGCTTTTTTCAACAGAGCTTCCCCTAGTGTCTCCAAGTACATAGACACCCTTCCCCTTACCCTGTGCATGTGTTTTCAACTCAACTGATCCCAGAATTCCAAAGTTGTCATGTTATGTAGGTAAGTAAAGTTTGACGTGATCCTGCTTGCGATATTCAAGACGAGATATTGTGAGTCTGAGGGTGCCAAGATGAACACCGAGATATTGCAAGCATGGTATTCTGTCCAAATACAGTGGGAGCAGTTGAGAAAGTCTTCATCCACCTGGTAATGACTTAAGCATCTAACAACTTATGAAGATGAATAATTAACTCGAAAAAGTTGCACAGTGCTGCTTTAAAGTAACAGCAAAACTTTAGAAGAACTGGCAACGACTGTTGAGCCAACTTTATCATCATGTATCAGCGGCTTACAGCTTTTTAAACTTGCCTTTCCCTACATGTGCTGGTGTGATTGTCCTCCCGTTTTGATCTTTTTCGATTTTGAAAAAGGACCTTTGATAAAATTGTTCCAAGGCTCTTAAGTGTGTGCTGTATGTTTCTGAGTTTGGCATAGGCTGCAATGACACTACTCAGGCAATGGTTAACCCTTGCTCTATCTCAAAATCAGCTACTGACAACAGTACACTTCATTGTAATGCACTGTCTGAACTATGTACGATTTAGTTCTGTCTCAAATCACACACAGGTTGTGCACTTATCGGAAATGACGAGCGCAACATTTTGCCACGCAGAAATGCACAATATTTGACCACAGTTTAACACCCCACAATATGCTTTGTCCTGGGCCTAACACAACACAGTGGGGTGATGCAAGATTGCTGCAGACTGCATTAAAAACCAGTTAATTCTTTGATTCCTTTGGAATTGTACGGGTCCAATGTTAATTCTTTCAAATGTAAAGTTATTCTTAGCATTTGTTTTGTCTAAGGACAAAGGAAGTTTTGCTTTTGCAAGCATTGGTTTGTCTGTTTGTTAGTTAGCAACTTAATGCAAGAAAGTAATGAACAGTTTTGCATAACATTTTCAGAGAAGGTTGGGAATGGGGCAATACATTTCTTTAAAGGATTCTTTATGGCCGGCATCTTTAAGCCCACCTGTCTAGCCATTTATTCACTTTCATGCAATCTGAGCTTGCGTGTTTTGTTGGCCCACATGATCCCACGATGTGCATAGATTCTGCCTTATATTTAGAATAGCCTTGATTCTCAAAACAGACTTCATGGAAACATTGGCCACAACCATTTATCTATGTTTGTCCATTAGCTGATGAGCTGTTGGAAAGGTAAATGCCAGCCAGTGGGTTCTTTGTGGCTCTGCCAGTGCCTTGGGCAAAGCATGCAAAGTTGCTCCTCGTTGCAGAGTCTATTGGTATTATTTGAGAATCGTGTATTGATGATGTTAATTGCCCAGCAGTGTGCAGGATCCAGACATTGAGGTTAGACTCAATCATAATAAAAGTACATAGAATAGTCTAACATACCTAAAATGATCACCCTAATAAAAAATGGTATACCCAGAATTCTACAACTGTCTCTTTGACATGGTGAAAACAACGAAGCTACATTATGTAGGGCATCCTGCTTTTTATATTGTGTGCATTTGCAGGGGAGGGGTTACATTAAGTGGGTTAAGCTTGTGTAACAGAGTGAATAAAATGTTCTGGAATTGTGTTAAATCCTGCATAAATGGGTTGAGACTTTTATTTTATTTATGTAATGTACAGTTTTACATTGTGGGATTCGTGCAGCAGGAAGAACTTTCCATGCTGCAGGTAGGTTGGGCTATCGTAGGTTATTTAGCATTTGTGAGCTACAATGACTGCGTTCACATGGTGGGATTGGTTTGGTTTGGGATTGGTTCACAACGGGTGGTCTGTCCCCCAAGTCCCTGTTCACATGCAGTTCGTCTAAGCGGATTCGGCGAGAGTTCCGGCCCTTTCCGCTACGCTAGGCGGGGGCGCTGTAGTCAACTTCTATCTTTCTATTATTATCTTTTAATACAAGGAACGTCTCTTCCACGCATAACTCTTGAACCACTCATCCGCTTGATCTCAAATTTGGACTGCGTCATCATAATGTTACCAGTGTGTGCAGTACCGAGTTTCGTGTTGTTTGGGCAAAAAATGCCAAAGATATCGGTCAAACCGTGCCGACCCAGCCATGACGACCCAGGCTGATAAGATTTACAATGCTAGCTGCTACAATGTTGGACATAACGCGACTAACGACACATAACTAAAATAATGGACATAACACGAGTAAACATTTGCCCACAACAAAGCTGCTACGAAGGTAAGATGTATCTTATCGTATACGCAACAGCGACTACAGCACTGCACACATATGCCTACAGTGCATACAGACGACAGGTAGAGGAGACTGAACTTTTCACCTCTCATTCCGGTTATTCCACGTCGCAAAACAGTGGCTAAAGAAAATCTTACAAGTCAGTCAGTGCAAATGTATTTACATAGCCTCCTCCTTTCACCTGATATTATTACCCACTTAAACAATAAGGTAGTCTAAACAAAAACGTAATACTCTGGCACATCTTCTATGGGCTCTGCACTGTTCCTACTAAATACAGACAATAAACAAACTTTCTGGCGGCATACAAACATGGTGTTCCAGGAGTTTGACGCATTCGCGTACGTGTTGTGCATTCTGCTGTGTTAGAAAGTCCGTATGAAGGAACAAACTGCGTTTTTTATTTCGTTGATACATGCGCAATACCCAAAATCAATCCGATCCCGTTCACATGGCAGTCGAAGTGGTTTCGAAAGAGCCCAGGCCTGGAGTCGCAGGGGGATCACGAAAACCAATTCCAATCCAAACCAATACCCGTTCACATGAAGCTGGTACGATCCCAAACCACTTCCAAGTGGTTTCGACTTGTCCATGTGAACGCACTCAGTGTGACTAGCCTGGAATTCGACTACTATATTCTAGTTGCAATACCAGTAGTGGCCACTTGAGGGGAGTCGTTAGTTTTGCATAAGCGCTGTTTGCGCAGATTTTACATTGAAAATGGATGAAGCAATCACTACGTGCACATGGTAGGATCAAGGGGGCAGGAATGAAGGGGCCAGACATAGACGCAGAAGTTGAAACACCCATGGGGCGAAAAAAAAGAAACGGAAAGGGCCCAGTAGACTTAAGCATTCCAAAGGCTTCTATTTATTTTAACGTCACTTTGTGCATAAAATAACTTCACATAGGAAGGAAGCATGCCATACTTTGATGTTGGCATTGTTGGACACTGGAGAAACCACTGCAAGACATACTGGCCTCGATCGGACATCTGTCACGTCATTGTAAGAAAAGTTTTTCTGAAATTATGCTAAAAATTACGTCACAAACTAAGCAACGGCTAGTAACTTTCTGTCGCACAGGAGAAAATTTACCATACTGTTTAAATAACAAGCCATAGCCATACATTGCTTAGTTTCCTGTTCATGTCAGGGAAACATTTCCAGTAACATTTCCCACAAAGTTTAAGGTTTTTTTTTTTTTTTGAGTGACAGTTATCTTTATGGATCTTTACCATTCGATGCAAGTGAAGCCCAAAGGAGGATGACTAAGCTAAGCTACATGCTAGCCTTGTATGTACCTGTTAACTAGCTAGCTCCCTCGACATGCTAACTTGTAAGATTGTTTGGATCCAAAGTTAGTAGAGGAAGAATCAAGTCCTGAAGTACAATATTAGCCCTTCACTTAAGTTATCATGATTGTATTTATGATGATGTAAAAATAACATAACAGGATAACAGGATAACAGGATTTTATTTGTCACATGTGTTCTTGTGCTGGCACAACACACAGTGAAATGGGTGCTGTGACTACTCCCTTTGTGTAAAAATAATAAATAATAGAAAAATAAAAGAGGTGTCCTAAGTATTTAAAAAGCGTATGGCTTGAGGGAAGAAACTCCTGCGTAGTCTTTCTGTCCTGCACTTTATTGAACGTAGACGTTTCCCAGAGGGCAGCTTTTCAAACATAGTGAAACTGGGATGGTGAATGTCTTTCATTATTCTTTTTGCCCTAGTCTTAGATCTTCTTGAATATATGTCATACAGTCCTGGTAGGCTAGTCCTGGTGATTTTTTCAGCAGAATGTATAATTCTATGCAGGGCGAGCTTATCCTGAGACGTGCAGTTGCCAAACCATGTTGAGATGTTTCCAGAAATTATAGATTCAATAGTGGCAGTGTAAAATGACCTCTGCATCTCAGATGGAATTTTGAACTTCCTTAATCTCCTCAGGTGGTACAGACGCTGTCTTGCCTTTTTCACTATCGAAGAGACTTGTGGTGACCAGGATAGATCCTCAGAGATATTAATTCCTAGGTAGTTGAAGCAGCTCACCCTTTCCACAGGGGCACCATATATTTCTAATTTAGCGTAGTCTGGCTGTTTCCCCCTTCGGTAGTCAACCACCAGTTCTTTGGTTTTGGTGACATTGAGCTCTAGGCTGTTCTCCACACACCATGATGACAGCATCTCAACTTCGTTTAGGTAGGCTGTTTCATCGTTGTTGGAGATGAGACCTACCACCACTGTATCATCAGCAAATTTTACTATACAGTTGGAACTGTGAATGGCTGAGCAGTCATAGGTATAAAGAGAGTAGAGCAGAGGACTGAGAACACATCCTTGGGGCGCGCCAGTGCTGAGGGTGATCACACTTGAGGAAAAGCTACCGATCTTTACTGCTTGAGGTCTATTGGATAATAGGTTGAATATCCATGCACAAAGGGAAGGACTAAGACCAATATCTTGCAGCTTGGCGACTAACTTAGAGGGCACAATGGTGTTAAATGCTGAGCTATAGTCAATAAATAGTAACCTTGCATAGTTACCCTTCCCTTTATCCAGGTGAGAGAGTGTGGAGTGAAGGACATATGAGATGGCATCATCGGTGCTCCTATTTTCACGATAGGCGAACTGAAGGGGGTCTAATGAGCCAGGGACTGATGAGCAGATTATATTTTTAACAAGCTTCTCAAAGCACTTCATTACAACAGATGTTAAAGCAATAGGACGATAGTCATTCATACAGCTTGGGTTGGCTTTCTTTGGTACAGGTATGATGGTTGATCTCTTAAAACAACTGGGAACAGTGGAACTTGCTAAGGAGAGGTTAAATATAGTTGTGAAAACAGGTGCAAGCTCATCAGCGCATGATTTTAACAGTCTTCCTGGAATACCGTCTGGCCCAGCTGCTTTTCTGCTGTTCACTCTCTTAAATACCCTCCTAACGTCATGCTCAGACACTTGCAGTAGAGGACAAAGACTGGTGGTCTGTGTATTAACTTCAACACCAGCACAGTGATTAATGTTGCAGATACTTGCGTTCGTGTTTGTGCTCTCGTTACTGACCTCAAAGCGCGCATAGAATGCGTTGAGATCGTTGACTAGATTTGCGTCCCCGGCCATGGTTAAAGGCGGCTTTTTATAATCTGTGATCATCTTCAGACCTTGCCATACACTTCTGCTGTCGTTGTTACTGAGATTCGACTCCACTTTCTCTCTGTATCGTTTTTTGGCCCGTTTGACTGCTTTTCTGAGCTCATAGCGCGATGATTTATACGGCGCCATATCACCAGATAGAAGACCTTGATTATAAGCAGTTGTTCGTGCATTCAGAGCTTCGCGAATACTTCTGTCAACCCATGGCTTCTGATTTGGATAGATTTTCACAGTTACCGTGGGGATGATGTTAGAGGCCAGTTCCGAGATGAAACACGTCACCACGTCTGTAAATTCGTCTATGTCAACAGAGCTCTCCCGAAACATGTCCCAATCCACCTCAGACAGCGCATCTTGGAGCAGTGCTTCTGAATGATCAGACCATCGTTTGACCTCTCTCGAAGCAGGAGGCTCTTGGCGAAGTCTTTGTATATACTTCGGTAGCAGAAGGATAGCTGCATGGTCAGATTTTCCGAAGGCTGGAAGAGAGGACGCTTTGTATCCATCTCTGAATGGCGAGTAGCAGTGGTCTAAAGTTTTTCTCCCTCTCGTTGGACAAGAGATGTGCTGAAAAAAGTTTGGCAGTACATGCTTCAGATTTGCCTTGTTGAAATCACCGACCACTGTCAGTGCAGCGTCTGGGTGGGCTGTGCGGTGTTTGGAAATTATATCGTGAAGTGATGACAAAGCGGTGGCAGTGTTTGCTTGAGGTGGAATATAGACAGCAACGGAGATGACAGCAGAAAACTCCCGTGGCAGATAAATAAAATATATTAATTAAGAAAATTATTATATGTCATCAGATTTGTGATTGAGCATCTACTAGTCAGTTTCTTTGGCCAACATCACCAGGCTGAGTCTCGAGTTTGCGCAGTAGCCTGGTGACCAATTTGAAAAATCGAAAATCTGGCTTCATCCGGTCCCCATTGAAAACGATGCCATCACTCATTCCATTTCTTCTACTGTCTATGGCAGGAACAGACGTGGAAGTTGAAACATCCATGGGGCCGAAAAAACCCCGGAAAGGGCCCAGTAGCCTTTAGCATTTCATTGATTTTCATTCATTTTAGCATCATTGTGAAACCAAATAACTTTACATTAGAAGCGGAACCTTGATGTTGGTATTGGGGAAACCACAGCAAAACATATTTGTTCAATCAGAAATCTGTCATGTCCTTGCCTTGTAAGAAAAGGTTTTCTGAAATTATTCTAAAACTTACGTCACAAACTAAGTGACGGCTAGTAACTTTCTGTCACAGAGGAGAAAGTTTACCGTACTGTTCGAATAACAAGCCATAGAGCCCGTTTAGTTTTCTGTTAATGTCGGGGAAACATTTCCAGCAACATTTCCCACAAAGGTAGCAATGAGCTTGTATTTTTTTGTAAGAGGAATCATTATTTTTATGGATCTTCGGTGCAAGTGAAGCCCAAAGAAAGATGGCTAGCCTTGTATGTACATGTTAACTAGCTAGCTCCCTCAACATGCTAGCTTGTAAGATTGTTTGGAAACACAGTTAGTAGAAGATGAAGTCCTGAAGTACAATATTAACCGTCCACTTAGGTTAGTGTGATTGTACTTATAATGATGGTAAAAATATATTCATCAAGAAAATTATTTTATGGCGTCTGATTTGTGATTGAGCATCTACTAGTCAGTTTATCGTATTCGGGTTTGTTTGCCAACATTTTCAATGTGACCGGAGGATTTTCGATTTTTTTAATTCGTCACCAGGCTACTGCGCAAGCTTGAGACCCAGTGTAAGAAAAAGGACTTCTTCTCCTCGAAGCAATAATTCCATCTTTATTTACAGGAAAAAGTAGTAGCACAGCATACAAAGATACCAGTGGAAGCATTGGCAGGGGGGTAGCTAAGGGGCTGATGGGTCCAGGATCACCTCCTTCCTGCTGACATGTTAATCTAATACCCATCATCACCTAACAATGGTGGTCCCATCTGAGGGGTAGCTAGGTGGCTCTTGGATCATTTACTTCCCGCAGACACGTTAATTCAATACCCATCGTCATCTAACAATGGTGGTCCCGTCCGAGTTACCCTGGTTCCCCCATTCTAACAATCTCTTCTGGTGTCGATCTTGAACATACAAGCACTGTTGGGTTAGGGTGTCTCTCTGTCTTTTGTGTCTTAGGTCAGACTTAAGGAAATGACTGACTCCTATAATCCAACTAGACCTGTGTAGTCTAATCAGACTTCAAATCAATTCCTACACCAGCCTGGTGACCAATTTGAAAAATCGAAAATCCTGGCTTGACAACAACGCCATCCCTCAGTCCATTTCATCTACTGTCTATGAGTAAGGTCATATTGGATTTCTCCAAATCTTTGCTACCCAGCAGGTGGTCTGTCTCAAAATCTAAGTGCACATGGAGTTTGTGTAATCAGATAATAGTCAGAGACCTGGCCGACTTCGCTACGCTAGGTAGGTGTCGCTGAAGTCCTTTCAACAAGTTCGAACTACTTCTATGTATCTATTTATTATCTATTATCTATTAATGCAAAGGATGTCTAGTTTGTCTGTTCGACGCATAACTCTCGAACCACTCATCCGCCTGATCGTCATCCTAATGTTACGGGTGTGTGCAGCAAGGGCATAGAATTGGCATGGGCAGAGGGGACGCATCCCCCACCAATATCCAGCAATCATTGATTTGTCCCTAAATAATAAGTTGAGCCCTTCAAAAAAAAAAAGATCTGTCATCATCTCATCAGAAATGGCGATGGCAGTTAAAAAGAAGAAGGTGGACATAAGGACCAATTTCAAGAGCAAATGTATGCCTCTGGTGTGCAGTGCCAAGTTTCGTGTTATTCGACCAAGAAATGGCAAAGATATTGGTCAAACAAGCTTCAATTGCCTTTTGTCTTGCGTGCCGCTCTGGCCGTAGTTATGACCAGGCTGATAGGATTTACAAAGCTAGCTGCTAAAATGTTGGACATAACACGACTAACGACACAATGTTGGACATAACACAAGTAAACATTTGCCCACAGCAAGGCTGCTACGCAGGTAAGATACGCAACAGTAAACTACAGCACTGCACACATAGCCCTACAGTGCATAGAGACAACACGTAGAGGAGACTGAACTTTTCACGTCTAAATTCCAGTTATCCCACATCCCAAAACAGCGGCTAAAGAAAATCTTACAAGTCACTCAGTGCAAATGTATTTATATAGCCTCCTCCTTTCACCTGATATCACCCACTTGTGCAAAAAAACATAATACTTGTTACATGTCTTCTACAGGCTCTGCCCTAGTCCTACTAAATAAAGAAAATAAACAAACTCTCTGGTGGCATATGACCAAAGATGGTGTTTGATAGAGCAGCATTCGCGTACATGTTGTGCATTCTGCTGTGTTTGGAAGTCCGTATGAATGAACAAACAGTGTTTTGGTTTCGTTGATACATGCGCAGTGAGCAAATACGATCCGATATCGTGCACAAAGCGGCACCAAGTGGATTAACATCGGCTTAAGCCACAGGTTGCTATCGGATTCGCAAAACCAATCCCTATATGATCTTTAGCCTGTGCACATGAATTCTATACGATCCTAGTCCATTTACAACTGGATTAAGCTTGTCCATGTGCACACAGTGAATGTTTCTCTTTTGTATTATGCAAGTTTTGCAGATTTATTGTCTAATTAATTTTTTTATAGCTGTATATATTTTTTGTACATTAGGTACTGCCCTATACTGTTGCAATGGAGGAATTTATATACATATTTAGATCAGAATTGCAACTTTAAGTATTCACCGCATTACATTTACACACACATATTAACATTCATGTCTAATAATACACTTTTCACTTTTGGAATTTATTTTGTTTATTTTATTAACACACCCCATACTAGTAGTAATTATAATAGTGTTACATAGTCAGTATAGTAGCCTACATTAAGAGCAGGAAGAACTTTCCATGCTGCAGAAGGACCCAATGTATTCCACCCACTGTGTTTCTCAACCCATCTCATGAGAGTCGCCTCAATTTCATCAAATTCACACAACCCAGAGACATAAGGACCAGTAACACTTGCAGATAGTGGTCAATAAAAGCTGGCAAATAGACTAAACTAAACAATCAAATCACAATGAGTCATAGTGTCCTGATAAACTGTAAAAGCCTCAAAAGGGCATTCCATGTGGCTTTGTCAGCATTTGAGAAAGAAGACAAGCTTTACTTTTCTTTAGAAGAAAAAAAAACACATCAGGGCATCTTAAAATTTATGACAGTTTACTGACTGATATTAAACATTAAAAAGCAAAACGCCGACTTGCAGATATGAACATCAATGAGTTAAATGTCTTGGTGGAATTACTGGAAATGTACCCGAACAAATTAATTTGCTCCTCCCACTTACGACGACTCCGTGTGCTCTAAGAAAGCTCTGAAAAGACCAAGAGGAAAACCACTTCCTCGTTGGTAACACAGTCTCTCTTACGAGGACCAGACCACATCTCAATCCAAGGATTATTTTTCATTTCATCAGAAGCTATCGTCTTAGTTCTTCCTTGAAAATACAAAGAGGACAGAGACACAAGCTAGTTCCGACGGATTAACTATTTACAATTCCCAGAGGAGCCGAATCGCTCAACAGGTAGGTTGGCTGTTTAATGTAACACACGGGCAAGGCTTTAGGTTTTCGTAGGACTCAGCCAGCGCATAATGGAACTACCCTGCCTGTTTTCTTTGCGTTGAGAATGTGATTTTGCTTTTATTGTCAAAACGCAGTACCGACCGTTCGCAGCAAAAGAGCCAACATTTTAACTGTAACATAGGCATATAGGCCCACACTTTAAGAGGCCTGTCATTTATGTAATCATGTTTAGCTGGGGATGAATTTAAAGACGAGCCTATCATTTTTACCTTGACAGGCGAAACGCTTCGCTGCTGGTTGATGCGGTGTTCGTCGCTACACGAACTAATTACGTGCGATTAGGCTACAAGTAGTAATGTCATTTTTAATTGTATTAATTAGGAAGCTAACGACACGCCGTGTGGTGTACAGAAAAATAATACAGCTCTCTCTTAAATCATAGAGTCCAGTGTGTTTCAACATGGAACCAGTGATGGCCCTCTCAGGTGGTTGTCGCTCTTCATTAAAAGTAAGTATGATCTTTTACCATAACTGCCTGTCAAAAAATGCAGCCAAATCGTGCCTAAATCGGAAACTTATGAAAACAATGTATAATAGTATGAGCTGTTGAGGTAATTTGTAGGTTATTGATATTCGGCGTCTGTCTATTGTGCATGAAAGTTGAAGTGTTGTTTTATTAATTTAGAACTAATTTAACGTCATATTTAATTTAACTGGAATCATTACGTGTTGGTTTAAAGTGGTTTGCACAGGCATTATTCTTTGTGGCACTCCCACGCAGTGTTGCTGGGTGACTGCCAGTCCTGGGAGAGTGTTTTGAAATCATCGGAAAAGGAAAGCCATATATGGGCAAGTTCTCTGGACTAGTTATGACACGCCGAAACCCTGATAAGACACTGATGATTTTGAGTTGTAATGGCAAATACATTCAAGGGTGTGCCCTCGGGGTTTTCCCTTTGTGTTGCTGGCAGATTGGCATTGGTAACATGACGCAAAATATGTTTGCTTTCCACATGGCTGATTTTTTTTTTGATGGGGAAGTACAGGCCTAACAGGAATGTATTGTTATTAACAAATTATTTACTTTGGCTACTTATGTGCACATTTTGTTTTAGCGTCAGACTGCCATTGACCTGTTTGAACATCCGATGTCGTTGTTCTGTGGATATCACTTGGCTGAGGACGAGCAGTCAGCCCAGGAAGTCCCGTCTGGTCTTGATTGTGTTGCGCATGGTAAGCAAACTACACTAACACACCTTTTACTTAATTGTAACTAATAATTGCCTACATTTACTGGGATTTCTGAAGGTAGCGTCCACACATCATGCAAGGACTTTGCGAACTTGTGAACTACCTTTTTTGTATGTTATTTGCAAATTGTTGCCCATGTTGTAGTCTTATACCTCACTTTTGTCTATTGTTTCACCACATGTCTATATGTTGACTATATAGAGTCAACATATGCCAGAATCAAATCCTATGTGTAGTAAGAATATCTGGCCAATAAATCCGATTGTGATTCTAATTTTTCAGACATGGAACCATGCACTGTGCCACTGCTGACTCCATGTAGCAAGGCTGTCATGAGCCAGGCCCTAAAGGACAGCTTTAATGGCTTTGCAAGGGTGCAGCGCATCTGTGGAATCTCAAATGGTAAGTTTCATGTTCATATTATTGGCCATAACTTGCCAAATGTTTTTTTTTTTCCCCAAAGCAACATACAATAACAAAAACACATTATAAACAAAGATACGTGGCTAAATTTTTTAAATATAGCAAGATTTTAGGAAAAATATCCAACATAACTTGGTTTGTAATAATCTGAAACAATTAAAATACTTTGATCCAAAAATAAATAATGGGTAATTTGTAAGTAAAAATATTAAGCACTTGCTTCAGAAATGAAATGTAATCTGCTAAAATTTTTACTCAGCATTAATGGTTCACTTTCAAATGTCGTTAGTCTCTCCTCTGCTAACACTCCTAATATTAGAAGTGATCCTTCATTTTTCTCCACATAATGATAGACCCCTGCAAGTGGAGCAAGCAGCACGTCATGAAATGGTTACACTGGGCATCTTCAGAGTTTAGCCTCACAAACGTCAACTTCTTCAAGTTTGACATGGATGGCAAAGAGCTCTGTGACCTAGGAAGAGAGAACTTCTTGGAGCTGGCCCCTGACTTTGTTGGTGAAATACTTTGGGAGCATCTGGATCAAATGATGAAAGGTAAATTATGGGCTAATAATACAAATTCATAACAGGAAAAATGAGTCACGTTGACCCAAAATTCCAAATTGAGATTTTGGTACCAGTGAAAAGACAAGGGGATACACTTTGAAATGATTTCCTTTTCAAAGTCATACCACAGCTGTCTAGATGGTGAAATTTTGAATTATCACATCCCACCACCTTTTTTAAAATTCAAAATATGAATTTTGGTAATATTTTAATGTGGCTGCAAGTGAATATGCTTTGTTTAATAAAAAGTAAAAAATGAAAATTTTTGATTTGATGATTTATTTATTACTTTTTGTTAGCACAACCAGCCTGTATCTGAAAAGTAGACTTTAGCCTCATTTTGCAAGACTGGGTCAGAAACCTTACTGGTTGTTATGCATGTTGCCATGTATCCTTTACAAACAGATTATGTCCTCCTGAAATTAGCATGTCACGAAAAGGTTGAACCAAGCATCCCTGCTCAGGCAATGCAGACAGTCCCCAACTGGATGACCAAAGACATTTTGGGTAAGTGTCAATACATAATTTACAAACACAATTCAATACAATATAAATGGTTAGTGTGTGATGCAATGCTAACAAACTCTTGTTTTTCCTATAAGGCTTTGGTTTGGAAGATAGTCAGTGTTCACTTCAGGTGCCTGATAACAGCTTGCTGAGAGAGCTGTTTGAGGCCTCAGATGAAACCTCAACCACAGCACCACCACCAGAGTCGGAGTACTCCATGTTTCCCAAACCACAACTCAATACTGTGAACATTGGCTATATCAACAGAAGGCAAGAGTACACAGGGACAACCCTGAAGCCTGGCATCTCAAAACACGGTGAGTTTATTGCACTGCTTCAGTCTAAGCATACCTGCAAAGACCCAGCAGTGCCCTAATTGTAAGGGAGTTGGTCTTGGAACCAGAGGTTCCCAGGTTCCCAGTATGGCTGGGGGAGTGAATAGCCAGCACTCTCCTGCACCCTTATCCATGGCTTAAGTGCCTTTGAGCAAGGCATTTAATCCCATGTTGTTTCAGGGGGACTGTCCCTGTACCTATTTCACTGTAAGTGGCTCTGGATAAGAGCATCAGCTAAATGTAATGTAACTTGCACTATTATCTGAGGAAAATGTACAGACACAGAGATTCTGGCTGCAGAAAGTAAAAACACTGCCATGTATTCCTTCCACCTGAGCACTTAACACAGGTGATTTCACTCATTAGATGTTTTATTTGTCTAATTATTTGTGCATTTATTAGGATCAGCTGATTTAGAAACTGGTTGGAACAAATATGTGGCAGGGTTTTTACTTCATAAAGTTGGGATCTTGACCTCTGGGGAGATATATATATATATATATATAGCACAAAAGGGGAGAAAAACTATGCACAGGCTATTTTTGTTGTATAGTTTACGTACATGGTCAGCTG
The DNA here is from genome assembly GCA_030347295.1 of Setipinna tenuifilis. Classification (NCBI taxonomy): domain Eukaryota; kingdom Metazoa; phylum Chordata; class Actinopteri; order Clupeiformes; family Engraulidae; genus Setipinna; species Setipinna tenuifilis. The sequence goes on from CM059272.1 coordinate 31,146,503, forward strand.
AAGAAAACTTTTTTCTTGCAGTTTTATCACTCGATCAGAGCTCCATGGAGAGTGCTGATGGGTTGGATGGTACAGAGTCCATGCTGCGCTCATGGAGCAGTCAGTCATCTTTGGCAGATATTCAGCGTGTTCCTTCACACGACAGCTTTGATGATGAATACATCACAGCTCCATTTGGAATGGGAAAAGAGGGGCTGTCTTTTAAAGACTATGTGTTGGGGAGAAACGAACCAATTGAAAAGGGAAAACCTGTAATACCTGCAGCTGTTTTGGCTGGATTCACAGGTGAGTTAAATCAGTCCCACTTCTGTCCCAGAAGAATTTACTTTTTAAAAAATACAAGTAGCCTTAACCGTAAGGCTGACAAAGATTTTTAAAGTATAATACAGTTTTAGTTTAATACAGTAATATTTAGTGCACATTCACATAGCGACTTAAATTTGAATTCTTTTTGTGCATTTTTAAAATGAGTCATTACAATCTTACAGTTGGTATGAATTACAGAATTGCTGATTATTGGATTATAACCTCTCTGTGTTTTTGCGTTATCAGGCAGTGGCCCAATACAGCTGTGGCAGTTCCTGCTGGAGCTGCTGACAGATAAAACATGCCAAACAGTCATTAGTTGGACAGGTGACGGATGGGAATTTAAGCTTATTGATCCTGATGAGGTAAGCTCAGCTGTTTTTGCTGTTATACCAGTGAAGGGCAACCTGGGTTCAGAGGCTACAATCTAGTTCCACATATTCCCAATCACCTGGTTCTGCTTGTGCAGTTAATACAGGAGATTTTAGCAACTTGCTCCTCTACCTGGCTGAAGACGTGTGCTAATTAGAATCCACTGGTTTAGTGAATGGCTGGAACAAAATATATGATACTGGATTGTAGATTCTGATGCCAATCACTAAGATAGACCATACTATATGCATTTTTATTTTAATAATGGCAAAGCTGGTTTTCCTTTGAACTGGGCTTGTGAGTTGGGCTGCTGCAAAAGTACAGCCAGGGAAACTTCATGTTTGGGTTGGTAGCAGGGTTAGTTAGAGAGTAGCGTTCTATGAAATTCGGCTATGGGTACCTCATCTCGATGAAGCAGCTCAACTTGACAGAACACCTGAAGTATCACAAGATTCAGTATAAAAAAATTATTATTTTTTTGCTTCTACAGGTAGCTCGGCGCTGGGGGCGAAGGAAAAATAAACCCAAGATGAATTATGAGAAGCTAAGCCGTGGTTTGCGCTACTATTACGACAAGAACATTATTCACAAAACACCTGGCAAACGTTACGTGTACCGCTTTGTCTGTGATCTCCAGAACCTATTGGGGTACTCAGCTGAGGACTTGCATGTTATGCTGGGGATTCAACCTGACACAGATGACTGAACAAGCTTTGACTTGTGTCTCACTGCTGAGCCAGGTGATGTTTTGAAAGACTCTACCTGGAGATATGGGCCTCTTAAGAACCTCCATTTCATAGTTGGTGAGGTTCATGATTCTTGGTACCGCTTGGTTTACTAAGAACATGAAGGCATGAGTTCCTGACCTAGAGTTACAAACTCACAAGAGGGGAGCTCGTGTTTGGAAATGTATTGCTGCGCATGCTCTAATTCTTTTTGAGCATCCTGTTTTCTCCTCAACAGGAATGAATGAGATAATGGGATATTGTCTCATGTACTTATGCACTGATTACGATAATCACTGTAAAACTGTAACTGCTGATTGAATTACCCACTGTCTGGTGGTAAAAACGGGTTGTAATTGCGATCCATATTAGAACGATATGGAGGATGGCTTGATGAATAGTTGATGCCACAGCATGGGCTTTTGAAATATGTGATCTTGTGCCATGCCGTTTAAAAGTGTAATTACTTTTTTCTTTTGGTTCTTGACACGGCTCAAATAATGGTGCACTGTCAATTCAAACTACTAACCTGGCCCTATCACCTTTTAGTCAGATCACTGCATGGGCTCCTGTTTCTCATCACAAGAGATTGACTGTACATGTGTGACCTTACAATTTGTCAATGCGTTACAGTGGATGCCTTATGTTTATGTTTTTCCTATGTACTTTACTGTTGTTCAGTGATGTTTGGGGAATGTAGCCAATTTACTGTGGCATAAGTGCTGCATTGTTGGTTTTAAATTTCTCAGGCCAAAGTGATATGAATATATAATTGTTTTCTAATTTGCATTTTGCTGTTTTGTACCAAAGCTATTTGTCACATTAAGTTGATGATGTTCATACAGGCATTAGAATGTTTAATTAAAATATGAAATGTGCCTAAAAGTTACTCTATGCTGTAAGACATGTTTAAAGATTTTTATTTATATTATTAAAGTTCTCAGAGTGTATATTTCTGTCTTTGTTTTAAATGGGATTAAGAAAAATAATTACAGAAAATGTTAACATACAAAAATGCTTATATGTAATTGTAAGTAATACAACATGTGTTTAGTACTACAATAATCAGCTACACAATTGCATGGGATGTCTTAAGACAAGGATGCAGATTTTTAAAGTTTGCAGCTGTCCTTTTGGACTCCAGAGAGCATTAAATGTGAAATTGAATGTATTGTGAAACACAGCCTGTCCAAACGTGCATTTTTATTTACACTGTTTGATGCATCAGTCTACAGAATACATTATATGGATTTAACAGATCTGTTGTTTATCCATTTGCAAATGAGATGGTTTTTATAAAGGCACTATTTTTATATGACTGGTTTTATTATTCTGTGTATGTGTGAAAAACATGATTTTTGTAAAGGGTTTTATTAAGAATTGTAGTGAAACGAAGGGAGGCTGTAGCATCTGTCTACAGTTCTTATTTATTTTGTCTTACTAAATGCAAGCTTTTGACTTGTTGTACACAGTGCAGTCTAGTTGGATTAACTTAACTTTTATCAATGGTGATGTATAAGATGCGATTTCTTAATTATAGGCTGCACCGGTACATAAACAGAAGCCATACTTAAAAGCTACATTGTGATTAATAAATGTGTTTTATGCCTACATCTCTGATGAAAATAAGTGGATAAAAATGTAGTGTGTGTAGCCAAATGCATAATGTCAATAAAAACTGAATGTTATCAACTTTGTTTTGCACAATTTTTGCAATGCAAAATCCACTGTCAATCCAGGTTTATTGTTTGCTGTTACCTACATTATCAATTATATTTCATGTTGATTAAAATGTATTGTGTAGCTTCTCTTTTCAATGGTCATATTCTCCTAACTGTTTATGTAAGGGATAATGGATATCAAGACATCTGGGTATAAACACCATTCTCACTCATGTCATAGGCAAGTCATGACATGTGCTGCACCGTACTGCTCTGTGAGGTCTTAGTGGTTTACTTTCGATAGGAGGAGGATCAGAAGTCAGTGCCAAAGTTAATTTCTGTTTCAATGTGTATTACTTCCAAGATTTTGCCACTGTGTTTTTTTGTTTGTAAAGGCTGTTCAGTTTCTTTCAGGGTTGTCAGATCATTTTGCTACATCCTTGCCATAAACAACCACTTCAAGATGTGTGCTACACCATTTTCCCACTTTTGACTGTTTTTAATGAGGATTCTGAACCCCAATTAATTTGATTACTATCATTACTCTGGTTTAAAAATATTTTTGACAAGACCACTAGAAATCCATTTCTTGTAGTAGAGTAGAGTAACTTTATTAATCCCGAAGGAAATTAAGGTGTCTCGTAGCATACACATAATACACATTACACATAATAAATACACATTACAAAACTTTCATCAGTGGTTTCATAATTTGCCATAGTCCTATAGCACTTGACAAACATTCTTGAGACTTGCTGATTTGATTATGATAATAATGTGACTATGACAAGGAATTATTTAAGCATACTAAAGCATACCACATAGTGTGTGACATTTGTGTTGAATATCTTTAGCACCTCAGCCATCATAACAAGGACAGTTACTCCCTATCAATGTTTGCACCTCCTTCATATTTGTAATATTACCAGTGTTCCTGTGGGGAATAAGATGGGAAGTGTGATCCAAAGGAGCATCTGATCTGACAAGTTGTAAGGGAGAGAAAGTCTGACCACGCTGACCATCTGGCTCACACATTGCCCTCTTCACAACGTGGAGGCTAAAAGAACAAAATGGCCACCGATGTCCTTACCATGGCACAAAGGCGCGCTTCTGTAATTCTTCTTCTTTAATCCCAGGTAAGAGATTCAATTAAAGGTTGGCAAAGGCTTTTTCAACTACAGCATATTTAAAAGCACTGATATAAACACAAACACACACACACACACACACAATATACAGTTGTGGTCAAAAGTTTACATACACTTGTAAAGAACATATTGTCATGACCCTCTTGAGTTTCCAGTTATGTCTACAACTGTGATTTTTCTCTGATAGAGTAATTAGAACAGATACTTCCTTGTCACAAAAAACATTCCTGAAGTTTGGTTCTTTTATGACTTTATTATGGGTTAACAGAAAAAGTGACCAAATCTGCTGGGTCAAAAATATACATACAGCAACATGAATTAATGTTTTTGGTGATTTAGAAAGTTGTGTCAATGAAATGAGCTTCATATCATGGTCTTTTAACTTCTTGTGAGTGAGTATGAGTGACTATAGCTGGTGACTTCTCTGAGGCCATTTAAATAGGGCTTATTGGATACAGACACCCACAAACACTACAATGGGAAAGTCAAAGGAGCTCAGCACAGATCTGAAAAAGAGAATCATTGACTTGAACAAGTCAGGAAAGTCACTTGGAGCCATTTCAAAGCAGCTGTAGGTCCCAAGAGCAACAGTGCAAACAATTGTTTGTAAGTATAAAATGCATGACACTGTTGTGTCACTGCCACGATCAGGAAGAAAATGCAAGCCATTACCTGCTGCTGAGAGAAAATTGGTCAGGAGGGTGAAGAGAACCAGGAACCACCAAAAAGCAGATCTGCAAAGAATAACAAGCTGCTGGGACACAGGTGTCAGTGTCCACAGTCAAGCGTGTTTTGCATCACCATGGTCTGAGAGGGTCCCGTGCAAGAAGGAAGCCCTGGCTCCAAAAGCAGCACCTTAAGGCTCAACTGAAGTTTGCTGCTGATCACATGGATAAAGATAAGACCTTCTGGAGAAAAATTCTGTGGTCAGACGAAAGAAAAATCGAGCTGTTTGGCCACAATGCCCAGCAATATGTTTGGAGGAGAAAAGGTGAGGCCTTTAACCCCAAGAACACCATGCCTACCGTCAAGCAAAGTGGTGGTAGTATCATGCTGTGGGGCTGTTTTGCTGCCAATATAACTGGTGCTTTGCACAGAGTAAATGAGATAATGAAGAAGGAGGATTACGTTCAAATTCTTCATGATAACCTAAAATCATCAGCCCAAAGGTTGGGTCCTGGGCGCAGTTGGGTGCTCCAACAGGACAATGACCCCAAACACACATCAAAAGTGGTAATGGAATGGCTAAATCAGTCTAAAATTAAGGTTTTAGAATGGCCTTTCCAAAGTCCTGACTTAAACCTCATTGAGAACATGTGGACAATGATCAAGAAACAAGTACATGTCAGACACCCAACAAATTTAACTGAACTGCACCAATTCTATCAAAAGGAATGGCCAAAGATTCAACCAGAAGCTTGTGGATGGCTACCAAAAGTGTCTACTTGAAGTAAAAATGCACTAGGGACATGTAACCAAATATTAGCATTGCTGTATGTATATTTTTGACCCAGCAGATTTGGTCACTTTTTCTGATAACCCATAATAAAGTCATAAAAGAACCAAACTTCAGGAATGTTTTTTGTGACAAGGAAGTATCTGTTCCAACCACTCTATCAGAGAAAAATCACAGTTGTAGACATAACTGGAAACTCAAGAGGGACATGATATTATGTTCTTTACAAGTGTATGTAAACTTTTGACCACGACTGTATATAACATACACCCATCAATACACTAAGCATATGAAGAATAACACTATGTAAGGATGCCTGCCTTACATTGGACTCTTTCCTATGTTTCTCATCTCTGTGTGCGTGTACGGCTGTGCATGCATGTGTAAGTGTGTTCCTATGCTCAAAAAGGTTTGTTTCCTGCTCCCTCCTGTGTCTTATAAAATGTGTCTGTGTATTTTTTGTAATGCCATGGTAATAATTAGAGGATTAGATAAGGTAGTGATTGATAAAGGATGTGGTTTTTGTAAGGAGTTGCAAGACATTCAAATTTTGTCTGAACTGAGGAGAATTGTGCAAAATATTAGTTTGGTCTATTTATTTCTTTATTCATTCATTTTTAATAGTGTTGTTGTTTTTGGTAGCAGGACACCTACTGCTGCCCTTGTTAGCCTGTAACAGCATAAGCAATAACGCTTTCAAGATATCGAGAAATATCTACTTCTGCCTTCATCTCCATCCCTCCATTTAAGTAGCTCCTGCATATGGCAGGTGCTTAAATATGCTTAGTGAATCGATATTTGTATGTGTGTATAATAATTAGGGTAGCTGTGGCCTAAAGGCTTAGGAGTGGTCTTACAATCAGCTTTGATTGCAGTAAGAAAAATGTGGGTGGGGGAGTGATTAACCAAAGCCCTCCTGCAACCTCATTCACAGCCAAGGAGCCTTAGAGCCAGGCATCTACTGTAACTCCATATTGTTCTAGCAACAGTGTCCCTGTAGCTATCTCACCCAGAGAATAATCAACAAAATGACACATAACTTAATAAATGCAAAGCAGTAGCATGGCTGTAAAAGTAGCAATTCTCTACTGACTTTTAGTAGAGAACACTTTCCTAGTTTCCCAGTTTTTTTGTTTAAAGCATATTTAAAGCATTTTCTCTTTCCAAATTAACTCTATACAACTGAGTGGATGAGCTCAATAAATGTTTTATGAAGTTTATTACCTGCTGTGTACAAGCAATCATGTAGAGACAGCTGTTCTGGTGTTTATTTAAACACAACCTTAAGTCACTGAATAAAGAATGGCATGATTTTTTTATACACAGAAAAAAATGGGCAAAGGTGGCACACATTGAGACAAACATAAACCATATTCTCACATTAACGTTTATCTTCACGATATCCAAATAGTACCATTAAGCACACAGCTTGTTAGTCTCTGCAGTTCCATCTCAGGCATGTTTTTTTTATTATTTGACTCCGTAATGATACAAGGATGGCTTACAATTACAACCACAAATATTTAATTTTAAGCTATTACTTTGGTTTGGTAGATTACTCTAGAAGCTCTATTATCTCTGAATAAAGGAAAGCACGGTCAACCAGTTCACATGTGTGCAACATTTGAGATTGTGCCTGAGCCCATTTTAATAACTCAGACTCAGTAAAAGCTATAGAAAAAAACAGGATGAAATTATGTGTGATGTAGGCCTATGAAATGTAATGGAAGTGACAGTGGCCTGAAGTTTTCGACTAAGACACATGCATGCATATTCACACACCAAAACATACACGTTTCCACATTGTTCCAAATTGTTGCAGCTGTGCCAAGTTGAGGCTCGCAGCAAGGTTCATAGGTCTGAGTCATTCACAGGAATCAATCAAGTTTATTGTTATGTGCACATCTGAGAAATTCCAGAAAGGGTGTGTCTAATGAGGTGAAGCATTAACTCAGGCTATTAAAGCTAAACTAAGTAGTTTTCTGCTTTAGACGCTCTACAGGTCCAAAGGGGCTTCTTCTAGAGAACGACAGAGACAGTTCACTCCTTCAAACATACTTTGTGCAGTTAGTAGTAAAGGGCGGCAAACGAATTTAGAACAGCGTTTCACCCTGTTACAAGTTGATGAACCACTGAACGATTTTGGAAACATTATTTTAAGGTTGAAAAAACTACTTAGTGTTGTTTTAAAGCCTCATTTACATTAAACACAGAGCTTCTCATTCAGTATGGAAAACTCTAAATCAAATGACATGACATCTAAATCATACGACTAAGATCTGTTGGAAATGCAGTGGAGAGTGACGGACACATCCATGACAAAATCGGGCCTGACAAAATGGTATGGGAGAGTGAGTATAACTTTCTCGCTTGCGCTCTCTCTCTCTCTCGCGCTCGTTCGCTCTCTCGCTTTCTCTCGCCTGAACATTACTTCAGCATATAGTCTTGACACTTTTGAAAGAAACAACAAAAACAAAAAAGTGCCTCACATCCTTTAGGAGACAAGGAGAAAAGAGTGATAAAATAATGATTCAAAACTTACTTTTCTCAACAGCATAGTCAGTGTGTTTGTATTTACCTTGGCTGTGATGTTTCGTCTCTATGGCAACTCACTCCACGTTAATTAAAATGCTTAAGAGGATCTTTGCACCATGCTTTTATTACAGTGTTGTCAGAAGGGACAACCTAACCCAACACACTGTATATAAAAAAAGAGTACCCATTGCCATACCTTTCATCAGTAGGCATAAATCGCAAATCCAGCTGGGGACATCTACATATATCAAACTACGCAGGTTTTTTTTATACCCCCGCACAATAGGCCTATAGTTGTAACCTCATATCTCGGCCGCACTTTGACGTATCATATTTAAACTTGGTACACAGACTGAGGACCCTGTTCTGACTAGGCGGAACCGTTTACTTCAAATTCTCTAGGGCCACCACTTGTCAAAAGTCATATCTCATTAATGCTTTCTCATTTTGCAACTCGTTAACTTCATGCATGGGCTCAGGACCCTGTTCTGACGCTGTGAATGATTTATTTCAAACGCTCTAGCGTCACCACTGGTCCAAAGTCATATCTAAGCAATGCTTTTATCATAACAAAACTTGGTATACAGATTCAGGACCCTGTTCTAACCACGCAAAAACATTTCCTTCAAGCTAGACTTTCTGTTTCTTTTGGGGTGGTGTCAAATGACAACATCACAGGATTCAAGACTACTCGGGGTAGGGGAGTATTATTGGAATGCAGGCGTTTCAGATCTATCTAGTTTTGTTTGTAAGTTAAGGTAAGTTAGGGAGGTCAAGAACCTTGCTCTCTTCAACAAAACATACAAAAGAAAGGAAACTGCCTAAAACCAATACAATATGATTGATTTTAAAAGCTCTAGAAATTGATGTGTCTGATAACCAATATTACAATACATTCAGCAGCATGTACATTAAGGCTCATTAGTCATTTGGATGACTAATAAACTGTAGTACAATAAAAAGGACATTGTATCTGTCAAAAGCTGTGGGTTACTGAGATGTTGCAATTTAGGAAGAACAGCACACAAAGAGGACATTCTGTTCATTGCATGGCAGAGTACCTGGACCATAAAATAAAGAATTGTGTAGAGATGAACTAGTCTTATGCTTGACATCAAGCAGTCTTACACTTGACATAACACTACTTGACCTCAAGCCAAATATATCAAGATTACAGCGCACACCCAAAATGTACATATTATAGCTTTGATAATAAACAAGAAATCCTATGAAACTAAGTGGTCTGGTCTGATGCTGTACCTCTGCCATCAAAAGAAGATGAATGATTTGATCAGGTAGACTTCTCCCATCTAAAAAAAGTCTACATATTGAATTGGCAAGGTTGTATGGAAAAATGTGAGTGTTGAGCAGAGGATAGAATTTTACATAGACGGAAGTGAAAGAAAGGTTTGGACATGAAGTCTCTATGTTGAGAAGTGCCTGTCTGATGCAACTGTTGTGACATAGAGGGAAGTTCCCTTAACCTAAAAGACACGAGCGGAATACCAGAAATGTACACAGTGTACAGTGCACAGAAATGTACACAGTGAAGGGGCAACAACAATTTCCCTTATCCTTTTCCCGTTAAAATGTTGATGTCCCGTACATGTTTCCCAGCTATTTCTATTTCAAGTTTTGGATAAATGTTGATTGGATGGACACAATGAATAGACCTAGTTTGTAAACAAAATCTCTCAAGGCATGGTCAAAATTAATGGCTATAACCTTTTGGTCGTAGCAGAAGAATGTGTCCGTCAAGGATGTCCATTATCACATTAGACTGCAAATAAGAATTGGACAAAGCCTTGCAGTCACTTGCAGAAAAAAGCTGTATAAAGCCAAAAATTTAAGGATCTGGGCAACGGCATCTTGGCCAATTCTTTTTGCGTGTCAATGTAAACTATCAGCGCCTAGTGAATGTTTGTGGCACTGAACATCAGAAGATTTAGTTTTGGGTTCATTGTTTCACTTAAAATGTTGCCACTTGGTTCTCACATCTTCCTTTTGCGCCACTGAACCATTGGCATATAAAATAAAAGAGGTTCCATCAACCGGACTGAGGCTGGCAACAAAGCCCATTTGGTACACAGATTATGCTTACAATATTAATCCCTAGACTAATGGATAACATGTTTAAAATTTAACATGGTATATTTCAGTCCTAATCAATAAACAGATCTGCCAGTTATTTTCAATCCTTTTCAAAAGTTGGCCCCTCCACCACTCTCTTAGTTCATCTGGAATAGAACACCTACATGTAAGATACAAATCTAAACAGCACAGTTACAAATAGAGTATTTATAAGAACTGGACAAAGCCTCTAATGTCACTTTCAGAAAATAGCTGTATAAAGACAAACTAAGGATCTGGGCAACGCCATCTTGGCCTATTCTTTTTGCGTGTCAATGTAAATGTAATCAATGTAATCTATCAGCGCCTAGTGGATGTTTGTGGCACTGAACATCAGAAGGTTTAGTTTTGGGTTCATCGTTTCACTTAAAACTTTATAAATCCAAAGTAATCTGTCAAAGAGGTGCATGCTGAAGGAACAGTGGGGGGAAATCTGCAAATCACTGCTATTTTGGAATTGGCTTTGGAAAAGATGGAGAGACTACCCAGCTTTAAGAAATGCTACTGTGAAGGTTTCGAGAGAAAAGGTAGTTGCTGTGCACCTGCTTTGGTAAGCCTTGCCCTCCCTAAATGTATTCAAAAATCTTTTAAACTCAGCTGTTAAAACAACGGTGACATTGTTTTCCATTATTTTTAAACCTTATATTTTTAATTCATTTGTTTTACTTGTCCATAACTCCCTGTTGTTGTTGACAGTTGGAATGTCTATGTCTGTTAGTTTATGTGAATTTTTGTTTCATTTTTGGAATGTCTGCGCTTTCATGTCCTAATATTGCATGCATGTATGAGTGTTGTCTATGTATGTTGAAACCTTTCTTAAACTTATGTTACCACCTTGGCCAGGACTTCCTGGAAGAAGAGATAATGTATCTCGATTGGGCATTGGACAAAGGATAAATAACTACATTTTAAAAAGAACAGGTTTTAAAAGCAACAGTAAAAATAGTTTGTTCTCCCACACACAGTATGTATTTGAGTATTTTATTGTCATGTAAAAAGTATTAAATACAATAAGGCGTGCTGAGATACACACTATCCTGTTTATGTATAAAGGTTACCGTAGATATCAGAGACTTTTGTAAACTTCTGAAGGACATCAGTACTCGGAGGGTCCAACTGAATAAACAAAGACAGAACAACAGAAATAAAAGCATGACAAAATGTACAATGCCTTGCACAATATTTAATAGTAAACTCTTATGAACATCTACACACTATACCATTTGTACTTGCTAGTTAGATGTGAAACTGCATTTTGTTGTACTGGTATGTTTTCACTTGCGCAGTGACAAAGTTGAATCTAATCCAATCTAAATCTACATTTACACGAGAATTTAATTAAAAAGAAAAAGTATCATACTGTTTCCAAGGTAGCATATTTCTCCTACATTATGCAAGGTCAAAAAGACAGCATTGCAACCATTCAGTTGGTGTAAATTATTCATTGTCCACCTATTGACCCAACTAGGTTTACCTTTATGCCCTTGGTTGAAGAAACAGCAAGTCTGTAAGCCTCCATTGCCTCAGAGTCTGCGCTGATCACATCACTATAGTTCTGGTACAAGACAGCTGGGATCCCATGAACTTGGCAATGGCAAAGCACTGGGAACACAGAGGGTTATTTGTCAGGGGTAATGGATGACAACACTGAGATTAAAGAAGTTAATGAATTTAATGATTTAAGACCAATGTGTAAATTTGCAGCATGGTCATTACACATCAAACTACATTAACTTTTGCTATTAGAATGTTCTGGAGGCCATTATTGAGCTTCTACTGTGGTTGCCACACAATGTTAGTTGTTAGTTTTAAGACATTATGGTCCCAAACACTTCTTTGCTTTTGCTATTTGTAAGTGTTGCTATGGCCAATACCCCGTCATTAGTTCCACACCTCAGATTGTCAAGCTAACTATCTTATTAGCCAAAATACAGTGTGACTGTACTGGAATCACTTTCTAATGGGTTATACATGCTGCTTCTTTATGCACATTCGTTGGTTGACCATTTAGTAAACTGTCACAATGCAACAGTACATTTAACATTCATAACTTGGCAAATTGACTAAAACTGCAACTATTATGCTTGTAGTTATTGTAAAAAGCAAGGACATTCTAAAGAAACTATGGTTTGGAATAATTGCAAAATAGTAGGGAGTCAGAATCCTGCAAACTATTTTAAAGTGATGTGTGACTGTAACCCACAATAACCCTGGTAGTATGCAGTGATGGGCAACCTGGCTTCAGAAGCTACAATCAAGTACCACTACCAGGTATTTGCTCCAGCTATTCATTAAATCAGCTGATTGTAAATAGCACAATTCTTCAGCCAAGTAGAGAACTGTATTACTGGAATCATTTATTCCATACGTGTCATAAATTTTTCAATTGTATTTTCAGAACCCAGGATGCCCAACACTGAGAGTATGATTAGCTTGCCATAATTATACTATATAAATATCAGCAGAAAACAGTGACCAGCAGAAAACAATGACCTATTTTGACTAGTTGATGAAATCAATGAAATTCTCTTCTAAAGCACATGTACTGCTGCTGTATCAGGTGCACTGGCTGCTTCTAGCATCACATAAAATAATATTCCTACTCTCTGGCCTTCACCTTTACCTGCCGCAGGTAGTCCAGTGACAATATTTGGCTGCTCGAGAAAGGGGCAGATCACACCACCTTTATAAGCGCTTGTACTCAGAGCTCGAAGGAATGGAATGTCACTGCCATGGATGTAATCTGGTGTCTTGTATTCTGCTACAGGGACGTCTGACAACACTGTGACAGTCAGGCCTCTTTTCTGAAGACACATAAACAACTAACAGACAGAGTCCACTGTTAGAGGTCTGACGAGACAGTAACATTTGCAAACATGTCAAATCTTCATTGGAAAAAAAGAAATTGGTGTCACTTTGTAAGCATACTACAATGTTAAGGTTTGTGGCCAAAACTGGTACTTTAATCAAAGTCAAAATACTGTTCAGTGTTCAGGGGCCATGTCTTCTATGGTTACTAAACTTTGAGAAAAATGTCTTACCATTTCTTACCATTTTCCCCTCAAGTTTAATATTTTGCTATAATGGACACCAAAATGGCCTATACTAGCATGTTTTTAAATTTAAAATTGATTACATAATTACACAATTCTGTTTTATTTCAGTGTTTAACATATGGTGTTACATACAGTTTAAAAGACAACATAACAATGGGATTTCAAGCATGTTTTTTCAATTGTGTTAATTTTTTTTTTTTTCTGAACATCAATAGTTAATATGTTTTACAAAATTGTTTTAACCAGTAAAATTCCGATCAACAATAAAAAAAAAACATACTTCACATCAATTGCACATCATCTGCACTGATAAAAGCATCTGTACTTTCTACTGTTGGTTTTGGACAACTGCTTTCAGTTGTTTGCATGCATTAAAAGAGGATACCTCGTGAAGATGATCTTTAGCTTTCTCTTGACAAAAGACACACCTATCTGTAACTATTGCATGTTTGGTACCCTGGAGACCCGGGTTGAAGACCAGGTGGGGTGACTGCTCTCGCCCCTCACTATAATTGCAAAGTGGGATGTGTGAAGTGGGACTTCGGAAGTGGGATGGTTGCTGTTTAGCCATTGTAGGTGTGAGCCATATAAGTGACCCAGGTTGACCAACCAACTACTATGGTTGAGGATGTACTATGACTGCTATTCCAAAGAACCTGACTATTTGGCATTGTGGTCGGAGTGCATGTTTGGTACCCCGGAGACTTGCTTGGATCTCTGGGGTACCAAACATGTACTCTGCTTGGCGGATGTCTGTGCTTTCCGAGTGCTTTTCTAGTCATGAATGAAATACTTTTTTATTGCATACTGGAAGCATAAGATGCTGCGTTCGCTTAGTTGGCAAGAAAAATAATGCTAACGTCATGTTAACATGAGGAAGGTAACTATGTTTCAAGATCCCTGTGTTTCCATGGTCCTTTGTTTCTACTGCCTTATGTTCCCAAGCCCAGAATCCTCAATGTAATGTTCTGCTAAAAAAACATTCCTTATTGAGGAAAATGTTTTAATATTCGGGGGCCAAGCAGTGAAAGTATATGGGCAATGTTTTCAAATTTCATTTTTTTTTTCCAGTCATTAAAAGTCACAAGAAAAAATGAAAACATGTTTTTACTTCTTAGCTAGAATCAAGATATAATGTTCTCAAAAATTAACTACACAGAAAGCTAACAGGCCCCCAAATCAGATACCCCCCCCAACTATTAGCCATGGCAAGATGGCATGTACATCACAAGAAACCTAAATGACTGTCTTATCAATATTGTGAAATAAAGTGTTTTTATTTTCATGCATCTTTTGTCACATATTTTTCTTCTGTTATTTTATTATTTCCTATTGTATGATTGTAAAGTCGAGGCATCCCTAAATCAATTGAATCATTTTTCCCTAAATAAATACAGGCGATGATGAAGTCACACAGACACAAAATCTGAAAGTATTACCTGTTCAGTCCACTGAAAGAGTTGATCTTCTGCCACATAACATGAGCACTGACAAATTAGTACCTGGAAAATATGAGACTGAATTAATACTTTGAAATCATACTATGAATACCAACATAAGCTTTTGTATATACTAGGGTAGACCATAACTAGGGACTGTCTTGGTTAAAGTCTCATTAGAATCTCTATTTGGATCAGGGGTCTCCAACAGGTAGCTATGGAGCTACTAGTAGCTCCCCTGCTTTAGAGAAGCTCTCCAAAGGGTCATAAAAACTGTAACAGTTCTTAACACAGACCGAACAGGGAAAGCTTTTAAAAGTCCTGTGAATTCAAACTTCAAAATGTAATATCCTGGACTCTTTGGTATTACAGTTTTTTCTGATCGCTTAAGCACATTTTTTGTACCCATTGGCTATTTTTCCAAGGCTATACACACAAATAAAAAAACCTTTCACCAAATTGGAAAAACATTATAGATACCTTGCAAAAGCTAACACAATAAAAATTGTGTTTTTGTAGTTACAGTCAACACAGATAACACAAACAATATTAACTAGACTGCATTCCCGCAGAAAATGCAAAAAGTGTGCTTGCATTTTAGCATAGTTAGCATTGCTAGCAATGTTAACATAACTGCTAAATAGCTTCAGCTAATATAGCTACACAACACTGTAAGCACTGTTAATTACTTCAAATTTTTAGCATAATTAACATTGTTAGCATTACTGCTACCAAATACTAGCTGAGTTAACTATGTAACACTGTTAACCCAGTAATTACTTTGCATTTTAGCATAGTTAGCATAGCTAGCATTGTTAGCATAACGGCTAACAAACGTTTGCTAGATTAACAGAGTAGCACTTACTACATAGATAACTACTAGAGCAGGGGTTCTCAACCTTTTTCAAGCTGGGCCCCCCCTGAACTGGTTCAATGCAGTCTGCCCCCCCCCCCCCCCCCCACCCTGGTGCAACAACCCCCCGCCCCCAACTACACACACTAATTTCACTGTGTGTCACCCATTTCACTGTGTGTTGTGCCAGCACAAGAACACATGTGACAAATAAAATCCTGTTATCCTGTTAATGTGAGCTTGCAGGCCTTCTTATTATTATTATTACTATTATTATTATGAGTAGTGGTAGATCTATTATCATAACTTGGCTATTGCTAATTATATGAGGATACATTCTTCATTATTATTATCATTATTATTATTATTATTACTACTACTATAACTAGCAGTAGGCAGAGTGGGCCTATTATCATTACTAGGCTATTGCTATAATTGGGAATTGGCACCAGACCTCTGATATTATGTATTTATTATTGCTATTATTAGTTGCATTATACAGGATGGGACAAAAATACAGGACAACTTTTAAATGCGTATATCTTGGAATCTGAGAATGATAGAGAGTAACAAATATTTTGTGTTCAAAGAAATAAACCTATGTATTAAAAAAAACCTCTTAAATGGCAGCTTTCATGTTTAGATTCCAGAACAATGGTGTCGCTAGGTATGTAGAACATTCGGGGCTAAAGCCCAGAAGAGTAATTGTTTTGTGGGGGTTCGGGGTTTTTTCCCACGAGAAATTTTGAAAATTGGGCTGATAAACACGCAATTTTAACATAGTTTAAGAATAAAAAGGAAAGGCCAACCCCATGACTCACGGACCATGCACAAGTAGTTCGATGTTTGCATTAAAGATAGGATAGCCTGTGGACGTCTCTTCTGCCAAAGTGCACCACATACATCAGCAGCCAAAATGTGCACACGTGCTGCAGGCTATGCTACTTTTGCTAGTTTTTCTATGAAGGGTCAATCTATATTTACAACACAACGATTAACTTGAACTTGAAGATGAATAATATGAACATACGTGATACGTGAACTACACATGAACAATAAACACTAGTGAACAAATCTAGTGAACTTGAACAACACTGCCACACGCCCGCACACACACGGGTACACCACACTTAAAATGTCAGCTACACACATGGCGAACAACAAAGTACATTCATGGACGCCTACAGAATTAGGTTGTAAATTAACAGCAATCAAAAAGACTACAACCCCTGCCATATTCAACAGATTATTACTAGCTAAATAGGTTTACGCGCGCTGTCAAAAGTTTGTTAAGGTGGTGATAGCTGTCAGACAGTGATTAGCCTGTCATGCTATGAATTTGACGCTAGTAGAAGTCACAATAAGTAGACGCTAAATCCTATGTCAAATGATTTCAGATGCAATGAAAATAATATTACATCTTGGTAACTAGTGCCACGGCAGGCATGTGATAAAAATAAACCACCTGTCCTACCTTAAGTTGGTGTAGCTATGATCCATTTGTGTTCTTGCTAACCCATCCTGACATCTTACTTAGTTTAATTTCACGATTGCAAGTGCACTTGTTTTTACATCAACAGTTCTTTTATTGTAGGCCAAGCAACTTTTTATATTCTGTATGCGAGCAACCCTCACTGTTTGAGCAACCAGAACTCGGGATTCACCCTGTTGTGCATGTCTAGGAGTAAGTAGCTGACTGGAGGTAGCCTGCGATGTAATTCTTGACTGATGTATCATTTTTTCGTGAGAGTGGGGGAGGGGTAGCCAAGTGTTTGTATAAACTCTGTACATTAAATTGCGTTCAGTTCTCTTACACAGACGTCTCTGTCTCTCTCAATTGTCTCTGTCTCTCTCAATTAAAATGTGCTTCATTCGCATGACATCATATGTTGCATTGCCAAAGCATCAATAGCGGTAACAATAATAACTAGACTGCATTCCCGCAGAAAATGCAAAACGTGTGCTTGCATTTTAGCATTGTTAGCAATGTTAGCATAGCTGCTAAATAGCTTCAACTAATATAGCTACACAACACTGTAAGCACAGTTAATTACTTCACATTTTAGCATAGTTAGCATAATTAACATTATTAGCATATTTAGCTGTTATTAGCACAACTATTAACGAATACTAGCTGAGTTAACCAAGTAACACTGTTAACCCAGTTAATTACTTTGCATTTTAGCATAGTTAGCATTGTTAGCATTGTTATCATAATGGCTAAATAGCCTCAGCTAATATAGCTACACAACAATGTTATCACAGTTACTTACTTCACATTTTAGCATAGTTAGCATAATTAGCATTGTTAGCATTATTAGCATAACTGCTAACAAGTACAAGCTGAGTCAACCGAGTAACACTTAACCCAGTTAATTATTTTGCATTTTAGTATAGTTAGCATAGCTAGCATTGTTAACATAACGGCTAACAAACGTTTGCTAGGTTAACAGAGCAGCACTGACTACATAGATAACTACTAGAGATAACTACTATAGGCTGCAATACACTCCCATGGCAGAACATTATGCAGGCCATGGCATGGGGATTATGACATCACTTGAGAGTTCTATTCCTGAACATTCCACATTTAAAAAATGGCAGTTGGTCCAGGTGCAACTGCCACAGTATTGTCTGCCTCTCTTTCACCATTTTTAAACTGTCCTGTTTCAAAAAGTTTAAGTAGTTGCAACATCACAATTTCACAGGTCACAGTCAGATCCCAGACCTCTCTTACAAAGCTTAAATCAAGTTTATAGGTTAAACGGTTGAGTTTTGATCATTTAAAACTTCAGACATGCACCCTGACCTGTTTACAGTAAGATGATGAAATGTATGGCAAAATCCCATAGACTGTCTGACACCATTTTTAAACTGTCCTGCCTCAAACAGTTTAAGTAGTTGCCACATGAATTTTACACAGGTCACAGTCAGATCCCAGACCTCTCTTACAAACTTCAAATCAAGTTTATAGGTTAAGCGGTTGAGTTTTAATCATTAAAAAACCGAGTGGAAGTTAGAGTGAGGGCAGAGCTCACTCTAGCTGCTAGAGTAGAGCAGTGTACTGACATCATCAGCCTGAACATTCCGCCACTCATTTTCAATGGCGGAAAAGTTGCAGAAAAACGACAATAACGGACGAACGACTAGAGGTACGGTATACCGAAATGTAGGCGGTCTTGTCCAAACCGGGCCGGTCGTTTTAGAGTTGGAATGGTGTCTCTATCTCAAAAGCCTGAGGACTAGTAATGTCTGAAAGATCTGGTTCAGGAGAAGAAGAATAAACGGGGAGATAACAATAAGTGTGCTCCTTGCAAGCACACTTAATTAGCACACAATGCGGCAACTACACACTGATGGTATCAATGAAAAACACATCTGGCTTTTGGTTTCTCTGTGTATATGGTATCAGTTTGAGGTCATACACAGGGATCCAACCCAACACACAGGGATTCAATGTTTAAGTATGGATATTCATTTACACACACCAATACAAACACAAAGTGTTTTTTTCCATGCAGCACTGTTGTCAGGCAATTGGCTGAATAGTGTAAATAATAGCCATCAATGTGTATAATTATGCTAGGAGTGTGTTGATCATTCGGACGTTGAGTGTAAAGCAGTGAGTTGTCTTGTGTGAGAGTGGTGTGCAGTGGATTGTGCTTACCCTTTTGCAAAGTGTGTGTTACAAAATTACAAACTGAGTGCAAAGCAGAGTTTATGCTATTCATTTTGCGAACTCAGTGAGGGGTTTTGCTATAAGTGTTAATAGTTTTAGAAATTGCGCTAGCATTCAGAAAAACTGTAAATGTTGTTTTCCAATTCACTGCTCTCTAGTTGCTTAGTTTGGCTACTTAGTGATGGTGACTGGCTTTTAATGTTAGTGCAGAATTTCCTAATAATCAGGCTAACTCAAAACTTTTTCTCTCAACTGCTCTCTGCGGTAAGAGATGCAACATGAGTCTGTACGTTTTACCATAGAGACAGGCTAATATAGCTTCGTAATAACTCATGTAAAATAGAGTCATAGTTTTCAGCCATGAAGGTTATGTCAAAGTAGCTCTCAAAGGAAAAAAGGCTGGAGATCCCTGATCTAGATGTTCGAGGACTTAAGAGATCTTGAAGTAGATAGGACACATTGAGCTGTGTTCTCCCCAATGCATAGGTTATATTAACCTACGCATACCTTCCACTCAGACTTGAAGTCTGCCATTTACACTTAGTGCAGAACAACTTATTACTTCACATGGATGGACAGCCCTCATTCACAAAAAGCAAAGCTGTAATGTCTACTCACAGAGTCGTCGTCTTTCTGCTGGTATATGAAGCATCCCGGCTCTCCTGGTGCAGGAGGTACAGGCGTGGGACCAGACCCCCGACTCCTCTCATTCCACACGGACAGCCAGCCCACTCTGTGCCAGCTTGCGGAGTTCAAAATGAATGCGGATACAAAGCCTAGGGAGAGACACGATGCACATTGTATTGGTTCTCTGACAATCCTGTCACAGACTAGCCAGGATGTTCACAAGTCATTTTTACCCAAGTTGAAGTGAAGTCTTAAAGGAGAAATCCAGTGTAAAATGAACTTTGGCTATGTTAAAACATGGTAAGTTGATATATTTGCTGGGGAGCAAAACTATGTTAGCCTGTTGTATTCCAAACTTTATTATTTTTATGAGATTTATCACAAGGTCTCACCATGCTAGTTACCACCTAAAGGATTTCTGAAGCCATGATAAGAATTAAAAGGGGTGGGGGAGTATTATATTCAAATATTTCTGAAATTTTCAAACTACATTTCTGGAAATTTGCTGGAAAATGTCTGTCGCTTTGCATCCCTAATCACATATTACTATTGTGAATTCAGTGGCCTTGCCCATAGAATTTATATTGTAAATATGAATAATACCTGGAAAAACAGATCACACCCCCACCACTGTAAAGAGTTTTGGGCACCTTGAAAAGCGCTATATAAATGAAGCGTGTTGTCTTAATTACCTTAATAAGTCCATTCTTCTTAAAAAAAAGATTATTCTTGTATTCTTCATCTATTGTTTGAAGTATTTTTTCAAATTGCCTTATTATTTATGTATTGTTTTATTTTATCATCAACTTTTAGTTTTTTTAGGTGTATTAAACTTGCTTGTCTTGTGATTTAATGTTATCACCTCCACCAAGGAGGTTATGTTTTCGACGGCGTTGGTTTGTTTGTCTGTTTGTTTGTGAACATTACTCGAAAAGTTATGGATGGATTTTGATGAAATGTTCAGGATAGGTCAGAAGTGGCCTAACTTAGAACTGATTTGTTTTTGGTGGTGATCCGGATAACCATCTGGATACAGGATTTTTTTATTCAGTGAAGTTACCAGTGTAGCATGGAATCTACAGAGACTTTTATTTTGAAAGGAGGGAATATAGGTTGGTACGGAAATGAGGCTCCTGTCAAGGAGTTGTTGAGTTTTTGGTTAGAGGGTTCAGTGAAAGACAGAGGACAGTTAGAGCGGTAGTGGTGAGCAGCCCAGTAGTTCGTGTTGCCAGTGGAAATTAGATAAAGTACTTTCCTGCACCGAAGAGCCAACCAAGTTCGTGTGAGCATGAGTGAACGAACCCACTAGTTAACTATTACACCAGTAATAAAATGTTTTAATATGATTACTGTCTTTTAATGTATTAAGGTGAGAATGACAGGGTGGAGACTTAAGCTGCCTTGGCGGAGGTCTGCGCTGTTCTGAGTGCTTTTCTAGTTTTATTTTTTATTTTATTGTTACATTGAGACCATTTAATATGTTGATTTTGCCCTTTTAACAAGTAATTGACTGACTTACATACAGCTTTTACTGTCATAATGATGATGATGATGACACGTACCAGTAGCGTTGGTCCCTACAGCTATGATGAGATGAGAGCAGAGGCGTTTCTGGTCGCTGTTCGCCTCTACTGCTTGACACTCCTCAGAAGACCATTTCAGATTAACTTTTCTACATGAGAAAAGACATCAGTGCAACTTTAAAACAAGAGAACAATAGAAATTGCAAATCATCTTATTACGACAGGACTAATGTAAAATTCACAAAATGTGCGTTTAACATCAATCCCAGCGCAAGAATGAGCGGTTGTTGAAAACGCGGGGCGCCTGTAAACGACTGTAATTTAAATATCACACCCAAATATATTCTGAATTTAGAGGCAATGGCCATATTATTTACGACATAAAGGTGCACAATAATTGCAAAAAGAGCCCTAAGAAGCTCGAAGCCCACAACTGACATTGCAGCTCCACCTGATCCAATTAGATTTGACAGGCAGTATCAAATGAAGGTAAGTTCTTATGTTGGTATTTACTAGGCGCTTTTTTTTAACAAATTACAATGAACACATGACATTCTCAACAAAATATATAGGCTAATTCGTGCAAATGTATAACTTAAACATACGCAACATCTTTAAAGGTAATGTTAACTGGTTACCTTTTCGCTTCCAATTCTCGTCGGATTTCAACATCTTCTTCGTTGTCCTCATCTTCATCATCCCGGTCATCCTCTTCAACTGCCCGCGAGTATACTGACAAGACCTCACCAAAAAATGTCGCCATGCTTAGAAAATCAAAGTTTTCTATCTTCAAATATGTCTTGTAACGATGAGCAAACTTCCTACTCCTCACGTATCAGCAGGCCTTCTCACGTGCCAGGAACAATTTCAACATGGCCGCCATAAGTCTTCATGTCTTTTTCAAAATAAAGGTCCTAGATTTCTGCCGATGTTTTAGAACATATGAACAATTGTAAGTGATTTGACGAAAGAGTAGGCTATTAGTCGTGTTATCCTTTGAGTCCGTAAGCTTAAAGGGTAACAGGTGCTCTACAGGTGCTGGTCATATAATTAGAATATCGTGAAAAAGTTTTGTAACCTATCAGTAATTCAAAAAGTGAAACTTGTTTATTATATTCATTTATTACACACATATATTTTAAATGTTAATGTCTTTAATTTTGATCATTATAACTGACAACTAATGAAGAATATTACTTATATTGTTGGCCAACATTGATCTGAGGTCATTGTATAGTGGCCAGGAAAAAGGTCACTTACTATAATGTTAGGCCTACATGTTAAACTCAGGAAAGTAAGAACACAAATACCTCACAGTACTACGTATTGTCTGCCCTGCACTGTAATGTTTAATGTCTAATGTCCTGTCCTGATCTGCACTTTAATATTTAATGTTTAATGTCTTTGTTTAATGTTGTCCTTTCTTGTCTACGCATGGGACAGTAAGAAACATAATTTCAATTCCTTATGTCTAGCACATGTGAAGAATTGACAATAAAGCTTAGCCTACTTGACTTGAAAAGTATGAACATGAAAAGTATGAGAATGTAGAGCACTTGATACTTTGTTTTGCTTGAATTACTGCAGCAATGCGGCGTGACATGGAGTCGGTCTTTGGCACTGCTCAGGTGTTATGAGAGCCCAGGTTGCTCTGAGAGGGGCCTTCAGCTCTTCTGCATTGTTGGGTCTGGCGTATCGCATCTTCCTCTTCACAATACCCCATACATTTTTCTATGGGGCGAGTTTGCTGACCAATTAAGAACAGGGATACCATGGTTCTTAAACCAGGCACTGGTAGCGTTGGTACTGTGTACTGGTGCCAAGTCCTGTTGGAAAATAAAATCTGCATCTCCATAAAGTTATCAGCAGCATGAAGCATGAAGTGCTCTAAAACTTACTGGTAGACGGCTGCGTTGAGCTTGGTCCTAAGAAAACACAGTGGACTAACACCAGCAAATGACATGGCACCCCGAACCATCACTGTGGAAACTTTACACTTGACCTCAAGCAATACATATTCTAAGCCTGTCTTCTCTTCCTTTAGACTCTGGGGCCTTGATTTCCAAAGGACATGCAAAATTTACTTTCATCAGCAAACATAACTTTGGACCGCTCAGCAGCAGTCCAGTCCTTTTTGTCTTTAGCCCAGGCGAGACGCTTTTGACGCTCTCTCTTGTTCAAGGTTGACACAAGGAATGCGACAGCTAAAACTCATGTCTTGCATACATCTGTGTGGAATGGTTCTAGAAGCACTGACTCCAGCAGCAGTCCACTCTGTGAATCTCCCCCACATTTTTGGATGGGTTTTGTTTCACAATCCTCTTGGTGGGGTTATCCTTATTGCTTGTACACTTTTTTCTTTCTTCCCTTTGCTTTTTAATGTGCTTGGACACAGCCACAGCTGTGAACCGCCAGCCTCTTTAGCAATGACCTTTTGTGTCTTGCCCTCCTTGTGCAAGGTGTCAGTGCTAGGCTTTGCAGGTGTTTTGAGTTAATTAGCTGATTAGAGTGTGGCACCCAATTATACCAATTCTACATTTTAATGTATCAACCATGTGAAATTACTTTTGTTAGTCTGTCAACCACTGAAGAGACAAATGCCTTTATGGTTGCAGCATCTACTTCATGAGCAGATGCCTTTGGTTTATTAGCATTCAGAACCATTCAGACTATTTATGTTAATGCTAATAAATATACTCGTGTTAAGACCGTCTTACACGGATAGAAGGATAGTTAATTGTCACATGCATAGACATACTGGGTAGAGTAGGACATGGAGTGAAATTGCATTGCATTATTCCTTCATTTGTCACCTAAAACCGAGGTAAAGGCATTGCAATTAGTCTGGCCCACTCTATGTGCATCAGCCAGGTCTTACCATGGCCTAGTACCTTTAAAGGTGATTCAGGTAAATAGAATAGAATAGAATAGAGTAGAATAGAGTAGAATAGAATAGAATAGAATAGAACTATTAATCCCTTTGGGAGGTCCCTTCAGTAAAATTCAGTCTAAAGGCCTCCGCACACCGGTTCCGACAGCATTGCGGAGCACTTTCGAATTCGACAATTTCGGTTACCCCCGCACACTGGCGGCGCACTGTATAGCCGCAGACGTCATAGTAGTCTTTTTCAAATCACCGTCTTCCAAGGATTATCAACGGTCACTATGTTTTCGAGTCTATATGGGTTTCAGATTAATTTTGACAATAAATCTATCAGAAGTTGTCAGATTATATCATAACCTTAACATTGATGTTGTTTATGCATTTACTTATTGTATGGACCTACAGAAACGGTTAATTTCGTCACAATAGAACATGGATAAACAGCCAGCGGCTCCGACAAAAATAGAGCTCAATCGTATCGACACGGCGGTGTCGGAAGAGTTCGGTGCTGGTGTGCGGGGTTGTATTGAAACCAATGGAATGGAATGTTGGCAGAGCAATGCTCTGCACTTTGTCGGAACCGGTGTGCGGTGGCCTTTAAAAGGTATAAAAAGTATAACAGTAACAGTATAAAAAGGTATCCACAAATATTTTAAAATATTGCACAAGGGACAAATAGTCAAAATAGAAAATGCATGTCTGTGACTGTGTGTGTGTGTGTGTGTGTGTATCTCTATATTTTTTTAAAGCACGTCATGAAGATTTGATGTGAACCCAAGATGCAACTTGTCTTATCAGCCACAAAATTAGAATTGTATCAGTGAAGGCATCTGTTAGCTGGCTAGGGTGTATAATTTCCTGGCACATCCCCAAAGGCAATTTTCTATTGTGTTAGACATTGGTTGTGTTACTTTACAAAATGTATACAGAGAAAGAACTGATCTCTTTAGGTAAACCAACCTCATAGGCAAAGTTTTATTTTTTGTATTGACACATTTATTTCAAGGCAGTTTTAAACAAGTGGCCTTCCAATCGCTTTGTATCTTTTTTATTATGTACAGTTTGTTAAATTGTTATGTATTTCGAAACTGTAATCATTTCATATATAAAATTGATCAGTAAGTTACGGCTGCTATTTTGAAAAGAGCACAAAACGCGACTGCCCACATTTCACCATTGTTGCTGGCTACACACAAGCCCACAGCTACTGTATGTCCCACCGTCAAACACGTAGAACAAATGGTCATTCACACACAGGGTTTGCGTTTAGTCGAAATCAACGTTACTGTGAAAGCTTACCGTCCACGGTCAAGCGAAGAAATATGGAAAGTTATGATAGTGTTTGAACAGAAAGGGGGCCCAGATTTACATCCAATCCACATCACTAAGGCAATAGAGAAAGAAATAGGAAAGATAAATCATGCCAGATTCATGGGAAATGGGAGGCTTTTGATTTTTGCTAAGTCTGAAGAGCAGCGAAGTAACATATTGATGAAGGAATCACTCAACAAACTTAAAATAGCCTCACATATTCCAGGGGCAACATCTAAAGCTAGAGGTGTCTAGCAGGAATCCCAACATCAGTCACAATGGAAGAGATAAAGGAGAATCTGTCGAGGTATGGAATAACTGATGCTAAACGCCTGACCAAAGGGAAAGAAAAAAACTGAAAGTACATCAATTTTGTTAAGCTTCAATAAAGATTTACCGACAAGAGTTCAGATGGGATTCATGTCTTACATGGTTCGTGAATACATTCCACCTCCATTGCGGTGTTTTAAATGCCAAAGGTTTGGTCATGTGGCTGGGCAGTGTAGAGGTAAAATAAGATGTGCAAAATGTGGTGGTGAACACGAATATGGTCAGTGAGGAAACTGGGCCACACAGTGCTGCATGTGGTGGTTGTGAGAAGCAAAAGGAAGCCAAAGAAATACAGAAATACAGAGTTACATACAAGACTTCGTATGCAGATGCCACTAAGGTAGTTAAGAAGGATACGAGAATTACCAGTGTTACACCAGAGCAACCCACTTGGAGCCAGTCTGATAACAGTCTGAGACTTAACAACAGAGCTCAATTAAGGGAGTCTCCAACAAGCTAGCAGACCTAGGCCTATTCCAGCTCCAGTTACATGTAGATGTGAATGCAAAACAAAAATCACAAAAGAAACACTGCTTGTGGATAAAAATGAATTCATTGCGTTTATTTGCACAGTAATGAACACAGCACTACAACACTCAAGGAAAAGTGACAGGATTAAATCAATTGTTGACATTGCCAATGATTTTTTGGGGTCTATGAGTAAAGCTGATGTAATACATGAAATGATAAATCTTAAATATGGACAGACTCAAGGTAATTAAACGATTCATGGTTCTTTTCATTCTACAATGGAATGCAAGGAGTTTAATAGCTAATGGACAAGAATTAAAAAGTTACATTCAAAACTTGACAGATAAACCTGATATAATATGTATTCAGGAGACATGGTTGAAACCGCACCTAGATTTTATCATTAAAGGCTATAAAGGCATTAGATTTGATAATGAGAGAGGTGGTGGATGTTTGACATTCATAAAAGATGGAATTCCTTACAGGTGTATTGATACAGATAAAGAACATGAGTGTATTGTTACAGAAATATTTAATGGGCTTAAGGAAACATAGTGTTGTTAACTATTATAACCCATGTAAAAGTTTAACAACTGACATTCTAAACAACATCTCAGAGAAAAAGCATCCAGAAATATGGTGTGGTGACTTTAATGTTGTGGACAGTGGGTGCGCACATCCAAGACGTTTGTCGGCAGGTGCAAGACAAAAGTGTCAGACAATGTAAAGATATGGGTCTGCACACTGCCTCGTTTGCTCCAAAAGTTAAACTTTATTAGTTAAAAATGCAACGTTTCGTGTGGATCTTCATCAGGCATATGGGTAACAGGAAGAAGTAGGCCCGTTCGAGTAACACACCGGTCTGTCTACGTCTGTCTAACTTCGGCTACATGCGTCAGCAAGAACTCCGCCTCGCAGCATGGGCAGGTGTTTAAAAGGCGGCGGTCAAGTCGGACACAAGTCTTTTGTTTACACCACCTGATCTTCGTAGTAGATGGCGGAGAAGTCATGTGTTGTGTGTGAGGGACAAGGAGGGGAGGGCGGTTGTAGTAGGGTGCATTGAGACTTCAAGTCAAGTCGAGTCGTTTTTCACTAGCACATTTAAACAAAACAACAGAGATGTCCCAAAGTGCTGCACAACACAAGGATGAAAAATAACACGGCAAAACCATAACCCAAAGATCATTAATAGGTATAGCCTACTGACACAAAGCAATACAATAAAAACGAGATTAACAAATACATAAATAAATAAAAGATTGAGCTTGACAGCATCAGATACACGCCCCAGAACAAGCTAAAAAGAGAGAGAAAAGATATGTCTTCAAACTGGACTAAAATAACGTACATATAAGATGAGAAGTTCCGTGACAGAGCGCTACACAACATCCGTGTCCAGACGTCAATGAACTTTAAACCAACCAGGGCAAAGTTGTGTCACCACGGAGGCGTTAGTTAGACGATTGTAGCCGAGGAAAAAGCAACTGCAAGCGGCTGCACGTTTTGTCTACAGACGGCTACAAGCGGCTACATCACATGGGTTTTTAGGTCATCTGACCTTGTGACGTTTTTGTGACAGCGCCACGCCTTTCTGGCAACTCTGACACAAAGTCTAACCATAATGCAACATTTTCAGCCCACAATGCATCGCTGACTACAGCCGGCTACAGCCGTCTGTAGACGTCTACCCTTATCCGAACACGGCTAATGGTGGCCTATATCACATGACCCATCAAGCTACACCCGCCCAGGCAGGACGTCCGACGTATGTCAATCAACAAGGCTGACAGGCGACCTGGCCTGTGTCGGCAAAAACCAAAACATTGACATGTTTTAAAAAAATAAAGAATTACAAAGAAACAATGCAGATACATAGTTATTTCAGACTCAATAAACATGCACATACACAGTAGTTAAAACAGTTACAGAAAAGTCAAAGTACATGTTGAGTCCCAACGCAATAGACAGATTCAGCAACATTGACCAAGACCAGTGTCTAAGTAGGAAAAGGGATAAAACTCCCGATAACAGGCTATCCTGCATTACGCAATACTCGCCACTCAGCAAAGAATTTGAGGCGATAGTTAAAAAACACTGGCCCTTTCTAAGCTCAGACACCACACTCAGAGATATATCTTTCAGACAACCTCCACGCTTTATCTATAAACGCTCGCCAAATATACGAAACCTTGTCAGAGCGGACCGACCACAAGCAACACCAGAGAACGCACCACAAATATTCCCTCCCGTTCCAGACGGCAATTACAGGTGCGGACATTGCGCGCAATGTAACTTCACCTACAAGTGCAAAACCTACCAGCACCCACACTCAGGTAGAACATATAAAATCAAGGGAGTCATAAAGTGCAATACAAGAAACGTCATTTATATGATGAAATGTCCTTGTGGTCTGGCCTACATTGGTAAGACAACACGATGCCTTAAAACCCGCATTGCTGAGCACAGGAGTAACATAAGGCTCAATGATGACAAAAATCCAGGAGCAGTACATTTTAATACAATGAAGCACAATCTGGCAACTCTTAAATATATTGGCATTGAACAGGTTGTCACCACTAGACGGGGGGGAGATGTTGACAATTTACTACTCAGAAGAGAGGCTTTTTATATATACACTTTAGAGTTCAGCAAAACATGAGTTGCGCTCTTTTCACAAGTCCTTTCTAGTTCTGGTGCGGTAGTCAAATAAAGCGTAGACCTGGACAGGAGGGACTCGCACACAGAGTAACAGACTCCAAAGAGTTTTTCTCAGAGTATTTTTATAGAACTTTTCAAAGGAGCCTTAACGAGAAGGGTGCAAAAAAGAAAAGAAAAGAAAAAAGTGCAAACGTTTCAGTCCCCCTGGACTTTCCTCAGTGCAAACCGGGTGTAACATTGCAGCCATCTTTTGTAAGGTTTAGCAGATACCAATTAGTGGCCAATTAGGCACATCCCAATCACAGGCTGGAATTAGTTAGCAAGGAGAAACAGTTTACAGACATTACACAGTATTACAAAAAACAGTATTACAAAAAACATGACATATCCAATTCTTCATTCATTCCACCAGGATGCAAAGTTTTTAGGTAGTAAATATATCTACATTCGCATTGAAGCAAGGATTTGTCAATGTCACCACCTCGTCTGTTTGGGGTAATCAGGTCAATGCCACAAAAGTCAAAATCAGTACTAGAATGATTGCCATCAGAAAAGTGCCTAGCCACCGCAGATTTGGCATCTTTTCTGCGGATGGCGCTCTTGTGTTCGTTGATTCTGCACCGTAACTGTCTTTTGGTCTTACCTACATACTGAATACCACATTGTTTACACACTAAAAGATAAATAACATTGGTTGATCTACATTCCTTTTTAGTAACAAAACTAGAAAACCCATTTACTTTTTTAGTGTTGGAGCAAGCGGCACAATTGCGACATGGGAAAAAACCAGTGGCATTGTCCAAGCGTTCCATCTGGCTGGGCCCTCTATAAGTATCTGCACGAACAAGACTGTCACGGATGTTTTTAGCCCTGGAGAAGGAGAAGAGTGGCAGTGTGTTGAAGATGTCTTTCCCAATGTCATCCGCAGACAGAATATGCCAGCGGCTGCCGATTTCTATGACCTTGTACCTACAAGGACGAATTCTACATAAATGCCTGTTAATATTCTTAAACTAAATAACATAAGGATTTAATTTTACCCCCATATCACATATGCACAACTTGTTGTTTTCTCAGCCACACAATTTAAAAGTCATGTATGCATTACTATGTTGGGCCTAATACGTACCATTCGGCTGGCATTGTCTATGGCCTGGTACCTACACGGACGTATTCTACATAAAGGCATCTTAATAATGTTAAAGTACATGATATTAGGATTACATTTCACCCCCCTTTTGTATATGCACAACTTGTTGTTTTCTCAGCCACACTATTTTAAGGTCATGTGTGCATTATAATGGTAGGCCCAATAGGTACCATTCGGCTGGCATTGTCTATGGCCTGGTACCTACACGGACGTATTCTACATAAATACCTGTTGTTATTATTAAAGTAAATGATATTAGGATTTAATTTCACCCCCCTTTTGTATATGCACAACTTGTTGTTTTCTCAGCCACACAATTTTAAGGTCACGTGTGCATTACTATTGTAGGCCCAATAGGTACCATTCGGCTGGCATTGTCTATGGCCTGGTACCCACACGGACGTATTCTACATAAAGGCATCTTAATAATGTTAAAGTACATGATATTAGGATTACATTTCACCCCCCTTTTGTATATGCACAACTTGTTGTTTTCTCAGCCACACAATTTTAAGGTCATGTGTGCATTACTATTGTAGGCCCAATAGGTACCATTCGGCTGGCATTGTCTATGGCCTGGTACCTACACGAACCTATTCTACATAAAGGCACCTTAATAATGTTAAAGTACATGATATTAGGATTACATTTCACCCCCCTTTTGTATATGCTAGGGATGGCACTTACGAAACACACGTTTCAACACAGTGCCGAGATCCCGAATCGTAAGTGTTTCGAAACACTGCTTTAAACCTCGTTTCAAAACGTCCGTGTCACGTGACTATGACGACACGAAGGTTTTGTGAGTTTTTCAACTGGGCCGATTGACAAGGTTGGCAACAAATCACACAATGTCACATCTGGATCGGGGTTGGGGCCACAAACTTTAAAAGAACTATTATCCCGCCATAACCCTCGATAAGAGATATTTTCAGTTACAGCGATATTTTCAGTTTTGTTAGTTACATTTAGGCTAGATATAGATTAGATATAGATACAGATTGATAGGCTACAGGTAGTGATAGTTAGGATAGATAGAGCAATAGGTTACATTAATAAAATTAGACAGCATCAGTTAACTCGAGGTAGGTTATACATAGGCTTTATTGTAGGCTAGC
Source organism: Setipinna tenuifilis (assembly GCA_030347295.1). Taxonomy (NCBI): domain Eukaryota; kingdom Metazoa; phylum Chordata; class Actinopteri; order Clupeiformes; family Engraulidae; genus Setipinna; species Setipinna tenuifilis. Next base: position 31,177,935 of record CM059272.1, read on the forward strand.
TAGTTAGGATAAGATAGAAGCTCCACGTAAAAGATCAAGAACATCTGTGGTCTGGGAGCATTTCCATTTGGAAACCCTGAATAAAGTGAGGCGCATGTTATGTTAGGCTACTGCCCACTAAATTATTGGAAAGACAGGGCTGCATTGTTTTCCAATTTATATATACTGTCAAAAAATATCTTAAAGTGTTCCCTGTGAAAGGATTTTTTCAAAGGCAGGAGATATTGTAAGCAAGAAAAGAAGCAGGCTCAGTTCTAAAACTGCAGAACAAATTATATTTTTAAATAAAAATCTTTCGGATTAGAAAATGTTCAATGTCATTATTATCTTTAATTTTCCTTAACATGTAATTCAATAGAAGTCCTTCAACCATATGTGTCATCCCAACTACACATACTCATTCACACTTCGCCCAGGAACCGAACTCTGCACATCGAATGTAGTAGTTCAGTGGGCTACAAAGTGCGCCACCACAAATCTTTGTTCACGGTATGCAGTTTTCGTCTAGATTATCGTGTAGATACGACCCCTAGATGGCGCTGTGGAGACAGGTTTCAGATTGTTTTGGAGCCTTGAATCATCATGGCACAATTGTTTCAACTGTTTCAGTGTTTCAGGAAGCCTCGCTCTGCCCACCACTAGTATATGCACAACTTGTTGTTTTCTCAGCCACACTATTTTAAGGTCATGTGTGCATTATAATGGTAGGCCCAATAGGTACCATTCGCCTGGCATTGTCTATGGCCTGGTACCTACACGGACGTATTCTACATAAATACCTGTTGTTATTATTAAAGTAAATGATATTAGGATTTAATTTCACCCCCCTTTTGTATATGCACAACTTGTTGTTTTCTCAGCCACACAATTTTAAGGTCATGTGTGTATTTCTGTGGCAACTTATGTTCATATTCCTTAATTTATTTTTCTTTTTATTTGCAGCTTACGTCACTTTTTACCGTTTAGAAGGAATTTCTTGGAAGAAATGTGTATTTTTTTTATTGATCACCTTCCAAATAAATATTAAAATAAAGCATTAGAATATACTTTTATTTTGAAAAAATCGCGAGTGGCGGCTATATTGAAAATTTCGCTAGTGTCGCTGGCTTCACACAGCTGTCCGAAGAGGGCGTAGCAATGAATGTTTGAGTTGTATCTGCGGACACGCTAACGAATGTTGTTGTCTCCGTTATCCTTAACCACCAGCACATTAACAAAAAGGTAATTTAGTCCCCTTAACATGAATTCTTACGAGTGGTGGTTTCCGTCATGCATGATATCTAGATCGCTGTAAGAAAACAGGTTACTAAATGCAGTTTTACCTCTAAAGTAGCGATGGCTAAAAACTTATGTTTGAGCTAGTCTGATCAAGGCTAACGTTAGCTAGCCGCTATTACACTTATGATCATTTGCAGCCATAGGCTACGAGATGTTGGGATGCTATCAAGTTGTGCCAAGTCTTAGATTTAGCAAACTTCACTTACTCGCACGCGCCAGTTGAGGAGGCAGTATGGCGTATTTTAAACATATCTAGAAATGATCAAAATCTTTAGTAGCTTAATTGAGCAAGTATATTGTTTGTTAGCTTTCCCTAGCTAATAGTCATTCATTAGCCAAATACTGACAGCTAAATGGCTAATGTTAGCTGAACCTATCTCTACTTTAGAGTGTATGTTAAAAAAAAAACAATCAAGTGCAATGCAGTTCTATTTTGCTGTATGTCAGAGCAGGTACATGTCAGTGCACGCATTTCGTCAGTTTTGTCTTGAAAACTGCACACATATGGCTTGCACATAAACGTTAGCTATAGGCTAAATGTAGGCTATCTAATGCCGTTGTTATTGTTTTTGGCTTGCTTGTTTTACACGTAGGTAGCAGTCTCGTCCTGCGTCAGTTCGCGGTGGTGCCTTCATAGTGACCATAGCAGATGCGTCGTATCTGTTTTATGACATTATGGTGAAAAAAATGTAACTGCCCAGACTATAAGCAATGGCAAGGCCTGTTTGGCACTGTACAGACGGGTGACAGGCATATGGAACGTTGAGGCTTTGCCGACAAAGAAAGTGGCAGGGCACAAACACACACACACACACAAATATATATATAGTTACCAGGGTGTATGATATTAACAAGAGGTTCTTTTCCTGTCTTTGTGGTTTTGTGACAAGTATATGATTCAGCAGGAGAAACCGCAGCTGGCCGGCACCATGCCTGTAGTGTGGCCCACTCTTCTCGACATTAGCAGAGATGAGTGCAAAAGAATACTTCGCAAGCTCGGTGAGTTCCTGTCCTGTGTATCTTTTCGCTGCTGTCATGGCCGTAGCCAGCTATGAGGCTACCGAGGTCCGGAACTCAAATCCATCATCTGAAATCTATATTTACAAGGCTTTCAGTTTTCTTGAATGTTTAGATGATGTGAAGGTAATGAAAATGCTACATTTAAACAATTGCATGACATCTCTGTGCACAGAATTGGAAGCATATGCTGGGGTCATAAGCGCTCTCCGAGCACAGGGAGATCTCACAAGGGATAAGAAGGATCTTCTTGGGGAACTCACAAAAGTCCTCAGGTATTAAGCTTGTCCTTGACGCAACATGAACGTATTGGTATGCAGTGATGCACAACCTGGCTGACATAGCCCTGTTGTTCAAGATCACAGAATGCTGTTGGTAGGGGAAAAACAAAGAGAAAATGTTATGCAACATAGACTGAATAATGTACTTGGTAGCTAATACTAACTGAATGTGGCATAGGGAAATGAAACTGAAAATTAGTCTTTATGCCCCATTCAATTACTGTTGGCTACCAGTTCATTACTACTATGTTGTATCAAATGTTCTCGTTCTTTTCCCTACCAACAGCACTCGATGACCTTGAACAACAGGGCTATGGATTGATTCACACCAAACTTCATCTTTAAGTGCACCGTTAGAACCAGGGGATGTAGAGTATGTGTAGTACAGTAGATTGTTGCTTCTGAATGCAGCTTGCTCATCACTGGTATGTTTAGTAAAAAAGGTCTGCATTGTTGTAATACTAAATACACATACAAAATACTGAATGCTTGTTTCTCCATTAGCATCTCTACAGAGCGGCATCGTGCAGAGGTACGCAGAGCTGTAAATGATGAGCGCCTCACCACGATTGCATATCAGTAAGTCTGTTCCTTTGATGGGGTGTACTTGTTGAATTATGACTAGGTGTGGTAAAAAATAATTAGGAAGTGAACTCATAAAAAGGGTCATTATAGATGTGTATATATTTTTTCCTCTTTTTTTAAACACTGTAAAGTGTATGTGTTGTCAGTCAGCTGAAATCTGTCATTAATAAGTTGAAATGAATGTGTTGGTCCAGGATTGGGTGGGTGGGTGGGTTTTTGGGGAAATTTTTTGCTTTATTTCATGGTGGTGTTTATGCTTTCTTTTGAAAAAAAACTAATAAGCACTGTATAAGACTACAGCACCAAGTTGATCATACTCAGGTGTTGAGCAAGTAATTCATTGATTCATTCATGTTGTGTTTTACTTGTCTGTGTAGCATGTCTGGACCGAACAGTTCGTCGGAATGGTCTGTGGAAGGGCGCAGACTTGTTCCTCTCATGCCCAGGTTGGTCCCTCAGACCGCGTTCACAGTTACTGCCAATGCTGTCGCCAGTGCAGCAGCTCACCAGAATGCCTCCCTTCTCCCACCTGCAGAGACCGGTAATAAAGAAGGTTGGTGAATTTGATTCTTCATCCTACTGGTTTATAATGAGTTGCACCACACTTACAGTCACTAAGGTGTCAGAGGAACTAAAGTTGCATAATAAAAGTGTTTTTTTTCTGCACACTCAGGTCCATGCGATTCTGTTTGCTTTTGATGGAGCTTTCAGTCAGTCAACCTTCATCAGGGCAATGTTGACTGACTAAAGGCTTGATTTGTCAAAATAAAGTAAAAGAATTGCATGGATGTAAGTCAAAAGAACGTTTGTCCTTAATTATACTGTATCATACTAGCCATAAAGATTGTTTCATTATAGACCGTGAGCCAGGGCCTCAAAATATGGAAACCGTTACCGAAAAAGTGGCAAAGACTACCATACCTTTTCTGAAAGCCTGGAATCTCAGCTTTTCAATGATGTATGATGGCCATCTGACAAGAGTAGCTGTTTTGAGTTATCACACATAATGTGAACTAAGGTATATAAAATAATGCGTATAAATCAAGCAGAACACGGACATAGCTAAAGATCTATATTGGAAATATTGGAATATTTTATTTTGTTATGTTTGGTATCATTTTAAACAGGAGACTCTGGGCTTTCATTTAAGACCTTTTGTGAACATTTTGGATAAGTACATCCAAACCTGGAGCTCTTCAAACCTTTAATCACACACATTTTCCTGCCATTTCCGCCTAAGTTATATTTTGTCTTTTAATCCTGTGGCACCAGGGAGTATCAGAGAAACAAAATCCAAACACTGGAATACTGGCCTGACTCTAAGGATTCAGAAAATGTATCATTTACCCATATTATCTGATTTGAAGGGGGTGATTTATGGTCTTATATCAGACATGCCGTTTTTTCACTATAGGCTACTATAGGCTAATTTATTGATATATCAAGTTGCTAACGTGCTCACAGCTAACATGCTAACAGGCCAATTGGTTGAAAGTCTGACATAAATATTTTTTAGAAAAAGTTGTTATTCAGCATTTTTAGATAGTTCAAAGGGTCCTTGATCGGGGTCCTCCTCTAACACACACGTTCACAGCTAACGTGCTAACAGGCCAATTGGTTGAAAGTCTGAAGTAAATATTTTTTAGAAAAAGTTGTTATTCAGCATTTTTAGATAGGTCAAAGGGTCCTTGATATAGCCACCACATATAATTTATATCAGGTACCCACTTTCATAGAATTTACATTAAAAAAATGAATGCCTTGTTCTTGGACGAGAAAATACTGATAAATAGATGGAAATAAATATGGAAATGTCCTCACTCTCTTTATACACCACTCTGTGCTGACTATGAAATTGTTGACTCCTCCCCATTGAAGGGCCCACAAGTCTATTGGCAAATAATTCAAAATTCCACCAACAGTGTCCTCTCTGCCTGATGAATATAAAGACGGTTCTTCTGTGCCTGAGCTCACTCTGACTGACCCTCTCAGTTTGAATCTACGTACTGCTCGTACAATAGTTTGCTTCACGTTCGCTATTTGCAGTTAAATATAATTGATTGTGTGCCACATTCACCTTCTTTTGGTGGTGAACTACACACACATAAAAATGTTTCTTTCTCACACTGACTAACTCAGACCCACTCACACACTCATGCTTACTACTTAGTTATTTTATTTATCTTTTTTTCTCATGCATACACTGATTCTGAAAAAAAAAACACTGTATTGTATTATCTCTTTGTTTATGTATGCTGTGGGAACTAGGTGTGGTCCTCCAACTAGATCCTATGTTGAGGTCAAGACAGATATCTGTGCTGATGCTTTGAAGAAGAGCTTCTTATGGTTGCTATGCAGACTGCACTCTGCCACAAATCAAAGCGTCCCTAGCTGGACAGGTTACAACATTTTAGCATCAAATTCTGTGGATGTTATTCCTAGTGTTGTCAGCTATCTGCCAACCATCAATGCTCCAGCCACCCAGATGAGTCTTTCACACCATCTGTATGTTCTTGGGTGTGATTGGGAAGCACTTCCAGGCTGCAGGCCTAAGGGACATGTGTATTGAATCTGGAGCTGTGGCCAAGGGAGCTGTCAGTGGTGTTTTGGATGGCCATAAGTACAATAGATCTCTGAGATTCCACAAAATCATGTATGAAGCCCTCCTGAGGCTGGTCTGGAATCAGTTTCCCCAGTGGCTCACAGAGAACCATCCTGATGTCCACAATCTCTTAGATATCCTGCCCCTAGACTTGAGTGTCTTTTCTGAGGGTATATCATCAACCACTTTAGAAGAATCACTTGACCGTACAGTCTTCAGAAAGGTCCATCAGTACTTCTGTGAATTCCTGCAGCATCTCAGGTCACAGCAAGGTCCACTGGCCAGCTTCTGGATGTCATATATTGACATGGTGGAGGTTGTACTAAACCTTGTGAGGGCATCATGTGAAAGAAACTGGGCATTGCACATGGCTAGCATTCGATCAATCATCTCCTGGACCTTTGCCTATGATAATCTGAATTATGCAAGGTCACTCACTGCTTACTACTCAGATGAGCCACATTGAACATGAGAAACCATATCTGTACATGTTTCTCTGTGAAGGTGGCTTTTCGGCCCAGCTGAGTGCAACAAACCCATTTGGTAGGGTTCCGATTGACCAGACCCTAGAGGAAACAGTCAATCAGGACACTCAGACAGCTGGAGGCACAAAAGGTTTCAGCTTGAACCCAGTAGCTGTCTCAAGATATTATCTTACTGCTGAGTACAAAAGCACTTACCTGTCTATATTCAAAAGCTCCCTGGGACTCCAACAAAGTGACTATTCTCACAAGGACCTTGGACAAAGCAGAATTGCCAAAGATGAAGAACACATTACAAGCATTGTGGATCTGTTGGATTCTAGTTGGATAAATCCATTTGCAGGTGGTGAGTCCCTTGTTTCTCTGTCTACTGGAAGTACTGCACCAGCAGATGTTGCTGAAGACCTTCTGAATGCACACACCACTGGCATGAATGCCTACAGAACCTTCTCTGCTGAACGTGTTGAGAGTAATCCTCCTGTAGAGCAGTTCCATGCACCACTCTCCAAGATGAAACTGAAAACATTCTCCTCAATGCAGGGAAAGGCAAATACATGCAAAACTGGGAATAAAGAAGTTATCCTCAAAGCTGATAATCGAATATTTGCCCAGATGGTAGTGATTGCAAAGAGTAGACAGCTCAACCTGAAGGAGGTATTATCTCATCCCCTTGGACCACTTCCGTGGGCTCTTGCTTCACCAGATGGCAATGTGAGAAAGACTAGCAAATCCTCACTTGCTAAGCAACTGCGTTGTGTTGCTGAATCATTGCCATTAAATTCTACCTGCGTAATAGATGGCATGGCACTTGTTCAGAAGCTGAACGGTGATGGCAAGACATTTGCTGATATTGCAGACTATGCCTTGTCCACTGTGCTAGCTGAAGCAAGTCACAGCACCCGTGTTGACATTGTTTTTGATGTATATTTAGGCTTCTATCAAACACATGGAGAGAGTGGCCAGAGGTGCAGACTCAGGCACAGAGGTCAAACAGATCACTGCAGGGCACAGAGTTCAGCAATGGAAGAAATTCCTACAAAACAACGACAACAAAACAAATCTCGCTACCTTCTTGCTCAAAGAGTGGGGCAAAGAACAGTCTAGAACAAGACTCAGTGAAAAGGTTCTGTACACTACAACCACAGATGAGTGCAGTAGCGGTTTTTGGCACGGGCGAACCGGGCAGCAGTGCCCGGGGCGTAAAACACTATAGAACCGCCACTGGATGAGTGTTACAAGCTGACCCAACAGGGAGTGCAAAAGGTAGCAGACCTGTCGTCCACTCAGGAAGAGGCTGACACCCGTATGCTGCTCCATGCTTGCCATGCTTCAAGGACTGGTCACAAGTCTGTCATCCTTGTGTATGATGACACTGATGTCTTGGTGATAAGCCTGGCTACCAGTGACACACTTACATGTGACCTGTTCCTGAAGACAGGGACAAAGAATTGCACCAGTTACATAAACATCTCACAACCCGCTCATGGTCTGGGTTCACAGTTGTGTCAGGCTTTGCCTGGTTTACATGCATACACAGGCTGCGACACTGTAAGTGCATTTGCAGGTCGTGGTAAAGTGTCAGCCCTAAAACTTCTTCAGAAGAATAAAAAGTTCTGTGAGACCTTTCAAAAGGTTGGGGCAGACTGGACAATGACACCTGAGTTGTATGCAGCCTTACATAGACTGGTCCAATGTCTCCATTGGTCCACAAGCAGTACTTGAGTTTCTGTCCTGCTCATGCAAGAGGGACTGTGTCACTCCATCATGTCAGTGTGTTGCCAACAACTTGGCCTGCACTGACCTATGCCATGCAAGACAATGCAAAAACCAGAAGGATGACTTTGCTGATGAAGATCAATCCTATTCCTCTGATGAGGATTCCGACGAGGAGTTTGATTAGTGTCGTGACCTTGAATGATGCAATGCTTGCGAAAAATTCTTCTTATTATTATTTCCTTTATTTATCATTGAGGGTGTTGTACATTAATGAACATTTTACAAATAAAATGCACCCAGTGATAGCCAAAAGGCTAATTTCCATTGGTAGTTCCACTGCCAAAAGAAGCATGGTACCTGGTAATTAATACAAAGTTATACACAAAAAAGTAAAACTACAATATATAAAACAGATATTGTACATTACATGTCTGTCTGTAAACCCCCACCCCTCCCCCACACAACACACATGCACACACACGCCCCCACCCAAACACACACACAAACACACACATACACAGACACACCCACACCCAAACATACACACAAGAAAGAATGTCATTGACCATGCCTAAAGGTCATGACCTTGACCTTTTACAGTAATGGCAATGTCATAATTGGGGTTACCACACCTTAAAACATAGGAATCCATGTCACATTTGTTATTTGTTATACCGTTTTTAGATTTTCAGCTGTGTCAATGTTCTGCGTACTTTATACGCATTATTTTCTCAAACGCCATGTCTGATATAAGACCAAAAATAAACCCCTTCAAATCAGATAATATGGGTAAATGATACATATTCTGAATCCTTAGAGTCAGGCCAGTATTTCAGTGTTTGGATTTTGTTTCTCTGATACTCCCTGGTGCCACAGGATTAAAAGACAAAATATAACTTAGGCGGAAATGGCAGGAAAATGTGTGTGATTAAAGGTTTGAAGAGCTCCAGGTTTGGATGTACTTATCCAAAATGTTCACAAAAGGTCTTAAATGAAAGCCCAGAGTCTCCTGTTTAAAATACCAAACATAACAAAATAAAATATTCCAATATTTCCAATATAGATCTTTAGCTATGTCCGTGTTCTGCTTGATTTATACGCATTATTTTATCTACCTTAGTTCACATTATGTGTGATAACTCAAAACAGCTACTCTTGTCAGATGGCCATCATACATCATTGAAAAGCTGAGATTCCAGGCTTTCAGTAGAGGTATGGTAGCCTTTGCCACTTTTTCGGTAACGACCAACCCCTCTGGCTCACGGACTATTAGGCCTAATAAAGTAATACAGGGGATCTGAGGAAATCTACTCCCTACTACTTATGTTAATGTTTTTTGTCACTTTGCAGACACTTTTATCCAAAGTAACATACAAAAATGGTACAAATAAAAAAAATACAATACAAAAACATCATATTAACAAATTTGCCACTAATAACTAGATGTACCTCATAGTTACAGGGTATGACCGCCGCATAGTATTGATTTTTGGCATGTAGCAGGTTGTTTTTGTTTTTCGTTATTTTTTTTCAGTGGATTTCAAGACAAAAAAATATCTTAAACTTTCGCACTCTCCAGATAATAGACAAAATGTTATTTTATGTAATTACAGTGCCCCCTATAGGACAAATTTTACAGTACTTGCAGTGCTTTTAGAGGTCATTGTGCTAATCGTACATGACACATTTTGTACAGTTCCCACCTTCTGGATTTAAGGTATTGGCAATTCAAAACCATAACTTTTGCATTTACCCATTTCACTAGCTGGTGCTATGCTACAAGTGAGTTTGTATGGGTTGGGTCGATAGTCCTCCATAACACTAACATATCACAAATATTTGATTTTGCTGCATGAAACGCCCATTAAGTTATTTAGCAAAAACTTTTGCTAGTCACTCCCTCTTTCATGGACACTGGCACATTAGGGGTGTGGCCGCTGGGGGGCAAAAGCTTATATTAACTATTTTCCTACTAGGGCTACATGCCCTCAAAGTGTCATGTCCCCCATTGTTTCAGTGTCCCAGCAATCGTTCACGGAAAATTTGTTGGGGGGTCTGACAAAACCAATATGACTCCTAACGCTGAGTTTGCTAGCAGCGCACATAATAATACCATAAAGCTGCAATTTTCCCAAATGACTGAACAGACCTGGCTTTAATTCCGGACATCAGACAGGCATTAAATATTTACTTAAAAAGCTGGTCAAAAAAATAATATTAATTAAAAATGCACTTGGCCTGTCAAGGCTATCATGCGCCTATCAGAATGAATCAGTTCAGTGATTTCAATGATGCTGTCAATAATGGCTCACATTATTCTGGCAGTCAAAGCTTAGAAATAATTTACCAGTTAGTCCTTCATTGTCATTTATCAATTTATCATCTGTACTGTTATCGGTGGAAACATGTAGGTTAAACTTAGTCAGCTGTTAGACACAGAAGTTTTCTGTGCATGAAAAGAAGCATAGAACATGGTTTTTAAGTTAAGTTAAGACAAGGAGAAAGTCAGACCTTACCTGAGACTGGCATTTATGTGTTACTGACCCTGGCATCTACTCTGGACAGGCATCTATTTGGGACTATTATTATTTGCAGTTATATGGATTTGCAGATATAAATTTTGTTATTATATATTCGCAGATATATAAGTTTTGTTATTTGATTTCTATGATTTCTGAGTAAATTTTCTTCCTACTAAAAGTACTTATGTTAAGCCAATAGTAATAATACTGTTTTACTTTCTGTTTGCAGTGGTGGTTTGCTACTCTTACACCAGTACGACATCTACAGCCACCAATGTCACAGCACCGAGTGGTAGTGGTGCTCCCACTGTCAAATCTCCGCGGCCTGCCAGCCCAGCCTCCAACGTGGTGGTCCTCCCCAGTGGAAGCACCGTTTATGTCAAGAGTAAGGAAACCGGCTGCTCTTTTATAACAGTTGTGTTGAAGTTCTTTATTACCCCAATTATGTTGTTTTTTTATTGTGTAGTTTTTTTTTTAAGGTATAGGAATGCCACTGAAAAAAATATAAGTATCGCGCTTTTGTCCACATTATTATGGAGATATTGCAAAACATGCATTGTCCTTATTGTTTGGGCCTCTTGTACACATGTAAAGAGCACTTTTACTTGCTCATAAAACATTGGCTTTTACACATAGGACTGTTGGTGGTCAGCAATTGGCAAAACAAGCAACACCAGAAGCTAACTCAGGTCTGAAACCCAAGGAAAAAGAATGAAAAAATGTGATGCATAATAGACAGAATAATGAACTTGTAGCTAAAAAGTTTTCAGTTTTATTTCGATATGCCCCATTCAGTTAAGTCTAGCTCTCACTTCATTATATAATCTAAGTTGCTTAAAACTTGCTTGTTTTTTTTTTACCAATTCTGCGACATCAAACAACAGAGCTATGGCTTGATTGACACCGAACTTCCCCTTTACAATGTTGCATAAGCTTAATGTGCGTGTGGCCCCTCAGGTGTAAGCTGTGCGGATGAAGACGAGAAACCTCGCAAGCGTCGACGCACCAACTCCTCCAGCTCCACTCCGGTGATGTTGAAGGAGGTGCCTAAGGTCATGCCCCCAGTCTCCAAGACCATCACCGTGCCTGTGAGTGGCAGCCCCAAGATGAGCAACATCATGCAAAGTATTGCCAACTCTCTTCCCCCGCACATCTCACCTGTGAAGATCACCTTCACCAAGCCCACCACACCCACGACTAATACAACAACCCAAAAGGTTAGTTTGCTCTTTACCTTCCTCCTCCTCCTCATCCTCATTCTTCTTCTTTAGTTTAGTTAGTTGATTATTTACCAGCCATTTATATATTAA